>CM034621.1:17089777-17777300 GCA_020080225.1 Gynochthodes officinalis | reverse complement strand
GGATAATGTATACTTTTTAAGATAAGAGTATAAAATTTGAAATTTATAACCTATGAGGTAGGATACCAAGCTAAACCTTTGCAAGATTATAAGGTCATTCTGAGAAAAATCTCCCTTAAGTATAGAATTTAAGTGACAGAAAAAAATGACACTATTTAAATATCACCTTTAGTGACCAAAACTTTTATCAAATCAGCTAATTTTTTGTCTATTTCTCCATTTTTAGCGATTTATGGTCACAAAAGTCGAATCCAACTAAAGAGCTTGAGTAGGAAACTTTCATAAAATAGTAAGTAATTGATAGCGAGGAATTCGGTGACGACATTCATTATCGTACACTTAAATAGTAATCATTGTGACGCAATTTTATGCGTCTACTTGAGTTCCTAATACCTTTGTGTGATATCTTTAGTTACTAATGAGAATATGTTTTAATTGAGCGCATTACCAATTGTTTAAATCCACTAGTTATTTTTTTCGCACTAAACCAAGATTGTATTAAAGTGAAAATCCCAATTAACATTTTACATTAGTGTATAAAAATCTAGGTTTAAATGATGCGTTAGTTACACGAAAGTACTAACCACGTAAGTTAATTGGTTACGAAACTTGCAAGCATATTTCGATATATGATTTTTAATTAAATTCTTGATTATATGTATATGTGTAAAATATCAGTAATTAAAAAATATATAGAATTTTTTAGTGCATTATAAATATAATTTTTGGTGCAAAAGAAAATTTAATTAGTAGGTTATGTGACAATGAAAAGAAAATAGTTGTAATCTATTAATTCATTTTTTTATACATAAAGTTGAAGTGTGTAATATTATTACATATGGAGATAGAAAAAATTATTTTAGTGTATAATAAACATAATATTATAAATTTGATGAAAAAATATATGTGTTAAGCTAATTAATTTGGGATAGAGTAGATAAAATGTTTTGGGCTAAATTACTTGGGACACAACTTATAAAGGATTGAGCTTGTTTTGGGGTACTTTAAAGTGTTTGGGCCATAACCTATAAGGATTGAGTTGTTTTAGGCTAAATTATCGCCACAATTGATATAAGGATTGGCCTTAATTTTTGTTTACTTAAAAATTGAGCTATATAATTTACTTATTGAATTTGAAGTTAACTTTTGAAAAATATAATTCTTAATTTTTAATAATTGTACTAAAACATCCAAATATATATGTATTCATTAAACATTAGTTGATACAAATAGGTATTTGTTTGTAGATACACTATCAACTGAGAATTCTGATATATATGAATTTGACTACATTATATGAATTTTATAAGTTTAATCACTTTAAATATATAATTTTGTTAGTAGTAATAAGTACCTTCAAGAACCAATTAGTTTACTAGTTTGATTTACAATGGGTTTAATAATATTATTAATTATGTTTGTTGTATTCATAGTTTATAACTAATATGATTTTTTACTAAATTAGCAATTTTTAACAAATGGAGAGAGAGGGAGAAAATGTAAAATATTTTCACTATTTTAATTAAATTTGGCTCAAACCACAGGTGCCACAGCCTCGTCAAGAACAATATTGCTCTGCCATTTGACTGACAAGAAATAGCTCAAAATTGTATTTGTGTATAATATTATTAACTATGGAGATATAAAATATTTTCTTTGGTATACAACTAAATTGAATAATATAAATTTTTTAACAACATATACATTGGGACATATATAGTTTCAAACTAATTATAGCCATTAATGTAATATAACAACACAAGATTTTGGTAATAAAAACTATATATGTCCTAATGGCTATTTGTAACTTATACTACTTATATATGATTATTAATTAAATTCTTAATTATATGGATATATGTGAAATATCATTAATTAAAGAATAGAAATTTGTTTTTGTTAGTGTGTTATAAAAGCGAATTTTCTTGTTCAAAGGAAAATTTAAATAGTAAAATAGTCACAATAAAAATGAAAATAGTTACAAATCTTTTCATTCATATTTTTGTACATATATAATTTCAATTGTATAATATTATTAAATATGGAGATATAAAATATTTATTTTAGTGTATAATAAAACTGAATATTGTAAATTTTAAGAAAAATATATGTGTTAATCCAATTAACTTTGGATAGAGTATATAAAATATTTGGGCTAAATTCATTTGACCAAAACTTATATAATGATTGGACTTATTTGGGTAAGAATAATGATTGGGCTATGTAAATTATTAATTGGGCTAAAGTTAACTTTTAAATTTATAATTCTTAATTTCTAGTAATTACACTAAGACACCTCAATACATATGATTTTACCTACATTATTTGATGTTAAGAATAGAGTAGTTTTAGATACACTATCACCTACATATAATTGGATTTTTGACTAAGAATAATGATTGAACTAAGCATATTCTTCCTTATGCCAAATTTAGATTACTTGTATTATAGTTATGAATTTCTAATAATTGCACTAAGACACTAATAGATAAAATTTGTTCATATACTTGTACTTCAATCATGAGTCTATTAGCATTACAATACATTATTAAGTAGTATAATGCAAGAAACTAATAGAAGAAAATAAATTTTTATACATAACTTTTTAAATTTATGTCTTTTAATTTTTAATAATTGTACTAAGACACCCTACTATATTTGAATTTGCCTACATTATTTTACTTCAAGCATAGAAGATTTTTTTACATAGAGTGTCAATTAATTATGATTGTATTTCTTTGGCTAAGAGTAATGATTGGATTAATCATATTTTTCTTTATGCAAAACTTAGATTACTTATTTTTTGCTCTTAAATTTTAAAAACTGTACTAGGACACCCTAATACTTATAATATTTTAATTCATATCTTTCTATATAAAAGTATGGAGTCTTCAAGCATGGAGCCTTTTTTTACTTCAAGCATGGAGTCTTTTTTCAGATATACTATCAATTAATTATAATTGGATTTCTTTGGCTAAAAACAATGATTGAGCTAAATATATTCTTCATTATACCAAACTTAGCTTACTTATATTATAGCTCTTAATTTCTAATATTTGTACTGGGACATCCTAACATTTTTGTTTGTCCATATAATTGTAATTTAATCATATAGTCTTTTTGTATTACCATTAATACTAGCTGGCTTTTTTTGGTCAAGAATAACAATTGCACTAAGCATATTCTTCATTGAGTTGAGATTCATTAGCTTATTTATGTTATGGTTTTTAATTTAAAATAAATATACTAGAACACCTTCAAGTTTATGAATTGGCACGCATAAGTTTTGTTAGTATTAAAATAAACTATTGATTAATGGTAATCAAAAGTTTTGATATTTATTACGAACTATATTTCCTTATAAGAAAATTAAGAATAAAATTATATAGTTTAAAACCAATTACAGCCACTAATGTACTATTATAACACAAGTAGTGATTAATATATATACATATAGTTAGGCATTATAATGTATAACAAAAGTAGTAAATATTTATACGATTATATTCCTTTTGATCCAAAAAGTAGTTCGATTTCACCAATGTACAACTTTTTATTTTTAGTCAACTAAATAGAAGTACAACTCATTTTATACCACTAATTTCCTCATTAAAGGTATTACATGTCATACACCCTTTAGTGTAATCTATCTCATTAAGAGTATTTTGGATATTTTGTTGAAAAATCAGTTTAACTTTGAAACTTCGGTTATGTTTTGAGCCAAAAACTTATGTAGAAACCGAGATATATATATATATATATATATATATATATATATATATATATATATTTTAAGGATAGAGAGTGTATATATATATATATATATATATATATATATATATATATATATATATATATATATAGTTAGGACTAAAATCTATAGTATAAATAGTTAATACATATATATAGTAGTTATGTGGTTATGTAGTTATAGTAAAAGTAATTATTACAAAGTATAATTACTTTTATTGCATATATACACATGCTTGTAATATACATAATTTTTTCAATCTCAACATGAAAATATAAATATTATTTTTTTCGATAAATTATTTATAAAAAAAATAACTTTAGCATTTTAACAACTAATTAGGATTTTAAAATTTAAAGGTTAGAAAAATTCAAATCAGAATTTTATTAAATCAACATAGTATTGTAAATTAAAAAATTAAAAAGTAAAAAAAGTAAAAAAAAAATGAATTAATAATGAAATGAAAATTTTAAATGCTTAAACAAACAAAACGAGGGAAAATAAATTTTGTTATGAGGGAAAGGTGGGATGTTAAAAAATTTGAGGCGCAAACTTTACAACATTTTCTGCCCAAATTTTACACTTAGACAAAATTTCAGTCTAGTGAAAATGAGACTTCACTCCCAGCACTTCTCCACCCTCAGCCCTCCGCCCTCCGCCCTTCGCCCGTTACAACATTCTCCGCCCTAACCCTTATTGCTCAATCGGCCAGCCAACCGCCCCCTCCAGCAGCAGCTCTCTAAAGAAGGGAAATTGGTGCTATTTGGTCGCCGGCCGTTCTCTTCTCTCCTCCGTTGTCCCCTCCGGCTTCTGTCAGAACCACCAAAACTGCCGAGGTGGTACTCCGCTGTCCCCTCTGAAAGCCCACCGCAGTTGAGCTTGGGAAGTGAGACGTCTTTGATGGTCGTAATTTATGTGCTACATTTTGACAAAATAATAAAAGGGGAAAATGGAAAAGCTTGTGTCTTTATTGTTAGTAATCTGCAATTTTTGCTATTGTGTTTTGATGGGCTTTTTAACTGTTATTTCTAGACCAAGTTAGGATTTTTTTTTTTTTAAAAAAGCTCTGAGCTGGGATTGTTTGAATTTGTCATGCAGCGCTTAAGTCTTGAATTTGAACTTTTTTCCTCGTTTTCCTATTTATTGTGTGGATTATGATGATATCCAGATCGCTATTTGTTCAGGGCTTGTCGTGTTTTAGTGTGAACTTTATGTAATTTTAACAATTGAATTGTGTAAAGGAGCTAGGGCTTACTGGTAGAGGTCATTATGGGCATTATGATTACTGGTGAGCATGCTATGCTTGGTCTTTTGATAATTTGGTTCGTTTATTCAGTTTGCAAAAGCCTGAAATGGTAGTGTAATGGTTAAATATTTTTATGGCCAAAAGTAAAATTAGCTTTCTCTCATTTGGCTGTGAGACTCATTTTATTTTTTGGTTTAATTAATTTTCTCCCCTTTTGTGGCTTCAAGACTTTTATACTTGATTATCACATAGTTCTGAAATAGATTAGTTTGGTATCAGAGTTAGCGCCTCTTGAATTGAGAAAATGATGATGCTTACAGACATTTGGTTCTTTTTTATCAGAGTAAGCGCCTATCACCAGGAATTTTTTTTCCTGCTTTATGTGATACTCAGATAGGAATTTTTCAATTTATGGCAACTTGAATGATGCCTCAAACTGAACTTTCAATTTGGTCTGTCATGTGGTGGAATAAGTGGAATTTTAGTATAATTCTAGCCTTTTTTTTGTGTTCCGTTGTTTAATTTGATTTTCATTCCAGCACACACTCTCTATTCATAGATGTCTATTCATATATGAGTACAAGCATCCTCTCATGTAAAGGTCTGTGTGCGTCTATGTAGTTTTATAATCTGAATATATTATGAATAACAACATTTTGGTACTCAAAGATAATCTGATTCCGGTTGTTGTACTTTTTATTTTGCATCTGGATTTGCCCTTACTAAGGTGAATATAGACTCTTTTCATTTGTCTAAACACAAACAGATGTTTGGATGATTCATCTGGCTGAAGTAGATGAGCACTGTAATTAAATTTTCATGTTAATCTGCATGTAAATATAGTTTGTAACAAGCACCTCTCTCTCTCTCTCGCAAGCTGACACACACTCATTCATGTAATTATACTTTGTAACAAGTACCTCTCTGTATTTTTCTGTGATATTTAGGTTGTTGGAGACCGCAAAGGTGCTGTATTTGGTGGCTTAGTTGAGGCACCCTTAAGACCTATGAACAAGAGAAGGTATCAGGTGGGTTGAATGGCGTCATAAAGTTAGAAGTTTAGCACTCATTTCTCTTTGGCTGTCATAGTTTAACTCAACACTGAATTTGAAACAGGGAAGTAACAATTCATTTGTTTTCACAAATGTATCTGGTGATCCTGCAATTTTTCGTCCCACAGGTACTTTTTTTTAATTTTTAAAATAAACCTACGGGAGAAGAGGAAGGGGAAGGAACTTATACTTTAGGCATTTCCAGGAAGGGGAAGGGGAAATGTTGAATTGCACCATTCAGTGGACTTTGTGTTATTCTAATAAAAAATTAATGGGATAAACTTTAGTGCTATCAATCACATTTGACTAAATGGGTTCTGTATTCTTTTTTTTCAAGAAAAAAAAATTGGGTGATTGGTAAAGATTTACAATGTTAAAGAAATTGTTCAGATGAAATCTGACATAATTGAATTTGTTGACTTTTGTGGGTATTTTTTTAGATGAAAGGCAAATTCAAGATGTTGATGTGGTCATGTGCGTATGAATACATTGAAATTTGCTGTACATTGAGGAGGAGTGGGGGCCCTGCAATTGAGGAGTTAGCTCTAGAGGGAGATGCAGGAGCTGTCAAATTTATAGTAGGTTTGGAGAATATTATGTGTGAAGTGTCTTTCACTGTGTATTAAAACATATTGACTATTTGTTTGTTTCCTGCATTGGGTACAAGTTTGAAAGTAGTTGTTTTCATAGGTCCCCATGAAACAGCACAAAGATTGCAACTTTTCATTTGCGGGGCTTAAAAATCAAGTGAGGCTGGCAATTGAAGCCCAGAATATGTTTGTGCTTTTAGCTTATGAAGTTACTGCCAATGGTTTGAAGTCTCTTCACTGCTTAAGTTTTCTCGAATTGAAATTCTGGACTAATGAATGTATTCAATATGCATTTAGGCATAATGTAAAGATTTTACATAAGCTTTTCATGTTATTTTAGGAAAATATCTGTTCTGCAGCCTTGGAACAGCTTTTGTTGGTGGGGTAGAGAAAATGGTCTAAAGTGGGAATAATTACGAAGTTATAATTTAAGTATTCGTGTTAGGAGTATCAGCTTCTTGTTAAGAGGGTAATGTCTTGACCCAGATTCTTTCTTTGGGTTTCACTGTAAAATTCTAAGCTTCTAGCTGTCAGATGTGAATGTTATGATGCATATCCTTGACAAATAAATCAGAAGACCTAACAAACCTAAGCCATTGTTGTTACATTTTCCTTTACTGATTTCTTCAAGCTTTAGTTGCTTTGTGTGAGAAGACTATTAGCTAAGGTTAATTGTGCAAGTAATGTGCTGCCTGCTGCAACTGTTATTGTTGTTACTAGCTAAAAATCATTTGAACAGTGGTGTTTATAAAATTTCTCCTTTTCTTCAGTTTTTGAGCTTTGTTTCTTTGGCACTGTGCAGTACTCCTGAAATTCCAATTTCTTCAGCTGATAGCGAAGAGAGAAGTGCACGGGCAAACATTGCCTCCTCTTTCCAGGTAATAACATATTTGGCAATTTGTTTGTTTGAATAAGGTTTACATTTTATTATTG
The DNA here is from genome assembly GCA_020080225.1 of Gynochthodes officinalis. Classification (NCBI taxonomy): domain Eukaryota; kingdom Viridiplantae; phylum Streptophyta; class Magnoliopsida; order Gentianales; family Rubiaceae; genus Gynochthodes; species Gynochthodes officinalis. The sequence continues at coordinate 17,769,728 of CM034621.1, read as the reverse complement.
TTTTTTTACGTGTATAACTAACTGCTTAGCATCATACAAAATCTTCTCTATTTACATTTGCTTGGAAGTTTCATGAACTGAAGACTCTGATTTCCACAGCGAGTTGCAGTCTTGCATTTAGAGGAGAAGTGCCAACGAGCTATTGAATTGGCTAATAAGTATAATGTGACTAATTTTTTGGTTTTTTCTGGATTGAATTGGCCTGAACTTGAAGTAGATGTCGACTAATTTCTCAGTTTTTTTGGTTTTTTCTGGACTGAATTGGCCTGAAGCATGTTGCTATGTGTCTTTCTGGTTAATTTTCTGATTGTGTCTAGATTGATTTTATGGGTTTTCTGATTTTTTCTTATTTTTCTGGTGAAATATTATGCTGATTTCTTGATTTTGTTCTGATTTTTTCTGGATCGAAGTAGAATGACTGAATGAGACTAATTTTTTGGTGTTTCTCTGGACTGAATTAGACTGAACTCACTGAAGTAGATGGCGACTGATTTTTCTGGCTTTTCTGTACTGGGTTGGTTTGAAGCATTTGGCTATTTCTGCATTGAATCTTCAATTATTTTTGGCTTTTTCTGCTTGTTTACGGATTGTGTTGGTGTTTTTGGCTGTTTCTGGACCGAATTGAATTGGTGAAGTGTTGTGACTGATTTTTTGCCTTTTTCTGATATTTTCTGGTTGAACTGGATTGCAATAGAATGCGACAAACGCTTTCAGTTTTCTAGATTGAATTGAGTATTGGGTGAAGTAGATGTTGACAGATTTTTCTAGTTTTTTGGTTATTTCTGGATTGAATTGGCTGAAGCATTTATCTTTGTGTTTTTAGTGTTCATTTTCTGGTTGTATGAGTGTTTTGTTTTTGGCTCATTTTGTGGTTTTTCTGAACTAATTTTGGGGTGGTTTTCTAAGTTTTTCTAGTGAAGTGTTGTGAGTTGTGAGTTATTTTTGGTTATGTTTTCTAATTTTTGAGATTGAAGTAGAATGCGACTAGTTTTCCTGGACTGAAGTTTCTGGACCAAAGTAGATTGCGGTTTATGAGTATGATTTTCGATTTGTGGTTTTGTATTATGTCACGTGATGGATTGCGTGGTTATTTCCCTTAAATGTGATTGGTGGAAAATGTAGTATGATGATTATCATTCATTACGATGAATTGTACTATGTCATGAGATATATAGTTATGGGGTGTTGTTTTCGTAACTAGTCATATTTACAATTGGATTGGATTGAATTTATAACATTGAGTGCTTTTTCTTTTCTTGTCACAGTGACGCAACCACCACCACATATAGCCAAGCATTCATAGATTAAAGGCATCACCAAATGGCCTGTCGAGGTCTAAGTCATTCCTTTTGCCTCTTTTTTTTAGAATGCCAAGGGAATTATGTGTACATTACTATTTTGTGAGGTGTAAGGTGTTTGAATAATGTTTTATTCTAATGGTACAACTGGGATATTTGACTTTAATTTTCTTGTATGTTTGGAAAGGAAAATGTTATCTTTTGCAATGCACAAGTTTATCTTTTGTGTCTTTCTTCATACAGGTTATGAATATTGAATGATTAGTATGATTGCTTTTGTTACATTTTCGACGTCGATGATGTTTTTATTAAAAGGATAAATAATGTCACAATCAATATATTAATATTATTAGTGATCAAATATTGAAATATACAATGTTATAGCTTTGGTTAAAATTGTCACTAATAACACTATTTAGTGACAAGTTTTTTTCGTCACTAATTTCATTTGCGAACGAATTTTTAGTGACGAGATTTTTCCGTCACTAATGCAAACGGACGTTAAAATTTTCCGTCACAAAATTGCATTCACCAACAAACTTTCTGTGACAAACTTAAAGTCGTCACTAACCATTTAGTGACGAAAAAATATATCGTCACTAGTTAAATCACGAGAAAGAGTTGACCAAGGTTCTTTTTAGTAGCGATTTTTCTTTCCGTCACTAAAGTCACAATGCCAATTGTGAAATAGTTTGATGTGAAAATTTTCGTCACTAAATTTCGTCACTAAGCGTGCTCAATTAGTAGCGATTCTTAACTTTAGTAGCGACTTTTTCCCCCTTTTGTGGCGACTTTTTAGTCACTAATTTTTGTCACATTTTCAAGTCGTCACTAAACCACTCATTTAGTGACGACTTTTTTGGTCACTAAAACCCTTTAGTAATGGAGCATTAGTGACGACCTAGTGACGAACCATTTTTCGTCACTAATTGGTTTTGTGACGAAAAAGCGACCTTTAGTAGCGATATTACGATCGTCACTAAAGGGGTTTCTTGTAGTGGGTATATTCAGTAGAATTGATAATTGCATAAAATATCCCAACCTTCTAATATTTAGTTAAAATATTAATTAAAGTAATTGAATTCTTGAAAATAATTTCAATTACTATTTGTATGAAAATTGTTATCTTAAAAGAAGTTAACTTTTGATGATGCTAATCAATAAATGTCATGTTTATTTCATGATTTTTTAAAGATCATTTATACAAAGTATATTCTTAAGTTCACAATTTGTGGTTTTTTAAAAAATATTTTTCAATGATTTTATTAAGATTCATGTAATCGTATTTAAATTTAGATATTTTATTTATTTCTAATTTCTTTAATTATATGATTATATTTTTAATCATAGGTACTAAATTTATAATTCATGTTTAGTTTTTTCTTTATTTAAATTTGAGTTTAAAATTTTACAATTTTTATTTAAGTGTTAGACTTACTTTTCCCTACAAATAAAAACATTAATTTTCATAAATTATAATTGTAATGATTAAAATGGTATCATCTACATATTAGAAAAAATAACTTTATATTTACATAAGTTCACCTAGTTTGAAATAACAAATGTGCTATAGGTTTACTCTGTAGGGTAGAGTTTTATATAAGATAGATTAACATTACAAATTTTAAAACCTATACATGATATGATAAGTTATAAGTTTTATCCATTGCTTTACTTTATTTCCTATGCACAACCTTACTATCAACCAACCCAATCTCAGCAACATAATCAACACCCTAATTCTCAAGAAAATAAGCATCTTGTGGGAGTAATTCATGCACTTTTGGTGATTTTCTAAGATGAAGTGGACAATGAGGAGAACATAGATCAAAGATATTGTACAAAGACAATTTCAATGTCAACCTCCATGTTAATTCTAATTCATTGCATAAAGAAGGAGATGAAAATGTTGCAATCTACACGGAATAACCCACTTTTGTGCTTAAGATAAATTTCAAGAGAAGAAAGGAGCTTAGGGAGGCATTTGGAAACTACTCAATAATGAACAGGTCGCCAGTGAGAATTTATAAAAATGATGAAAGAAGGGTGAGAGTTAAGTGTGTAGACCCACGTAAGTGGTATATGTCTATGAGAAAGATCCCCAATTTGAGAGGTGATAATTTTGTGATTGTATCTCTTAATGATGTCCATACCAACTATACTGAGTGTTAGGATAATCCAAGATTATCATAGCATGGTTGGGGGATAGGTAAGAGATTTAGGGCAAACATAAAATATCCATAAAGTAAGTTAGGTAGAATGTGGATGAGAAATTTGATTGTGATATATCTAGATCTAAAGCATACAAGCAAGATCTAGCATTGCGGCAAAGCTAGAGGGAATGCAAAAGAACACTATGAATCTACTTAGGACTTTGGTGAAGAACTAAAAGAACATACCCAAATTCAACAATAGAAATGAAGTCCACACTTTTTAGAGGAGAATGAGGAACCCTCGATTCATAAGATATTACTGTTGTTTTGGCACTGAAGGCAAGTTTCATGGAGTGCTATGAACCCATTATTTGCTTGGATGGATACTACCAAGGGTTGTACCCTAACAATGAGTGGTGGTCTAATGCTTGGGCTTTAGTGAAGAAGGAAGCCATGGAGCAATAAGCTTGGTATATTCTCATAAATGGTGTCAGTGAGAGCCGTTTTAATATCCCCCGTTGACGTTGCAGTAATGTCTTCGTACCTTATAATGGAGAAAACATGGGCCGAATCATTCTTGAATGATGTAAAATTACATATGTAATTTAAAGAAAGCATAGGATCAAACTCTTTTTTGACTATGATTGAGCCCTGAAATGGTAGAACTTGATGATGGTTCAGTTAGCGAATTTGGCATGTAGTGACTCGTTTAGGCTCTAGGCTTTCTAGAGCTAGGGACTGACATCGAAGAGATTCTCACTGTTGGGAAGAGTATCCGTGTGACTAGGAGGACATAAGACCTCTTGGTCAAGCAAAACAGATTGCCGATTGGTTATGCTAATTCCATACGGATTAGTACTGAGGAGCATGTGCCTATGACTCCAGTAATGGCATGAAAACACCACTTTTTCTGTAGTGTTGTCATAGAGCTGCACTCCTTGTAAGTCTTCCAATTCGAGCAAACTCATCGTCACTACAAGCATCAGCACAGTTTTAATGGTTCCCCTCAAATGTCATACCAACAAAAGGTGATCAATAAGCATTTTAATATATTGTCTTAATATTTTTAAGAAAAATAATCCTAATATGATTGTTATTTGATTTTATAAGGGCTTACTAGTGCATTGGATGAACTCATAGCCAATAGTGAGCACAAATTCTGTGTGTAGCATATGTGTAATGATTTCAAGAAAAGATATCTAGGTAAGTGCTTAACCAAAGGTTTTGGAGTCTAACTAATGCAACTAATAAAGTGGTATTTGAGTTTGAAATAGAAGCACTAAAGGTATTTGATCTTGAGACAGATTATTGGATAAAAGATGTCACACCTCCTAAGCATTGGTACACGGCCTATTCCCCTTTGCACACTAAGTGTGACACACTTGTTTAAAATCTATGTGAATTGTTTAATTCAAAAATTATGGATGCTACTTAAAAACCTGTCAATAGTATGCTAGAGGGTATTTGAATTCACTCAATGGGTAGAATCCAACAAAGGGCATGTTGGATTAAAATGTGCTCTTTTCACGCTATGTGTGAAACACTTGTTAAAAATCTATGTGAATTTTTTAATTCAAAAATTGTGGATGCTATTTAAAAACCTGTCAGTAGTATGCTAGAGGGTATTTGAGTTCAATCAATGAGTAGAATCCAGCAAAGGGCATGTTGGATTCAAATGTGCCCTTAAACTATCACTCCAGTTATAAAGGAATTAACGGATGTGAGAGTAAATTTTCTAGGGGTTGGAAAACAATCAACAATGGCATGGGGGTTATGTAGTGCATCGGCTTAGGGACTCAATATGTGGCTTAACTTATAGATAAAATGTGTAGTTGTAGGTTATGACAATTTAGTGGTATTCTTTACTGTCAAGAAATATCCTGCATTCATAGAAGCAATGAAGATATGGATGCATATGTTGATGATTATTATTACAAGAACTTTTCTTAAAACTATATACACATGTCCTTTATCCTGTAAATGAAAAATCTTTGTCTATGTTTGGTTTTTTTTTTAGTATTTACTAAAAGTTAAAACTTTAAATCTGAAAAAATAAAACATCAAACAACTTTTGTTTAATTTAAAATTTAAAATTTAAAATTTAAATTTTTTGCCAAAATTATTCCACATTTTTTTTAAAATTTTTTTTCCTCCAACACACTTTTTATCCTCCTTCCAAAACACTTTTTTCATCAAAAATTCTCACGAAAATTTTTTACACTTATCTATATAAAAAAATTTTAAACAAACCATAAATCAAAAATAGCCTTTGTGACCCAAATCAACAAACATTCCGCTGGATCCATCCATACCATGTGTGTAACTTAATAGGCCTAGAGAAATTAGGAGAAAAGACCTGACTAAAAGAAGGGATGATGATGGGGTGCTAAGATTGAAAAGAAACATCATCATTCACTATAGCAAATGTGGTTGCAAGGTCTTATCAAATAGAGCCCAAATGAGAGTGATAGAGGCTCACTCCCCGGTGCTACTTTTGATGGACTATAGCCTCAAATGACTATTGAAAACATCCACCAACCCTTTTTTGCTACTACAAAAAATCAGAGTACAACCAAAAATCAAGTATGAGTCACTTATTATAGTTTTTCTCACATTTTTTCATACTACATTCACTGTTAAGCCTAATGCATTGGGAAAATAATATCTAACTTCAAATATGAAAAAGTGCAAAAAAAAAAAAAAAAATTGTTCCCAATGTTAATGGTCATCAAATGAGGAGAAAAGACCTGACTAAAAGAAGGGATGATGATGGGGTGCTAAGATTGAAAAGAAACATCATCATTCACTGTAGCAAATGTGGTTGCAAGGTCTTATCAAATAGAGCCCAAATGAGAGTGATAGAGGCTCAGTCCCAGTGCTACTTTTGATGGACTATAGCCTCAAATGACTATTGAAAACATCCACCAACCCTTTTTGCTACTACAAAAATCAGAGTACAACCAAAAATCAAGTATGAGTCACTTATTATAGTTTTTCTCACATTTTTTCATACTACATTCACTGTTAAGCCTAATGCATTGGGGAAATAATATCCAACTTCAAATATGAAGAAGTGCAAAAAAAAAAAAAAAAAAATTGTTCCCAATGATAATGGTTATCAAATTAGCCAACATCCCCCCCCGGCCCCCCAAAAAAAAGAGATGGAAGCTCTAATTGATCACTATTCTTAAAATAATGAATATGTTAGTAGCATACAAGAACTATCTCAAACGCAAAAGGGGCCAATAATTAGGTCAAGCTACTTTTGACTAATTCTTTACTTTTCAATTTTTTTATATTAGCTAATCTCAAAATTATGCTTTTATTTTTCTTATAAATTTATGTTAGAGAGGTGCAACAAGAGTTGCAGCAAGGTATGATGTGCAACATTAGATGCAACATGAACTTTACTATCCAACAAATGACACAGTGCAAACAAATGTGCAGTAAAAAATATCACAATATGATCTAGCTATGAAACCTGAAGGACACGTTCCCAGGATTTCACTCGATGCCAACTAAATGCATGCAAATGCGACTACTCTTTTATCTTCTAGACCGAGAAAAATTGGTAATGCTCCTAGTAACAAATTGCCTAATTCTGAAAAAAAAAAAAAAGTATGAACTTGAATTATGAATATTTGAACAAAAAGCCATCATACAAGGTGTGTCTTTGGCCTTGTAAAACAAGGATTTCAATAATGGAAGGCCAAAACATTGATTTCATGCTACTTATACTCTCTATCTTTTAAGCTATTAATTTGCCTTGTGCAATTTGTAGGATGGCAAAGGTGAATACTCATTTTGGGTGTATGGAATTGTCAGATAATCATTTTGGTTCAGTGAAAAAAAATGTTATCTTTTGTGCTCTATTTATATAATCCCATTATTTGATATCTTACAAAGCATATTAAGTCATATTTTGGATATATGAAGCTTTTGGATAATCATTTTGCCTTAGAACCATAGTTTGATATCCTATGAAACTTATTAAGCCTCTTTACTAAAATATATACCCATAAGGTTTGTAATTTATTCTAATAAATTATATATGGAATAAGTATAGAAACGAGATAAGCAACCAACTATAACTGCACTACAACATGCTTTACAATAATGCAGCACCAAACTACTTTTAATCATCCTCATTTTACGTCTTCATTCAAAATTCATTAACAGCCAAGATTTTTGGGTTATATTATCATACTTGGGTAAACATATGCAAATGACAACAACTTAGACTAGCCACACAAAAGATTGTAAGCATTTTTTTGTTTGAGTAAATAGAGTTTTAGTCACTATACTTTTGCACAGTCCTAACTTTGGTCACTATACTTTTTTTTTTTAGACAAAAGGTTACTAACCTTCTGAAAGTGTTGCAAAATTAGTCACTCCATTTGAATACCACATTAAGTGTTGATAGATGTCTATTTTCATTAGACAAAAGTCACTGACCTCCTAAAAGTGTTGCAAGTTAGTCACTCCATCTAAATAACACATCAAGTATTGACAGATGTCTATTCTCATTAGACAAAAAGGTCATTTTATATTCAAAAAAAGATTATTTATTTTATTTCCTTCTTCTTCTTCTCTTTCCTTTTATCTTTTTCTCACTCCCTTTTATTTCCTTTTCTCTTCTTCTTCTTAACTCCCACGGAGACAAGTCCCGCATGGGGCAGTGGCGGAGGAGAAGCAGAGACATGGATATGAAAAACATGACCAGCACCAGCCAAAACTGGTCGGAGCATCTAAAGGGCAGAGTTGGGCACATGGTTTTTGCCTTGAAATTGTATTTGGACCTTAAGGAAGTCGAGCATGTGAGTGGTACATCCAGTCAGAATTGAAACTATACCTCCAACAAATCCTTTCAAACCCATTTTTTTCTTAGTAAAAAAAGTGAATAAACAATTCCCTTGATCTTTGTTGGTGACTTGGTGTAATGTTAATTTTAGAAGAAAATGAATAAAATCGAATAGGATGAGAGAACAAAATTGAGATTTTTAGAACAATCAATTGGAAGACCAGTTGGAATTAGAGGTCATCTCACTAGAAACTAGGAGATGGGAATGAAGGCCAAAAGAATGAAGGCAAAGTGTGAAACGTTTGGTCTCTGAGACATATTCTCTGGAGAAGAGAATATAATGAAATGAATGAATTGTTTGGTTTGAATAGAAAGAGAGGGGAAAGGGTATATATATAGGGGCCTTTCAGCTTTAAGAATTAACAAGTTTCAAACCTTGCAAGGAAATTTGAGATCTTTAACTTGATTGATTTTCAATTTTTAGGCCAAAACAATTACAAAACCTCAATCAAACTATCAATTTCCAAAAGCAAAAAATTGCAAGGACAAAATAAAAGTAAAGGAAGGAAATTGCAAAATGAGTGTAGGAACTTTTACAGTGGAATTTTTGACATGCTTAAAAATATGGGAACATTGGGAGGTGAAGAAGAAGAAGAAGAGAAATAAGAGAAAAGCAAAGAAAAGAGAGAAGAAAAGAAAAGAAAAAAAGAAGAAGAAAGAAGAAAATAAATAATTTTTTTGAATATTAATGACCTTTTTGTCCAATGAAAATAGGCATCCGTCAACACATAACATGGTATTCAAACAGAGTAACTAACTTAGCAACATTTTTAGGAGTTTAGTGACTTTTTTGTCAAAAAAAAAAAAAAGTATCTTGACCAAAGGTAGAACTTTGCAAAAGTAGAGTGACTAAAAAATCTATTTACTCTTCTTTTTTCATCCATTTCTTTGTAGTCTCACTTCATTATGCAACTTCACATTTTTGAGCTTCAAAGATGCCAATAACTCTTCAATTCTAGCCTTCTCTTGAGCATTCTCAATTTCCACCTCTAATCAATTAAATTACCTGAGTAGCCTTGGTATAATTAACCTGAGTTGATCTCCGGATCAACACAAACCCAAAAATAGCAACTTTAATCTTGCAAATGGAAGTCATTTGCATCTCTTATCACAATAAATCAATAACTTATGTTTCACCTATCTTAAGTCTTTGACATATTTCAAATTTCTAAGTTGGTTTATTGTCTATTCATGAGGCATCTAATTTCACATCTTCTACTTAATTCTTTTGCATGTTACTAGTCTTTGTTTCCTTAAGTTACTCAGGGCTTCTATTTGATTTTCTTACAAAAAATAAATCTATTTATTGTACAAACAATATAGAGGAATGGTTCCTGCCTATAATTGTTAAAAGGAATTATCCTTATACTAAAAAGTACGTTAAAGGCATTTTCAGAAGTTCTATTCAAGTTAATGTTCATTTTGGAAGGAGTCATTTTGTATATGTAATTTTATAACATGAGTAATTATTTTTTGGGAAAAAAAAGTATGATCCCAAAAGTTGAATTTGTAAGTATTGGTTATTTTCGTTTTTAATTTTGTAATTTTCAAACTTTCCCAAAAGTTTCATTTGAAATTTCTCCACCTGGAACATGTCAAAAGAATTTCTCCTTGGTAGGATTTTATTGTTGATTCTTATCTCTTTTAACACTTCCAAGCTGATTATCTCTTTCTGTTCAAAGGATCTATATTCTGAATCGTTAATGGGGTTTTAGAAGTGCTAAAATGTATTTTAAAGAACTTCCAATTTCAAATCATTGTCATTTTCTCTATCCAACAAAATTTTTTCTCAGTACTCATCTTTTCACTCAGTATCCTCAAACAAATCACCTCAAGGGAATTGATTTTGACTGTCACTTGAAATCTGGGTGTTCCTATTCTCAAAAAGGTCTCCACATCAAAAACTAATCTAGTTAATGGTTGTGTCTTTGTGCGTGTAAGGTGTGGAGTGGCGCATGATTGTTGGGATAAAATAATAAATCCCAAAAAATCACCAAAACCCATGGATCAATTATAGCTGAAACAAACAAGAGCCGAACATAGGTAGTTGAATTAATTCGGCCAAGAATCAAGAAGGATGGAATTCGGTCAACTCAAGAATTGAATAAAGCAATTGCTTTGACCGCAAAATTGATTTGAAACAATTTATGGGTTCACCACGAAAAAACAACAAAATTGAATGACAAGCGACTTTCAAAAGAAAAGCTTTTCAAAATAAAGGCTACTGATTTTTATGAGCGGAGGCCTGTTTCTGTTTCTCTCTTTTTTTCTCTGTACAATAATATTCTGAATAATATTTCCTATTTATAGGATTTAACAAAACCCTAAATCTAATAGATTTGGTAACTAATAAATCCAAAACCTAATATGACTAACAATTATAAACCCAATAGGATTACGAAATCAGAAACCCAGTAGGAAACTTAATTTAATTCTACCATATTGTCTTCTTTAAACTAAGTTTTCATAACTTGTCATACCTAACAGTTTCTTCAGTTTCATAAACGAATCCACCTTCAATGCTTTCGTGAAAATATCAGCAACTTGATTTTCGGTCTTGCAATAATCAATCACAATTTTCTTTCATTGAACCAAATCACATAAGAAGTGAAATTTGATGTCCATATGCTTGCTTCAACCATGAAACACTAGATTCCTTGTCATCTTTATTGCTGATGTATTATCACACAGGATAGTAGTTGCTTCATCTTGCTTATGCTGAAGAAAATCTAGCATTCTTCTAAACCAAAATACTTGAGTAGCACTGTTAACCACCGCAATGTATTCTGCCTCTGCTGTAGACAATGTGATAACTGGTTACTTCTTTGAACTTCACGAAAATATGCCGGAACCAATAAAGAATGCATAACCAGAAGTACTCTCTCTCTACAGTGTCACTAGCCCAATCACTATCAGAGAATCCAAAAAGATTAACAGGATCATTTTTTGCATAAAAAATTCCATCACCTTAAGTACCTTTAATGTATCTCAAAATTCTCTTAACTACTTGCAGGTGAGATTGATATGGATTCTCCATAAATCTACTAATTAAGCCGACACTGAAATTGATATCAAATCTTGTAACTATCAAATATCTCAAACTCCCTACTAAACTTTTAAAATAAGTAGGGTCCACACAATTGCCAACCCCATTTTTGGTTAAACGCAACCGTTCTTCAATTGGAGTCAAGATTAGTTTTGCACCATCCATCTTAAACTTCTTCAAATATATCCAGCATGTTTCTTTTGACTAATAAAAATCTCTTGATCAGTCTATGAAAGCTCAATTCCAAGTACGACATAAGACCCATGTGTGTCATCTTGAACTATCGAATCATAGCCTTCCTAAATTCTGCAATCATTTTGGGATTATTTCCAATAAATATCAGATCATCCATATATAAGCATACAATGATAACTACACCATGAGTAGATGACTTCATATATGAAGTATGATAAAAAAGACAGTGTTGAAAACCACTATCAACGGAAAAAGAATAAATTCGGGTATACCACACCCTTGGAGCTTGCTTCGTGTAGAGGGTTCTTTTCAAATGGTACATCTTATTTTCTTAACCTTTCTTCACAAATCTTGCAGGTTGCTTAAAATACACTTTTTCCTCAAGTATAACATTCAAAAACACAGACTTTACATCCATTTTATGTATTTTCCAACCATTTGGGCAGCTAAGGAAATAATTAAGTGAACAGTAGCAAGCCGAGTAACAGGCGCAAATAGCTCAAAATAATCGATGCTAGATTTTTGTTTACAGCCATTAGCAACCAACTGCGCCTTTAATGTATCTACTCCTCCAATGGGCTTGTATTTTGCCTTGTAAACCCACTTAACACCAATGGGTTTCTTGCTACTTGAAAGATTTGTGAACTCCCAAGTATCATTCTTTCCAATGGCATGAATTTCTTCCCTTATTGCTTTCTTCCAATGATCCTCATGAACAACATCTTTAAAAACAACGGCGTCACAATCTCTAAAAGAACAAAATTAACAATATCTTCGTAAGATAAATTTTGAGAGTGACCATAAATAACATAATCTTGCAAAAGAGCTAGTAGGCGTTTTTGTCTTTACGGTCGACCAAACTGCACAGGAATAGGTTCTGTAGGAACTTGTTCATGTACTTTAGGCTAATTGACCTCATTATCATGACTATCATTAAAATATGAAAATTGTGGAGGATGACTACCCACATCATTTGATCCCTTTTTTGACCAATCCAAGGCACTTTTATCATCAAAATTCACATATCTACTAAAATTTGTCTTTTTTTGTCATAGGGTTTGTTACCAGATGTTGGGAGGAATTGTTACTTTTACCGTGACCATAAGGGTTACTTTTTCCATGTATACAACCTCTGAAATTCTGATCACGATCACTAGAAGTACCACTATTGGATGAACCTTCCCTGTTTTTCTCCTTAGCAGTCTAAATTTGTAAAGCTTGCAACGCCTTCTCCACATGCTCTTTTTCATGATATTCATTCAATTTGCCATTAATTCTTTATTCATGCAATAGTAATGACCTTTTCAGTTCATCAGCTGACAAGGTTGACATATCTTTTGTCTATTGTATCACGGCAAAGACATGATCAAATTTTAATGGCAAAGTATTCAAAACCTTTTCTACAATGAGCTTATTAGTGAGATCATACACATTCAACTACATTTTGTTCTTTATATCATTCAAACGAGAAAAATAAGACTCAATGGTCTCATTATTTTCCATGCTTCACAACTCGAATTTTCTTATCAATGTTGACAAATTTTTTTGTTCAACCTTGTCAACGCCACGATACATTTTGTCCAAAATATCCCATGCCTACTTTGCGTTTTAGTTGTGGATATTTTATCAAATCTGAAAATATCAATTGCCTAGTGAATTTGAGATGACATCAAACTATCGTTTTGTTTAGTCTCTTTGTTAGTATTCGCTGCTAAATTTTGTTGAACGTGGTCTAACAAATCAAATGTGTTGAGATTCGTTTCTATCTGGAACCTTCAATAATTGTAATTTTTTTTACCCTTTAATTTGAGTATGAAACAAGTAAGATTCATTTTTGTCATAACTACCAAACACCAACCTCGCTCTGATACCAGATGTTGGGATCAAAAATAATAATTTGCGGTCAATTATAGCCTAAACAAGCAAGAGCATAACACAGGCAATTGAATTAATTTGGCCAAGAATCAAGGAGGATAGAATTCAATCAACTCAAAAATTGAACAAAGCAATTGATTTGGCCGCAAAATTGATTTGAGACAAAAGCATATCAAAGCTTCGGGTTAACCACCAAAAACAACAAAATTGAATGACAAGCGACTTTCAAACGAAAAGCTTCACAAAATAGAGGCAGCTGATTTTTATTGGGTTTTGTTCCTCACTATTTTAATTTTTTTTTGGTACAACAAATTTTTTTCTATGTACAACAAAATCTTGAATAATATATCCTATTTATAAAACTCAACAAAACCCTAAACCTATTAGATTGGTAACTACTAAATTCAAAACCCAATATGAATAACAATTATAAATCTAATATGATTATTAAATCACAAATCTAATAGGAAATTTAGTTTAATTTTATCACAATAATGATATGTACTACATGAGGAGATGTATAGAGCTAGCTAGGACAACAATTGCGTGTACCAGCCCCAATCCAATGGTTGGTTGTGTCATTGTGAAAGATGGGAAGATAGTTGGTCAAGGATTTCATCCAAAGTTTGGCCAACCTCATGCGGAGGTGACTCGCGCTTCCTTGTTCTTATTCTCAATTAAATTGATACGAATGCATAAGTTGTGAATTAAAAGTGTTGTCTAGTTTCAATGTTGGCGACTTTGTTGCTTGGAATTTCTCCTATACGTAGTAGTATTATGGTGAATCAGGATTATAGTGATCTTAAATTGTTGGCTTTAAGCTTATTCACTTACTGTAGGCTAAGAGTTTTGACTTTATAGCTGGATTTGGGAATTAAAGACAAAAAAATATTATTTTTTCATTGATTTGCATCAAATTACCATTTGATATTGATTGTTTTAGAATATAGGCGAAAAAATTTCAGTTTTATCATGAATATAGTGAAATTGAAGCAAACTCTAATTTGTTTATCACTATGAGTTTCTGTTTTATGATTTCCAGTTTGTAACTTCCAATAGCTCTTGCCTGAAGAAGAGAAAGTTTCTTGGAAAAGCATAAGATAAATGATGAACTTAAACTGTATGGAGTTGTGTTTTACTCTTTGGAATGTATATCATTTCGATGATGGATCACAAATCCAAGGGATTATAGCAAAATAAATAAATAAGTGTAGTATTTTGATTTTGTACTAATTCGTAGATTGATTTTGGGAAAACTGTAAGTTTTGCACTTAGAATGCTGGGAATTTGGCTAAAGATAGGATAGCATATGTGAGCTTGGAGCCTTGTGATCATTTTGGAGAACTCCACCATGCACTGAAGCCTTCATCAAAGCCAGAGTGAAAAGGTAGTGGTTGGGATGATGGACCCAAATTCGATTGTGGCTTGAAAGTTATTGATAAACTTGGAGCTGTAGGATTTGAAGTTCCTGTGGGTGTTGAAGAGGAATTGTGTAGAATGCTTAATGAAGCTTATATCCACCAAATGCTGACAAGAATGCCCTTTATTACCTTAAGATATAATTGGAGCATAGAGCTGTTACTTGTTTCATTTCAAATTTCAATCACTGGCCATATTATAAATCAAATTGGTGACGTAGTCTTGGAATCTAGTGGATATTACTCAAAATTGCTACAAGAGTATGATGCAATTGTATCATCTTCAAGCTTGTTATTTGAAGATTTATCTCTTCTAGCATCTAAAGAACCAGGGCCAATCACCTATTCAAATTGTGCTAGTAAAAAGTTCAAATCTCCCAATAAACATAAGTGATCTTGCAAGTAAAGCTTCTTCTAAAGTGATAATCTTTACAGAGAAAGAGACCTCTCTGCTACAAGAAGCAGAAACTCAAATAAGAGTGGAAAAAGTTGTTTATGAAAGGATAAGTTTGGTGTCTATCTTAGAATACTGCGAGCATCAAGGATGTTGTAGTGTCTTGCTCGATTTAAGGGGGAATTTTACTGATTTTGAAGAAATCTTGAGAGAGGGCAATGAACTAGATTTGTTCCAGAAGTATGTGGTTGAAATTTTACCAATTTTGGGTGGGAGAAAAGAAAAATACTCAGGAGCATTCTAGAAAATCTAAGGGTGAAGAATTTGACATCAAAGTTATCCGATGATACTGTTCTACTTGAGCTCTCAAGCCATGAAATCAACCTGAGAATTTATTTCCGCAAAATTTCTCACATTCAACAAAGCATTTTGGATGGGACAGGGATTAAGTACTATCCCAGGCCAAGAGCTTCATTTTCTTTGTGGAAATAAATCGAAGGGATTAGTGTGTCACCAGTCTATTTCTGCAAAGTGTTCTTGAAACTTCAACAAGAAATCGCTAAGAGTGTATAGTGATAGTTCTGAAGAGTTATAGTTATAGTTATAGTTCAACCCCAACTCTCCCTACAGCATAGTTTCTGAAGTACTCCTTAGGAGTGTCCTTAAGAGTGTATAGTTCTTCTCTCTTTAGAGATGGGGATAGGGGTGCCTTTAAGGGGGCAGATTAAGTTTTAAGCCACAAAAATTAGACTAAAATTAGAGTAGCCTTCACAATCCATTAAACAAGTCTAGTAAGGCCAAAAACAAGAACAAAATAGGATTAGGAGTGTCGGTAGCCATAAGCAAATTGTTAAAGTCAAATTAAGTGAGTCCTAAACATAATTTGGTCTCCTCCGTTCAAACAAAGTGAAGACGAACTCTCAGGATTGGAAGCCGCTTCTTCCTTCAGATCCAGTCCAAATCTCACTCCTAAACATGCTTTAGTGAAGCGTTTTCGGTTCTTGAGTAGTAGGAAAGCTTAGATCAGAAAAAAAAATAAAAATAGAGCTAAGCTTACTAGAGCTACGTTATTTTTCTTACTAGTTAAATAGTAGTTTAACCGCTTTCTTGAATCTGTCATCCCTACAAGCTGGTTAAATCTTTCACCCTTACGTCTTGAAACACTTGTGTTGATGCTATTGCTTCCTCTCACTTTGGCTGACTGGAGTTGAGCGTTTTTTTTTTCTTGCTAGATTAAATCTCAGTCTCACGGTTTTCTTACTTCATTCTTCACGCAGGTTGGTTTAATCTTGCTAATGTGAGCTTAGGGATGGACTGAGAGGAACCATCTTATTTGGAAGGTGAATTTGAAATGATGGGTTTGTTTCAGAAGATAAATTTGTCGAATGAGGAAGAATGAGAGGTGACTTTGGCGAAAGAAGATGTGCGAGAATAGCAAGGAGGAGTGCGTGCGACTTGATAGGAAGGATTTTTGGGGAAAAAGGTGAATTTTACGGGGCTAAGGAGTACTATCTAGAATTTGTGGCGACATCCACACCTTTCCTTACAAGGAAGTTGGAAGCAAGCATACCAATTTGTCTTTAGGCATGGGTGGATTAACAAAAAATTCTGAGGTAGAAGTTAGACCTTTGATCAACAATACACGGCTCTAAGAGATGGGTGAGCAATTGAAGATAACTCCAAGCAATTTCCAATCATTTGAGATTTGGGTTGAAGTTTAGGATCTTAGATCTGATGAATGACAAAGAAGACTGGGATAAAGATTGGTAGTTTGTTTCCGAAAGTGAATGATGTATGGATTCCAACTACAGGCAGCAAAGAAGGCAGACAATTGAGAATATTGGCCACAATCGACCTCTATAAGCCATTTCTTAGAGGTATGATTATGAAGCTAGATAATAAAGCCTGCTGGATTTCTTTTAAATATGAAAAATTGGCTACTTTCTGTCATTATTTTGGAAGAGTAGGGCATGAGGAAATGATGTACTATCAGAGAAGGGAGGATGACAGTAAAGGTGTTCTGAAAGAAGGGGAGTTTGGAGACTGGTTGAGAGCTGCTGGTAGTAAGTTATAGGCAAAGAGAAGGAGAAAAAAGGAAATCATAGACATGAGTGGTAGAAACAAACAAATAAATGTGGAGGAACTAAACGAGAATGATGGGATGGATATTTCAGGGGTGGTACAGAAAGAGGTTAGGGGGGATTTACAGGGCCGTTGGGGGGAGGGAGAGAATGAGGATGCAAATATTGGAAGATGTGTTGGATGAGGTTGAGCAGGGATAGATCATAGAAGAAGAAACAAGTTGTAATAATGTAAAGAAACCAAGAGTGCAGGAATATGAGGGAGGGGGGGTTACTTAGTAGTCAAAGGGAGGAAGCCATAAATACAAAATAGCATGTCAAAAAGGTATGTTCAATGCAAAGTAAAGAAGTGAGGCAGTTGGAAGGGGAAGAGAAGGGGCGGGAACTTGTGGAAATTGAAAAAGAACAGGTAGCTTACCAAACTGGCCAGAATGAGAAAGAAAAGGGACTAGTTAATGTACTAATCGAATGTGATAATCTGGGGAAAGGGATCTTAAAAGTTGACAGAAGAAGGCCAAAAGCTAAAAAATCCTGAAGATAAGATGGACAAGAGCTAAACGAAAGAGCTATGGATGAAGGCAGTTTAGGGGAGGCCATACACAATAGTCTATCTGAATTGAGAAAAAGGGTTTGGGGCTTAATATATGAGAAGTTAGATGGGAATGAAAATGAGGAGGTAAGGCTTGGGAAAGGAAGAAGGCCAGTAGTTGAAGACCAAAACAAACTAAAAGTGGGGGGACCAACCTGGAATGGTTCCAAAAGAAACATGAAAGTATGTGTGTGGAATTATACAGGTTTGGGTGCCTTTATAGTTTCCCAACTGAGGGAGATTGTGAAATTCTACCACCCTGATATAGTATTCCTTTCCGAGACAAAAAAAAATGCTTTGTTTCAACTGTATGTAAAAGACTCAATTTTCACAATAGATGGAGGACGGTGAAATCGGAAAGAACTAGAGAAGGGCTTTTGGTTTGTTGGTTGGAGGAGATCATGGTAACCAAAGTAGTATCCACAATCTTTTGCATTCAATTAGAGTGTACGATGGTAGGTGAAAGCAGGAAGTTTTGGGCAATATGTATATATGTTAGCACAGAATCGAAAGTGAGGGAGGAGTAATGGAAGTACATGGCAAACCAAAGGCAATAGTGGGGAGGTTGGTGGTTCATGGGCAGCGACTTTAATGACCTAGTCTATAGAGAGGAGAAAAAGGAGGCGCCAAGAGCTAAATTCAGTTTTGCGACATTCAAAACCTTTATTCATAATATGGAGATGAAGGAGCTAGGTTTTGTCAGCAAGATTTACATAGGCTAATAATAAGGAAGGGGAAGGATTTATAGAAGAGAGACTAGATAGATTTTTGGAGCCCACATTGGATATTGGAGAACCAAAAGCCCAAGTGTATCATGTGAAAAGAGTATCTTCTGATCACTCTCTTTTACTTTTAGATACAGCTTCCAATGATCAGAAAGTGCATATGAGATTTGTATTTAACAAAAGATGGATAAAAAATGAGAAGGTGCAGAAGATAATTGAAAAGGTATGGGGTCAAGAAGTAGAAAGAACTCCAATGTATCAAATTTGCTCAAAAATCAAACAGTGCAGGAGGGAGCTTATACAATGGAGTCTCAAACAAGGATCCAACTCAGTTAAAAAGATTTTGAAGATTAAAGAACAATTGGAAGAGTTGAGGAAATGGGAGGAGGAAAGGGATTGGAATATGTGGAGCCAACTCAAAGCTAAACTTGATGGTGCCTATCGAGAAGAAGAGACATATTGGAAACAAAAGGTTAGAGTGCAATGGCTGCTAGAAGGGGATAGGAATACCAAATTGTTTCATGCATGCACAATGGCGAAGGAGAGAATTTGATTAAGACCCTAGTATTTGGTGATCACTAGAATATGTGAGGCATCGGAGGAGATAAAAGAAGAGATCTTGGAGTTCTATCATCAGTTGTTTACCTCCTCTAATCCACAATAGTTTCATGAAGGGTTAGATGGTATCCCTAGGTCTGTCACCACGACAAGGAACCAAAGATTGACTCGGCCAATGGAAGAAGGTGAGATAAAAAATGCTCTATTTCAAATACAGCCTAGTAAAGCTTCTAGCCCAAATAGTATGACTCCTCTTTTCTCCCAGTTTTATTGGAATGTGGTCAAAGTGGACATTTGTAATGTAGTTAAAAAAAATTCGATAAAAAAAATTTGCTTAAACAAATGAACTATACATCAATTACTCTCATCCCAAAGGTTAAACATCCCACCTCATTTCAGACCAATCAGATTGTGTAATGTTGTGTATAATATTATTTCTAAGATTGGGGCTGAAAGACTGAAAATCTACCTCCATAAATGCATTAATCCCTACTAGGCAGCATTTATCCCTGGGAGACAAATTTTAAACAATGTAGTAGTTGTTCATGATTGGATACATACTTTATACTCTAAGCATAAAGGAAAAATAGATTTATGGCATTGAAGTTAGATATGGTCAAGGCCTATGATAGAGTAGAGTGGAATTTTCTATGCGAGGTGCTTAGGAAAATGAGGTTTGCTAAAATATTTATCTCTTTGGTTAAACAGTGCATTAGTTCTTTCACTTTCTTTATAAATATAAATGGGGAGAAGTGTGGATATATCTAACCATCAAGGGGTTTGAGTTAAGAGGATCCAATATCACTTTACTTGTTCCTAATCACATCTGAAGCATTTTCAAATATGATTAGGAAAGCAAGTATGAGAGGTGAATATAGGGGAATGAGAGTGTGTAAAAAAGAGCCACTAATTATTCACCTTTTGTTTGCAAATGATTCTTTATTGTTCTGTTAAGTAGACAATGATCAAGCAAGGAGGGTGAAGACATTGTTGGATAAGTTTAACAGCTACTCGCTTCAATTGGTCAACCTAGACAAGTCGTCAATCTTTTTCAACAAGGACATGATAAAGGAGAATAATGAGGCCATTTGCCAAACTCTAGATGAGATCAAGGAACAGCAAAAGGTTAAGTACTTGGGACTCCCTATGCACATTGAGAGGTTGAAGAGATATGTGTTTGCCTATGTGGCGGAAAAGGCTCAAAGAAGAATCAAGAATTGGAAAAACAAGTTCCTTAGCTTATCAGGGAAAGAAGTTCTCATCAAGGCTATAATTGATGCTTTGCCAACGTATGTAATGGCATGCTTCAAATTTCCAAATATTGTATGTTAGGCAATTGTCAAGGATAAAATAAATTTCTAGTGGGGGGAAAGCAAGAAAGGAAGGCCAAGAATCCATTGGAAAGCTTGGAGGGACTTGACTCGGCTCAAATAAGAAGGGGGACTTGTCTTCAAGAATATACAAATGTTCAATGATGCATTAATAGCTAAGCAACTTTGGAGGCTAATCACTCAACCTAATTTGCTCATGAGTAAAGTGATGAAGGCCAAGTACTTCCCAAGGGAGGATATTGACGGTTGAAGCTACAGGTAACACTTTATGGCTATGGAAAAGCTGGATGGGAGCTACATACATCATCTAAAAAAGAGCAAGATTTCAGGTGAGAGATGAGAGATCTATAAGGATTTGGGATCATCTTTGGATCCCAAGAAGGTAGGAAGGTAAACCCACCATTATTCCCTCTACTAAGGATCAAGTTACTTGGGTCAGTCAACTTATGAATCAAGAAGGGACGAAATAGAATAAGGAATTGATTGGGAAAATTTTCAACCAATATAATGCTGAGGCTATTTTGACCATCCCAATTAAAAGGGATAGTAGCGGAGACAAACTAATCTGGCAATTTGGAAAACAAAGAAGCTACACCGTTCAGTCGGCATATAAGAAGGCAATGAGAGATCAATGGCAGCAATCCCAAATGCCAGAATGCATCACAAATAGAGGAGAATTGAAAAGAGTATGGAGGACCACCTAGAATCTAGGCACTAAAGGTAAGCTAAAGCATTTCCTCTGGAGATGTTGGCATGGCATCCTACCGACAAAGGATCAGCTGTGAAGAGAGGAATTCAGGAAGATCCTATATGCCAAATGTGTGGGGAGCAAGAAGAAACTTTGGAGCACACTTTCTTAAATTGTCATCGAGCAAGGATGGTATGGAAACTAACACTTGTGAAACGGGGAGTGACTGGGCCATATGACGAGAGTTTAAAAAATTGGTGGCAAGATATTTGTGCAGAAAAGAAAATGAAGAGTTGGCAAGACAAAGCACAGTTGACTGTATATATATTATGGATGCTTTGGAAGACAAGAATTCTTTGGCAATTTCAGAAAGAGTGGAGGGAAAAGAAACTAGTTGTGGATATAGCCATAGCTGAATGGTTAGAGTTCTGGGTAACTAGTGAAAAGGAAAGAGAATTTCGACCAAGCACGAATAGTTGAGGAAGAATGAAATAGGGATTAGGAGTAGACGATTAGACTCAATGGTGTCTATTGTATAGAGAAGAGAGGGAGAAGTAGAAGCAAGAGTGGGTGGGATCTCTAGTGATTGGAGATGTTACCCACTATTAGTGCACGTAATATTCTTTTGTATAGATCCTTTTGGTTACATAAACACATTGGTAAGGAACTAAGGATTTAGGGAGTCAGGAAGGTGGAAACCTTTTTGTTTTGAGCATTGGACTCGAAATGAGTATAAGGAAGCAGTAGCCAATAAGCACCTTGTAAAAGATAATATTTTTACAAAGTAAATACAACTAACGTTTTTAGTTAAAAAAAAAAAAAACTCTCCCTGCAGAACTTTTCCATCTCTCTTTTCCTCTTCCAAATTTATGGAACTGGATAATGTAGCGGCATTCCTCCTAGACTCCAAAAAAAAAAAAAACGAAGAAAAAAGCAGCCTTTCCCAACGTGGCTTATCATGGATGCTTTCGATAACATTTGTTTTGGGGCTCCTGGCTCCTCATCTGGTAGTATTGTAAATAAAAAATGAGATAATGTCCAAAAAGGTCCCTCACATATTGACGAATGAGCTTTTTAGTCCTTCAATTTCAAAATGAGACAAAATCGTCGCTCACATTACACTATACGTGATTTGGGGGACTAAAATGGTTTCATTTATGTAATGTGAAGGATGAAAATGGTTCGTTTATATAATGTGAAGGACGAAAATGGTTCATTTATATAATGTGAAGGACGATTTTGTTTCATTCAGGAATTAGAGGACTAAAAAGCTCATTCGTCAATATGTGAGGGACCTTTTTGGATATTATCTCATAAAAAATGGGCTGTGAATTCTACATTTGTGATCCTTTTATGCCTTCGTTCTGGTCTTGATTATTTGCTGGGCTGATGGGTTGCGAATTTGTCAATATAAATCACAGTTCAAACTTTAAAATTCCCTTTACGGATTCTCAAATGAATTTCAAAGGCCGGCTTTGGCTTTATCTTGTTTAAAGCTATGCTACACTAACGTATTATTGTCATTGCAAATTAGATGGTGGTTTACCGAATTGAACCAAAAAATAATAATAATAAAAATAAAAAATTACCGACAAAAAGATCTCCATTCAAAAAAAAATAATAATAAAATAAAATAAAATTCCCAAAGCAGCACTTCATGTCTTTGTTGAAATCACAAATAAGAAAACTGCGCATCATAAGTTCGATTTGTGTCCTTACCAACTATTTTATTCAATATAGTAAATTATACAGTACGTTTACTCAAGAATATAACAGTCTAACATTAATTTCTTTTGATTTGCATAATCTAAGCAGTAGAAGTTTGCTCTATATACTTTTCTTTGCCCTATATCAAAATATAATGTAAACGTAGAAGTCGAAAATTTTTATTTCACATATATCTATTTCTATATATTCACTTGTAACATATTTTTCCTACATAGTAAAAGCACAAAAACATACATTTTCTTCCCTTTCTCTTACTTAGATTAGTAGTACTAGTAAGACTGTTTTCTTTTCCCTCTCTCTTGAAGAGTAATAAACCCCACTTCATAAACTACCATGCCTCATATATATAGTAGAAATGTGGAAAAATAATGAATCAAATTAATGATAGTTTAAAAGTAATATATTGTAACCTACAACCATCATTAAACCTCCTTATTCTGAACTTAAGTGCCCTTCAATTCATAATTTAGACATTTGATAATATGAACGATAATATTTATTTTAATAAATCATAAAATTTGAAACTCTCAAATACTCATAAATATAATATTCCTTCCGTCCCAAAAAAAAGTTCAGTTTCAAAAATTTTGTTTGTTGCCAAAAAAAAAGTTCACTTTTAATGTAAAATTTTTATATTAACCTTACTAATACTTATAATATATAATCTAAATTAAAAAGTAAGAATAAATGTGTTGTATTTTGTAATTTTAAAAAAATGTACCAAATCAAGAGTGAACTCTTTTTTTGGCATGAATTTTTTTTTTTATTAAAGTACACTAATATCTAACATTAGTTTAACCTCTTCATTTTTTTCTTTCAACGAAAAAAATCTAGATGAAAGTTAAAAATCGACAGAAATCAAGAAAAAAAAAGAAGAAGAAAGAAATCAATCATAAATATACCTAAATTGCATATAATATACTGTTCCTCAACCAGTTGGGATTCCATTGAGGACTTTGTTTTCTCAACCTTTAAACACAACATGAGTTTTGTTTGAATCCTCTTCATAAAGTTCAATAACGTTTTGCTGTCAATTGCTATAGAAAAATTAGGCTTTGTGGTAAAGAAAACATACTTTTTTTTCTTTTTTTCTTTTTTTCTTTTTTTCTTTTTTTCTTGTTTCTCTTTTTCGTTTTTTGTTTTTTGTTTTTTTTTATTGGAGTTTCAGAACACCAAGTTTGACACAAATAATATTTTGTACATTAGATGTTTTTCCTCAGGTGGCTGCATGTTAAGGCTCTAAGTAACATAAAGCGAAATATGAATGAAGTCGGTGGTGAATGGAAACGAAACAGAAGAACTGGGGAAGAGACAAAAGACCAGAAACAAATAGATCCTGCAGTCCAAGAAAACGATTGGGTTGACTTCAAATAATCACTTTGAAATGTTGAATGACCATTTTCAGTTGAAACAAAAAAAGTATAATAACAGTAATATTTCTCATTATATAGTTAGAATTTGTTTCAAAGTATCACACACACACACACACACATATATAGAGATATATATTATATTTATTTTTTTACTTATTTTACAATAAAATTTACAATCTCTGAAATATAAAAATAGAAATATTCTTTTCTCATTTTTATTTTTAATTCTAAGTGTAAGTTATCCATTTTGTTAAAATATAAGTTATATATATTTATATATATTTTTACTCTAAGAAATATTTGTTTTGTAATTTCTAAATCTAAATTATATTTAAGGGGAAAAACAAAGTTTACAATTTTCTGTTTTGGTAAATATCATTCATGCCTCTGTAGTATCACTCCATCTTTAACTTACAGAGGCTAGTTTTGAAAAAGAAAAAAATCTATATTATCAGTCATAATAGATGGTAGACTTCTTTATTTTGTTCATTGATCTTGAGGAAAAGAAAACGTGAAATACCCTATCAAATTCGTTGCTTTATTCATGCAATAAATATATCTAAGTAACATTACTACTCTCTTAATTTTCTCTTATTAATATGGGGCTTCAAACCCTATTATCATTCCATTCTAATTCGGGGCTAATTGTGTTAGCTAGCTAGGGCAATGTAATAATAAGTGATGATCTGACTATAAGGAAACATAGAGGAAATCTTAAGCTTGCTTTTAATTGCTCTTCATAAATGGTCTCGTACCCCATAGGGGACTGACATGCTCTTCATTCAGACCCTGGACCTCTCACCTTATATTCCTTGGAAATGTGAAATTTTTTATTGTCTCAAATCTTGACTTCTCCTAAGAGTAACACCTTGGCCTCGGCTATGAGACTATTCTTCTTAGGATAAGCAACCAAGGGCTAAGGGATTAATTCCTCCCCATCAGTATCATTATTGCTACATCCCTGTGAAGGTTGTTCTGGTTCCCCCTCTACCGCTTTTGGCATATTTTTTTTCCATTATTTCCTTATGTCTAGATGTGTCTAGATCTCTAACTTCTTCTTCTTCCCTATTGATTCACCCTAATGATAAACTTTGGATTTCACTCTATAATGATTCGTTGCCATCCCATTCGCTCAAATTTGATTATCAAATGTCAAAAGTCTCATTCAAAACCCTAAGAACGAGTTTATATAGGGTGTTAACCCTAATGACAATTAAAACGAAAGATTACAAAAATACCATTAAAATTTTAAAAATTGAAAAAATGCCTAAAAACAAAAAAAAATGCTTAAAAGACTATTTAAACGATCTCAAATCGCTAAAATCCATTATCGATCATTGCCAAAGGCAGTGAGTTGTATTCAAAACGTCACTTCGTTATAACCGACCGAAATTGAGTTCATTCCAAGATCATTGAATTTGAGTCCGTCGATCCTCCTAGGTACATCATTCTCCCCTGCTAGAGAAAGATTCCCTCGAATTTGCTTCGCCTTCATTGTCATCAATCTCTTCAGGGTCTTCTTGTTCATCAATGTGATAGGGCGACAAATCTGCTACATTAAAAGTTCCGAATACATTATACATACTCGATAGATCAATCTTGTAAGCATTGTCATTAATTCTCTCCAGGACTCTGAAGGGTCCCTCAGCCCTAGGTTGGAGCTTGCCAAACCTATCTGTTGGAAAATGTTCTTTCCTAAAGGTGAATCCAAATGAGATCACCCTCCTTGAAGACGACTCTTTTCCTATGCCTATTCACACGCTACTTATATTTCATGTTTTGTCTGTTTATCTAATTGTGGACTTGAGAATGCAGCTCTTTGATCTGCTTTGCATGCTCTTTAGCTTCTGAGCTAAATTGTTTGTGAACTGGTAACGGCGTGAGATCCAAATGAGTAATTGGATTACGCCCATAAACTACCTCAAAAGGCATGTGCCTCCAAAGAGTGCGCCAGAAGTGACTCACAAACTTCACATAACGATCTAAGGTTATGGACTTAGGAACTCCATGTAGTTTAACAATTTCCTGTAGAAACAATCGGGCAACCTATGAAGCATCATATGTCTTGCTACATGGAATAAAGTGGGCCATCTTCGAGAACTTGTCGATAACCACCATTATGGAATCTTTACTTAGCTGTGTTCTTGGCAAACCCATGACAAAGTCAAGACTCAAGACTGACATCCTCCCATGGTGCAACTAGAATAGGTAGAGGCATATACAGGCCAGCATTAGTACTTTTGGTTTTCACTACATGATATACCCTACAACTCTCTATAAAACGCGTCACATCTCGCTCTATCTGAGGCCAATAAAAATGTCCACACAACAAGGCCATCATTTTGTCGACGCCAAAGTGCCCAGCTAGGCCTCCTGCATGGCTCTCAATAATAATAGATTCCCTCAAAGAACATTGAGGAATGCACAACCCGTTGCCTTTAAAAAGGTATTCCTCAACAATTTGAAAATCCTGAAAAGGCCCCATTTTGCTTTTCCTCCAGATATCCCCAAAATAATGATCATCAACATATAAATCTTTAAAAGTATCAAAGCCTAGAACTTTTACCGCATTGTAGACATCAAAGAGTGTTTTTTGCTCAATGCATTAGCCACACTATTTAGCACTCCTGCCTTGTGCTTGATAGAAAAACTGAAAGCTTGAAGAAACTCCACCCACTTCGCATGCCTAGCATTCAATTTGTGCTGGCCATTGATATATTTCAAGGCTTTATGATCAGAATACAAGATAAACTCTGAAATAAGATAGTGTCTCCAATACTCGAAACTCCTCACAATAGGATAAAATTCTTTATCATAAGTTGAATACTTCTTTTTCGCCTCATTCAACTTCTCACTGAAGAATGCAACAGGTTTACTCTTTTGACTCAAGACACCTCCAATACCAATGCCTAAAGCATCGTTATGCACCTCAAAAACCTTATTAAAGCCAGGAAACACTAGAATAGGCGCTTCAGTCATCTTCCTTTTCAACAATTGAAAGGCAACTTCTACCTCCTTAGTCCACACAAATTTACCTCCTTTCAGACAATCCGTCATAGGTGCAATAATAGTACTGAAATCCCTAACAAACCTCTGATAAAAAGATGCAAGCCCATGAAAGCTATGTACCTCATGAATATTTTTCGGAATCTCCTAATTTGTAGTAGCCTCAACCTTTTCTGGATCCATCTAAATGCCCTTCTTGGATATAATATACCCCAAAAATGTCACATGATCGGTCAAAAAGTGACACTTCTTAGTGTTGGCATATAATTTCTACTCCCTCAAGACCGCAAACACCTTTTTTAAATACTGCAAGTGTTGTTTAGTCGATGTACTATAAACCAAAATATCATCAAAATAAACGACAACAAATTGGCGAATAAAAGGATGAAACACCTAATTCATCAGCCTCATAAAAGTGCTCGGCGCATTAGACAACCCAAAAGGCATTACCATTCACTCATACAGACCATCTATAGTCTTAAACGCTGTCTTCCACTCATCTGTAGGTCACACCCTAATCTGATGATATCCATTCCTCAAGTCTATCTTTGAAAAGATAGTCACCCATGCAACTAATCAATTAAATCATCAAATCTTGGGATAGGAAAATGATACCTTATCATGATTTTGTTGACAGCCTACTATCTGTGCACATTCTCCACGATCCATCCTTCTTAGAGACTAACAAAGCTAGCATGGCACAAGGGCTCATGCTCTCTCGAACTACCCTCTTTTCCAGCAACTCTTGCGCTTGCCTCTCCATCTCCTCACGTTCCTTAGGACTCATCCTGTAAGCTGCCTTATTAGGAATAACAGCTCCGGGAACAAGTTCTATAAAATGCTGGATGTCCCTCATGGGTGGTAATCCCAGTGGTAGCTCATCCAGTATGACATCAGCAAATTGCTCAAGTAATGACAGAACTTGAAATGGAATCTCAGAACTATTGGGATTTTGCTTCATCACTACCACAACAAAAAACTCAGGTGTATTCATAGCCTTCTCTTGGAATTCTGATTTAGTCAACAGATTATTTTTTTTCTTCTTTTCTCAAATCTGAAGGACCCAGAGTAATGGTCCGACCATCCTTCTTGAGAGTGTAAGTATTTTTGAAACCATCATGCTGAGTTTTCCTATTGTATTGCCAAGACCTTCCCAACAGAATATGACAAGCATTCATTGGAACCACATCGCCCCACACTTCATCAGTATATTTCTTGCTAATCGAAAACTGCACTAAACATCTCTTGCTCACTTTTATCTCATTTCCCTTCTTAAGCCATGACAGCTTATATAGTTGAGGATGTTCGACAGTTTTCAATCCCAACGTTTCTACCATAGTAGTAGATATTACATTCTCGCAATTCCCACCATCAATTATCATACTACACACTTTTCTCCCACTAGTGCACTTAGTATGAAAAATAGTATTTCTGAACCATGAGTCATCCCCCTCTGCAACAATTTTTAAGATTCTACGTACAACTAAGGACTCACTAGAATCGGAATAGAAAATATCTTCCTAGGTTGGATCCTCATCCTCTCGCTTTTCATCAAATTCGCCGTTCGTTAGATCCTCAACAAATGCTGGATTATCAACTAAGGTCACAATCTGCCGATTGGGACAATCAGCCACAAAATGCCCCAGTCCCTGACACTTAAAGTGTCGTTTGGTTGCAACTTCTCCCCTGCTAGTTGCAATACTACTCTGTTCCCCTTTTGATGCAGACTTCGAATTCAAGCTCTTAACTACTACTGCTGGGGTCGAAGAACTTCCTGCTTTTTCTCGAGATTCTTTACCCGACCATTTGGAACTGCTGCCCTTCCACCTTTAGAGCTAGTCTACACACATCCTCATAAGTTAGATACTGTTGTAACTGGATGATATCATAATTTCATAACGCAGCCTTACTAGATATCGAGCAGTCGTTTGCTCGTTCTTTTCAACAACATCACATCACATTCGCAATCAATCAAACTCCTCTGTATACTCCTCGGTTATCAAGTCTCGCAATTTAATATTATGATACTCTATAAAAACCTCTTCCCTATAATGTGTAGGCAAAAAAAAATTCGCAACAACTTTTTCATCTTGTCACAACGTTCTACCTTTAATTTCCCATCTATAGTACACTATTTTTTCACATGTTTCCACCAAATTGAGGCATGTTTCTGTAGTATAATAGCCACTAATTTCACCTTTTGTCCCTTAGTCAAATCTTTAAGATCAAAGATCCACTCCACTGTATGTAACCAATTAATAAACTCATAAGGGTGAGCTTTATCATGAAATTCAAAATCTTGATCTTCATACCGAAATTTGAGAAAAATACTAATTTCCAGGTCGTACTCCTCGATTCTGCCCCTGGTTCAAAACCCAGAAAGGGTTGTCATCCTCTATTTCAACTTTGGATAAGTCAACAGATTCTACTTCTACTTCGGGTTCAGGTTGTGTGTCTAGCCCTGCTTCCGCAAGAAGTCGCTGCAAATCCTAAACTTGTCTACTCAGCTCTTCGTTTTCTATTTCTCACAGGTCTCTTAGATGCAATTGGTCTGCTTCATCGAGCGTCTCCATGCCCCGACGATGGCATGACCCCTACAACTGCCTCAATTCCGTGCAGCCATTGATTTCAAGGAACCTATGCTCTGATACAAAATAATGCCGAAACGATAGAAAACAAGGCTACACAGGAAAAATCAGAGACAATAAAGATGAACAATCTCTGTTCACTCAAATTCAATTATCAAATTGATTTAATTTTCAGATGTCAAAAGTCTCCTCCAAAACCCTAAGAATGAGTTTATATAAGGTGTTAACCCTAATGACAATTAAAACAAAAAATTACAAAAATACCATTAAAATTTAAAAAATTGAAAACATGCCTAAAAGCATAAAAATGCCTGAAAGACTATCTAAACGATTTCAAACCACTAAAATCTATCGTCACTCATTGCCAAAGGCAGTGAGTTGCGTTCATAACGTCGCTTTGCTATGACCGACTGAAATTGAGTCCATTCAGAGATTATTGACTTTGAGTCCACCGATCCTCCTAGGTGTATCAGACATACTTGTTTTACTTCTACGGGTCACTGAGTTTGCTCTTGTTTAGTCTTTCTTCATCAGACATTGCTTTAGTTGCAATCTGCTTTGGCCTTAAATTTCATTCTTTAGTGTGGTTTATGAGTGAATTTGTTTTCTCTCTTGGAATTGTTTTGAAATGTGAGTGAAACCAGTTGTTTTTCTCTTTCTTTCTTAACTACTTGCATTTTGTCTTTTCAACTTCTCCTTAACAGTTGCATACTCTACCTTGAAAATGGGTATGTTTCTAAGGTTTTGTTCTTGTCATTGATCGATAAGTCTTTATTCTTAGAGTATGTTGTTTTTTAGAATTCTTTATGTGTGTGGATCTCTTATTGCACACTTTTTCCTTTCATTATGTTGAAACCTCAACCTGATAAATCATGCTTTGAGGTTTTGGGGATTATAATGAGTCTGGACCTCAACTAATGATGTAAAGTCTAAAAGTTTAGACTATGAGGAGTTTATGAATAAATTGTGATTATATGGTATTTGTATAAGATTTGGTAATTCATCACTTCTATAATACATTTTTATAATTTCATATTTTAAATATAAATATTTCTTTTCAATAGGTAAGGAAGAACATAAATCTACAATTCTATATTTTGACAACAATAACCTTATTTATAATTTAAGTATCGAAGTTTTTACTTAATAAACAATCCCGTAAGCGTACGTTCACAATGATAACGAGCATATTTTCATCTTGGATAAGTGGTAGATATATGATTCATTTGTCACTCTTGTAATTTTAAAGAAATTATAGAGTTTGTAACTTAAAAAAGTTGAAGAGTTACTTTTTTAAATTAAATTTGCATTTTCTAAAATTTCAAAAATTTTCAAAAGTGAAACCATATGGGTTCGAAGACTTTCACGGGAAAAAGGAGTAAGAGATTAGTGAATAATTTCTTAGGTCCAAAGATGAAAGCTTGGAAACGAATCTAGATAGAATTTAGCCACTGGGCTTCATCAAAACCTTGAAGGGCACTTTCTCGCGATACTATCACCACCTAGCTTGATAATATCTCCATCATTTTGAAGGTGATGTTCTCATTATTTAATATTAATGTCTAATATTTTATTTTTGTTCTGTTTCTCTATTCCTGATCCTAATTTCTTGTTTCATATTTCTTGGAGGCTAAGAAGGACTTGAGACATTAGAGATCAATGAGCATGTTGATGAGTCGTTGACCGAACTAGACTTATGGTATTCTCCCAACCATGATACTTTAGCTAACCAGCAAGGCCATTCCCTTGCTCAACTCTCCCTATTTGGTTTCTTATTCACCGTTACTGGAAGGCTATATCTTTACATTGCCAAGCTATACTTAGGCTTCTCTCGTTGTCTCTTTTTTTCCAATTTTGTTTCTCTTTTCTATTAAGTTATTGCACAACCTTTTATTTCTCAAAATGCCTAAATTTGGGATTAACTTCTTCAAGTCTGTCCCATCCCAGGACTCCTTGGTCAAGTTGGTCAAAGAGTATCATATTAGGACCTTTATGCCCCTTACATTGCTCACTAGCGATGAAGTGACTACTTCTCCGCTGCTTGGGTTGGTGGTGCTCTGTATAGTATTTTCCAAAGTCAGAATCCATATTTCTCTTTCTTTTTCTCAAAAAGTTTTAAAATTTTATAGAATTCATATTTCATAGCTCTCCTTAAACACAATGCAAAAGCTTATATGTTTTGAATTGGTGTGCCATTCTACAATGGTTACCTATACAGTAGGATTTTTTAAGTTCTTTTTCCAAATGACGACTAATGGTGACTGGTTTAGTTTTAAAAATAAGGTCCATAAATTTGAAATCCTAGCAGGGTTTGTCATTTAAATGGACAGGTATCTTTAGGAGTGTCTAGTTCTCCTCTTTAGAAGATGGGAGCGTGCCTTTAAGTGGGCAGATTGAGTTTAAACCACAAAAATTAGTTTAAAATTAAAGTAGTTTTGAAATTCCCTAAACAAGTTCAGAAAGGTCATAAACAGCAAAACAAATATGATTAGAAGTGTCAGTGGCCATAAGCTATCATTGAAGTATAATTAATTGAGTCTTAAACATATTTTGTCTCATTCCTTCAGACAAAAGGATGAAGAACAAATAAGGTATGTAGCCGTTATTCCTTAAATCCAAATCAAATCTTATTTCTAAACAAGATTCCGAGAAGCGTTTTTGGTTTCTGAGTATTAGTAGTGAATAGATCTAGAAAAAATTGGTGCTATTCTTGAAATATTTGTGTTGCTTCTGTTGTTTCCTCATATTCTAGCTTACTAGAGCTGGGCTGCTTTCTTGCTAGTTAAATCTTAGTCTCATTGCTTTCTTGCATCTTTCATCATTCCATGTTAGATTAATCTTGGTAGCGTGAGCTTAGGGATGGATCGTGGGAAAACATCTAACCTAGAAAGTGAATCTAAATTGGTAGGTCTGTTTCAAAAGATAAAGTTGTCGAATAAGGAAAAAAAAAGTGGTGGTTTTGGCAGAAGAGGATGTTTAGAACAGCAAGGAGGAGTGCGGCCACAACTTGATAGAAAGAATTTTTAGGGAAAAAGTGTGAATTTTATAGGGCTAAGAAGTACCTTCCAAAATCTTTGGCTGACTTTCACACTTTTTCTTACAAGGGAGTTGGGAGCAAACACATATCAATTTGTGTTCAAGTATGAGGCAAATAAACCAAAAATTTTGTAGGGTAGAGGTTGAACATTTGACCAACAATACTTGGTTCTGAGAGAATAGAATGAGCAACTACAGCTAACTCCAAGGAATTTCCAGTCGGTTGAGATTTGGGTTGAAGTCTGGAATCTTTCGATACAGTGGATGACAAGAGAGACCAGGTGCAAGAGTGGCAGCTTGTTTTTGAAAGTGAATGATGTATGGATTCCAGCTAAGGGTAGCAAATAAGTAAGGCAGCTAAGAATATTGGTCACAATCGACCTCTGCAAGCCACTTCTTAGATGTACAATCCTGAAGCTAGAAAATAAAGCATGCTGGATTTCCTTTAAATATGAAAAACTAGTTGCTTTCTGTCATTACTGTGGATGGGTAGGGCATAGGTAAAGGATGTACCATCAAAGAATGGGGGATGTTAGTAAACGTGTTCTGAAAAAAGGGAATTTGGGGACTGGTTGCGGACTGTTGGTAGCAAGTTACAACCTAAAGAGAAAGGGAAAAAAGGGGAAATCATAGAGAGGTGTGGCAGAAACAAACAAATAAATTTGGAGGAATCGAATGAGAAGGATGGGATGGATAATATAAAGGTGTTGCAGAAAGAGGATAGGGGGAGTCACAGGGCCGCTAAGGGAGGGAGAGAATGAGGATGCAAATGTTGGAGGATATGTTGGATAAGGTTGAACAGGGGCAGAGTATAGGAGAAAGAACAAGCCGTGATAATGTAAAGAAAAAACAGCATGTCAAAGAGGTATGTTCAATGCAAAGTAAAGAAGTGAATCAGTTGGGAGGGGAAGTGAAGGGATAGGAACTTATAGAAATTTTAAAATAACAAGAAGTTTATCCAATTAGCCAAAATGAGAAAGAGAAGGGATTGGTTAATATACCAATTGAATGTGATAATCTAGGAAAGGGGATCTTAAAAGTAAACAGAAGAAGGTCAAAAGTTGGAAAATTCCTTGAAGATAAAGATTTTGTGAGGAATTCATAGCTGGGTAGAAGATGGACAAGAGCTGAATGAAAGAAAGCTGCGAATGAAGACTGTTCATGGAGGCCATTCAAAATAGTCCACCTAAATGAAGGAAAAGGGGATGGGGCTTAATAGATGAGAAGTTAAATGTGGATGAAGAAGAGGAGTTAAAGCTCAAGAAAAGAAGAAGGCCAGCAGCTGAAGCATAAACAAACTAAAAGTGGGGGGAACTAACCTGAAATGGTTCCAAAAAGAAACATGAAAGTATGTGTGTGGAATTGTAGAAGTTTGGGTGAACCTTCTACAATTTCCCAACTGAGGGAGATCATGAGATCCCACCAACTGAATATAGTATTTCTTTCTAAAAAGAAAAAAAAAAAAGAAGAAATGCTTTGTTTCAATTGTGTGTAAAAGACTCCATTTTCATAACAAATGGAGGATGGTGGAACCGAAAGGAATTAGGGGAGGGTTTTTGGTTTGTTGGTCGAAAGTGGTCATGGTAACCAAAGTATTAACAAGTTTTTGTATTCAATTAGAGTGTACGATGGTAGGAGAAAGTAGGAAGTTTTGGACAATATGTATATACACTAGCACAGACCCAAAAGTGAGGGAGGAACAATGGAAGTACTTGGAAAGCCAAAAGCAAAAGTGGGGAGATAGCTAGTTCATGGGCTGCGACTTTAATGATCTAGTCCATAGAAAGGAGAAAAAAGGAGGGTGCTCAAGAGTCGAGTTCAGCTTTGCGACATTCAAAGCCTTCATTCATAATATGGAGATAAGGGAGCTAGGTTTTTTTGGCAGAAGATTTACATGGGCTAATAACAGGGAAGGGGAAGGATTCGTAGAAGAGAGACTAGATAGATTCTTCAGAGCCCCACACTAGATATTGGAGAACCAAAAAGCCTAAGTGTATTATGTGGAAAAAGTATCCTCCAATCACTCTCTTCTACTTTTAGATATGACTCCTAATGATCAGAAAGTGCATAAGAGATTTGTACTTGACAAAAGATGTATCAAGAAAATAAAGGTGTAAAAGATAATTGAAAATGCATGGGCTAAAAAAGTAGAAAAAACCCTCAATGTATCAAATGTGCTCAAAATCAAACAGTGGAGGGGGGGGGGGGAGCTCATACAATGGAGTCACAAATAAGGATCCAACTCAGCTAAAAAGATTTTAAAGATTAAAGAAAATTAGTAGAGCTAAGGAAGTAAAGCAAAAAAAGGACAAGGAAATGTGGAGCCGACTCAAAGCTGAACTTCATGATGCCTATCGGGAGGAAGAGACATATTGGAAGCAAAAGGCTAGGGTTCAATAGCTACAAGAAGGGGATAGGAACACCAAATTCTTTCATGCATGCACAGTGAACAAATAAGGATCCAACTTAGTTAAAGAGATTTTAAAGATTAAAGAAAAATTAGAAGAGCTGAGGAAATAAGAGGGGAAAAAAGACTAGGAAATGTGAAGCCGACTCAAAGCTGAACTTGATGATGCCTATCGGGAAGAAGAGACATACTGGAAGCAAAAGGCTAAGGTTCAATGGCTACAAGAAGAGGATAAGAACACCAAATTCTTTTATGCATGCACAGTGAGTAAAAGGAGATAGAATTTGATCAAAACCCTAGTGAGTGGAGATGGCCGGATATGTGGGAAACCGGAGGAGATAAATGAGGAGATCTTGGAGTTGGATCATCAGTTGTTTACCTCCTTTAATTCACAATAGTTTCATGAAGGGTTACATGGTATCCCCAGGTCTATCATCACAGTAATGAACCAAAGATTGACTCGACAAGTGGAGGAATGTGAGATGAAAAATGCTCTATTTCAAATGCAGCCTAATAAAGCTTCTAGCCCGGATAGTATGACTCCTTTTTTATTCCAGTCTTATTGGAATATGGTCAAAGTGGATATTTATAATGTAGTTAAAAAAAATTCTGTTAAAAGAAATTGCTTAAACAAATGAACCATACATTAATTACTCTTATCCTAAAGGTTAAACATCCAACCTCCATGTCTCACTTCAGACTAATTAGTTTGTGTAATGTTGTATATAAAATTATTTCTAAGATTGTGGCTGAATGATTGAAAATCTGCCTTCATAAATGCATTAATCCCTTTTAGGTAGCATTCATCCCTAGGAGACAAACTTTAGATAATATACTAGTTGCTCATGCGTGCATAAACACTTTATACTCTAGACATAAAAGAAAAAAAGGGATTTATGGCACTGAAATTAAATATGGTCAAGGTTTATGATAGAGAGAGTGGAATTTTCTATGCGCTGTGCTTAGGAAAATGGGGTTTGCTGGAATATTTATCTCTTGGGTTAAACAGTGCATTAGCTCTTCCACTTTCTCAATAAACATAAATGGGGAGAAATGCGAATATATCCAACCATCAAGGGGTTTGAGG
The DNA here is from genome assembly GCA_020080225.1 of Gynochthodes officinalis. Taxonomy (NCBI): domain Eukaryota; kingdom Viridiplantae; phylum Streptophyta; class Magnoliopsida; order Gentianales; family Rubiaceae; genus Gynochthodes; species Gynochthodes officinalis. The sequence goes on along the minus strand of CM034621.1, from coordinate 17,733,291 downwards.
TAGGGTGACCCAATATTACCTTCTTTGTTCCTAATCATTTCTAAAGGCTTTTTGAATATGATTGGGCAAGCAAGTATGAGAGGTGAATATAGGGGGATGAGAGTGTGTAAGAAAGAACCACTAATTACTCACCTTTTGTTTGCAGATGATTCTTTATTATTTTGTGAAGATACATTGATCAAGCAAGAAGAGTAAAGAATTGTTGTATAAGTTTAGCAGCTATTCAGGTTAATTGGTCAGCCTAGACAAGTTGTCAATCTTTTTCAGTAAGAACATGACAAAGGAGAACAAGAAGGCCATTTGCCAAACTCTGGATGAGGTCAAGGAGCAGCAAAGGGCTAAGTACTTAGGACTCTTTATGCATATATGGAGGTCGAAGAGAGAAGTGTTTGCCTATGTGGTGGAAAGGGCACAAAAAAGAATCAAGAACTAGAAAAACAAATTACATAGCTTAGTAGGGAAAGAAGTCCTCATCAAGGCTGTAATTGATGCTCTACCAACATATGTAATGGCATGCTTTAAATTGCCGTATAATGTATGTTGGGCAATTGTCAAGCACACAACAAATTTCTAGTGGGGGAAAAGAGAGGAAGGAAGGCCAATAATCCTTTGGAAAGCTTGGAGGGACTTGACTAAGCTCAAAGAAGAGAGTGGACTTGGCTTCAAGAATATACAAATGTTTAATCATGCATTAATATTTAAGCAACTTTGGAGGCTGATTACTCAACCTAATCTACTTATGAGTATGGTGATGAAGGCTAAGTACTTCCCAAGAGGAGAGGAGGATTTTGACTACTCAAGCTAAAGGCAACACCTCATGGCTATGGAAGAGGGAGCTAGATACATCATTCAAAAATGAACAAGATTTCAGGTGGGAGATGGGAGGTCTATAAGAATTTGAGATCATCCTAGGATCCCAAGAAGGCAGGAAGGAAAACCTATCCTTGTACCCTCTACGAAAGAACAAGTTATTTGAGTCAGTCAATTTATGAATCAGGAAGAGAAAGAATGGAATAAGGAATTGATTGGGCAAAATTTTCAACTAATGTGATGCTGAGGCTATCTTGACTCTCACAATTAAAAGGGATAGTAGCGAATACACACTAATATGGTAGTTTGGCAAACAAGGAAGCTACACCGTGCAGTCGGAATATAAGAAGGCAATGAGAGATCAATGGCAGCAATCCCAAAGTCCAGAATGCAATACAACTAGAGGAGTATTGAAAAGAGTATAAAGGACCACCTGGAACCTAGGCACTAAAGGGAAGCTAAAGCATTTTCTCTAGAGCTGTTGGCATGGCATCCTACCGACAAAGGATCAACTGGTGAAAAGAGGAATTCAAGAAGACCTTATATGCCAAATGTGTGGGGAGCAAGAAAAAACATTAGAGCATACACTATTTGATTGTCATCGACCAAGGATGGTATGGAAGTTTGCACCAATGAAATGAGGAGTTGCGGAGCCATATGAAGAGAGTTTCAAAAATTGATGGCAAGATATTTGTACAAAAGAGAAAAGGGAGAGTTGGCAAGACAAAGCACAGTTGACTCTATATATATTATGAATGCTCTAGAAGACAAGAAATCTTTGGCAAATTCAAAAAGAATGGAGGGAACAGAAACTAGTAGTGGATATAGCCATGGCTGAATGGTTGGAGTTCTGGGCAGCTAGTGAAAAGGAAAGAGAACTTCACCCAAGCACAAATAGATGAAGAAGAATGGAATAGGGGCTAGGAGCTAACGATTAGGCTCAGTGGTGCCTATTGTATAGAGAGGAAAAGGAGAAGTAGAAGCCAGAGTGGATGGGGTATCCAGCTCATGCAGTGACTGAAGATGTTACCCATTGTTGATGCACGTAATATTCTTTTGTTTAGATTCTTTTAGATACATAGGCGTATTGTTAAGGAGATAAGAATTTAGAGAGTTAGGATAGTGGAAACCATTTTGTTTTAAGCCTTGGACTAGAATGAGTACTGAGGAAACAGTCAATATTGGGTATCTTGTATATGATGATATTTTTGAAAAGTAAATACAACTAACATTTTTACTTTAAAAAAAAAAGTTTGTCATTTCTCTCAAAAAATGAAAAACAAAATTCTTTTGTATCCTTGGCTCTATAGTAAACCACCCTATGGAATGGTTGGATCCCAAGAACATTAAGGATCCTTTCTTGCCTTGGGAAAGTACAAGGAATCGAATGCCAAAGCATTGAGTTCAATATTCTTTAGAGCAAACCAAATACCGAAGACCGCTTTAGTCCTTATTGAGATGAGCCCAACCCCTCATGAATATGGGAAAGTCGTTCTAGAGGATGAGGACAAGAACTGTAGGTCCCTCTTCCTTATAAGTAAATTCTTTACTTGATTATCCTAATGTTAACACAGTATTTTTGGTGTAGCGATGAACCTTCGACAATTCATAAAGGTTGCCACAGTATGGCATGCCACGACCTCAAGCTCCAAGACAACGAATTCAGATGCAAGTCAAAGGTCCAATCCAAGTGGTATAGTGCAATCAGACTTGCCACCATGACAGGAGAAAGCACCCATGTCTTCACAGGTCCTCGCTATCGAGAAAGAGTGAATGGTTCCTGTGCCGCAAGAGTGGTTGAAGAAATGTCAAAATGATGCCACAATGAAGGAGATACACGATGCTGCCACTTTGCTCGAAAGGGAAACTACTGGGGATTGCCCTCCTTAGCCCCTCAGGAGATGAACGAGCTCAAGTGTCACTACCCACAACTCAAGCTCAGAGCTTATCCATGCCTACTCTGAACCCAAGAACGAGCATATTCACTTCGAGGTGAAAGAACATTCACTCTCTACAAGATTATCTAATGCCAAGGCAAGAGTATAATGGGTGGCTAGCGCACTGTCCTTATCGAGGTATTCCCAATAACTCAGATATCTGAATTTGAACTACAGGATAAAATGAACAAGTTGGCCATACAGGTATATACCACTTTGAAAGAGTTCATATACCAAACTAGTAACTTCAACTGCTTTTACTAAATTTCACTTATTGTGTAGGCCGTGCTCCTTGTTGACTGCGTTCAGCGACTATTTGAGGTGAAGAACACAAATTTCAACTACCTCAGATAAATCACCAAGAAGATCAAGTTGAGCAAAAACGATTCCCGTAGTAGCGGCGAGCAAAATGGGAGCCGCCTAAACCATGAAAACGGGTTATGGGAGAGCAATACAAGTGTTGTGCTGCTAGGCAAAGCAGCCTGAAAGCTACGCTCTAGATGTCGAAAGTCCTGTAGCCGAAAACATCACTAGCTTACACTCTGAACCAAGTAGCATGGGGCACACAGAATCCCGTGTGAATCAGCAAGGGTCACTTTGCAAAAGCTAAATACTCCTGGGTGATCGATAGCGAAGTAGTACCGTGAGAGAAGGGTGAAAAGAACCCCCATCGGGGAGTGAAATAGTACATGAAACCATAAGCTCTCAAGCGGTGAGAGGAGCCCAGGGCTCTGACTGCATGCCTGTTGAAGAATTAGCTGGCGACTCATAGGCAGTGGCTTGGTTAAGGGAACCCACCGGAGCTATAGCGAAAACGAGTTTTCATAGGGCAATTGTCACTACTTATGGACCCGAACTTGGGTGATCTATCCATGACTAGGATGAAACTTGGGTGAAACTAAGTGGAGGTCTGAACTGACTGATGTTGAAGAATCAGCAAATGAGTTGTGGTTAGGGGTGAAATGCCACTCGAACCTAAAGCTAGCTGGTTCTCCCCAAAATGTGTTGAGCGCGTGATTATTTGGACATCTAAGGGTAAAGCACTGTTTCGGTGCGGGCTGCGAGAGCGGTACCAAATCGAGACAAACTCTGAATATTAGATATGGCCTCAAAATAACAGGGGTCAAAGTCAACTAGTGAGACAATGGGGGGATAAGCTTCATCATTGAGAGGGAAATAACCTGGATCACCAGCTAAGGCCTCTAAATGATCGCTCAATGATAAAGGAGGTAGGGGTGCAGTGACAACCAGGAGGTTTGCCTAGAAACAGCCACCCTTGAAAGAGTGAGTAATAGCTCATTGATTGAGCGTTCTTACACCAAAGATGACCGGGGCTAAGTGATCTACCAAAGTTGTGGAATGTAAAAATACATCAGTAGGGGAGCATTCCGTCTTAGAGAAAAGTCTCCACGCGAGCAGTGATGGACGAAACGGAAGCGAGAATATCAGCTTGAGTAATGCAAACATTGGTTAGAATCCAATGCCCTGAAAACCTAAGGGTTCCTCTGCAAGGTTCGTCCATGGAAGGTGAGTCAGGGCCTAAGATCAGGCTGAAAGGCGTAGTCGATGGACAATAGGTGAATAGTCCTGTACTACCGTTTGTGGGTCCCAATGGATGGTGGAGGTTAGGTTAGCCAAAAGATGGTTATCGATTCAAGAACGTAAGGTGCCCCTACTTTTCAGGGTAAGAGGGGGTAGAGAAAATGCCCCGAGCTAATGTTTGAGCACTAGGTGCTACGGTGCTGAAGTAACCCATGCCATACTCTTAGGAAAAGCTCGAAGGACTATAAGCGAAAAGGTACCTGTACCCGAAACCGACACAGGTGAGTAGGTAGAGAATACCTAGGGGCGCGAGACAACTCTCTCTAAGAAACTCGGCAAAATAGCCCCGTAACTTCAGGAAAAGGGGTGCCTCCTCACAAAGGGGGTCGTAGTGACCAAGCCCAGGCAATTGTTTACCAAAAACATAGATCTCCGCAAAGTCGTAAGATCATGTATGGGGGCTGACGCTTGCCCAGTGCCGAAAGGTCAGGGAAGTTTATGACCTGATGACAGGGGAGTCGGCGACCGAAGCCCTAATGAACGGCGACCGTAACTATATCGGTCCTAATGTAGTAAAATTCCTTGTCGGATAAGTTCCGACCTACACGAAAGGCGTAACAATCTGGACACTGTCTTGGAGAGAGGCTCGGTGAAATAGACATGTCTGTGAAGATGCGGACTACCTGCACCTGGATAGAAAAACCCTATGAAACTTCACTGTTCCCTAGGATTGGCTTTGGGCTTTTTCTGCGCAGCTTAGGTGAAGGCGAAGAAGGTCCCCTTCAGTGAGATACTAATTTGGAAGAGATAGAATTCTAACATTGTGTCAAGACCTACGGGTCAAGGGACAGTCTCAGGTAGACAGTTTCTATGAGGTGTAAGCCTTCCAAAAGGTAACGGAGGCGTGCAAAGGTTTCCTCGGGCCGGACGAAGATTGGCCTCGAGTGCAAGGGCAGAAGGGAACTTGATTGCAAGACCCACCCGCCAAGCAAGGACGAAAGTCGGCTTTAGTGATCCGATGGTGTAGAGTGAAATGGCTATCGCTCAATGAATAAAAGTTACTTTAGGGATAACAGGCTGATCTTCCCCAAGAGCTCATATTGACGGGAAGGTTTGGCACCTCGATGTCGGCTCTTTGCCATCTAGGGCTGTAGTATGTTCCAAGGGTTGGGCTGTTCGTCCATTAAAGCGGTACGTGAGCTGGGTTCAGAACGTTATGAGATAGTTTGGTCCATATCCGGTGTGGGCGTTAGAGCATTAAGAGGACCTTTCCTTAGTATGAGAGGACCGGGAAGGACGCACCTTTGGTGTACCAGTTATCGTGCTCACGGTAAACGCTAGATAGCTAAGTGTGGAGCGGATAATTGCTGAAAGTATCTAAGTAGTAAGCCCACCCCAAGATGAGTGCTCTCATATTCTGACTTCCCCAGGGCCTTCGGTAGCACAGCCGAGATAGCGATGGGTTCTCTGTCCCTACGGGGATAGAGCGACAGAAGTTTTGAGAATTCAAGAAAAGGTCACGGCGAGACGAGCCGTTTATCATTACGATAGGTGTCAAGTGGAAATGCAGTAATGTATGCAGCTGAGGCAGACTCAACTTCACTAAAATAAATGGAGTGCCGCCGTTTTGCATCAAAGGTTTGAGTGAGGCAAATGGCATTAGAAGATCTCCCTTGGTTCTTTTCAACATCAGTAGAGTATTTTGAGGTTGAAGCATAGCCACGAGTAGTGTGCTTTAGAGCTATTCAGAAACACTCCCATGCAAGCTACTGATTCCGTCTAATCGTGGCAATACTATGAGCAATAGGGATTTTCAGGACAAGGAACAAGATGAAAATAATACCTTTTAACTTACTTAGTGTGAGATGACCCAGGAGAATATTGTAGGATGATGCGGCCTTAACCACAGAGAATTGCACATAAGTGAACTTTTCTATATGTAGTCCTCTATCGAAATAGGTAGGTTGAGGATTCTCTCAGGCTAGACAACCCGATTAGCAAAATCCACCAAAGAGATGCAAATGGGTTGTAACTGCAATTGAACCTCATTTGTCAGCCACTCAAAACGAAGCCAATACATAATTTTTGTAGAGCTTCTTGGGCCCATGTAGATCCTATGAACCACTGTGTTGGCAACACAAGCATGAATAACCACTATGTCTGTGTCCAAAGTCTACTTCGGAATAGACTCGTCAAAAGAAAAGGTGATGGTTTCATCAGGAGCCAATAGTCTAATCGTGGCTTCTGTCTCTTGAGCATAATGGCATCAAGTTTTATGAGCCGTATTGCTTGACCCTTTTGCTGGTCTTCCGATAACAACAAATATTTTTTATACTTTTAGGAAGTTCATTCACGGGATCCACTCGAGCGCATTTTACTTATTTGGCCTTGTCTCGTTTCCAATCATATTAGGCAAGGAATCGTGTTCTGTCTTCCAAATAAAGTCTTGCCAGAGGCCCATCAATCTTTTCAAAAACTGATTAATTGGATCAGAATAAAAATAGAGTCCCATTTCACGTGTCAATGTCGGCAGTAATAAAATTTATAATTAAAAAGAAAATCTGTTGATTTTTCAAATCATGAGGATTCAAGTCCCTCTATCCCCAAATAAACTATTTGACTCCCCAACTATCTATCTACTTATCCGTCCACGATTCTGCCCCCAATCCTACTTCTCATGCATCCTTTGCAAAATGCCGGAGTCGTCTATCATGCGCACACATCGGCAAGTGAGGATGAAATATTCCCTAGCTAGCAAATTAGGGGCGCTTGTTTTTGGAGATGAGGGAGGAGAAATGTGAATGAAATCTATTAGAGGTTGTTGGTTAGGGGAAATGGTTTGGAGAAACAGTAAAATGATTTCTCATGTTAGAGGTATCCTTATACCCTCAATATTCGGGGGTATGAAACCTATTAGCCCAAAAACACTTTCTTCTTTACTTATAATAATTAATTAGTTTAATATTATAATGAATAATTAATTAATTAATATTAATTATTATAATATTAATATAACTTAAATTATAATTGATTTGTTATTATTAATGTATAATTAATTAATTAATTCAATTAATTATTAATTTACTTAATATTATAATTTGATATTATAATTAATAATTAATTAAACTACTTCATTAATATTAATTATTATAATGAATGTATAGTTAATATTAATTAATTTATAAATAATTAATTTATAATATCAATTAATTTATAATTAATTAATTACTTAAGATTAATTTAGTCAATAACATTTTTATTAATAATTAATGAATTTAATATTATAATGAATAAGTAACTAATAATAACTAATTATTACAATTAATTTATAATTAATATAAAATAATTTATAATTAACTTATTATTATTTTTATTAAATATCATAATTAGCAATTGTTAACTAAATTTTTAATTCTAAAAATTAAATAAAACAACCACCATCATTGGTAATTATAATCATTCTTTAGCAAAAACCAACGAGTACAATTATAAAAAAAAAAAACCCCATTATCATTTCTCGTTACTATCATTTTCATTACCTTTTCCATTCCTCTAAATGAACCAACCGCCCCTTAGCAATGATAGCCAAAATCTCCATTGGAGTTGTAATAATAGGAGTAAAGCTATCTCACGATTTAAAAGATTCAAAATGCAATTGCCCTACACGCCCAAGATGCTCAAAAGGACCTTTTTTCTAGAAGTTGGGCCATCGTGGTCCGTTCTTGGGCTTATGCTTTTCTTGTTTCTATTTGGTCATGTTCTTCCTTCGATTGGCCTCATCGGCTGGCGCAAACTAATTTGCTTTCTTGAGTAGGCTCTATAAGTTTAGTGAGAGACGGGGTTTGCCATGAGGTCTCACCATGGAAAGGTCTACATAGAACTTTCCATGGTGAAGGCCATGAATAAAGGAAGTGATGATAAAGTCCAAGGTTGTTAAAATCGAGTTTTTAAGTAAAATCGGTGAATGGTCCAAAAAATCGAATCATAAAATCGTAAGATTCTACTAATTATGAAAAATAATTTAATAAATATATTATATATAATTATATATATTATATATAATATATCTTAAATTTATAAATTATAGACCTATTTAAACTTATAAAAGTACACAAATTTCATTTAGAGAATATTATCAATCACACCTAGAAAGATCTATAGGTTCATTAAGCGTTGCACCACTGCCACTAGCATCTAAAGCCAAATTGTCTTTCAAATTGTCTTCACTAGGAGCACCTGCACTATTAAGAACATGCAAAGGATTAATTTCAATTGGATCATCATCATTATTAAGGTTCTCAGTTATCCAGTCATCATCAGATGCTAGATCATCAAAACTTTCTTCAAAACTTTGAACTTTTCTATCCTTCAATTTCAAATTGTACATCACAAAAACCAAGTCATTCATCTTCTTTTGGAGCAATTGGATCATAAAATCGAATCGTAAAATCGTAAGATTCTAAATTTCAGAATGTGAAATCGTAAGATTTCACCCCATTTAAGATTTTACCTACGTCGGACACTTGGTTTTGACTCGTAAAATCATAAAAACATACAAGTAAAATCGAGAGTTTAATAACCATGATAAAGTCATCGGACCGCTCCCTAAGTTGGAGGATTTCGTCATTGAAGTAGTCAATGTACTCACGCAAAGTCTCATTTTCACCTTATTTAATAGCCATTATTTAGTATGAATCTTCTAATAACGCTTAGTGGCGTAAAACAAACGCAAAAGCATGTTTCCAAGTCATTAATTGAGGTTATGGATCCCGATAGTAGACTCTCAAACCATAGATGCTCATAACGGCGGTGTAAGTATTAAGGTTGTCCTCGGGATCCCTGTTCCCGTCATAAATAGCTAAATTAGGCAGTTAAATTTGGCCAGCATAGTATACAAAAATAGTTGGAGCAAATGGCGTTGATTGTATAGGAACTTGCACCGAAGTGAGGGGAAGCTCCTCTTTTGGTAGATTTCAATGCTCACGCCGGCTTGTCTCCCTATGGCTATTAGGTCGACCATTTCTAGGTAGTTCACCAAGTTGTTGGCGATTGTCATGGTTACAAAAAGAGACAAGAAGACTTTTTATAGACTGATCACGCACTCTATGGCAATCAGTTGGTCTTCACTACAAGAAAAATGGGCTTTAGTGACAACTGGAATATCGTCACTAAAAGTCGCTTTTTCGTCACAAAAACCAGTTAGTGACGAAAAAATGGTTCGTCACTAGGTCGTCACTAATGCTCCGTCACTAAAGGGTTTTAGTGACCGAAACAAAAAAGTCGTCACTAAATGAGTGGCATTAGTGACGACTTGAAGATGTGACGAAAATTAGTGACGGAAAAAAGTCGTCACAAAAAGGGAAAAAAATCGTCACTAAAAGTTAAGAATCGTCACTAATTAAGCACGTTTAGTGACGAAATTTAGTGACAAAAAATTTTCGTCACTGAAACTATTTCGGTCAGTTAGGCAGTTGTGACGATTTAGTGACGGAAAAAAAGTCGTCACTAAAAAGAACCTTGGTCAACTCTTTCTGTGACGAACTAGTGACGATATGTTTTGTCGTCACTAAATGATTAGTGACGACTTTATATTTGTCACAAAAATTTTATTGTCACTAAATGGTTAGTGACGACTTTAAATTATTCACAGAAAATTTGTTGGCGAATGCAATTTTGTGACGAAAAATTTTGACGTCCTTTTGCATTAGTGACCGAAAAATCTCGTCACTAAAAATTCATTCACAAATGAAATTAGTGACGAAAAAAATTTGTCACTAAATAGTGTTATTAGTGACAATTTTAACCGAAACTATAACATTGTATATTTCAATATTTGATCACTAATAATATTAATATATTGATTGTGACATTATTTATCCTTTTAATAAAAACATAAATCGGCGTCGAAAATGTAACAAAAGCAATCATACTAATCATTCAATATTCACAACCTATATGAAGAAAGACACAAAAGATAAACTTGTGCATTGCAAAAGATAATATTTTCCTTTCCCAACATACAAGAAAATTAAAGTCAAATATCCCAGTTGTACCATTAGAATAAAACATTATTCAAACACCTTACACCTCACAAAATAGTAATGTACACATAATTCCCTTGGCATTCTAAAAAAAAAGAGGCAAAAGGAATGACTTAGACCTCGATAGGCCATTTGGTGATGCCTTTAATCTATGGATGCTTGGCTATATGTGGTGGTGGTTGCGTCATCGTGACAAGAAAAGAAAAAGCACTCAATGTTATAAATTCAATCCAATCCAATTGTAAATATGACTAGCTACGAAAACAACACCCCATAACTATATATCTCATAACATAGTACAATTCATCGTAATGAATGATAATCATCATACTACATTTTCCACCAATCACATTTAACGGAAATAACCACGCAATCCATCACGTGACATAATACAAAACCACAAATCGAAAATCATACTCATAAACCACAATCTACTTTGGTCCAGAAACTTCAGTCTAGGAAAACTAGTCGCATTCTACTTCAATCCTGAAAAATTAGAAAACATAACCAAAAATAACTCACAACTCACAACACTTCAGTCTAGAAAAACTTAGAAAAACACCCCAAAATTAGTTTAGAAAAACCACAAAATGAGCCAGAAAAACAAAACACTCATACAACCAGAAAATGAACACTAAAAAAACACAGAGATAAATGCTTCAGGCCAATTCAATCCAGAAATAACCAAAAGAAAAATCTGTCAACATCAACTTCATCCAATACTCAATTCAATCCAGAAAAAAGCGAAAGCGTTTGTCGCATTCTATTGCGATCGATTCAACCAAGAAAATATCGAAAAAGGCTAAAAAAACCGGTCACAACACTTCGCCAATTGATTCGATTCGGTCGAAGCGACCAAAAAACACCAAAACAATCGAAACAAGCAAAAGAAGCCAAATGCTAAAGCCAATCCAGTCGAAAAAGCCAAAAATAATTGAAGATTCGTGCGAAACGACCAAATGCTTCAAGCCAATCCAGTCGAGAAAAGCGGAAAAATCGATTGCCATCTACTTGATGAGTTCGGTCAATTCATCAGACGAACACACCCAAAAATCGATCTCATTCAATCATTCTACTTTGATCCGAGAAAAATCAGAACAAAATCAAGAAATCGATGCAATATTTGATCGGAAAAATAAGAAAAAATCAGGAAAAACCCATAAAATCAATCTAGACACAATCGGAAAATTAACGAGAAAGACACATAGCAACATGCTTGAGCCAATTCGGTCAGAAAAAACCAAAAAAAAAAGCGAGAAATTAGTCGACATCTACTTCAAGTTCAGGCCAATTCAATCCAGAAAAAACCAAAAAATTAGTCACATTATACTTCATACTTCAGTCCAGTAATTCAGCCAAAAGTGATATAAAGATTACAATCTGGTCATTTGTTTCCAATGTTGAAAATAATCAAGAATTGGTACCCTAAAGTTGTTGCCACTTATCCTTCTACACAATTTTCGAAAGCCAACCTTCAATTGCATTATTCATAGTTTTGGATCAAATGACATTTCAAGTGATTCTCTTCTATTTTTAAGGTCACGAAAGCTGAAAATTTTCCATATAATGATCAAACACCTCTATGACAGTGTACATATGAAAAAAAAAACCATTAAGTGCATAAATAACCCAATTTAAGCATAACCCATTAATATCAATAAACTGCATAAAAAATCCCACAAATTCACAACTTCAATCCACTTTAAAAACAACAATAAACCCAAAACAGAAAGGAACTTTTACTATACAACAATTTGCCTTATATTCAGAGTCCATACAACAGAAATGCAATTTTATTTCATCCAAACACAAAAAGATGGCTAATTTTCATTACCTCTTATCCACATAGTCAGTTTTATTTCCAACAAGGACAATGATGACCATTAGTAGTGTTTAATTTGATTATTTACGTTAATTTGAGTAATTATAAGTATCATGACTAATTCTTCACAAATTAAGGGATAAGTTAAATTTTGATGCCTATACTGTACTCATTAATGTCTATGTATATGATCCACAATTCCACGGTTGTGGCCAATGTTCATTTGCACGTTTGCAAGCACATACCCCATATACGGCATGATGTTTTAAAGGTATGTAGCACACATGCGGGCATGAACTTTCAATCTTTATGTCATGATCAAAATGCAAATTGGGCACATACCAAAGCCCAAAATACATCATCCCCAGGTTTCACTTGTGGTAAATAATAGCTGGGGCACAGGGTGTCTTCATATGATTAATCAACTTCATCCAATTAAGAAGCTGGGACTAACATGTTATGGATTGAGAAATTTTGCAAGATATCAATATCTTTGTGTGTGGCTGTTATTTTGCTTATGTTGCACGACTCTTGGAGGTAAAATGGAGCCTGGAATTACCACTTTTTCAACATTTTTCTTTTGAGGAGCATTGAATAAAGAAATATATATTCCATAAAGCTAAAACAAAGTTTATGTCCATCCTTGATAATTAAGTCACATACATATAATTCAATGTAAGCTTGACTATACTTAAACTTTAATATGCAACTTTTTACTCTAGAAATACATACAATCATTTTTTCTCACTACCAATTAGTGTTGTATTCATGCACCCTAATTTTCCTAGCTTTCCTTTTCTAAAGGAAAAACAAAACTTTTGGAAATTTTTGAGAAGATGGGGAGGAAGGAAGAGGACTGTTAGTGCCATTAAGAGGGGTAATTATGAAGATAAATGCAAGAGTATTTGGTGGATTGTGTGGGACATGAAACCATGGAGCCATTTGGTTGTGGATTCTCCAACAAAAACATCCCACGCCCAAAGCTAAACAATACCCTCTCCACCAGGCCGCACTAAAAAAGGATTACTTGTGCTACCTCCTTTATTTTTTTTCTTCTCTTTTTCTATATTTTTTTTAAAGGAAAAACCCACAAACCAATATAAAAGCCAGGCAAAAGTAGGGAATCCATGCTCTCACGTGACCCTCCAATATTTTATCATACATTACCACCCACTTTGTTAGACTTTTATCCCATTCCAACTTTATTTCCCCCTTATTTAATCACTCAACATAAGCCGAACATGGTACTATCAGGAGTAGCAGTTTATTCACCAAATTCAGGTGCCACAAGATAAATAGCTTTAAAATCTCAACCAACAAGTTTCAGCAGGTCTCCAAAATCAAACAGAAAGAGCAGTGATTCCAGTTGTCATGATAAATTCGAATTAGAAAAAGAAACCTTTCAATAAGTAATCTCTCGCATATATACCTTATTAAATGTCCAAGATGCAATTGTAAAGCTGACGGGAATGTCCAGTACAAGTCGGTACAAACAGCTTATCCATGGGCTTAAAAAAACAGAGTCTAACCACCATCAAATGAGTTCCCTGTGTGTGCTTAAAACTATGAAAAGAAAACTGAAAGAGATTAACAAATTAGGAAAATCAGTAAACCCTATTCACCGCAGATCAAGACACCAAATAAATTATCAAACACAAGGGAACTAGAAGAAAACTGAAAGGACCTGCGGCATTGCCCACGGCGTACGGCCTTAGTCAATGGCGGCAAGAACCCTTCCATAAGTGAGCAGCTGCTTCCTCTCACAGAGAAATGCCAAAACTATAATTCTACTCTACATCCAAGATCTTCTGTAAACCATGGCACACAGACAGTAGTAACATGCGTTTTCTATGCTATCATAATAGTAACAAATCACGAGAGCGAGAAGACATAATTAACTTGTAAAACAAGTATAGAGCTTTTAACATTTATCTCCCGAGCTTGTCAAGGATCGATTCTTTAGTTTCGAACGTCATCAATCGAGGGATTCGCAGCAAAGATTTGAGACAACATCTATTTTTCCATATTTTTGCAAGTGAATAATATTGAGAACTAATGAAAAGTTAGATTTGAGTCGAAGAAGCGCAATTGGATTCAAATGAAATTTTTTAGACTAAACAGATGACTTAGCTTCACAGAAATAACAAAAAGAAAGAAAAGCACAACTAAATTCTTGATTCATAATTTCATTAAGATACTTCATTCACACAATAACACCAAGATATAAGTTCAGCCCAACAACATTCTTAACAGAGACTACCATCTCTAGATTCTCTAATGTGGTGCTGATATGAATTCAACAAGCATTGAAGAGACTTCGAACCCGAAGAATGATGACAATAGCAAGGTCTCGAGAACAAGCTTCGATCCACTTCAAGGTCTTGATGGACCGATGACAAGGGCTAGAACAAAGAAAATGAAGGAAGCCTTGAATGGACTCATTCAAACGGCCCAAAAGGATGGGGAGAAGACCAAGATTGACAAGGCCATGTTTATTAATGTACTAAGTGTAATTGGGTCTTGTTAATGGGTTTAGTTTTAATTATATGGTAAATTGAGTCATGTAGCCCAAAGAGTCATGTAGCCCATTTGGCCCTAAAAGAAACCCTAGCTTGTGCAACCCTAATTTGTAAACCCTAGCTTGTGTCCATATAGTGGCCGTCAACCATCTTGAAGGGCAGATTTGATGAAATGAAAATTTGGTTCTTGACATTACAAGCTTGAGAGAATTGCTCTCTAGTTTCAGAATTACTTGCAAATTACACAAATTCGAATTTGTGTGTTTGTTGTTCTTGATTTCCTAGATTTGTTCCTAGGAAATTCGGATTCCATCCTTCAATTGATTCCAAGGTTTCTTGATACGGGTTATCAAGGGTTGAGGACCTATTCCATCTTCAAGTAACATACCAACTCCAAGGGAAGATTTTTCAGTTGGGTAGATCCAAGGGAATCTCACGCCAGTTTTTGGTATCAGAGCAGTCTTGGTTCCCAAGCTGTTCATATCTTTTCTTTTACCGTACAAAAAAAAAAAATCATCATCATTGGTATGTTCTTTATCTCCTCAATCTTCTTGTTGTTTTGAATATCATCATCATTGGTATGCTCTTTATATCCTCAATCTTTTTGTTGTTCTGAATATCGTCATCATTGGTATGTTCTTGTATTGATGGAGCAAATTCTGTTTTTGTATTGATGTGTTGGTTTCGGCTTGCTTCCAAAATATTAGACAAAACCGTACCTTTGCTTTCTTGATGAATCCATACCTTGCTAATGAAATTGTTGTTTATGCCTTATGAAATAAAAAAAAAAAAATTTGCTGTGCTGATCCAATTGTTGTTTATGCCTTGGTAAGATTAAAAAAAAAAACAGAGATTAAAAAAAGGAGAGAATCGGATGGTAAGTAGTTGTGGCAAAAATCAAGTTCTTTGTTGGAACTTGAGCAGAAAATTTGAGGCGGACAGTAGGTGGTCTTAGCGTTATTTTTTGACCCCCAAAGTCCCAACGGACGGCCTTTGGCCGTCTACTTGTAGATCTCTCCGAGAGCTTCGATTTGAGTACTTACGGAGCAAAATCCGACATCGGAGTAGAAAGTTATGACCTTTTGAAGTTACCATGCCAAAAATCCTTTTTTCTCGATTTGGAAAAACAGATTTGCATTTCCGATTGAACTTTGGATTGTTTTCCAGTTTGTGATTATCCTTCTACTTATCCAAATACATCCCTTCTACCATATTTTGAACCCAGAAACATCCTTGACCAATTCCAGAATTTGGAAGGGCTGAGACCGACCACCAATATACAAGCTGCTTTGTCCAAATTTCTTGTTCTTCAAGTGTCTTGAATTGTGATCTGAAAATTCTTGAATTGTGATCTGAAAATTCTTGAATTGTGATCCGAAAATTCTGAAATTTTGTGTGTCTCACTGATTTTTCGTGTAGATTCTGAATTTGCATTCAGTTTGTCCAAATTCCTTACCAAAAAAAATTGAATTCTTGTATTTTTGGTACTGTTTTCATTGATTCCTTGAATTCATTCTTCCTTGCCAAAAATTTTCGAATTCTTGTGATTTTTGGTACTGTTTTTCTTTGGTTCCTTAGAATTCATTCTAATCTCATTGTCCAGCTGCATTAACTTGTTGTAAATTCCTTTGTGTAACATTGCTTGAGTAAGAATAGAAACGTTAGAGCATATTGAGTGGTGTGAATCCGACCTCACTTTTATAAGCCCGAGAGTACTCAAACACTTGGTGAGTGAATTTAGGGAATTGGGAAGGGAAGTGAGGACTTATAAACTGTTTATTTCCTTTGCTACCCTTTCCAGCTATAATGCCGTGGCAACCACCACCACCACCACCCCCTTCTAAGGAATCCTATGAGGAGATGTTAGCAAAATTTTACACTTTGGTTTCAGTTTGCAACAGGACATCAAGGAGCTCAAAGCTGAGAGCCGAATCCTCTCGATCTACAAAGACCACATACGGCAACGACAATGATGATGAAGCCTTGAGGCATTTCAGTGGAAGTCAATACTGTACTCTAGAATTGATTCCAATTTAGGATGTATCAAAATGAAAATTCCTCAATTCTTTGGTAAGCAAGATCCTGAAGCTTTCTTTGAATGGTCTGATAAAATTGAAAGTATTTTTACAGTGCACAACTATTCGGAGGAAAAGAAGGTCAAGCTAGCTGTGGTTGAATTTGCGGGATATGCCCGTAACTGGTGGACCAAAATTCAGGCCGAAAGGAGACGTGATGAAGAAGGGCCTGTTCGTACTTGGGATGAATTAAAGAAGCTCATGAAAAAGCGATTTGTTCCACACCAATACTACAGGGAGATGTTCAACAAGTTACAAAAGATCACCCAAGGAAATAGGACTGTCGAGGATTATTACCAAGAGTTGGAGACTACGATGCTTCGAGTCAACATTCAAGAAGACAGTGAAGCTACTATGGCTCGATTCCTAGGAGGACTAAGGAAAGATATTGCCCACATTGTAGAGATGCAAGAATATGAAGATCTCAATGAGATGTATCACAAGGCAATGAAAGCTGAGAGGCAGCTTAAGGAGAGGAGTACCCGAACCTTTTCAACCCCACAGAATTCAAACACTTTGAAGTCTACATGGCCTAAGAAGGATTTAAGCACCGATTTCAAAAAGGCTACAACTCCTAGTACCTCAAAAACTACTCCAACCGTGGTTTCAAACACTCACAAATCAAGTGAGGTGAGAAAACCAACCAGGGAGGTTACGTGCTTCAAGTGCCAAGGCAAGGGACACTATGCACGAGAGTGCCCTAATGCTCGAATTATGGTTGTCAGAGATGATGGCATGATCGAAAGTGAGAGTGAACATGAAAGTGACCATGATAATATGCCAGCTCTTGTAGAAAATGGTGAATCTGATGAAGATGTTTTTGGCCCTGATGAAGGACCATCTTTGGTGATTATGAGATCTTTAAATGTTCAGATTAAAGAGGAGGACGATGTTCAACGCCAGAATATCTTCCACACAAAATGCACCATCAATGAGAAGGTATGTATACTTGTTATTGACAGTGGCAGTTGTACTAACATTGCTTCAACCTTGCTTGTAGATAAACTGAGATTGCCCACACGTCGGCATCCAAATCCATACCGATTGCAATGGTTCAATGAGACTGGAGAAGTGAGAGTCACAAAACAGGTCTTAGTGAATTTTTCAGTCAACAAATACAAAGATGAAGCCTTGTGTGATGTGGCTCTTATGCAAGCTGGTCACCTATTGCTTGGTAGACCTTGGCAATTTGACAGGGATGCTTCCCACAGTGGACGAAGTAATAGGTACACTTTCTTTGTTCATGGTAGAAAAACTACTTTACTGCCTTTGTCGCCTACTCAAGTTTTTGAATCTCAATTGCATTTAAAGGCGAATTTGAACAAATGATGAAATTGAATTCTGCACTACCCGTGAGAAAGAAGGAAAATTTGAGAATTCTACGCCTAAGAAAATTGAGTTAAATGAAGTAGAACATATTGAGAGGAAGAAAGTGAGTCAAGTAAATAAGAAGCAACCGAATTTTTATGCAAATGTCCGACATGTTGATAGTTGTCTGCATACTAATCGTGTTTTGTTTCTTCTTGTTTGTTGTGAATCTAATGTTCTATTTAGTGCTGACTTGCCATCCAACCTACCGGTTGAGATTTCTAACATATTGCAGGAATTCCAAGATGTATTTCCTGACGAGTTGCCCGCCGGATTGCCACCCAAAAGGGGAATTGAACATCAAATTGATTTCATACCGGGCACAAACGTACCAAATCGACCAGCATATCGGTCCAACCCCGAAGAGACCAAAGAGCTACAACGGCAAGTTGAAGATCTTTTAGTTCGTGGTCAGGTAAGAGAATCTTTGAGTCCATGTGCAGTTCCTGTCATTCTTGTGCCTAAGAAAACTGGTGAATGGCGTATGTGTACTGATTGTCGTGCTGTTAATAAAATCACCATTAAGTATAGGCACCCAATTCCACGTTTAGATGATATGTTGGATGAGTTACATGGTTCAAAGGTGTACACCAAAATTGACTTAAAATCTGGATACCACCAAATTCGAATTAGAGAGGGTGATGAATGGAAGATGACTTTTAAGACCAAGTTCGATTTGTATGAGTGGCTTGTTATCCCTTTTGGTTTGACAAATGCTCCTACTACCTTTATCGGTCTTATGAATCATGTCCTGCGTTCTTTTATCAATAAATTTGTTGTGGTATACTTTGATGACATATTGGTGTATAGCAAAGACATTAATGAGCATGCTGAACATTTGAAACTTGTTTTGATGACTTTGCGGAAAGAAAAACTTTTTGCTAATTTAGCTAAGTGCTCATTCTGTGTAGAAGAAGTTGTTTTTCTTGGTTTTGTTGTTAGTGCACAGGGAATTAAAGTTGATGAGCAAAAAGTGGAGGCCATTCGGTCTTGGCCAATTCCTACTTCGGCATCTGAGGTTCGAAGTTTTCACGGCCTTACAAGCTTCTATAGGAGGTTTGTGAAGGATTTTTCCACAAAGGCCGCACCCCTGAATGAGTTAGTTAAGAAAGATGTAAAATTTGAATGGGGTGAAAAGCAGCAAGAGGTATTGGAGCAGTGCTTCAACAAGAGGGACGCCCGATTGCGTACTTTAGTGAGAAGCTAAGTGGGGCAGCCTTGAACTATCCTACATATGATAAAGAGATGTATGCGGTGGTAAGAGCTCTAGAGACTTGGCAGCATTATCTTTATCCCAAGGAGTTCATCATCCATACCGATCATGAATCCCTCAAGCACTTGAAGGGACAAGTTAACTTAGGTAAGCGTCATGCTAAGTGGGTTTCTTTTATTGACACTTTTCCCTATGTTATCAAATATAAGAAAGGCAAAGACAATGTTGTTGCTGATGCCTTGTCTAGAAGGTTTGCACTTCTTACTACTTTAGGCACTAAGATTTTGGGTTTTGAATTGTTGAAGGAATTATATGCAATCGATCCCGAGTTTTCTAGTGTCTATTTTGCTTGTGAACACGGTGCTTTCAACAAGTTTTTCCGATTTGAAGGTTTCTTGTTCAAAGAAAGCAGGTTGTGTGTTCCGAGGAGTTCCATACGTGAATCGTTGGTTCGCGAAGCTCATTGCGGTGGTTCAATGGGACACTTTGGTGGCCTACCGCCTTACGAGATTCTGTGTGTGCATTTTTATTGGCCCAAGATGAAAGTAGAAGTTGAAAGAATTTGTGCTAATTGCGTTGCTTGCAAGCTAAGTCTGATCAAACCACACGATTGTATCATCCATTACCAGTTCCGACTTCACCTTGGACGGAAATTTCCATGGATTTTATCCTTGGACTTCCAAGGAGTCAGCGAGGTAATGACTCCATTTTTGTGGTTGTTGATCGGTTTTCTAAGATGTCGCATTTCATACCTTGCAGGAAATCTGATGACGCAAAGCATGTCGCTGATTTGTTCCTTAAGGAGATAGTTCGACTACATGGAATACCGAGAAGTATTGTCAGTGATCGTGATGTAAAGTTCCTTAGTTATTTTTGGAAAACTTTATGGGGTAAGTTAGGAACTAAATTGTTGTTTTCTACCACGAGTCATCCACAAACGGATGGCCAAACTGAGGTAACTAATCGTACCCTTGGGACTTTACTTCGGGCCATTGTGCAAAAGAATCTTAAAAATTGGGAGGAATGTTTACCTATTTGTGAGTTTGCTTACAATAGAACTCTTCACACTGCTACTAACCATTCTCCCTTTGAAGTTGTATATGGCTTTAATCCTTTGACACCTTTAGATCTTTCACCTTTGCCAATCAAGGAACAGCTTAATTTAGATGGCAAGCGCAAGGCTGACTTTGTCCGTGGTTACATGAGCAGGTTCGGCTGAATATTGAGAAGAGGAATGAATCATATGCTCGAAATGCAAACAAGGGTCGAAAGAAAGTCACTTTTGAACCAGGAGATTGGGTGTGGGTTCATATGCGCAAGGAAAGGTTTCCAGTACAAAGATCGACAAAATTGCATCCACGTGGAGATGGACCTTTCCAAGTTGTCGCGAAAATCAATGACAACGCTTACAAGATCGACCTTCCGTAAGTACAATGTAAGTACTACATTCAATGTTGCCGATTTGTCTTCTTTTGACATTACAGATTATGATGATCTGGATTCGAGGACGAATCCTCTCGAAGAAGGGGGGACTGATATGAATTCAACAAGCATTGAAGAGACTTCGAACCGAAGAATGATGACAATAGCAAGGTCTCGAGAACAAGCTTCGATCCACTTCAAGGTCTTGATGGACCGATGACAAGGGCTAGAACAAAGAAAATGAAGGAAGCCTTGAATGGACTCATTCAAACGGCCCAAAAGGATGGGGAGAAGACCAAGATTGACAAGGCCATGTTTATTAATGTACTAAGTGTAATTGGGTCTTGTTAATGGGTTTAGTTTTAATTATATGGTAAATTGAGTCATGTAGCCCAAAGAGTCATGTAGCCCATTTGGCCCTAAAAGAAACCCTAGCTTGTGCAACCCTAATTTGTAAACCCTAGCTTGTGTCCATATAGTGGCCGTCAACCATCTTGAAGGGCAGATTTGATGAAATGAAAATTTGGTTCTTGACATTACAAGCTTGAGAGAATTGCTCTCTAGTTTCTGTAATTACTTGCAAATTACACAAATTCGGAATTTGTGTGTTTGTTGTTCTTGATTTCCTAGATTTGTTCCCTAGGAAATTCGGATTCCATCCTTCAATTGATTCCAAGGTTTCTTGATACGGGTTATCAAGGGGTTGAGGACCTATTCCATCTTCAAGGAACATACCAACTCCAAGGGAAGAATTTTCAGTTGGGTAGATCCAAGGGAATTTCACGCCAGGTGCATTCTAAGCATTCAAAAACTTTTGGATATGCTATATTTTGCTGGAGCTTGGAGGTGGGTATTACATTGGAAAACTCATAAGGAGAGGCCAAACATATAAATGATTTCTCACTTAATATATGCTGCAGATTACATAACAAAGCTTATAGCAAGTAGGAAATTCCATCTGATTGACGAAACCAATTAACCTCTCAAGTTGGAAGTATCAAAATGATATTAACATATGGAAGCATAAGAAATAAGCTGCGGTAGCACATAATAATGTAACAAACAACCATGCTCTTTTGACCTCACCTCCAAATTAAACTGCTATTTTTATTTTTCTCAGGGCATATCCTTTTTTCCATCATCAAGAGTATTAAAATAAAACTGCATAAGATTAATAATGTTGCTTCACCTGAAGGGTCTGGTCAATTAGATTCTTCCTCTACCGTGCATTTGACACATGACATACTAGTCCATAAACCTCAATTCCTCTCGCCTTAAGTTTTTCCACAGCTTCATCAACATTCACCTGCAAAATACTCAGGGATCATCGTAAAAGAAGCAAAATTAGAAATCCCAGTAACATATATAATCAAACAAAGTTAACTAAAAAATAAAAAATCAGTTTTTTATTCCTTTGAGCAAATCCCACAAAGTCTATCCAACATCTTACAAAAACCCATATAAGGAACTGGCAGAAAACAAAAGGGATACCAAAAACTTCCCAAATCAAATCCCAAAAAAATGCAAAACACAGCCGCAAAAAACAAGACTAACCTGTTGGCGAGAAGAAATGACAACAAAGGCACCTTCTAATCCCAAGCACTCGGCGATAGCAAAACCAATCCCCTGAATCAAAGCTGAGACAACCACCACTTTCCCTTGAAATCTCTTCCCAATCTTCTCCATTGGTTTCGACAAAATTTTGCACTTCGATTTTCAGTTTCAGACACCAACAATATGCTATGTTATGTCAGAAGGAAGAAGAGAAGCCCCTTACGGATAGCGGCAATGGCCTTGCGAGACCAGAACCAAGCGTCGACCTTGAGCTTTCTCTTTCCGGTGGCTTCATCGGTGATGAGCTGGAAATCAAGGTTCAAATGCTTGAAATTGTGGACAAGCTTTCTCTCGCTTTTAAGAAAGAGGAAGAGGATTTTCAGAGAGGACCAAGTGTTCGATTGAAAATTTGTTTTAGCGCCTCCGGCTTTTCCCTCTTCCCCAAATTCATTTTCCCCCGTTTTGGTGTTTTAAGCATTCAACTTTTTATTTAATTATAAATTATTAAAAAATTTTACTTGTAAGTGAATCAATTTTTCACTCTATAATACTATATTAATATAATAAAATTCTGATTTGAATTTTTTTTAAATTAAATTTTAAAATATTAATTTGTTATTAAATGGCTAAAAGAATTATTTTTTAAAATAATTTTTTTTAAAAAATAATATTTACATTTCCATGTTGAGTTTAAAGAAATTATGTATATTAAACGTATATGTATATATGTACTAAACTACTTATGCTCTGTAATAATTACTTTTATTATAATTACATAACTATTATATATATGTATTAACTTTATAGATTTTAATCCTAACTATATATATACTCACTCTATACCAAAAGAAGAATCCAATTTCAAAACAAATTTTTTTTCTCAAAAAAGAGTATAGTTTCAAAAGTCAAAGCTAATTTTTTAACAAAAATTCCAAAAATACCTTAATGAGATAGAATACATTAAAAGGTGTACTGATGTCTAATACCATTAATGAGGAAATTAATGATATAAAATTAGTTATACCTCTATTTGGTTGACTATAAATAAAAAGTTGTATATTGGTAAAACCGAACTCTTTTTTTGGGACAAATAAAGTATAATTGTATTAAGTATTTACTACTTTTTTATACATTATACATCTAACTATATATATATATATATATATATATATATATATATATATATATATATGTATTAACCACTACGTGATTATAATATTATATTAGTGACGATAACTAGTTTGAAACTATATATTTTTTATTCTTTATTTGCTTATAAAGAAATATAGTTGTAATAAATGTCAAAAAAATTTTATTACCATTACTTGATAGTGTATCTAAAAAAAAGACTCAATTCTTGAATTAAAATAATGTGGTGGCAATGAATAAATTACATAGCCCAATTATTATCTTTAGCCAAACAATTCGAATCATTATATAAGTGGTGGCAATCAAAGAAGGGTTTTTTTTTTTTGTTAGTGTAAAATTATGTGGACAAATTCATAAGTATTATGTGTCTTAGTAAAATTATTAAAAATTACGAGTCATAACACAAATTAGCTAACTTCGATCTAGTGAATAAATTGTGTAACCCAATCATAATTCTTGATCAAAGAAGGCTATTAGTTAATAGTGTATTTTAATGCTAAATGATTATGTACTTTAGGTAAAATTATATAGCAAATATATAACTATTAGGGTGTCAACATACAATTAATGAAAATTAAGTGTCATAATACAAATTAGCTAAGTTTGACTCAATAAAATATTTGTTTAGCCCAAACCTTATTTCTTATAACATAAGCCCAATTAATATAAAGTTAGGTCCAATCATACTAATTTGTTTGTCCAATCATAGGTCCATTTGTAAGCCCAATTAATTTGTAAGCCAAATCAACACAAGCCCAATGATAGATTAATTGTTAGCATAATCATAACCTTTTAGTGACTACAAAACATTGTCACTAAAAATCATAAATTTAGTGACGATTTTTTTAGTCAACAAAACATATTTTGTAACTTTTTTGTGATAAATGGAATCGTCGTCACAAATACTGGTCATTAAATGTGGTCAACTTTTAGTTGTCTTTTTCACACTATAACAATTAGTGACCACATAGTTACCATTTTTTTCTTTCTCGTCATTAAAGGATGTCATTTAGTGACCACTTGGTGATCACTTTTTTGCGTGGTCAAGAATGAATACATTTGTGACCAATTTTTTGTGACTACATTTTTTCTCGTTGCTAAAAGCTACTTTTGTTGACCAAAAATATTGTTGTTATTGTCTTTTTGGTCACTAAAGACCAATTTTTTTCTTTTAGTGATATATGTATATATAGATACTCCATTTGTTCTAAAAAAAAGTGTTTGTCTCAAAACATATCCACTATTTCAAAAGTGCATACTGATTATTCAATAAAATATCCAAAATACTCTTAAAGATATAGATTACATAAAAGGGTGTATGACATACAATACCTTTAATGAGGAAATTAGTTGCACTTGCATTTTGTTGACTAACAAGAAAAAGTTGTACATTAGCAAAACCGAACTCCTTTTTTGGAACAAAGGAGTATAACTGTATAAGTATCTACTACTTTTGTTATACATTATACATCTCACTATATATGTACATGTATTAATCACTACTTGTGTTGTTATATTACATTAATGGCTATAATTAGTTTGAAACTATATATGTCCCAATGCATATGTTGTTATTAAAATTTATAATATTCAATTTCGTTGTATACCAAAGCAAATATTTTATATCTCCATAGTTAATAATATTATACACTAAAATACAATTTTGAGCCATTTCTTGTTAGTCAAATGGCAGAGCAATATTGTTCTTGACGAGGCTTTGGCACCTGTGGTTTGAGCTAAATTTAATTAAAATAGTGAAAATATTTTACATTTTCTCCCTCTCTCTCCATCTGTTAAAAATGGCTAATTTAGTAAAACATCTTATTAGTTATAAACTATGAATACAACAAACATAATTAATAATATTATTAAATCCAGTTTGTACGTCAAACTAGTAAACTAATGGGTTCTTGAGGTGCTTATTACTACTAACAAAATTATATATTTAAAGTGATTAAACTTATATGTGCAAATTCATCTAATGTAGTCAAATTCATATATATGCGTACATTCTCGAGTTGATAGTGTATCTACAAACAAATACTCTATTCGTACGTCAACTAATGCTGGCAAATGTATATATATTTTGGTGTTTTAATACAATTATTAAAACTTAAGAATTATATTTTTCAAAAGTTAACTTCAGCCCAATAAGTAAATTACATAGCTCAATTCTTAAGTAAACAAAAATTAAGGCCAATCCTTATATCAATTGTGGCCCAAGTAATTTAGCCCAAAACAAGCTCAATCCTTATATAAGTTGTGGCCCAAGCAATTTAGCCCAAAACAAGCCCAATCCTTTATAAGTTGTGGCCCAAGTAATTTAGCCCAAAACATTTTATCTACTCTATCCCAAATTAATTAGTTTAACACATATATTTTTTCATCAAATTTATAATATTATGTTTTATTATACACTAAAATAAATTTTTTCTATCTCCATATGTAATCATATTACACACTTCAACCCTATGTATAAAAAAAAATGAATTAATAGATTACAACTATTTTCTTTTTCATTGTCACATAACCTACTAATTAAATTTTCTTTTACACCAAAAATTATATTTATAATGCACTAAAAAATTTCTATTTTTAATTACTGATATTTCACACATATACATATAATCAAAAATTTAATTAAAATTATATATCGTAGTAGGTTTAGGCCTTAACCAATCCTTATCAAGTTAGGTACTTTGTGTTAACGCAAGTCTATTTAAACCTAGTATTTTTATGGACACTAATGTAATGTGTTAATTGGGGATTTCTACTTTAATACAATTAGTTTGGTTTGGAAAAAAAAAAGCAATTAGTTACTAAAACATATTTCCATTAGTGACGAAAAAGATATCGTCACTAAAAGGAATTAAAACTTAGTGACGATAAAATTTCGTCACAATGATTATTTTAGTGACGATAATAAATGTCACATCTTGAAATCTCACTAATTATGACTATTTTAGCGGAAAGTTTCACACACTCTTTAGTGACTTTTTTGTGATTCGTCACTAAAAATTTGGAGTAGACAATAAAATAGTGACGATAAAAGTTTTGGTCACTAAAGGTGATATTTAGTGACGATATTTTTTTTCGTCACTACAAATTCCGTCACTAAAGCCCATTTTTCTTATAGTGCTTGATGGCAACGGGGGTTACTAAGAGGAAGTGGAATGCTGCCGCTCTTGATATTCGCAGGAGCATTTGTCACAATTGGTTGTAATATCAATAGAAAAAATATGCACTGTTTGCTTACATGGGCGAGTTGAGGGTTTCGTGGGACGCCCTTCACCTTCTGAGGAGATGGGGATAGGGACTGGCGAAAAATATAACCGGGAAAATCCATCGGAATGCTGATTTTACCTTTAGACAACCAAAAGGAAATTGCTAAATTTAAGAAAAACGAGAATTACTTGTGTTCCCATAAACGGTGGCACATGAATTCCAGATTGGACCAGACACAAGGTATCCTCCCAATTGTGAGACTTTATCTAACCTGCGAAAATAACAGTGTGTATGTGCCTTGGCACAATTCGTCGTGGGGACTGAATTGATACTATTAGGTGAATGAAGTGCTAAATGCCAGAGGAATGTGAGTCTCTTACCTGTGTCGCGGGGGGTAGCATTTATAGGTAGATCAGGTCAGTCTGTTATTGTTAGAGTCGATAGTTTCTAGGCGACCGAATTGATACTATTAGAGTGTGGCGCCACTGACATTCTTAGCGACAGCTGGGTAATGGCCGCCTGTTCAATGGATGTTCAATGAATCTCACTGTAATAATACCTATCTCGCCTTTTGGAAACTATTTGTAAAGTGGTTTAAGCGTAGCAAATCTTCAGGCTCCGGAAAGCACGACAAGCCGATAATGATGGCATTTTGGTAAAATAACAAAATCTTTTTCCACTGCAAATACAATCCCGACTTCCCGAGGTAGGTGTAATGGCTCTTCAATTGGATTAGCGAATCAATTCGATCTGATCTGATTATCTAATCTGATTTGAAATTTTAGATCGAATCGAATTAATACTGGATCAAATAGGATCAGCAGATCGATTCGATTCGATTTGTTTTTATTTAAATACAAAAAAATATATTTTTTTAAAAATAGTTAATATTAATTATAAAATATAAATTAATATTTTTTATTATTTAAATAATTCTTTCATTAAAATTAGTCAATTTATGATAAAATAAATTAAAGTATTTATATGAAAACATAGAAATTAATTTACATAAAAAATAAAAATATTTAAATAAAAATTATTTATTATCTTTATATAAAAATAGATAATTTTTTAACATGAAAATTTTAAATTAAATCACTTAACATTATATATGAAAATGAAAGTAATAGTAAAAAAAACAAAAATAAAATAAAAAATAAAAAATAAAAAAATAAAAAGATAAAAAAAGGAAGAAGAAAAAAGTAAAACAAAAACAAAAACAAAAACAAAAGGCAAAAAGCAACAAAAAAAATTTAAAAAGGAAGAAGAAAAAAGTAAAAAAATGAAAGTAATAGTAAAAAAGCAAAAAGCAATAGAATATATATATGAAAATGAAAATGTAAAAAAAAAAAGTTAAAAAAAGGAAAACAAAAAGTAAAGCAAAAAAAAAGTAAAACAAAAAAATTTGAAACAAAAAAAGTAAAAAAAAAAAAAGCAAAAAGCAAAAAAAAAATTTTAAAGAAGAAGAAAGAAGTAAAAAAAAAACACAAAAACAAAAGGCAAAAATTTTTTTAAAAGTAAAACGGATCAAAATCCGATCCGATCCAAAAAATTTCGGATCAGATCGGGTCGGATTTTGTATTTTGAACAGCCCTAGGTAAATGTTGTAAAGGCTGGCAGCGTGATTAAGGTGAGCCACATTTTAATTCAATGTCTCATATATCTATTTCTTTTGTACCTAGGACATATTTTTACACTCCCAATAGCACAAATTTTTATGCCCCTCACATTTAGTTTTACGCTCCTCACATTGAATTACAGGTCATTAGTCATTCGATCCCAAGTCCTCTTGGCGTGAGGCGTTTTGTTGCCTTCCAAATAGAACAAGTTGATCTAACCCTGAGAAACTTGACATATATCTATTAAGGTATAGTAAAGTCTGATAAAAAATTTTGTGACAGTTTTTCACAAATTTAAAGATGTTATTTTCATTAAGGATTTGCTTTGGTTTCTAATTAAAAGTGAAATTGACTTAAAATTAAATATATTTTATATTGATTTTAATTTAAAATTTATAAAAAAAAAATTAAAATTTTAAATATATTAGAAAATAGATATTACAAATGAGTTGGAATAAAGAAAAAATTATAAAATTCAATTAAATATAATAAAAATATTCTCTAATTTTAACACAATTTCAATTCTAACAAGATACCGAACACACGGTATTATACATCTAATAAGTGGTTGTCATTTGTCTATTGATTGGTGGTGAATAATTATTTCTTTTAAAACTTTGTTACCCTTTTGGAGGAAATTTTTTAGCCAACAAGTCTGTATTTGTGTTTGTATTTGGCCTATTTCTATACATCGTTTCTTGACTTGATGTATAACATATGAAGGTGGCTCCCAAGCACTGGAAAGTGGGGATTAATTTTAGACAAGATGCATTTTTTATGCTTTCTTCTATGAACAATACTGATGGCATCCAGGTATCTGTTTTTACAAATGCTACATAGTACATACTCCTCCTAAGGTGTATATATTTCGTAGTGTCTTTTGTTAAAAGACGATTGCTTGAACCGATTGTTTGATTTAATTACAAGTTTTAACTTTATTAGCTCTGGCATTAGGTAATATGTGGGATAATATTAACTCACAAAAGAGTCTGATTCTTTGAAAAGTAGTGATAGAGTTCAAACTTTAATTGTCTGGGGTAAGAAATGGGAATTTGTTGAGTGGAAGGAAAGTTAGGCAGCTATGAAGAGGACATCCCCAGCAACTTGTAAATACCAAAAAATAAATAATAATAAATAATAAATAATAATAATAGAAGGGAAAATTAGAAAAATTAATATATTCATGAAACAAAATTGATTGATTTAGCATCGAAATTGATATTCCAATAAATGCATTTAGATTGTAGCATAATTATTTTAACATTCAAAATATATCCAAATTTTAAGTGTTCAAATTTCAGCAAGCCAATTATTTCAACGGTAGCATTTAAATTCATATTTTAATATTCAACTTTATCAAATAAACTATTAGAAAAAAGAAATTTATATTGCTTATTTATGATTTCAATAAATGCAACAATTTATGAAAGGTCATATCTTATAGTTACAGTAGATTAATAATGTGGGAACTAAAAATATGTGTGACGGTATCTTTATCTAGTATTAGTATTAGTACAATTGAAAATTTTTAATTAATTAATTGTAAATAGAGTATAGAACAAAGAAATAATCTACAAAATAGTCCCTCACATATATAGAAAAAAAAAATTTAGTCCTTCACAAAAAAAAAAGAAGAGCCAATAATTCCTTCACATATATGGAAAAGAACTTTTTAGTCCCTCACAAAAAAAACAAACCAATCAGTCCCTCACATATATATTTTTGAATCCCTCACATATATGGAAAAGTACTTTTTGGTCCCTCACAAAAAAAAAAAAACTAATTAATCCCTCACATATATGAAAAAAAAAACGTTTTAATCCATAAAAAAAAATTAACTAACATTTTCATACATTTAATCTATTTTAGTCATTTCATCAACTTTTGTCAAACTTTCTGTTAAAACTCAAAACATGTTCCATAAGCGTGTTATTTGTTAAAGCCTTTTTTGAAAGTACGATAAATTCTTTTTTTTTTTATGCGATTGTTACAAAATTTATCACATCCTCATTTAGACTTAGAGAGAGATAGATAGATAGAGAGATATATATCAATAGGGTGTGGATGTAATGGACATTTTTCAAGGAAATCGATCAAAAAAACAAAGGGAATATTTTTGCAATTTACCAGAAGGTTCTTAAAAATCAACGGAAAAAATGGCTATCTTTTGAGATCATCAGCGGACAAACGCAGAGAGAGAGAGGAGGGCAACCACCCTTGAGATAATCAACATTTTAAGAAATAATGATTTTTTGTGATTCCAAAAAAACCTTCAACAAATAACACGCTAAGGGTACGTGTTGGCAAATTTGACGAAAATTTTGACAAAAGTTGACGGAATAACAAAAATAGATTAAATGTATGAAAGTGAGGGACTGATATATATATATTTTTTTGTGAGGGACTAAAAAGTTCTTTTCTATATATGTGAAGGATTAAAAAATATATATGTGAGGGACTAATTGGTTCATTCATTTTTTTTTTGTAAAGAACTAAAAAGTTTTTTTCCATATATGTGAGGGACTAATTGATTCGTTTTGTATTGTGAGGGACTAAAAAGTTCTTTTCCATATATGTTAGGGATTAAAAAATATATATGTGAGGGACTGATTGGTTTTTTTGTTTTGTGAGAGACTAAAAAGTTCTTTTCCATATATGTGAGTGACTGATTGGTTTTTTTTTTTTTTTTTGTGAGGCACTGAAAAGTTCTTTTTTATATATGTGAAGGACTATTTTGTTGTTTATCTCTAGTATGAAAGATTGTCCAAAATCTACCTTGAGGTGTCGATAGTAATTTTAAAATTTAGAAATATGTGATACTATGAGGTAAAGTGCAAAATTAGGAGCGTAAGGTTAAACAACACGCCATTAAGCCAAAATTGATAATTAATGTTGTGTAGTTAGGGTATGGGATAGGGCCACTTTTTTAGAGAGCCAATATTCAATAAAACGGATGTAATTGGCAGAATTGAATGCCCAACAAATGGCTCCAAATAAGAAAACCAGGGCAAAGGGCTACTCGACCGAGTCAACTCAGCCCCCGTCCACCTCCCAAGTCAAATTCCCTGCCTGCATTCGCGCCGTTCCCCCGTCCTCTGTGGCCATCACCATCCACGCCAAGCCCGGTTCCAAAGTCGCCACCATCACCGGTTCCTCTCTATCCCTGTATAGTGTTATTTATAATAGAAATTCACGTCAACGTTTTGTGTAATTAGCAAAATTCTAACCTCTTTTCCATTTTTTTTTTAAATTGAAAACAGATATTAATGATGACTCATTAGGAGTCCAAATTGACGCGCCTGCTAAGGATGGTGAAGCTAACGCTGCACTTCTTGATTATATTAGTGCTGTAAGTTCTTTACTTCGTTACTGTTGTTATTTCGTTGTAATTTCTATTGCTTTTAATTTCATGTTGTATGTCGGTTCTGTTATACTTTTTTTTTTTTTTTTAAATGGGACTTGGAATCATGAAGCGTTTTGTGATCTGGGTGAATTTTGATTTTTGAATACATATAATTGTCGGATTGAAGTGAGTTTTGCTACGTCGTTGAATTTTAATTTACTTTTATATTTTAATCAAATGGGAAAGTTTCCCATGCCTTTGTCAAGGTCTCCCCTTGATGAAATTATTTTAAGAAGGGTGTGATTGCATAGAATTTTTTATGAGGAAACCTTGTACAGATTGTTGAAAATTAGTGATATTGAGTTAATTGGAGTTCTATGAGTGCTTTCCATATTTTTATGAATTTTTGTATTTTAATATTTTTTGTTTTGCTCCTGTAATCAGTTGATAGAACAGATAGAAGATTATCTAGCATCAACACAAATGCCCTTTAAAACAAATAATTGATACCTGTTCCCTATTTGTGAATTACTTTTCAAATATGCTATTTTCACCAAAATTTTCAAGGATTTTTGCTCTGAAAAAAGAAGATAATCTAGTTGTGAGTAAAAGAGTTTTTGCAAGAGTTAGTAATAGCAAAATAGCGCCTCATGTTTATGAAAACTTACTGAAGCCTAACATTTTGGTTTTTGATGGGCTTTCCGTAGTCTTAAGTTTCTGCCACTTTTGTATTGTTGTTTTTCTTATAGGAGTTTCTTTATAGGGAAAGGATTTCATTTTCAAGTTGGAATGTAAGAGTTTATTTCCCTTTATCAACAGGTGATTGGTGTTAAAAGAAGGCAAGTTTCGATAGGCTCTGGTTTGAAATCAAGGGACAAGGTAGTGATTGTTGAGGAGATAACCTTAAAGAGTGTGTTTGATGCACTTGACAAAGTGTTGAAGAGCCAACAATAGGGGTAGGGACTGATATTTATATGTACATCATCAAAGAAAGTTGCCTTCATATGTCAAGCTTCTACAAACAGAATAATATACTACTTAGGAGACATGTTAATCAATCTTGACATTATGAGATATTTGATGATGATTGGCAACAATAATGGCTCTGCAGGATTGTAGTGCATAACCTTTTTGTTGACCATTTGGCATTATATTCATGGGATTATCTGATGTTTCCCATGTATTCCTTTAAAGTTCAGTAGGGTATTCCTATTTCGGCTTTCTCTTGTCGTATCGGTCATCAAGGACTTTGTGTTTATTGTGCATTTGAAGACTTTATCTTATGTGGGCACTTAGCTGTATGACATTTGATGACTTGATCTTAAGTGGGCGTTTAGATTGTCATCAGGCAAAAAAAAAAAAGATTAAAGAAGAATTCAAGAAAACCATAACAACATGTGGCCACTTTGATTGCAGGAGATCCTTAGCTTTATGACATTTGATTGTGTGCTTCAATGCACACAATATGGCCGTAATGTATTTAGAATCATTTAGCATGTTTTATTTGGATAATGCTATAAAAGTTTATTGTTATTGAATATATATGTGGCTAGCAGATAGGAAAGTAAAGAAAATGTTTAGCTGCATGGAACTGGGAAAGGATGTAGGACTAGTTGGTTCTAGAGTCCCTTCTAGCGTTGGAAAACTTTCTTCGTTGGTGAACGGATTGCTGACTTATCTTGCATATCTTGCA
The DNA here is from genome assembly GCA_020080225.1 of Gynochthodes officinalis. Classification (NCBI taxonomy): domain Eukaryota; kingdom Viridiplantae; phylum Streptophyta; class Magnoliopsida; order Gentianales; family Rubiaceae; genus Gynochthodes; species Gynochthodes officinalis. Next base: position 17,699,959 of record CM034621.1, on the reverse strand, counting down.
CGTCTATTTTCATTACTCTTTATAACCTTGTCATGTCAACCTCCTCTTCAGTTATTTAATTTATGTAGCTGTTTGACTTAAGTAATAAGCCCATTATTCAAGAACAACTTTAGAATCTGGAAAGCTCCAATCTACTATCATTTGATGGCATACGATCTTTATTAGCACAATGTTAAAGCTGTAAACATCTGTTGTAACTGTCACTGCTAATTTTTGGTTCCATACTGGCATAACATAAACTTTCATTCCCCTTAAGGCGGTATAGGTTCTTGTTTGGTCATGATCTAACAGCTTGGGCAATCCAAAGTTAGATATCTTTGTACATCTACTCTAATCCGATCTATATGAGGTTTGATGTAACAATGAATGGCTAGTCTCCATTTTTCGTGTAAGTAGACAATACCATCGCAATATCACAAACATTTCCAATTCTTTCATCCTAACTGAGATGCCGTGGCTCAAGGGAAGGGTCAGGAGCCTCACAAAGCTAAGATTAACAGATAAACCCGTTCGACCCCTTGTGCCTCGGCAAGTGTGTAGCCAAGCTATTGGACGACATTTTGATGTTGTGTTTCCCAATCAATCTTGTTTCATTCTGAAACTACATTTGGTCTTTTAGCAGCAATTGCCTTCTGGCATTTAGGTAAAAGCCTTTATACACTGTTCTAAATGTTTATTTTGCCCAACACTTTAAATTCATTTGTCACTTGTGCTGGTTCTGCACAGGTGAAGTTTTGTGGACCCACATTGTCAATGAATTTAATGTCTCTTTTGTAAGTGACGCACACCTGATTTCTATGAAGTTTATTTCCTTGGAGTAAGAGGTTATGACACCAAAAGAAAGAATACATGCCATGATGCCAATAATTAGGCTATCCACTCGCATTTTTTTTCTTAATGTGATGCAAACAACAAACTCAAGGAAATCAAAATTCAATGATTTCCCTAATTGTGTCCAAATTCCATTAGGATTCATGAAGGAAGCTAATGTATTGGATAATTGAGTTATCTTTATTCGTTAGTATTTTATTTCTAAATTTAGTTGGTCAAGGGTATTTCTGAGTTTTAGTAGTCAAAGGGTGTTAGAAATCCTATTGAGTTTTTGTTCAGTTTTGGAAGTTGTGTCTAGTTACGTGAAGGAATTCTTAAAGTCTAATTTCCTATTGAGAATTGGATTTAACCTTGTGGAAATCCAAATCTCAATCTTACTAACAATCAGAAATCCTAATCTAAATTGTTTTTAGTTTTGTAGTCTATAAATAATGTAGCTTTTCAAGAGGAGAAATTGATAGTTTGAGTTCAAAAAATTTCAGCAGACTATTTGTCTTCTTCATAGGTTGCGTGATACAACTTTGCTTTAGGTGTGATACCTAAAGGTCTTTAGGTGTGACTCTGAAGAGTTTTAGAAGTGATTCTTAAAGATTAATCACGTTTTACATTTTTTTTTATTATTGATTTCATATTCAAATCTTTTTCAAACAAAGAAACCCGTAGTTTTCTACCTTCCTAAAGTATAAACAAGTTAATAAAATCCGTTCAATTTGAACCCATGCTTGTGCTACATCAATTTTGGTATAAGAGCGGTTAACTCTAATGGCAACTAGAAGTGGGCAACCTTATAGAGCGGCCTCAGGAGACAAAGATAGAGATGATTTTCTCAACATTATTGCTGGAAGAGTTGATGAGTTAGAAGCCAAAGTGCTTGCAATTGAGGCTTTTATCTTCAAACAAACCCAAAATACAACCACTAGCGTTATAGGAGCATCAAGCACTGCCCAAAGAACTAATGGAAAAGGTGTGAAGGAGGAAGTTATTCTTGAAGCTATGGCAGCTTCTCAAGCCACAAGAAATGACACTAAAGTTAGACAATACTTGAAAATGTCACAAGCTTCTCTTAGGGACATCGTTAACGAACTTCTTGAGATGAGTAGGAATGAAAGACATGAGCAATATGACACCGCTAGAGATATTACAAAAAAGGTGAAAGTTGATGTTCCGCATTTCGATGGTGGAATTGACCCAAAGGTTTTTTTCTGATTGGTTAGCTACTTTGGAACAATATTCTGATTGGTATGATATGACAAATGAGAGGAAAGTCAGGTTTGCCATTATGAAACTTGTTGGCCAAGCACAAATTTGGTGGACAGGAGTTGAATATGATATGCAGCTCTCTGGTCATAGCATGAATATTAGTTGGGACGAGATGAAATTGCGCTTGAAAAGGAAATATTTGCCTTAACAATATCAACTTGATTTCTATGATGATCTTGCTAGTCTTAAACAAGGGGGAATGACTGTGATTGAGTACATGAATAGATTTGAAGAATTGAAAATTCGTTGTAGAGCTCCTGAGAGTCTAGAGTCGGCCTTAGCTCGCTTTAAGCTAGGTTTGAAACCCGAGGTTCGGAATCAGATGTTACCGCATAAGGCATTCTCAGTAGATGATGCTTTTCAACTAGCCCTCCAAATTGAGAAGAGTTTACAACAACGTTCTTTTAGAAGGTTGAATACTCAAGTCAGGGAGACAGTTAATAGGAAATTTGCTACTCCTAGTAGGTTTCCTAAGTCAACATCAAATGCAAATTCTAAGTTAAAACTCCCACAACTAGTGAACAAAAGAATGATAACAAAGATGGGTGCTTTAAGTGTGGGCTAAAGGGGCATATGGCGTGAGAATGCCCAAATAAAAGAAATTTGCATATTGATGCAGTGCATGAAGACTGACTCGGTGTTTTTTAACCACTAATTACAAGTCCTGTAATCGTAGTATAATTACGAGTATCGTCCCACAGGGAGGTGAACAACTACCGGTTGAGCAATATTAATACCTATTATCTAGATCAACATGCAAAAGAAAAGTGGATGTAGTGTAGTAATAAAAATCAAGTAAAAGCAATATTAAAAACGTTCAACTAAAAGAATTCAGGTAAATAGACTTTAGGACTTGGGATTTCACCAATCATTAACTGTAAATTCCAATCATATAATTACTTTGTGATAACATCCTCACAACTATTCACATGATCAAACACTATCCCTTCTCAGGGTATAATATTACTATTCAAATAATAATTATGGGACTACTTTCGTGACTCCGAAATTACTATGGATGCATGACGAACAAAAGAATACTATGTTGCAGAAATTGAGAATTTACTATCGTAATTCACAATTAAAGTCTGAAGAATTCACGAACTAATATTGATGTCAGCTATCGCCTCTTCATCAATACCTTAAACATGCAAATGGTGATCAAGCATTTACAAGAAATAATACTAAATAAATCAGATATTGGATAATACCACAATTATATGAATGAAAATTACGTAATGATGGTTACATCCCTGTCCTAAAGAAAATAACTTCAGCCACTAAACATGGCGTGCATGTAAATAAAATTAAGTCTAAGCTATCTCTATTGCTCTATTCTATTGTCGTCTATTCTATCGTTGTGTATCTTGTATCTATTGCTAGTCTCCTCCATTTATACTTGTTTTGGTTCATGAAGATTAGAAGTCAATATTGTGTAGGACTTGTTCGTCTGATCCAAATGATCTGATTGGCATAATCCTTTCTTTTCCGTAATTCTGTCAACTTCCTCCATGCTGTGGCATGAAAAGTTACACGCCATGGCATTAGCATCCAAGTCTTTCTTTTCTCCACCAAAAATCGTGACTTTCCTTTTTACGCAAACAAACTTTTCGGTCTTAACTTCCTCCAAGCAATTTTCTTCCTACAAAATAGCAAATCAAGCTAGATAAGGCTAAATTCTCCCATAATTGGATAAGATAATAGAAATATCTTAACCTAGAAGTTATCATTTAATTTACTTATCAAAGACGTGCGCCACCTAGGAGCCGAGATGAAGATGAAGACAACTATTTGGAGGATATGGAGAGACTTAACGTTGATGATCTTGAGAACATGGATGAGGATACAACTTTTTTGAATGTTGTAAGGTGTATTCTTAGTACACCAAAAGCGGGAAAAGAAGACTGGAGGAGGACATATATCTTTCAAACGTTAGTTTGTATTGGGAAAGAAACCAAAAAGCTTATTATAGATGGAGGTAGCAGTATGAACGTGGTTCTAAATCTACAGTGGAAAAACTTAAGTTACTTGCAGAATCACATCCAGAACCATATAAAGTTGCATGGATCAATAGCACTTTCATCCCAGTGATCAAACGTGTTTGGTAAGTCTTAAACATGGGCCATACATAGATTCAATATGGTGTGATGTCATTCTTAGGACAATTACACACATACTTTTGGGACAATCTTGGTTATTTGATCGTGAGGTGATGCAAAATGGTAAAGCCAACACTTATGCATTTGACTTCAACAACAAACGTATTGTTTTGAAACTGCTAAGTGTTGATACTAGGAGGAAACACTAAGAGCCTTAGGTAGCTAAGCCAAAAAAAGATGAAGTAGTAAGTAATGACGGAATTCTTAATCCTCTGGTAGAAATTGAAATTTCTGACAATGTTCTCATCACTTTTGATGCTACAAAACCTTCAAAACAACCTGAAGTTCAAGAATTGTTTACTAATTGCAATGAAATGGCTAAAAAGGAAGCTACTATTGTTCTTCAAAACTTTATGGAGGAGTCTATAATAAAGTTAGTGGAAGATCTTGTGATTCATAAAGTTCAGGACAATATGCTCAGTGAAAGCTCTTCTCTAACAATGGCCTATACCTTCAGTGAACTTAGCAAGAAGAAAACAAATGTAGAACTTCAGAATTTTGATGAGTTTCAAAGAGAACTAGATCAAACTCCCCTAATTCCAAAAGTTTAAGACACCAAATTGGATCAAGGTATTGGTTTGTTAACAGTGGAATCCATGATAGTTGACAAAGTAGTACCAAGAGAGAATCAAAATGAAGCTTTTGTGGAGTTCAACATTGAGCAGGTTTTGGCACAAAGTAAAGCGAAGCTTTCTATTCTATGTACTTCAACAAATGAATTTGTCCTTGGATAGTTTCTTTGACAACATTTCCACAACAAAATTTCAAGTTTATTTTTACTTATCTCAAGTTGAACAGAAAAGAGTGTTTTATCATGGTGCTTATAGTTCTATCTCATGGATTAAATTTCAAAGTTTTGGATTTTGCATTAGTAAGATCTTTAAAACTCGAGGTTAAGGGATTTTCAACCAAGAGAGAATGATGCAAACAACAAACTCAAGGAAATCAAAATTCAATAATTTCCCTAATTGTGCCCAAATTCCATTAGGATTCATAAAGAAAGCTAATGTGTTGGATAATTGAGTTATCCACTTATCCTTATTCATCAGTATTTTATTTCTAAATTTAGGTGGTCAGGGGTATTTCTAAATTTTAGTAGTCAAAGGATATTAGAAACCCTATTGAGTTTTTGTTTAGTTTTAGAAAGTTGAGTCTAGTTAGGTAAATGATTTCTTATAGTCTAATTTTCTATTGAGAATTTAACCTTATGAAAATCCTAATTTCAATCTTACTATAAATTAGAAATACTAATCTAAATTGTTTTTAGTTTTGTCGTCTTTAAATAATGTACCTCTTTAAGAGGAGAAATTGATAGTTTGAGTTCAATAAAAATTTTAGCAAACTATTTGTCTTTTTCATAGGTTGTGTGATACAACTTTGCTTTAGGTGTGATACCTAAAGGTCCTTAGGTGTGACTCCGAAGGGTTCTAGGAGTGATTTCTAGATATTAATCTCGTTTCACATTTTTTTTATTGATTTGATATTCAAATCTTTTTCAAACAAGGAAACCTGTAGTTTTTTACCTTTGTAAAGCCTAAACAAGCCAATAAAATCCGTTCAATTTGAACCCACACTTATGCTGCATCATAATGCTTCTTGGAAGATTACTCTAAATGCCTTGATTGTCGAATAAGGGTATACTCACTTTGACAAAAGAACAATAGTCGGACCAGTTCTTCATCAAGGGAGCTTTTGCTGTTTGCATTGAGATGCCTGGAGGAAAAAAGTGGGAAAAAGAGATTGAATGGAACAATCTCTTTTGTCAAAAGGAAGAAAAGAGAGAATAAATTCGGAAGAAAAATGAGATACATCGATAAAGTATATGTTATAAAGGGATAAAAGAGATTGAATAAAAATTAAGAATATCTCGCAAAACCCATAGGGGCTTGGGTATGGGGAAATGGCATTACACACTACCCCGTATTTTTGTTCCCATAGTACAAATTAATGAGTTAAAATGTTAAATACTCATTGTACTAAATAAATAAAGGAATTAAGTACTTCTATAACCCATTGGATAAGAACTTCACCACTTTGGAGTCCATTAAAAGCTACCCTAATTCATACCCAAAATTTTAAGTGAAAAACATTCACCTAATTTGCTAATTTTCTTGATTATTCTTATACAAATACATGTTGTTGCGAATTTTACACGCAAGTGCACGTGATCGTCAACAAGTAATATAAAGTGAATATAAATTTATCGTTCCCACAAAGACTAATTGTTTATCAACTACCGAAATTTAGTTAATTCTACCTCTATTTGAATGATAAAAAGATATTTTGTGAATAAACTAAATTAAAACTGAATTTAAAACTTGAATTAAAAACTAAATTTAAAACAAAGCAAAGCAAAGTAAAGCAATGAATCAAATTGGCTAAAGCTCTAGGGTTTTCGATTTCACCATAACTATTCCATCTTAATATTCATCTATTTCTATAATCTAATTTAATTTCCTGGTTGATAGTCGAGATTCCCTAATTTATTTACTAGTCCCTCCCGAGATCTAATAAAAATCCTCCTAATTGCTAATTCACTATATTCCTATGTGAATTACAACAATTATGAAGTCATTAATTTCTATGGATTCTCATATAGCGACTACACAAACCATGTAGGTATATTCCTATCCTACATGCAATTTATGGCATTTATCTCAATGAACTTGACACATAACTCCTCTTCCAATTCGTTATGATTAACAAATCATCTAATTAGTGATCAAGTAATTAGAAGCATTAAGCACAAAGATAAATACTCAACCATAGAAATTTAAATCAAATTATATTAATAGAAAAAAATATTAAGACTTCATAGTTAGGCTACATCGAAACCCTAGAAAAAGAATTTAGTTCATATTAATATAAAAAAATATCACAAAAAATTTAAACATGATTGAAAAGAAACAAAAAAAAATGAAAAATAAATAAAATAAACTCCAACAAAACCCGTAGGTGGTAGCCACTCCCCTCTTTGTTCTTTGACTTTTGTCTTCTCTACCCGTAAACTTCCAAAGAGAAGGTTCAGCTGCTTCCTTTGTATCCAAATCAAGCTTAGTGGCTGCTGGAAGAACAACAAAAGGAAGAAGAACAACAAAAGGAAGAAGAACAACAACCGGAAGAAGAACAACAACCGGCTGAAATTCTGCCAAGAAGAAGATCAAGAAGAAAAACCAAGAAGAACAAGAAGAAGAACTAAAAAAACAGAAAAAAGGAAAATTTTTCTAACTCTAACCTAAAGCTAAAGAAAAGAAGCAAAGAATGAAGTGCTGCTCCAAAGAATGGGATGCTTGATCATATCCAAGCCTTGCCTATTTATAGGCAAGGATTCAAGACATTTGGTTGTGGCCACTTGCTTTTTCTCACATTCTTCACCATTTTTCATAATTAATCAATACCCTCCTTTTGGTCCTCTCTTTTCTTTTTTTTTCTTCTTTCTTTCTTTTGTTAATGCTTCTTGCTTCCTTTTGTTTTTGTACAGATTTTTTTTCTTATTTTCTTTTCTTGTTTGGCTTTCTTTTTCCCATGTGAGGCTACATTTTGGAAGGACTTTCTTGGTGTCCTCATGCACTTCTTGTTTGGCTTTCTTTCTTTTTTCATGTGAGGCTGCATTTTGGAAGGACTTTCTTGCTGTCCTCATGCATCTTTCTTCAGAAAAATAAAAAGATGGCAGCTGGTCTCCAAGCCTTCATGTGCAAATGTTTCTCTTTCACTCAAATGAAAGGTTGGCATCACAAGCTTGTTTGTGCCCTTATCATTCTGTTTTCTTGTGTGACAACTTGGTGCTGTGCTCTTGTTTTCTTGTGTGAATATTGGAGAATTTTGTTGTTGAATTGCTGCTGAAAAAAAATAAGGCCAGACTGCTGCACAATTAGAAAACCCGTAGCTGCCAAAATTCAGAAAAGAAATGAACCTCTTGAACCCAAGTTTCTGCCCAGATTTTGGTCCCTTTGCTTCCGGAATTTGAGAAAACTTTCTTCATGAAAGTTTTTGCTCTCTTTCCCAGCTTTCCATATCATCTTGAATCATCTCATTTGGACATCTGCATCAAGAGTTATGAACTCCGGAAGATGACTATATGCACAAAGAAACCTTGAAGCTTTTGCTAAGAACGATAACATTTTGCTTTATTTGTTAAATTTTTCCTACAAAGCTCCAATCTATCCATCAATAATAAAAACACTTAATATTCATATAAATAAGCATTTTAATCACTTAAACACAAGGAAATTGACCTAATAGATATGCAATTATACATCTTATCACATGTAAACTATAATTTTTTTTTTCCCAAACACGTATAAACTCTTGTTTCCTTCATGCTTATTTATTCAAACAACTCATTTTCACACACAGTTCAACATAGGTTTTGATACATTTATTTTCAAATATGGAAAAGATATTTGCATACATGTAAAAACTTATTCACTCTTGTAAAATATGTGTCACAAGTATATAATAGAGAGAATAGAGAGAGATTAAGTAGAGAAAGTAGATAAACAACAAAGATAGTAGAAAAAACCAGAGGAGAAATTCTTATTTTCAACTCATTCTTTAAATGTCTAAAACTAATCTCCTATTTATCGGAGAACAATGATGTACTTATCATTAATATCAATATATTGACTAAATAAATACATTGGATGGGTACATGTACTTAGAATAAATGTACCATAATAGGTACATTAGATAAGATTAATATAATGAATATTCATTCATGTATTTCATAACACTCTCCCATGGATATTCATTATATTTATTATTTTACGAATGTGCAAGATATTGCCTCATTAAAAACCTTATGTCGGAAAAACCCAGTGGGACAAAAACCAGACAAAAGGGAAAAAGAGTACAGAGCACAAATTTTATGATCTCTCCCTTTTATGAATGCATTAATTGCCTCGTTAAAAACCGATCAGAAAGAAAAAGAGTGCAATGCATAGTTCATAATAGCTCCCCCTCAATTGATCTATATAGCCATCATGAGATTATTTACCAATGTCATATACTAATTTCTCAAAAGTTAACGTTGGCAATGATTTGGTAAAAAGATCTGCAAGATTATTTATGAATTGAATCTATTTAACATCAATTTGTTGACTTTCTCGGAGTTCGTGAGTATAGAAAATTTCGGCGATATATGCTTGGTCCTATCACTTTTGATTTATCATTCCCTAACTTGTGCAACACAAGTAGCATTATTTTCATAAATTATAGTGGGAGAATTTGTAATCAGTGTTAAATAATAAGAATTATGAATATGCGTTATAACAGATCTTAACCAAACACACTCTCTTCCAACTTCATATAAAGAAATAATCTCAGAGTGGTTAGAAGATGTAACTACTAGCGATTGCTTCGTAAAACGCCAAGAAATGGCGATGTCATTATAACAAAATAAATAACCCATTTGAGAGTGAGCTTTATGTGGATCATATCTATATCTAGTATCAGCGTATCCAATTGAACTAGAGGTAGTGGTATTCTTGGAATAATATAATCCCAAATCTAGGGTTCCGTGGAGATAATGAAAAATATGTTTAACTCTGTTCTAGTGTCTCCGAGTTGGCTTAGAACTAAAATGTGCTAATAAATTTACCGCAAAAGCGATATTTGGTTTTGTACATTGTGCTAAGTACATCAAAGCCCCAATTACATTGAGATATGGTACTTCAGAACCAAGTATCGCTTCATTAAATTCTCTAGGACGAAATGAATCTTTTTGGGGATCTAGAGACCCTACAACCATAGGGGTGCTCAATGGGTGAGCCTTGTCCATGTTGAAACGTTCAAGTAATCTTTCAATGTATGATGATTGATGGACAATTATTACATTTGCTTTATGCTCAAGTTCTAGATTAAGACAATGTTTGGTTTTACCAAAATCTTTAACTTCAAACTCCATTTTCAAATATTCAGTAGTTTTAGCTAACTCTTCTAGAGTTCCACTTAAATTCATATCGTCGACATAAACTACTACAATAGCAAATCCAATTTCTGATTTTTTTTTTTATAAACATGCATAGGTAGATGGGATCATTCTTGTACCCTTCCTTAATTAGATACTCACATAGGTATTGATACCACATGCAACCAGATTGCTTTAACCCGTACAAAGATCTTTGCAACTTTATTGAGAATAAGTTGTGGGGAATGCATGTATCAGGCATTTTGAATCCCTTGAAAATTTTCATATAAATATCAAAGTCTAATGAGTTATATAGATATGCCGTTACAACATCCATAAGACATATTTCCAATCTTTTAGAGACTAGTAGGCTAATTAGAAAACGAAATATAATCAGATCCATCATAGGTGAATATGTCTTATCATAATCAATCCCAAGGCTCTCAGAAAATCTTTGCGCAACGAGTCGGGCTTTATACCTGAAAACCTTGTTTTTCTCATTTCATTTTCAAACAAATACCCATTTACATTATCGAGGATTAGGTTTTTGGGTCCAAAAACCTCTCGTTTAGTTAAGGAAGCTAATTCATCCTTAATTGCTTCCTCCCACTTAGGCCAATCATGCCTTTGACGACATTTAATAATAGATTGCATCTTATAATCATCATCCATAATTTTATTAGCAACTGAAAATGCAAAAACATCATCAATAATGATTCATTTTGATCCCAAATCTCATTACAATATATAATGAAATCCTCAGTATTCCCAGGGTTTGTGATCTTTGCATGGGTTTGTGCCTTTTCAAGGGCAATAAGCTCTTTTGGAGCAAGCACAACATCAGGCTCTTCTAGAACGGATTCCTAATTCTTAGGCTCTTTTGGAGTGGATTCCTTATTCTTTCTTCTTCGTTTTTGAGGAATAGTGTTTTTTTATCCTATTGGTCTACCACGCTTCAAGTGTGGGGGATTTTGATCCATTTTAGCCTGTCATTCGGGAACAGCTATCCTAGTTAGAGCAATTGCAACTGGAATATGAGACTTTGTTACCTTAGCAGCATCATTAAATGCATCAGGAATTTTATTGGCCATAGCATGTAAATGGATTTTGCATTGTACCTTATTTTCACACTCTAGAGTTTTTAGGTCTAATTGAGATAAAAAAAAATTTATTCTAAGAGATAACCTTAACTGGTTTTTACTTTGCAGTCATAGAAGTTGTAGGTGTCCCAATTGATGGAAAAACCATCTCATCAAAATGAGAATCTGCGAATTTAATAGTAAAAAGATCACCAGTAGTTGGTTTCAAGAACCTAATGATGGACGGTGAATTAAACCCAACATAAATGCCCAAACAGTGTTGAAGACTCATTTTCATTCTTTTTGGTGGTGCTACAGACACTTGTACTGCACAACCAAATGTGCATAAATATGAAATATTAGGTTCATAACCAAGAACCATTTGAAGGGGAGATTGTAAAAGACTGGCAATGGGTCGTAGTCTAATTAGGGCTACCGCATGCAAAACTACATGACCCCATGCTGTATCGTTGAGATTTGTTCTCAATAATAGAGTGTAGACAATGATTTGGATACATTTAATGAAGGATTCTACCAATCCATTTTGAGTATAAACATATACGACTGGGTGCTCAACTTCGATTCCGAGTGAAGCACAATACGCATCAAAACTCTTTGATATACACCATCATTATCCATCCTTATGCTTTTAATTTGATAATTAGGAAATTGTGCCCGAAAATTTATAATTTGCACAAGTAAACGTGCAAATGCAACATTGCCCATAGATTATAGGCAAACATGAGACCATCTACAGGATGTGTCTGCTAGTACCATAAAATATCGAAACGGTCCACTTGGTGGTTGTATTGGTTCACAAATATCACCCTGAATTCTTTGCAGGAATAAAGGGGATTCAAGATTAACCTTTGTTATAGAAGGTTTAATAATGAGTTTTTTTTGTGAATAAACTTCACAATTATAATCTTTGGACAACAATACCTTTGTATCCTTTAAAGGGTGCCCTTTTGTATTTTGAATTATTGTACTTATCATTGAAGTGCCAGGGTGACCAAGGCGATTATGCCATAGTCCAAACTAATTAGGGTTTACTAATTTCCATCATGGTAGCATAGGTTTCAACGACCTTAACCATGACACAATACAAATCCATAGAGGAAGCTTCCAACTTCGCATGAATGGTCTTCAGGCCCATCTTATAAGAGATAATACCGATATATTACTTATTTTGCTTATAAATAGTCTCAATATGGTACCCATTACAGTGTACATCTTTGAAATTGAGCAGATTCCTTATTGATTTATTGCTTAGAAACGCATCTCAATGTGGATGATGGTGCCATTTGACAAAATTGTGGCATTCCCAAAACTATCAATAATCGGAATAGGACCTGATATTGTATGAACATGTGTCTTACGCAATGTCATACTCGAGAATACGAAAATTGGTGTATGTTGTTACACTATCAAGCAAACAAACATCTTCCTTTTTCTCAGAATTTCCCATTTGCGCTTCCGTTGACAACTTCAGGTGTCAAGTATCATAAAATTTGCATATTAGTTATAAGATCAAATAAAATTGCAAAATAATAAATATTATATAAGGTTCATAAGCATTTCATTAGATAACCATATTAGAGAATAATAAAAGGTAATACATTGAAAGAAAAACAACTAGAAAAGAAATTATTAGAGACATCCCATCTCATGCCTGATTAAAGCAATTTGAGGTCCTCAAAGAAATCAGAGACATCCTGGGATGCATTTACTACTTCAAGAGCAAGAGAAGTCCCACCAATAGAGATGTTGTTAGTCTCAGCATTCCAATGGTGTGAGATTCACCACGCTTGCCTGTATTTTTTAAAGATGCCTGGTATAGATCAATAAAGTGCTTTGGCGTACGACAAGTACATGACCAGTGCCTAGCCATGCCACAACGATGGCAAAAACTTTCATTAGTCACCTTCTTTGGCTTTTGTTCTTTGTCATGATTTGGGCTAAAGTTAGATTTCCTAAGGCGGTTAAATTTTTTGCCATCCCTTCCAGGAATATGTTCTTGCCTGCGCTTATAGCCCTTAAAATGGCTAGTATTTTTCTTAGAGTTAGCATGTGCTTCAAGCAATGCTTTTGAGCCAACGGGTCTGAGATCATGATTTTTGAGGAGCAATGCATTAGTTTGCTCAGCAGTGGGGAGCACAGAAATTAATTTAGAGTATGTGGCAAATTGACGCTACCAGTATTGCTGTTGCAATACAATATTCGAAGCATGGAAGGTGGAGAAAGTTTTCTCTAACAGTTTCGCATCAGAGAGCTTGACATTGCATAACTCAAATCGAGAAACAATATCAAATAAAACGGAGTTATAGTCAGACACTAATTTAAAATCTTGCAATCAGAGATGCTGCCAATCATACTGTGCTTGAGGGAGGATAACAGTCTTGTTTTGATCATACCTATCTTTTAACCTCTTCCAAAGGGTCTGAGGGTCTCAAACAGATAAATATTGAATCTGCAAGCTCTCATGCAAATAACGACGAATAAAAATCAGTGCATTTGCCTTATCTTTTTCATTTGAGATTATGCTTTCTATAATTGCATTAGCGAGACCTTGCCCAGAGAGGTGCATTTCCATGTCAAGGCACCAAGACAAATAATTATTTCCACTCACTTCTAGGATGTGGAATTTGGGCTTTTCAATATTTTCCATAATTCTTGCAAAAAAAAAAATGAATCCTTAAATTAATTAGAAGGATTTCCAAAATATCCACCGCTACTTTAGGAGCAGAAGGATAAATTAATTTGAAGGTTAAGAAAAAGAAAACAAATGAAGAATTGATAGAAGGATGTGGAGTATGATTAAAGAAAACAAAGAGAACACTTACCTTGCAAAAATTATTTACTTAGTTGGTATATCTTTGTGCTGATAACGTATTGTAAAATATGCGTCACAAATATATAATAAAGAAAATGAAGAGAGATTAAATAGAGAAAGCAGATAAACGCCAAAGATAGTAGAAAAAACTAGAGGAGAAGTTCTTATTTTCAACTCATTCTTTAAATGACTAAAACTAAGCTCCTATTTATAGGAGAACAAGGATGTACTTATCATTAATATCAATGTATTGAATAAATACATAAATTGGATGGGGTGATGAACATATATTGGATAGGGAGATGTACTTAGAATAAATGTACCATAATAAGTACATTAAATATGATAAATATAATGAATATTCATTCATGTATTTCATAACATTCACTTTTATAACTTGGATACAGTGTTCCTTTGTGACCTAGGTTGTGAAACCTGGACCAACCCAATTTGACTGTGAATAGAGCTTGGGCCAAGTTTGGGTTCGTATAAAAATTCCTAATTTTTGAAAACGGATCAAACCCTGAGTTGACTCTTTTTTAAAATGAAATTTTAATTTTTAAAATTATAATTTGATCTCATATTTTTATAAAACTTATTTTTTAATGCTTTTTATGTAAATATTTTGAATTTTCACATATAAAGTTTTTAAATTTTTTTATAATTTAATGTCTCAAAAAATTATAAAAGAGATTTCTTACAATTTTTAATACATAAAACATGTTTTACACTATTTTTCATGAAAGTATTCAATTATACATTTGGAATTTCATGCAATTTATATTTAATTTAAATTTAACTACATTAAAAAAATTAAATAACTTATTTCTAATATATTTGTATACTAATATTAATATTTTATTATTACCTTATGTTTATTACATTATAATGACGTTATTTAGTTTTTTATTACCGATCTAACCAGTTGACCAATAACCCTTTCACATGACCGGTTTGCATTCTGATCCAATTTTTACAACACTGTTTGTGACATTAGTAAACTCTTGAGATGGATAGAGACATTCATTTGCGCAAGGAATGTAAAAGAGGCATAAAAGAATCAGCAATTTTATTCATGTACTATAACTATGCAATACAAGACTAAATATGAACCTGGAATACTTCATGAAGCATGGAAGAAAAATATTTTCTTATGTGGTACTGAGAAAAGAAGTAGGGTTAGGGGGTATTGGGATATCAACAGTCCCTTCTAGCATCAACAGAACTTTTTTCATTGATGGACGAAAGGAGGGCTCACCTTGGATGCACCAGATAGCTATTTTGATCATCCTCTCTAGTTTTCTCTTGTCAACAACCTCATCATTGGCAACCAATTTATGGAGCTCTTTAGCCTCATAGCAATTGTAAGCCCATTCTTCAAGAATAGCTTCATTCTCAGGAAAGCTCCAATCCACACTCCTACGGAGACAAATAATTTCTAGCAGCACAATTCCAAAGCTATAAACATCAGCCTTCACTGTCACTGGCAACTTCCAATGCCATTCTGGTGCAACATAACCTTTTGTCCCTCTGATTGCAGTGAAGGTTTTGGTCTGGTCATGCTTTAGTAGCTTTGCTAGTCCAAAGTCAGAAATTTTTGCACAGTAATGTTCATC
The DNA here is from genome assembly GCA_020080225.1 of Gynochthodes officinalis. Classification (NCBI taxonomy): domain Eukaryota; kingdom Viridiplantae; phylum Streptophyta; class Magnoliopsida; order Gentianales; family Rubiaceae; genus Gynochthodes; species Gynochthodes officinalis. Next base: position 17,684,273 of record CM034621.1, on the reverse strand, counting down.
CATGAGTATGTTCTGTGGTTTGATGTCACAATGGATGATCTGTGTCTCACACTCCTCATGTAAGTAAAGAATACCTCTTGCGATGTCACAAACAATTCTGATTATTTGATCCCAGCTGGGACGCTTATCAAGAACGAAAATGACATTCGCCAGTGATCCATTGCTCATATATTCATACACTAGAAGCCTCTTGCCTTTATCAAGACAATAACTAAGCAGTCGGACCAGATTACGGTGATGTGTTTTGCCAATTACTGTCATTTCATTCTAAAATTCCCTTTCCCCTTCTTCTGCTGTTGGTAGTCTCTCTAGTCTTTTTACAGCCAGTACCTTTGGGAAATTCTGTAACTTACCCTTGTAAACTGTCCCAAATGCACCTCTGCCCAACTCTTCTTCGAAGTTATTTGTTGCCTGCTCTAGCTCTGCATAGTAAATGCCCGGGGCGCGACATCCTTGATGAACTCAGGCCTGATAATATCATCCCTAGAAACTTGAACCCTTACTTTCTTAGTATAAACAAGAATACCAAATATTGCCAGTATCACTAGGGAAGAAACAAGAATGCAAACACTGATAATCAAGATGTCCAGACGCAATTCTTTCTTCCTGGTTGCAGGAAGATAACTCCAACCCCATTCAGCGGGGGATGTAGTTATGCGCATCTTCACGAGAGCAACATTTAAATTATCAAGTGATCTTTTGCCATATCTCAATGGGAGCCCTTGTTTTCTGCATTCACCATCCTTCAATTGAGCTACTTGACAATTGCAATCTTTTAGACAAGCCTCTTCACATTCTTCTCTGATGCTTGTCTTCACTATGTCATATGCATTATTTACCCACTGTGCATTTTCTAATCTACTCATTACGAATTTGGGGCTTTGATTAGGGGATCTGCACCCATCTACTGAGAAATTCCTCTCACAACCTGATCTATTATTGCCTGGAGAAATAAAGTCAAATCCTGGAAGGCACTTGCATTCGATTTCAGTATCTTGATTAATACAGAAGGCGTTGAGTCCACAAATACCTTTAGGATCACATTTATTATTTGAGGTCGCAAATTTGATGGACCAATCACCTCTATATAAGAAAGAATATGAATATAATCGAAAAATACCATCAACATCAATTCTGGCGCGATAGATTGTCCTCTCATCAGGATAATCTCCATTAGTGAGGTTGTACAATATGAGTTTATTTTCCTTCATCATGTACATGTAACCCTTATTGTTGAGATTCAGGGTAACTGATGGACCACCCCTAAAAGGTATTGAATGCCAGTAAGCATATTCATCTAAATTTGGTGTTCCTGTAGGATACAGCACAAGGGTTCCTTTTGCTTGCATAATTAGACGAAAGGGCCCTGTTGAAGGATCAGTTTCTGAAACACTAGAAAAGAGCTGTTGATCATCTGCTAGACGCTGTCCTGGTAGAAGAGTATCAGTTGGATGATCAAAACTCTACCATGTAATCCTATTGGCAGAATTGTACAGGACAAAGTTTCCAGAATCTAGCATAGATGCTGAGGATATACTCTCAGAAACACTGGCAATGTTTAGGTCTTGGCCTTGTGCTTGTCGCAAAATAAGCCCTTCACCAGTTAGAAGAAGTGTCACATTAGCTGGAACAATAGCAGTGTCCCTGTTGGCTATCCAAACAACAGCTTTATCTGGAACTCCGGCCAAAAAAATTCCCACTGCATAGCCATTGCCAATGTGGTAAAAACCAAATGCATATATTCCTGAGGGGGACAACCATGAGGAGTTGCCTGTTGGTGTCAAGGAAGAATTTGGGGCAATAGTGTTGTTAAGCGTCTGTTGAGCAATAGCTGTTGAACAAAATGCAAATAAAAAGTGGAAGAACAAATTACGAATAGCCATCGTAGAGAAGAAGAGAAATGTGGTTTTTCTTGTGTTTCAATGCTGTCAAGGCAAGGGGCGAGCTATTTTATTGTCAGGTAATCATATTTATAAATATGTTACATCTTACTAGTATAGAATTTTTATTTGTATTTTTTTTTAATTTGGGTTGTGCCCTGTCCCTGTATAATAGACCGCAAACCACACATAAGATGTAAACCACACTAGGCAAGGCCTGTGCGACGGGCTCAACCAAGAAGGTGTCAACAGGGAAATTTGAACTCGTAACCTTACGGTTACACACTTGCCCGTCACACCAACTTGATTACCCCCAAGGGAGCAAGATAAGGAGACTCATGATATTGAAGATGATGGTTGATTCCTATTGGTTGTAGAATTTGTTTTTTTGTCTTTAGCCAGGAAATTAATTATCAACTCATTTAGAAAGGCCGCCAGGCTGAGGAAAAAAAAAACCAGTAGGGGAGACAAAATTTGCGAATTTCGTGTGATTGTGGCTACAGTTTTTTACTGTAGTCATAGTAATTTTTTTTTTTTTTTTTTGGTATAGCGGTTTCTCTGTCTTAAGGTTTCTGGCTTGAGGTCATTGGAGTTGTATCCCTAGGTTGGGAGTCAAAGTTGAGCAGTCTTATGGAAGCCATCAAGCTAGATTTTGAAGCCAGTGGTCATTTCATGAGGGTATCGGCGAGGCTTCCCTTCTAAGGGTTTTGGGGTACTAACTTGGGAGGAGGGATAAGCACACGATGATACGCAGCGTAAGTCCCCGTAGGGACAGGAGTTAGAGCCAGCTAGTGCCGTGCAGGGTAAATCTGCCAGGTCCATTGCTTTGGTTATTGCTAAGGGGAGCTGTGCAAGTAGAGGCCAACAAGTTAGCGATTTTGTTGCTCTTAGTTAGGTTAACTAGGAGGTGCAGTCCCCTTTTTTTTAAGGTGTCATGTCTTAATCACGATCTATTGGGTTATGTTAGCTGTGTTAGGATGAGGTCTTTAATGACCCTCTCCTGTAATATATGAACTTTGTAATTTCAACAGTTAATACAATCAGTTACTTTTGGTTTAAAAAAAAAACTCATTTGGGAAGTATTTGGCTATCTTTGAATTGTGTTGTATTTGAAAATTTTATATTGGAATGTGTAAAAATTTTAGTGGGAATTTTTTGTAAGAACAAGTTATATTAAAAAGTAAATTGGAAGAAAAAATATTTTTGAAATAATGTAAAAAGAATTTTGGAAGAAATTTAAATTTTAAATTTCAAATAAAAAGTTATTTACATGTTTTCTTTTTGAAATTGAAAAAAAAAATTAGTCAAATAAAAATGCAAACAAAACATAGCCATTGAGAGTCAGTCAATTATAGAAAATTATGAACTAGTCAATTATGTGTCTACTCTAGACAATCTCATCACCATTATTTGTGGAATTCCCCGGTTGTATTACGTTGTGATTTTCTACATCATTGACGAAATTTTGAAGGATTGCCAAAAACATGAGAGAAAAAGCACCATGAATTGATTGATTGCCGTGAGAGATTGGGAGAGGGAGAATGAGCCAAAGTTTGAATAAGAGAACACAGAAGCTTGAACGAAGGACTGTGATCATTTGTCCAATTTTCCCTATTTTACTCTCTCCACCTGCATGTACCACATCATTTCACTTAAAAAAATTACTTCACTATTTTCTTACAAGCCAAGCCAACCTCTAAAATAAAATTCTGCAAGCCATATTCGCTGTAGCCACTTTGCTGTTTGCTATTTTATCCATAAGCTAAGCCAACTCAAGCCAACTCCAAAAACTATTTTTCCTACAAACCAAAGTCACGGCCAATCCAAAAAAAAAAAAAAAATCTGAAAATGAGCGTTCCCAAAAAAAAAAAAAACAATTTCACAAGCCACTGCCCATTCAAAAACTAATCATCTTCTTGTGTTGAATGGATAAAACTACAGTTCTTTCTATTTGCAAAAATCAGTTTTGGTGCCTTTTATAAAATTTTAGGAGCCAAAGTTTTTGGGCACGAGCTACACTCCCGGTTTCAGAAATTTTTTTTTTTGGGTTGGTGGTGGTTTTGGTTTGCAGAAAAATGATTTGTAGGAAAATAGCGCACGGCAAAATGAAATTTTTTTAGGGTTGGTGGCGGCTTCACTTTGTAGAATTTTATTTGGTTTGACTTGTAGGAAAATACTAAAGCCAACAACTTGCGTTTTTTTCAAGTGAGACGTTGTCATTAGTAAGTTAGACATAATAACAAAGAAAAAAAATTAGATAGAGAATCCAAAGTATTCTCTTATAATTAGTAAATACTCTTTTCGTCTCAAAAAAAAAGTCTACTTTATTTTATGTACAACTTTTTATTAGTTAATAAGTATAATACATTTAATGTACTAACTAAATGTATAATTTTAATATAACTTTTTATTAGTTAGTAAGTACACCAAACCTGCATCAAATGCTTTTCTTGAGAATCCATTTGAGCAGAGAAGCAAAGAAAATGATCCGAACAAAACTTTGCATCCCAAATCAATTTGCCCTGTCTTTATGCAATCAAATTTGCTATTTGGCTTTGTCTTCCCCATTCCCAAATAAATTTGTCTCCATCGTTCGGCTTTGCTATTTGACAAAAAAATGAATTTTGCTGTTCAGTTTTCTCCTTTCTCTATGGTTTGTCTCTATTGCTCCCAAATCAATTTGTCTATGTAGCTCGGCTTCTGCTTGGCTTGGGGCTATCTTTTGGTTGGAACGATAGATAGGATTTGTTTTCTAGAAAAAATCCTATGCGGTAAGGACTAATTTTATTGAGATGGAAGAAGCAAAATAATCCTACTTGTCTTTACGTGATTGGATGCCTGACAAAGGCTCTATCAGGACGATATTAATATATTATATTCTCATTTATAAATATGTTACATCTTACTAGTATAGAATTTTTATTTGTATTTTTGTTGTTTAAAAATTTGGGTTGTGGAAGGACGACGGGGGTTGATTGATTGCCGTAAGATAAGGAGACTCATGATATTGAAGATGATAGTTGATTCCTATTGGTTGTAGAATTTGTTTTTTTTTTTTGTCTTTAGCCAAGAAATTAATTATCAACTCATTCCGGAAGTACGTGGCTATCTTTGGATTGTGTTGTATTTGAAAATTTTGTATTGAAATATGTAAAAATTTTAGTGAAAATTTTTTATAAGAACAAGCGATATGAAAAAATAAATTGAAAGGAAAATATTTTTGAAATAATGTAAAAAGAAATTTGAAAGAAATTTAAATTTTAAATTTTAAATTTTGAAATAAAAAGTTATTTATATATATTTTTGAAATTAAACAAAATTAATCAAATAAAAATGCAAACCAAACATAGCCCTTCAGACCCAGTCAATTATAGAAAATTATGAACTAGTCAATTATGTGTCTACTCTAGACAATCTCACCGCCATTATTTGTGGAATTCCCCGGTTGTATTACGTTGCGATTTTCTACATTATTGACGAAATTTTGAACGATTGCCAAAAACACGAGAGAAAAAACACCATGAATTGATTGTTTGCCGTGAGAGATTGGGAGAGAGAGAATGAGTCAAAGTTTGAATAAGAGAACACAGAAGCTTGAACAAAGGACTGAGATCATTTGTCCATTTTTCCCTATTTTACTCTATCCACCTGCATATACCACATCATCACTTAAAAAAAATTTACCACTTCATTATTTTCTTACAAGCCAAGCCAACCTCTAAAATAAAATTCTGCAAGCCATATCTGCGAGTTATTTTACAGAATATTGTTTTTTTAAAAAACATTAAATAAATATTAACAATTCCTTAGGTGTTTCTATTTTATTGAAGTCGGTATTTCGAATATCGACTTTAAAGTCAATATTCGGAATATCAATTTTAAAGTCGGTATTTGGAATACCGATTTTAATGTAATTTTTTTAAAAAAAAATTATTGATTTAAGACTAGTTTTTTTTAAAAATAAAAAATAAAAAATAATGAAATTTTGAACAATAATTTTGCATTAATTTGTTGTGTATTATTACAGATGATTTTAATTTATATATTTGGATATGCATATGAAAATTTTAAATTCAAAAAAAATAATTATATATTTTTATTTTGTAATAAGACATAGTAATTTTTCGTACATGCTTTTTACAATTTTGTTATTTAATATTATTTAGGGTTAGGATTGTAGGATACTTCAAAAGATGTATATCTAAATATTGATCAAGTTGTATGTTTGCATTTAATCAATTCTATTATGGAAATATAAGTTACAACTAACTTGGATCGTATTGTTGCAAGTACAATAGTAGAAATTTGAAATCTTCCATTGCATTGTTATTATTTATTATTAATATCTCTTTTAGTTTTGGTAGCAATAGAATCAGACTTAATAAAGCTAGCTAGCTAGTTAAGTTTTCATTAATTTTTAAGGACGCTATTTATGTGAAAAATGTAATCCTTTAAATAACAATTTTTTTCTCTCATTATCATAGTTAAAATTAACTTTGTTGTCAAAATATAATTCATTTTTATAATACTACGTTTACTAAAACAATGTCATGTTATAATTTTAAGGTACTAAAACAATGTCATGTTATAGTATAAGATAGTAAGAAATAATCTAATCTGAATTGCCATATTTAGGAAATCGACCTTGATAATTGAATAAAAAGTTAAATGTGCAAACGTTATAGGAAAAGAAGCTGAATAGAAAAAAGTTCTAAGTATGAACAAGTTACCAAAAAAGAAAAAATAATAAGTTCTACAGCGAGGCTGTCTAATATTCCTACGTGGTTGTCGCATAGAGGGTTGGGGTTGGAGCTGTGAGTTTTCATTGGATTGGCCTTGCGTTTCCGATAAGTCTAGATCAAAAGGAATGGATTGATCCATATGTGACTGTGGATGATGACGCTTTCGACGCTCATAGACCAAATTATATGGAGGCATTTGAGATGACGTACTAGTGTGGCCTTGCAATGAATGTTCCATCTCAGGTGTCTCCTCATATGGCTCACCGGACTGATGAAGAAACATACCAGTATTAAATATTTGATCATCATCATCAACATTACGATGGCGGGAAGTAGAAGGACGACCGAACGTAGAAGGACGACTAGATGTAAATGGATGACCAGATATAGACAGATGATCGGCTGTAGACGGACGACCAAACGTAAATGGATGACCATGTGATTGTTGAAAGTCACCTTGGTCTTTAAAACTTGAACGTGTCATCTGCATCCAGCGACTCTCCCCAACCATCGTTAATGCATGAGAAGAAATGTCATGTATGTTGATAATCGAGCTCTCAGATCTATCTCTAAATTGGTCAAAACATTGCGTGTCAAATCATACACTTGTTCCCAACATTCACCTTGCATATAAAAAAAAGCTCACCCTTTAAATTTTTTATACTATTCTAAATATTGAAAATTTAAAAGTCATATACATACCCAATACTCGGCAACCGATGCAGTTGGGCAAATTCCTTAGGCAGGATAATGCGCGGGATTACCTATTAGAATCCGAGTAATCTGACGATATCAAACAATGTATTCTGAGAAATACTACATGGGACCACTTGAAGGCAATCCATTTACAATTCTCTCCCTTCGCCTATTCCACCCATCAATGTAAGGTGCATACCATGTTATCCAATTTTCTTCCTTCCTCCCCTGCCGATCAAATCTATGCAACCTCAAATCCTTGTCAACGGCAGTAGGAATAGTTTGAATATAGCCGAACTACCGCATAACTTGCTTAGGTAAATGCAGTTCAACAACATCAAAGTTGAGTAGAGGCACGGAGGTACACCAAATATCATAGTCTTGTAAGCAATAATTTGGCAACTGGTACAAATCTTTCGCTACATACGGTTGCCAGATAAACTATGAAATAAAGAAAGTTAACAATCATTAGTGTTTGAACTAACCTCAGTTTTAACGAACCAAAAAATTAATAAACATTAATTATGTATTGCTTACATCATCATCGGATATATAGTCCAAACGATCTCGATACATACGCAGTACATGACAACCGACATCTGCGAGACTCAAACTCGTGTTCCACCTGCAATGATACGGGGACAACAATATAGAATATGAGCAAAAATTTAAGAAGAACCAAATACCATTTAAAAGAAAAGGGGGAAAAACGTACGCATGCTCGAAGCCCAATAGACATGCCGGGGTAGCCCAACATAGGTTCTTCTCTCACATTTTGGTGTTGTAGACTGATTCTTGGTACTCTCTTCCAAGCTCACACCTGTAATAAACTCAGTGAGCCATATATGCCAGCCGTATCTCCCATTGATGCTAGACATAGTGCTCTATATAATGATGCTAGAATAGCGCTACTCCAACTATACCTCAATGCAGTTGCTATATCCCTCAATAGAAGTAGGTACATCAATTTGATTTTTGTATCTGACTTGTCTCCCATAACAGACCCTATAATTTGCATCAGCTTGCATCTGGCATGCTGTAAAACCTTATCATTTGTGGCCTCGAGAAGTAAAGGACGCATCTGTAGATGCATGGAGATACTCCTCAATTTCAGTCGATCTCCATCAAAATGTGGGGGGGCTGGCATGTAACCCAATAGCTCGTGGCATAGATTCTGCCACTCCTCAACCGTATAAGTCGAATCTGGACCAATCACCGCATCGCCGTCGACCTGTAATCTCCAAATTACAGCAACATCTTGTAATGTACGATAGCTTCACCGACTAGAAGGTGAAAAGTGTGTGTCTCCTGTAGCCATCTTTCAACTAGTGGCATGAGAAAGGAATGATTTACATGCATACATCCTGACATGTATACACCATAAAAGCCCGCTCGAAAAAGTATATCTTGAACCCTAATGTCGAGTGGGGTAGCTTTCCAAAACTCGACATTTGACCTATTCACTTTTAACGGCTCAATTTCAGAATCGTCCCAAACGAGTTCCAATCGATGACTTGACTATAATGTCAGTACATCCGGCTGCCGTAGACCTAGAGTTAAATTTGCGAACCTTGATGAAGTTCCTTCTAACTCCATAACCTAAAATATTAAATACAATTTAACGTTATTATTTTCAAAGTCAATTACGATTGCATAACGTACAAACGAAAGCAAACATTCGATCTCTATTGCACATGAAAAATTAGCATTCCATATCAAATATTACATAAACAAATAAACAACATGCGAGATACAAATATTACAACCAATCATGCAATGTTTTATTACATAAAACAATAGTATACAATACTACTAACCATATATCTCTCTATTTCGGCCTTCACAGATGCATGACTTCCCTTTCTCTAAGTCTCTCCATATTTGGGCATGATTTCCTATTATGTCCAATTGCTCCACAAGCCTTGCATCTCTACTGTTGTGCTCAATCCATTTCATTCCTTATACGGGTAGATCTTGAACGGCCCGGGCGATCATTGACCCTCGTACTATTGGCCACTAGGTGAAAAGGTGCAGGGGGGCCAATAGTCCTCGTGGGGCAAGGGATAAAAATGATTTGAATATGTTTCTACCATTTTTTGCACATTGTACACCCCATCTACTAAGGCCAATGCAACTCGGCCCATTTGTGCACAAACTTTTTGCACATTAAAGTAAAGAATCTTATAAATTTCAAACTTGCTACAAGTGCAAGTACGGTTGTTAAGATGTACGGTATGGACGTTGCCTCCCTTGTGATCATATACCCCTATTGTGATTTGATATAATTCTTTTTCTCGCACAAAGGTCGTGACCTGGTGATATTTAGACTTGTGCTCATTCCGAAGGAACTTTTTGAGCATGTTTGGCTGCCACAGATTTTGATTAGCAACATGTTTGTGGACTTTAGTGCTGTGCGAATTAAAGTATTTAACCAGCCGATAAAAGGTCACATGTACACAAGCTATAATCGTCAATTTTCTAATACCTTTCAACACCTTGTTGAATGATTCAGAGTGATTTGTTGTCATTATGCCATATCGGATCCCACCATCAAAGCACAATGCACATTTCTCAAGAGGGATATCCATTGACCATTTATAGGCGTTTTCATCAAATTCTTTATTTTTTCCATTATTTGCGCAAATTTTCGTTGCTCATGTAAGCAACCAGCGCGGTGCATCAATTCTGTCAAAGCATTATTTTTTAATCACATACTAAAGTTAGCTTTAATATGGCGCACGCAATACTTGTGGTGGACCATTGGGGGTTGTAATGAAGGTTTGTTCTCAACGGCTCGCAATTTTCCCCTCGCTCGATTAGAAATTAAACAAACGCCTTGGTGGGCACAAATCACATGATGCGTTATATAAAAACCAGGACCAATTAACCAAACTTTCCTCGTCAACAATGGCAAAAGCCAGGGGAAGAATATACCCAAATGCATCGGCATCGACCGCAATAAGGATTTTTTCTTTGTATTTCCCATATTGAAACGTTCCATTAATATTAATTACGGAATTAAAGACGTTGTAATCTCCAATACTATCTTCAGTGTGACGTCATTCCACAATAATGCCAGGGTTGCAAGACTGAAGGGCAAGTAAGAACTTCGATAATATGGTGCTTCCAATTACCATACACCATTTCAATAACTTTCCTTCTTCCCAACCATGCCTTCTTGTGTGAAGTATTTTCTTTAATATTGTTCCATACCATCCGTCCAACCATGCCATGATCTAAATTTGGGTGCTCATCTGGTTGTATCTCAGGAAAGTACGTGTGTTTTAAGTGCATTTTTGTGATCTCTCATAAGCGATGTTGCTTTCTCAATTTCGCACGAACCCTTCATAAACAATGCTTGTCCGTATAATAAAGATATCGAATAAACCAACTAGTAGGAGTATTTTCATACACTTTGAAGTACCACTTTGAAATATAGATCATCCACATTCAGTCCAAGACAGTTGACCTGGATCAACGAACTTTAGCAATATATTACTAAGTTCAGTCATCATTTGCAATCTAAATAAGTAGAGCATAAATGTATTGAATCTATTTTGAGATCAGCATTCCAGCATAAATATCAAAGAATTTTAGACTCTGTCTAAACCCTAACATTTGAAAATAGATTCTCAAAGCAATCCGAAACTATCAAATGCATAATAGTCAAGTACAAGTGAGCCAATCAAAAATAGTCTAAGGCCTCACGAGTACAACAGACAAGCATAATAGATGTCCACAAATAAAGATAACAAAATGTAAGTCTCAAATAAATGAACTCCATCAAAATGGGTAATAGAGAATTATCTCCTTCAGATCCAAAGAAAGACTAATCCCCCACATATTCTAGGTGACCTTACTCATCAAATAAGTCATCTTGGTCTGGATTCAAATCCATGTTTGCTCCTCTTACTCTGCCATGTAAATCAACAAATATGAATTTCATATAAATGAATCCAACCAGTTGTTTAATTTACAAATCAGTATCTAGTTCTACAAAAGAACTTTGCACCGAACTATAGGTTAGAATTCAGTATTAGGCATCATAGTTAAGTCTTAATTAAGGACAAAACCTAAACAGCCTATTCTATAGAGGACCATATCCAGTTAAGTTTCAATTAAGAACAAAACCTGAATAGTCTACTCAATAGAAGACCATTTCCATACTTCAATGTGGAATGTTCGTATAAAAATTCCTTCCAAAGTAAGTTGCAATCATCAAATGTAGAATGTTGCAGCTGCCTCGAGAAGTCTATGTCATCAAATGTGGAATCACATAGTAATGATCAGAACATCATAGAAACATATAAACTAAAGCCTTTCTAAGCTGACAAAGGGAGATTTGGTATTTCAAACAACCAACAATGTAGGTTAAGACAATCTTATAGAGTCTTTAACCCCATTTCCCCCGCTATTTGAAATATCCGATCTTTGGCTAAATCCTTTGTTAGAGCATCGGCCACATTATCCTTTGATCTTACATCAACCAAGGTAATAACCCCACATTCTATAAAATAATGCAACAAAGCGTGTCTCAGTCTAACACGTCTTCTCTTATTATCAAAGAGTGAATTTTTAACGAAGTAGACCACTGTCTGATTATCATAGAATAGACTTAAAGAATTTATCTTTAGCCGGGTCAAAGGAATATCCATAATCAGATTCTTCATCCACTCTGCTTCTTATACAGTAAAAGTTAGAGCATAAAGTTCTGATTCCATAGATGGCAGTGCTATACAAGTCTATCTCTTGGATCTCCATGCAACAGCAACTCCATCCAGTGTAAAAACATAACCACTGGTAAACTTACTGTCTCCCACATCTGAACACCAAGAAGCATCAGAATATCCTTCCACAGTAGGAGGAAAACCAGAATAGCAGAGAGCATAATTTTGAGTACCTTTAAGATATCTCATCAGCCTCGTAAGGGCATTCCAATGCTCTTTACTAGGATTACTAGTGAAACGACTCAGCATGCTAACTACAAAGGCAATTTCAAATCTAGTGCAACACATAGCATACATAAAACTACCAATCAATTTAGAATAATCTAACTGATCTCTACTGGCTCCATCATTAGGGCTCAGTCTTTTGTTATAATCATATGATGTCTCTATCAGTTTGCACTCACTGTATCCCCAAGTAGAAAGTAGTCGCTCAATGTAATGAGCCTGGCTAAGGGAGATAACTTGCCCATCAAACTTTACTTTCATACCAAGAATGGTGTCTGCTACACCAAGATCTTTCATGTCGAATTCTTTTTCTAAGTTGGCTTTCACGTCCTTCACTATAGAAAGATCAGAGCCGAGAATCAACATGTCATCTATATACAAGCAAATAATCGCAACCTTATTTGACACAGAACGGAAGTAAAAGCATTTATCTGAGTAATTGGTCTGAAAACCGTAGCTCTTTACAACATTGTCAAATTTTATATGCCACAATTTAGGAGCTTGTTTTAAACCATACAAGGATTTGTTTAACTTACAAACCTTGTTCTCTAGACTTTTCATAACAAACCCTTCCGGTTGCTTCATGTAGATCTCCTTAATCAGCTCTCCATTTAGAAAAGCTATTTTGACATCCATTTGATGCACTACAAGGTGCTCAATAGATGCTATGTCAAGAAGAATCCTAATAGTTGATGGATGACACACAGGTGAGTAAATATCAAAATAGTCCACTCCACTTTGTTATATAAAGCCCTTAACGATGAGACGTGCTTTAAACCGAGCTACTGATCCATCACTATTCAGTTTCTTCTTCAACACCCACTTGCAACCCACAGTCTTAGCCCCTTTTGGCAAATCGACTAGCTGCCAAGTGTTGTTATGTAAAAGAGAGCTCATTTCATCATCAATGGCTTCTTTCCACAATAGAGAATCTCTAGATCTCATCGCCTCCTTATAAGAAGATGGATCATTCTCTAAATAGTATGTGACAAAGTCACTACCATACGTTTTGGGAACTTTCTCTCTGGTAGATACTCTAGTAGAAGTTGTTTCAACTGCTAGCTGTGGGGATCTAGTGTCAGAAGGGCCTACTTCAGATTCTACAGGAGATTCTGTAATCATATCTATAGATCCAGAAACACTTAACCCTTGATCTTTGAGAAACGTGTTCTCAAAGAATTCTGCATCTCTGGATTCTATCACTGCGTTAGTGGATAGATCCAAAAATCTATCTGCAGCACTATCTTCTGCACTACCTAGATATACATAGGTGATTGTTCTAGGTCCCACTTTAGGTCTCTTAGAGTCTTGTATTCTCACATAAGCAATACAGCCCCAAGTCTGTAGAGTATCGATCTTACACGAATGTTCGTGTCATAACTCATAAGGAGTAGTGTTCAATTTAGAATGTGGCAGTTTATTCAAGATTTGATTAGCAATTAAAACTGCTTCTCCCCAGTAACAAAAAGGCATGCCAACAGTAAGTAACATGGAATTTAACATTTCAGTCAAAGTCCTGTTCTTCCTCTCAGCTATACCATTTGACTGAGGCGAGTAAGGAGCAGTAGTTTCAAGTATTATGCCCTCAGTGGTACAAAATTCCTTGAACTCTGTCAATGAATATTCTTTTCCTCTGTCACTTCTAAATCTCTTCATTCTCAAGTTCAATTGGTTTTCGACTCGAGACTTGAAAAGTTTAAACTTTTCGAAAAACTCATCTTTCGATTTCAACAAATAAACATGACAATATCTAGAAAAATCGTCTATGAATGTTACCAGATACTTTCGACCACTTCTAGTTGTGAAATTCTTAAAATCACACAAGTCAGAATGTATATACTCTAGAAGTTGTGTGCTTCTAGTTACCTGTGGGAAAGGTCTCCTAGTGATTTTAGTCTTAGCACACACTTCACATTTGTCAAATCGAGTAGATGTATTTAATGGAATATGATGAGTTTTGGCAACATAAACCATTTTCTTGTAGTTAACATGTCCTAATCGATTGTGTAACAACTTAGGATCAATCATTTTTGAACTTACATGACTTACAATTTCATTTGCCAAACTCAACATATACATGCCATCTATCATAAATGCATATCCAAAATAATGAGAGTTAAGAGTCAAAGTTACTCTACCAGATGCAAATGAAAAGCACATGCCAGCATTGTCTAAAAAACTCAAGGAAATTAAATTTTTAGGAGTTTCAGGAACTACTTTAACAGATTTTAAAGTTAGTGTCTTACCTAAAGAAAGGTTGAGCTCTGTAGTGCCAGAGTTAGTCACCGTAACTGTAGCTCCACTAGCAACTAACAAGGTCTCTTTCACATTATTAACATCATTAAGCAGGGACTTGTCGTTAGTGACATGACAGGATGCTCAATTATTTAGCCACCACTCAGTAGCAATACTGGCCTTCCTAGTCCCGATGATACCAACAAAGGCTTGAGACTCAGTCTGTACTACAACCATATTGGTTTCATTCTGTGGTGTACCATTTTTCTATTTCTTCGGAAGCTTGCAATCAGCTGCCCAATGGCCCCACTTCTGACAGTTGTGGCACTTGCCTTTCTTCCTTTTCTTTGATATGTGTTTCTTGGCCTCCAACTTAGTAGGCTCACTCTTTTCATACTTGGATTTCTTTGTAAACCTTTTGGGCTGAGTAGCAAGGTTAGCTACTGCCTGAGTCGCCTGAGGCTGAACCTGAGACTGACTCTGAGTCTCCCCAACTAGCTCCTTTTTGTTCACAGCAAGTGTCTCATCCTCAATAACAATGAGCCGCTTTAGCTTCTCTAGCTCAACTATGTTCTTCCTTCTGAACACTTCTGTCCTGAAAGAATTCTAAGTAGCAGGTAGCTTATTTATGATGGCAGCTGCTAGAAGTGTATCGGATATTTTGAAACCCTCTTTATTCAGTTTCTCCACCATATTCTCCAAGTCTGCAACCTGATGAGTCATCTCCACATCACTCTTGAACCTCAAATTGAAGAACTTATCCCCCATAGCTCCTCATTTTTGTGGAACCAAGCTTCTAATGAGTCACATATCTCTTTACCTGTCTTCACCTTTGCATAAGAGTCCGCTAGACGGTCTGACAGGCAATTCAATAAATAATCCCTACAGCAATCCTTATCTTTATCCCACTGTGCCTTGTCGACCTCTTCAGTCATCTCCTCAAAAGTACTAAGTACAGTATAGAATATAAAGCCATGTTTTAGCCTAAGCTGCACCGCTCGGCGCCATCTAGTATATTTCATACCAATGAATGATTCAAACTTAAAAATCTCTAGTATTTTACTTTTAACTATCTCAAATACGGTAATAAAAGAGTATGAAAGAATTGAAACAATTGCATCTGGTGTCCAACAAGCTCTCACAATCAAACAAGGCCTTCCACCCTGATGAACTGCTTTGTAGGTGACTTTACACTCAAAATTAGCAGCTGTAGATGTAAAAAACGAGTTCAAAAAGGCTGACATACTCAAAAAAGGCTTGCCAGAAAAAGTCAACGGTCGGTCAACGATCAACGGTCATTGTCAACGGTCAACGGTCAACGGTCAACGGTCAACAGTCAACGGTCAATAGTCAAGCATCCAGTCAGCAGTAAGCTGTACAGTCAGTGCCCAGTTAGCACCCTAGTCAACTGTCAACTACACAGTCAGCGCATAGTCAACGCACAGTCAACAAATCATATTTGCAATTTTTTTTTCCAGCATGAGTACACTCAACGGCGCCCAAAGTGTCACCGGAATGTTAGTCGTCGTTTCTCCGTCGTTCGAGTTCAGATTAAGGCCCGTGACCCCTCAAAATGATCATCTTAACAAGAAGAACACAACCCAAGTGACCTTGCAAGCTAAAAACGTCTAGATCTTTCAGGATCTGAAGAGAAAGATTTCGTTTGCCGGATCTTTAAACTCAGATCTCAGCGAACTCCAACCTCCGATCGAGAAACCGATTGCACCGTTAAATTCCTCTCGTCGAGAGTTACAAGATGAACTATTTACTAGTTCGAAACAACCAACGAATCAAAAAATTAGTTTTTAATGCCTTAAGATTGTTGAGACAGGGTTGTTTTCTGTAAAAAGAAAATAGACGATGGTGCTTAAGGCATTACAACTAGGGTATCAGAATATAGAATACCCATCACTGCTGTCCCCAGTAGACCCTATAGGCAGTTGCCTAGGGTTATATTTGTCAATAAGTTATTACCCAATTAACTTATAACAAATCTTCACTTATTGTTAATTATATTAGAACATATATTTAGGATTTAATATAATTAATCCCAACAAGGTGCAGATCTGTGAGTCGTTTGAGAAGGGAAATGCAGGACGGAGAAGGCAGGGAAAAAGGAGAAAAAAATTGCTAAGGAGGGGAGGGTTTTTTCTTTTAATGCCAGGTACACTGAAGTTGATGCTCCCAGTATCGACTTCAGTAATTTTGGAACCTTTTTTAAAAAAATAATATTTATTTAATTTTTATTTTAATAATTAATTTTCTGGGAAAAAACTCCATATCCGTTGTAGCCACTTTGCTGTTTGCTATTTTATCCATAAGCTAAGCCAACTCCAAAAACTATTTTTCCTACAAACCAAAGTCGCGGCCAATCCAAAAAAAAAAAAACTTAAAATGACCGTTCCCAAAAAATATATATATTTCACGAGCCACTGCTCATTCAAAAACTAATCATCTTCTTGTGATAAATGGATACAATTATAGTTCTTTCTTTTTGCAAAATTCAGTTTTGGTGCCTTTCATCAAATTTTAGGAGCCAAAGTTATTGTGCATGAGCTACACTCCCGGTTTTAGAAATTTTTTTTTTCTTGGGTTGGCGGTGGTTTTGGTTTGCAGAAATATGATTTGTAGGAAAATAGCAGACAACAAAATGAAATTTTTTTGGGGTTGGTGGCGGCTTCACTTTGTAGAATTTTATTTGGTTTGACTTGTAGGAAAATACTAAAGCCAACAACTTGCGCTATTTTCAAGTGAGACGACGTCTTATAGTAAGTTAAATATAATAACATAGAAAAAAAAAGTTAGACAGAGAATCCAAAGTATTCTCTTATAATTAGTAAATACTCTCTCCGTCTCAAAAAAAAAGTCTACTTTATTTTACATACAACTTTTTATTAGTTAGTAAGTATAATGCATTTAATATACTAACTAAATGTATAATTTTAAATTTTTATCTTTACTTTTTAATTATAAGTATATACAATTATTATTAGTAAGGATAAATTTTGATTTAAAAGTAGATTTTTTTTATAAGAAATTTTTTTGAAAGTAAACTCAGTTTTTGAACAATTGGATAGACGATCCGAAGTGTTCTCTTATAATTAGTAAATACTCTCTGTTCGGAAAAAAAGAATCTACTTTGCTTTAGATACAATTTTTTATTAATTAGTAAGTACAACACATTTAATGCACTAACTAAATGTTTAATTTTACATTTTTATCTTTACTTTTTAATTAAGAGTATATATAATTATTATTAGTAACGATATTTTAAAATTTTAGTTTAAAAGTAGACTTTTTTTTAGGAATAAGAAAAAATTTTTAAAAGTGAACTTATTTTTTGAAACGGAAGGTGTATCACGTTAGAATTAATGGAAGTTTTATACTCTTAATATTTGATCTACTGTTTCAATCAAAACTCCAGTTAGTACATATTCTAATGCACAAGGGACAAAAAACGTAAGAGAGCTTTGTAGTTCAAAAATTAACATACAAGAAAAAGTAAGTCAACTCTAAATGGACACAAAAATATTGACCAAAATACTCCGTATTATAGTGACGTTTTGTGTGGAATCCCAAAAGAAAAAACAAAAAGCCTAAAATCCAAAAATAATTATTTAGTTTTAGACACCATAAGTTTTCTGGAAAAAGATGGAAAAGAATGAATTACCGCTATACACCGTATCTTTTACCGCTTATTGTTAATTGTACTTTTTAAAGGTAGTATTAAATGGGATGATAATTAAAAAATATTAACCTTTTGTGCTTTTCGTGTATATATGGAATTATCAAATTCAAGTCAAATCAAAATGAAAAGCAGCATTCATTTGACGTTAGTTTAACGGGTCTAATTTTTTGAATTCAAGGAATATGACCATTAAATATGGCCCTCAAGAGTGAAATATAGGAACATATTGAATGATATTGGGAAATTTTTTTGTTATACTGTACTTGAATGATATATTATTATTGTTCTTATATTTTGTACTTTTAGAATATTTTCCCTTCAATTTGCCTATTAGAATTCACATTTTCATACTTCAATATTATGTTATAATTTGCACAGTAGCAAATATTTTCTTGGTTTAACTTTTAACTTTTTAGTATTTGCATTGTAACTTGATATGTGGTATTTATATTTTTCTCACTTGATAAATTTTTTTTTATTAGTTGCCATTATAAATTTTTGAAAAATCTTACGGAAATGAAAATATTGGGATTGGAGAAAGTTCCACAAGCTATGTAAATAAATATTGGGCTAACGAAGTTCCGGAAAATTTTCTAAGAAACTATGTGTCGCATTTTCTAAATGAACTAGAGCTGATCCAATTTGATATTGTAAAAGATCTGTTACAAAATATATACGTTTATTTTTCAAATGATTTATATAGTTAACTGTGCCTATCTCAAATTTCAGGCCAGTCAGAAAATCTTATATGATTTGGATTGAAATGAAAATTGAATGCAATTTACTAAAAAAAATTACGTGAATTTTTCTTGATTGCAATTATAATAAGTAATACTATCATATTTTAGAGTGCTAAATTTTATTTAATTTTGGAATTTTTAATCCTAATACTTCAAGTTTCTTATTATCGATTTGAAAACTAAAACAGTAAAAGACTGTTGAATATCACCTTTTAATCCTACTATCAATTTTTCATTTCATCATAATCTGTCAAGTTTCGTACTAACAATTTGACAACTAAAACAGTAAAAGACTGCTGAATTTTAGCTTTTAATCTTATATAAGGGCATATGTGAAAATTTTTATGACTTACAATTCTATCAATTAGTATGAATTTCATTCAATTTCCGCTTTTACACTATATGGGAATGGGAGTTTCATTTTTAATTTTCGTAAACCACATGAAGTTTTCGGTCATTAGAGAGAAACACAGAAGTTCACACTGATGTTCTAATGTTTTTAGCGGATTTCAATTGATCTCTAGTTCATTTATATACATTAAAGAAAACATAAATTAATTAGATAAACAATGAGATGGAAGAGGCAAGTTTTGGATATTGGATATAATATTTTTGTTAAACGAATTAAGTTAATTTAGTGATTAGATTTTCTCTATGCAATTTAGATTTAGACATTGTTTAATCAATTAAATGGGTTTAAATTTTATTATCTCCTAATTCAAGAATTTTAAGTATTAATTTTTTTCATCAAACAGCCCTAAATTAAAAAAAAAAAAAAGGTATATGGCAAAAATTAAAAATTTTATGTTCATTATTAACACCCAAGGAAAGTTTTAAAATTTTACTGAAGTCCAACTAAACCCCTTTAATGAAAAATTAATTAACGTCAACTTCAATGGTGGATTTACACATGGATCAATAACACTTTCAAACATATTACAAAAAAAATTTAATGTAATATTCATGAACAAGCTTTCATTCGGTACTATGCATGGGGTAACTTTTATTGATTGAAAATTTTTTTAATTATTATACTAATAAAAATTTTAATAAAAGGGTAGATTCTAAAGATTCTGTACAAATAATTGCTCTACATTGTTAGTTGTAGAAGATCAGATTATCGGTAAATTTGAATTACAATTTTTCAAAAAACTAAGAATTAGTTAGAGATTATAAAAAATAGAGACGAGCAGTTACATGATAATATTGAAAAGGATTTAGATATTCTAAAAGTACAAAATAAAAGAACAATAATAATATAAAGGGAAAATATTCTAAAAGTATAAAATATAAGAACAATAATAATATATCATTCAAGTATTTAATGGACATATTTCAATATGACCATATCATTCAATATGGTCATATATTTCACTCTTGAAGGCCATATTTAATGGTCATATTTTTTGAATTCAAAAAATTAGACCCTTTAAACCAACGTCAAATGAAAGCAGCTTTTCATTTTAATTTGACTTGTATTTGATAATTCCATATATACAAGAAAAGCACAAAAGGTTCAAATTTTCTAATTATCATCCCATTTTATACTACCTTAAAAAACGTACAATTAACAATAAGCGGTAAACGATACGGTATATAGCGGTAATTCATTCTTTTTCTCCTTTTTCTAGAAAACTTATGGTGTCTAAAACCAAATAATCATTTTTGAATTTTAGGCTTTTTGTTTTTCTTTTGGGATTCCACACAAAACGTCACTACAATACGGAGTATTTTGGTCAATATTTTTGTGTCCATTTAGAGTTGACTTAATTTTTCTTGTAAGTTAATTTTTGAACTACAAAGCTCTCTTACTTTTTTTTCCCTTGTGCATTAGAATATGTACTAACGCGAGTTTTGATTGAAACGGTAGATCAAGTATTGAGAGTATAAAACTTCCATTAATTCTAACGTGATACACCTTTTGTTTCAAAAAATAAGTTTACTTTTAAATTTTTTTTCTTATTCCTCAAAAAAATTTACTTTTAAACCAAAATTTTAAAATATCGTTACTAATAATAATTGTATATACTCATAATTAAAAAGTAAAGATAAAAATGTAAAATTGTACATTAAATATATTATGTTTATTAACTAATAAAAGTTATATCTAAAGTAAAGTAGACTCTTTTTTTTTTTTGGAACAAAGAGAGTATTTACTAATTATAAGATAACACTTGGGATCATCTATCCAATTGTTCAAAATTTTAGTTCACTTTTAAAAAAATTTCTCATAAAAAAAAATCTACTTTTAAACCAAAATTTTAAAATATTCTTACTAATAATAATTGTATATACTTATAATTAAAAAGTAAAAATAAAAATTTAAAATTATATATTTAGTTAGTGCATTAAATGTATTATACTTACTAACTAATAAAAAGTTGTACGTAAAATAAAGTAGACTCTTCTTTTGGGATGGAGAGAGTATTTACTAATTATAAGAGAATACTTTGGATTCTATGTCTAATTTTTTTTCTACGTTATTATGTCTAACTTACTATATGAAGTCGTCTCACTTAAAATAGCGCAAGTTGTTGGCTTTAGTATTTTCTTACAAGTCAAACCAAATAAAATTCTACAAAGTGAAGCCGCCACCAACCCCAAAAAAATTTCACTTTGCTGTTCACTATTTTCCTACAAATCATTTTCTGCAAACCAAAACCACCACCAACCCAAAAAAAAAAAAAAAATCAATCTAAAACCGGGAATGTAGCTCATGCATAATAACTTTGGCTCCTAAAATTTGATAAAAGGCACCAAAACTGATTTTGGCAAATTGTAGTTTTATCCATTCATCACAAGAAGATGATTAGTTTTTGAATGGGCAGTGGCTTGTGAAATATATATATATATTTGGGAACGCTCATTTTCAAATTTTTTTTCTTTTTTTTTTGATTGGCCACAACTTTGGTTTGTAGGAAAAATAGTTTTTGGAGTTGGCTTAGCTTATGGATAAAATAGCAAACAGCAAAGTGGCTACAACAGATATGGCTTGCATAAATTTTATTTTAGAGGTTGGGTTTTTTGTTTTTTTTTTTGGTCAAGAAAACGTAGTATAGTAACTCTGAATAACAAAGTTAACGAGTACAGAGATGGTCTGTCATTGTAACAGACATGCCCTAACACAATTAACCTAAACCCAGAAATGGTCGGTTAAGACATTTCCCTATTAGAACGGGACCGGCATAACCCCACACCTTTGGACTGGTACCTCTTAGCGACTACCTAGCTAAGAGAACAAAAATAACAAAATAAAAAAACCCTAGCTTGTCGGCCTCCACTTACACAACTCCCTTAAATAGGAATAGGAGAAACAGATTGCAAAAGTCCGTGTAGTGTGACTTTGCAATGGTCAATCCCTCGTATCCTTGCGCGGCCTTACGCTGCATTGCATCATGTTTGACCCTTTGCCCAAGTTAAGACCCCAGAACCTTTCAGTAGGGAAGCCGCACCGATACAACTCAACACTGCCTCCTATACTAAGGACCGCAACCCCTTAGTACGGAATTCTAGCCAATACCATGACGAAATAATTAGGTGCTTACTTCCGACTTCAGCAACAGCCTTCTGTGAAACTGCACAGCGCATTCTCCCACACGAGGAACCCAAAAATAGACTAACGCTAACCCCTAAAAAAATTATTATTTACTGTGGCTACAGTGAAACACTGTAGCCACATTTCGCACCCTTAGTGCAATCTAATCGCCCACAGCTACAATAAAGGGGGGAGAGAATTGGCCGTTTGGCCTTTTAATTTAAAATATTAGTTAGAGGTTGGTTTGGCTTGTAAGAAAATAGTGAAGTGGTAATTTTTTTAAGTGAAATGATGTGGTATATGTAGGTGGATAGAGTAAAATAGGGAAAATTGGACAAATGATCTTAGGGGTGGCCTGGTTGGGGGAGAGAAATGGGAAGAGTAATAGAAATGATAATAGTGGGGAATGATAGTGGGGTCTTTCATTATAATTCTGCTGGTTGGTTTGTGTTGGAAAATGGGAATGATTACTAATAATGGTGATTAGTTTGTGTTGGGGAATGAAAATGATTATGAATTAATTGTAATAATTAGTATTAATTAATTAGTTATTATTAGTTAATTATTTACTATAATATTAAATTGATTAATTATTAATAAAAATATTATTGATTAAATTAATCTTAAGTAATTAATTAATTATAAATTAATTAATATTATCAATTAATTATTTATAAATTAATTAATATTAATTATACATTAATTATAATAATTAATATTAGTAAATGAGATTAATTAATATTATCAAAAATCCTTTAATAAATTAATTATACATTAATTATAATAATTGCTATTAATAAATGATATTAATTAATTATTTAATTCATAATATTAAATAAATGAATGATTAATTAAATTAATCTTAATTAATTAATTATTACTTTTAATAATAATAAATTAATATTAATTATAATAATTAATATTAATTAATTATAATATTAATTAAAAACTAAGAAAGCATTCTTTTGCTTCCATACCCCCCAATATTGGGGGTACGAGATTACCCAATATGAGATAATTAATTTCTCCATCTCCATTCTATTCTTTCCTTCCAAGTAGGGGGAATGGAATGGTTACCAAAAAAATCCATTCCATTCTCCCCTTTCAGGCTCAGTCCTTTGTTCAAGCTTCTGTGTTCTCTTATTCAAACTTTGACTCATTCTCTCTCCCAATCTCTCACGGCAATCAATCAATTCATGGTGTTTTTTCTCTCGTGTTTTTGGCAATCATTCAAAATTTCGTCAATGATGTAGAAACTCAACGTAATACAACCGGGAGAATTCCACAGATAATGGTGATGACATTCTCTAGAGGAGACACATAATTGAACAATTCATAATTTTCTATAATTGATTGAGTCTTAATGGCTATGTTTGGTTTGCATTTTTATTTAATTAATTTTTTTTCAATTTCAAAAAGCAAATATGTAAATAACTTTTTATTTTAAAATTTAAAATTTAAATTTCTTCCGAATTTTTTTTTGCATTATTTTAAAAATATTTTTCTTCCAATTTACTTTTTCATATCACCTGTTCTTACAAAAAATTTTTACTAAAATTTTCACATATTCTAATACAAAATTTTTAAATACAACACAATCCAAAGATAGCCAAATACTTCCCAAATGAGTTGATAATTAATTCCTTGGCTAAAGACAAAAAAACAAATTCTACAACCAATAGGAATCAACCATCATCTTCAATATCACGAGTCTCCTTACGGCAATCAATCAACCGCCACCGTCCTTCCACAACCCAAATTAAAAAAACAAAAATAAAAATAAAAATTCTATACTAGTAAGATGTAACATATTTATAATTATGATTACCTGACAATAAAATAGCTCGCCCCTTGCCTTGACAACACTCAAACACAAGAAAAGTCACAATTCTCTTCTTCTCTACGATGGCTATTCTTAATTTGTTCTTCCTCTTTTATTTGCATTTTGTTCAACAGCTGTTGCTCAACAGACGCTTAACAACACTATTGCCCCAAATTCTTCTTTGACACCAACAGGCAACTCCTCATGGTTGTCCCCTCAGGACTATATGCCTTTGGTTTTACCACATTGGCAATGGCTATGCAGTGGGAATTTTTTTTGCCGGAGTTCCAGATAAAGCTGTTGTTTGGACAGCCAACAGGGACAGTGCTATTGTTCCAACTAATGTTGACACTGCTACTAACTGGTGAAGGGCTTTCTTTGCGACAAGCACAAGGCCAAGACCTAAACATTGCCAGTGTTTCTGAGAGTATATTCTCAGCCTCTATGCTAGATTCTGGAAACTTTGTCCTGTACAATTCTGCCAATAGGATTACATAGCAGAGTTTTGATCATCCAACTGATACTCTTCTACCAGGACAGCGTCTAGATGATCAACAGCTCTTTTCTAGTGTTTCAGAAACTGATCCTTCAACAGGGCCCTTCCGTCTAATTATGCAAGCAGAAGGAACCCTTGTGCTGTATCCTACAGGAACACCAAATTTAGATGAATATGCTTACTGGCATTCAATAACTTTTAGGAGTGGTCCATCAGTTACCCTGAATCTCAACAACAAGGGTTACATGTACATGATGAAGGAAAATAAAATCATATTGTACAACCTCACTAATGGAGATTATCCTGATGAGAGGACAATCTATCGTGCCAGAATTGATGTTGATGGTATTTTTCGATTATATTCATATTCTTTCTTATATAGAGGTGATTGGTCCATCAAATTTGCGACCTCAAATAATAAATGTGATCCTAAAGGTATTTGTGGACTCAACGCCTTCTGTACTAATCAGGCTACTGAAATCGAATGCAAGTGCCTTCCAGGATTTGACTTTATTTCTCCAGGCAACAACAGATCAGGTTGTGAGAGGAATTTCTCAGTAGATGGGTGCATATCCCCTAATCAAAGCCCCAAATTCGTAATGAGCAGATTAGAAAATGCAGAGTGGGTAAATATAGCCTATGACATAGTGAAGACAAGCATCAGAGAAGAATGCGAAGAGGCTTGTCCAAAAGATTGCAATTGTCAAGTAGCTCAATTGAAGGATGGTGAATGCAGAAAACAAGGGCTCCCATTGAGATATGGCAAAAGATCTCTCGATAATTCAAATGTTACTCTTGTGAAGGTGCGCATGGCTACATCCCCCACTGAAGTAAAACGAATTAAGTTAATTTAGTGATTAGATTTTCTCTATGCAATTTAGATTTAGACATTGTTTAATCAATTAAATGGATTTAAATTTTATTATCTCCTAATTCAAGAATTTTAAGTATTAATTTTTTTCATCAAACAGACCTAAATTATTAAAAAAAAAAAAAGGTACATGGCAAAAATTAAAAATTTTATGTTCATTATTAACACCCAAGGAAAGTTTTAAGATTTTGCTGAAGTCCAACTAAACCCCTTTAATAAAAAATTAATTAACGTCTACTTAAATGGTGGATTTTACACATGGATCGATAACACTTTCAAACATATTACACAAAAAATTTAACGTAATATTCATGAACAAGCTTTCATTCGGTACTATGCATGGGGTAATTTTTATTGATTGAAAAATTTTAAAATTATTACACTACTTGATATAAAAATTTTAATAAAATGGTAGATTCTAAAGATTCTGTACAAATAATTGCTCTACATTGTTAGTTGTAGAAGATCAGATGATCGGTAAATTTGAATTAAAAATTTTCAAAAAACTAAGAATTAGTTAGAGATTATAAAAAATAGAGACGAGCAGTTACATGATAATATTGAAAAGGATTTAGATATAAACTATGCTAATTAAAAATAGAATGAATAAAAGTGGGCGTTGGATAAAAAAACAAAACCTGAAAAGAGAATTAAACTAATTAGAACAAAATAAAATTTTGAATTTTGTTTAAATTGTGATCAGTGAAATTATATTTTTCTCTTTTAAATTACATAAACCGTACTATCTTATTTTGAGCACTAGGCTCCTTTCCCTTATTGGGCCTTGTCGTAAACCATTATTAGTAAGTATATAAAGTTTTTGCTAATTTCACTATTGCGCCGAGGAAAAAAATATAGAATAATTTAAAGTATTTTTTAGCCTTCTTAGGAGTCATCTCTATTATATAAAAAGGGAAAAGTTTGTCAGTCAATTTTAATGTAATTATCATGATTTTTAATGATATTGTTGTATTTTAGTCTTTTTAATTAATTAAAATGTTAATAATACAAGGATGGTATGAAAATTAATTGCTATACCAATTAATATGTAAGAGTTCCATTAAACATTAAAAAGTAATATAAGACTTCTATTAAACTTCTATCCAATTTTGATTCATATATAAATATATTTATAATTATTATCTCTATTTAAAATGAATGGTTATCTATTAACATATAATTCTAATATAGCTCTAATATTTTGTGATTATAAAATATTAATCATTTTATCAAATTTTACTTTAGCTTTCAAAATTAATCAATAAATTTGATTGCTAGGAATATTAATGGTGCAAAAGTATTGAATAGGCATATAATTTTTCTTATGTTTTTTAATATTAAAACATAATATACTTGTGTTTCACTTATATTTTTTGAGATTAAAATTTTGAAATTGCCTCCGTTTGATCTTGTGAATATTTTGAATGGACTTGAAATTTTTTATGTCTTTTGTTTTAAAATATAAACTGAATAAAATTGATTTAGATTTAGAATAAAAAATTAATAATTTTTTAATATAGTTCTTGATTCATTCTATTTTTGTTTTCACAATTTCAATATGGTTCTCTTTTTTTCCTTTTTGTTTTCTTACTCACACTTCAATTGTGTAAGTTTTTATTTATTTTTTTAACTTTTAACTTGTTGATAGAAATTAAAGTAATTCTCAAAACTTATTGCAACGATAAAAAATAATAATTTTAGCTTCAATAGCAACTTTAATTAATATTTTTAGAGTTGTAGTTGTACATTTAATATATAATTTATCTTAAATTATATAAATCCAAATTTAAATTTTTAAAAGGATGAACTTATTACTTTATAGATTTAATTTTTTAATTTATATATAGCATTTTAAATAAGAAAATAATACATTATGCTTTATTGATATATATATATATATATATATATATATATATATATATATATATATATATATATATATATTATGGCACCCACGCTTTGCGTGGCTTACTAAAAATTAGTAACAAATAAAAATTGGAAATTTTGGTTAAAGGGCAGTGGAACTCCAAGATTAATAAAGAGGGCAAAATTTCTTTCTAATTTCTAATAAAGGCTGAAATGTTTTTTCCTCCAAATAGAAAATTATTTTTCGGATTAAGATTGGACTTAACAAAGGTAAAGATGGTATATGCGGCATCTTTATATTTCCTTTTTTCTACATTGTAAAAAATAATAAAACAATATACATAAAACGTATATAATTTATATGTAAATTTAATATTTTTAAAATTATTTTGCTACAACTTTTTTCACCCAACATATAAATATTTGAGCAATATTTCTTGTTTACTTGTAGCTTGGGATTGTTGTATTTTAGTGAGTTAATTAATTAAGAAAATTTATGAGGTTCGCTTATTTAATAATTGAAGAACTTAGAGTAGATTTTCATTAACATACAAACTCCAAATATAAAGACTAAAAAAATAACTAAAAAACTGTTCTTCTTCATTTGGAGCATCAAATCCTTGTATATTAAGAATATGTCGCAAAACCCTGTATTTCTATTCCCATGGTACAAATTAATGAGTCAAAATGTTAAATACTCATTGTACTAAATAAATAAATGAATCAAGTACTTCTATAGCCCACTCGATAAGAACACCACTTTGGAGTCCATTAAGTGCTACCCTAATTCGTACCCAAAATTTTAAGTGAAAAAAATTCACCTAATTTACTAATTTTCTGGATTATTCTTATACAAATACATGAAAACTATAATTCGTTTTTTCCCAACACGTAAAAGCACTTGTTTCCTTCATGCTTATTTATTCAGACAACTTATTTTCACACACAGCTCAACACAGGTTTTGATACATTTATTTTCAAATACCGAAGAAGATATTTGCATTCGTTTAAAAACTCCCTTATTCACTGTTATAACTAGGATATACCAATAGTTTTATGAAATAGCGCTCTTATTTGTGACATCAGTAGACTCTTGAGATGGATAGAGACATTCATTCTCGCAAGGAATGTAAAAGAGGCATAAAAAAATTCAGCAATTTTATTCATGTACTGTAAATATGCAATACAAGACTAGATATGAACGTGGAATACTTTATGAAGCATGGAAGAGAAATCTTATGTGGTACTGAGAAAAGAAGTAGGATTAGGGGGTATTGGGATGTCAGCAGTCCCTTCTAGCAACAACAGAACTTTTTTCATTGATGGACGAAGGGAGGACTCACCTTGGCTGCACCAGATAGCTATTTTGATCATCCTTTCTAGTCCTCTCATGTCAACAACCTCATCATTGGCAACCAATTTATGGAGCTCTTTAGCCTCATAGCAATTGTAAGCCCATTCTTCAATAATAGCTTCATCCTCAGGGAGGCTCCAATCCACACACCTACGGAGACATATAATTTCTAGCAGCATAATTCCAAAGCTATAAACATCAGCCTTCACTGTCACTGGCAACTTTCGATGCCATTCTGGTGCGACATAACCTTTTGTCCCTCTGATTGCAGTGAAGGTTTTGGTCTGGTCATGCTTTAGTAGCTTTGCTAGTCCAAAGTCAGAAATTTTTGCACAGAAATGTTCATCCATGAGTATGTTCTGTGGTTTGATGTCACAATGGATGATCTGTGTCTCACACTCCTCATGTAAGTAGAGAATACCTCTTGCGATGTCACAAGCAATTCTGACTCTTTCATCCCAGCTGGGCTGCTTATCAGGAACGAAAATGATATCCGCCAGTGATCCATTGCTCATATATTCATACACGAGCAGCCTCTTGCCTTTATCAAGACAATAACCAAGCAGTCGGACCAGATTACGGTGATGCGTTTTGCCAATCACTGTCATTTCATTCTGAAACTCCCTTTCCCCTTCTTCTGCTGTTGGTAGTCTCTCTAGTCTTTTTACAGCCAATAACTTTTGGAAATTCTGTAACTTACCCTTGTAAACTGTCCCAAATGCACCTCTGCCCAACTCTTCTTCGAAGTTATTTGTTGCCTGCTCTAGCTCTGCATACGTAAATGCCCGTGGAGCGACATCCCTGAGGTACTCAGGCCTGATAATAGTATCCCTAGAAACTTGACTTAGTTTCTTAGTATAAACAAGAATACCAAATATTGCCAGGATCACTAGGGAAGAAACAAGAAGGCAAACACTGATAATCAAGATATCCAGACGCAATTTTTTCTTCCTGGTTCCCCCTTCAGTGGGGGATATAGGCACCTTCACAAGAGCAACATTTGAACTATCAAGCGATATTTTGCCATATCTCAATGGAAGCCTTTCCTTTCTGCATTCACCATCCTTCAATTGAGCTACTTGACAACTGCAATCGTTTAGACAAGCCTGTTCACATTCTTCTCTGGTGCTTGTCTTCACCATCTCATATGTATCATTTACCCACTCTGTTTTTTCTAATCTTTTCATTACGAATTTGGAGCTTTGATTAGGGGATTTGCACCCATCCACTGAGAAATTCCTCTCACAACCTGATCTGTTGTTGCCTGGAGAAATAAAGTCAAATCCTGGAAGGCACTGGCATTCGATTCCAGTATCCTGATTAGTAACGAAAGCGTTGAATCCACAAATACCTTCAGGATCACATTTATTATTTGAGGTATTAAATTTGATGGTCCAATCACCTCCATGTAAGAAAGAATATGAATATAATCGAAAAATACCATCAACATCAATTTTGGCGCGATAGATTGTCCTCTCATCAGGATAATCTCCGTTGGTGAGGTTTTCGATTATGTTTGTATTATCCCTCATCACGTACATATGACCTTTATTGTTGAGATTCAGGGTATATAATGGGCCAGTCCCAAAACCTTTTGAATTCCAGCAACCATATTCAATTGTATTTGGTGCTTCTGCAGGATACACCGCAACTGCTCCATCTTGTTGCATAAGTAAACGGAAGGGCCCTGTTGAAGGATCAGTTTCTGAAAAACTAGAAAAGAGCTGTAGATCATCTGCTGGACTATCTGCTAGACTCTGGCCTGGTAGAAGAGTATCAGTTGGATGATCAAAACTCTGCCATGTAATCCCATTGGTAGAATTGTACAGGACAAAGTTTCCAGAATCTTGCATAGAGGCTGAGGATATACTCTCAGAAACATTGGTAATGTTTAGGTCTTGGCTTTGTGCTTGTCGCAAAATCAGTCCTCCACCAGTTAGTAGCAGTGCCACATTAGCTGAAACAATAGTACTGTTCCTGTTGGCCGTCCAAACAACAGCTTTATCTGGAACTCCAGCCAAAAAAATTCCCACTGCATAGCCATTGCCAATTTGGTAAAAACCAAAGGCATATAGTCCTGAGGGGGACAACCATGAGGAGTTGCCTGTTGGTGTCAAAGAAGAATTTAGGGCAATAGTGTTGTTAAGCGGCTGTTGAGCAACAGCTGTTGAACAAAATGCAGATAAAAAGAGGAAGAACAAATTAAGAATAGCCATCGTAGAGAAAAAGAGAATTGTGCTTTTTCTTGTGTTTAAGTGTTGTCAAGGCAAGTGGCGAGCTATTTTATAGATATTTTACACATGGGTTGAGAATTGCGTGGCTGAGATTTTGGGTATGTATGGACAGTTTTTCGAATTGTCATGTAACCTCCTATCGGCATCTGCTGAATCAACTGTATCTCCTTTTAAAATGACTGCCTTAGTTATCTTACATTCCACGATCTGGTTACCGGGTCAATTAGGAATTTAGGATTGTTACCACTTTGACTAAATCATAGATAGGCTGGAAATTATATGGCCGCGGAATCCACCGTTCGATTAGTGGAAGTTGGAATGTACCAAAAGTAAGTCGAATTAAAACTGTGGAAGACATTTCTCATGCCAAGATTTGTGTTGAGGAGATTTTGGGTATGTATGGATAGTTTTCTCAAATATATTTTTTATATTTTTAAATATTTTATTTTAATTTTTAATATATATATTTTTTATAATTATTATTTTTAAAAAATATAAAAATACATTTCAGTATATTGACAATACAGGCCCTTTAATTTGTGTGAAAGTTCGTCTTTAGCCAAGAAATTAATCATCTCTAACTCGTTTGGGAAGGAGACTCAAAGTCAAGTATTAAAAATTGACTCAAGTCAAGTCTGCGTTTATTCTAGACAATCTCATCATCATTATGTGTGGAATTCCAATGCCGTGTGGAATTCCCCGTTGTATTATATTATGATGTTCTATTAGTTGTAGAATTATCGCTTCTTTTTTTTTTTTTTTTATTGTCTTTAGCCAAGAAATTAATTATCTCTGAACTCATTTGGGAAGTATTTAGACTCAGTAACTATAGAAAATTATGAACTAGTCAATCACGTGTTCAGTCTAGAGACTCTCATCACCATTATTTGTGGAATTCTCCGATTGTATTACGTTACGATTACTCCACATCATTTACGAAATTTTGACTGCTTGCCAAAAACAAGAGGGAAAAAACACCATGAATTGACTGATTGGCGTGAGAGATTGGGAGAGAGAATGAGTGAAAGTTATTGACGGTACAATGGTATGACCGTATGACTCACTTACCCTCATTTCCACTCTAAAAAGACTGGGTCATTTCTATCTTACACCGTGGCTACTCTATTGAAGAAAAAGCCCAATTAAACCGTGTAAAATGTTAAAGGGTGAATTGTCAAACTAATAAGGTACTTCAATGCTTTTGTTTACTTTTAATTTGTTCGTATTAGAATTCGATTTTGCAACGACTAGTACACTTTCCCATCGTAGGTAACCTAGTCAAGCAAGTTAGTTTCATATATACTTTTTAGTTGAGGTCAAAAGTAGTACTCCCTATGTTATTTAAAAAAAAAAAATTTACTTTTGGATGAGTTTAAATTTTTTTCAAGTTAAAAATTATTATATATTTAAGACACTATTAAGTATATAATATTTCACTTTACCCTCATTTTTAATCATATGCCATATTAAAAAAATGGGGATACTTTAAAAAATTATAATCAAAAGTGGACATTTTTTAGACAAATTATCTGAAAGTGAATATTTATAGGAGGAAAAAGTATTAGTGGTTAAAGCACATAAATATTAGATGTCAATCGCGGATTCAAATCTCATTCATTTCAAAAACCGAATTGAATTTCCTGAATAGAAGTTGTTCCATTTGTAAATATCTTTTTTTTTCAAAAGAAAAAATCTAGGGTCCTTTTGTTATTGACTTCCTTTCCAATTGTTTTTCATTCTAAAACTATGAAACCCGAATGAAACAGAAAGTTAATTTTGCCTGAAAAAGTAATCTAAAAATGAGTTTCGATAAATATTTTTGTGATGTAGATTGCCAACTTTGCTTTGACATTGTCGAATAATAAATTCACGAATCCGCAATTTAGAATTTAATTGCCCTTGTCCAAGAGAAAATAAATACTCCTTGGTCTAAAAATAATTTATATTTTATATGATATAAATTTGTTTAAATTACAAGGTACAATATATGTCCAATTAAATATATAATTTTATTTTTAATTTTTAATTTTTAATTTGGATTATAGATTATCATTATTACTCTCTCCTTAAAAAATAGAGTCCACTTTCACAAAATTTTCTTGTCCCAAAAAGAGTTCACTTCTAAACCAATTTCCAAATATCCTTATTAATAACAACTATGCATACTCATAATTAAAAAGTAAGGATAACAATGTAAAATGATATATTTAGTTGGTGTATTAAGTGTGTTGTACTTAATAACTAATAAAAAGGTGTACCTAAATCAAAGTGGACTTTTTTTTGTGACGGATGAAGTAGTAAATTTAATATCAAATTTTTACACTAAAAGTGAACATTTTTTCTTTGACAATTTTTTTTTTTCAAACTAATTCTGTTTTTTGTTTGAGATGAAGATAGTACTCTATATGCATACATAACAGTTGGCATGGTTAAATGCTAAAATCAATATGTAAGAGACCAAGGGAGAATATGACAGAATAAATGCTAAAATCAATATTTTATCTTATCATGCACACCTTTAAAATGTTTACCTTACCTTATTTAATACCAAATTTTAATCTAATTTTATCCTACTCAATTTTTATAGGTTAGAATATGAAGTAAAACTATAAAACTTATGATTTTGTTTAATTATTTTAGACTGCGTATATTTATATGAATTAAGACCCTTTCTCTTCCAATAATATATTGACATTTTGAAAAAATAAAATTTATAATTTCAATGTTAAAAGTAAATATTTACATTTGTAAAAGATCATGACTCGTGAGTACATAAAAAGTTGCCCTTGTATAGTTTTGTTTATTTCATTATTTTCTGTTTGTTGTGAAGTTCGTTGAAGATTGATTGTTGATTCAGTCAAAATGTTGCACGTCACATTAGAAGATGTGTGACATGTCTAAAACTAGTTAGATATAATACTAGACTTGCGTTTAGAAATGGTGGGCTCGCCCGAGTCGCTGCCAAATTCACTAATAACTATGGGCGAATTTGGTGCAATTAAATCCTTCATGTTTTTTTTAATTATTATTTTTAGTATTTTTTCCTTATTTATTAGGACTTTTTCTTCCTTGTTGAAGACTTTTGTTATTAGTTTAATGGTAAGGTTATTCAACGTATATACGATAGTAGTTTGGTTGTCAGTTGTTCTACGCATGTAGTAAAGTCATGAAAGGCGTAAAGAAAGCGTTAGGGCGATGTTGTGACTAGGTTTCCATTTAGTGGTGTGTACCTTTCATGCATTTTGTGATTCTAGTAGAAGTCAATCAACTAGTTTGTATAGGTGTTTGGATTACTATTGATGACATGTACACTACTCAAATTAATTTTTGTGCAATCTTTTTCATTTGTCTTGTTTAGTTGTGCACTTTTGATAGAGCTTAAAATGTTCCTTTTTCTTGTTAATATTAATTTGAATTTTAAGAGGAATTATTTGGTTTTAATATACTTTTTGTTTTAAGTATGAAAAATGATGAATTTGAGAAAAGTTGATAAAAGGCAACAATGGAAATAGAAAAGAAAGCTTCTTATTCCTTGCATGGGCATTGGTCTTGGAACACAAAAGAAGCTGCAAAGAAAAGAAAACAAATTGGAAACAAGATGAAAACAAATAGATAATGGCAAAGAGAAGCAAAAACAGAAACAAACAAAATAGGAAATAAAAGAAGACAAAGAAAAGAACCAAATAGCTGCACAAGTCAAAAGCCATTCGGGAAAAGGAAATGGAAAAATTGAATTTGTAAATTTGGAAGCATCCGTTCTTGGAAGTCAACCGAAGTATAGAAGACAGAATTGATTTCAAGAAAAAGGACACTTTCATTCTTTGGACACAAGTTTCTTTGTGTGTTTCCTTTTGTTTAGTTTACACGAGAAAAGGAAACCTGGAGTCTATAAAACCAAGCCAGCAGCCATCTTCCTTCAGACAGGCCTTCACGTGCTTTTGTTCTTCTTCCTCCAAAACCAGTCGTCAACCTGTTGTTCTTTCGTCCTTCACGTCTCTCTTTTATTTCTTTTAGTCTAGTTTTTCTTTTAAATTTCAGCAATCCTGTATGCCACTATAAGTGGCTAAATTCTCTTTCTAATTCAAGAGAAGGATTAATTTCAATTGCAATCACTGTGAGGTTTTGTTTTAATTTATTTTCTTACTTTTTGTTCAAGTACTTGTTAATTTGTGATTTAATTATTATGAATAATTGATGATTGATTAATATAACAAATTAATTCTTTATTATTTATTCTATTGCTATCCATGAATTGATGATCCGTAATTGTCATGAATAAGTGGACCAAGTAGAAATTAGGTTAATTATGTTTATGACTTGAAATATGCATGCTTAATTTAGCGGAATTAATTGGACAAGATTCATTTATCGTAGCTATCTCGGTGTTTTAATCTTGGTTTAATTGTTTTCATAGATCTTAATGTTATCATTTAATTGATATGGAATGCTATCGTAAATCAATTAATGGTAAGTTTTGATTTAGGGTGTTGGGCTCGGTCAATTATATTAGGAAAATAGAAATTTATTACAGCTATCTTAATAGGTTTCAAGTTAAATATTTTAATTTGCAAAATTATTTTTAGTGACCTATGATCAATGATGCAATTGAATGAATCAACCCTTGGATTGGAAACTTCGATTAATTGGTAATTTTCATTTTTATTGTTTTAAATATTTATTTTTATTAATTTTCAGAATTTTCGTAGTTTAGTTAAATATTCAAAAATCCCCTTGTTCTATTAGTTTTATTTTATTGTTCAAAACTTGAACTATTCTTGATTCCCTTGGATTCGTCTCGGTCCACTTTCTTTGCAAATTAATTTTACAATCACTTAAGGACCGGTGATTAATTTTGCGGTTTCAACAAACCTATCAACTTTTCTTCATGGTTGATTATCCACTGTAAATCCATGAAGATCATCTAGCCATTGGCAATCAATAAAACTCTATCGTTTCAGAGGAAAAAAAAAATACTAGACTTGCGTAACTTGGTTTTCCACACCTTTGGTTATAACTAGATTTATAAGATTTGTTTAGATTTAGATTTTCACATATAATGGATGTTTTATAATTAAATGTAATATATAGATCTAACTCTACATCTTTGTCAACTGTAATCGCTATTTCTTCTATTAATGAAATTTGTCTATTGATTATTAAAAGGAGAAAAATAATAAAATCTTTGAGTTGAATATTTCTATTTCCTAACAATATATTATATTTGATTGTAAATAAATTATAAGTTAGTTAATTAAACCTTACAACATATTACTATGTATTAAACTAATTTACTATAAAAGAAATTAACTTTTAATGGAATTAATCGACAGATGTCATATTTCTTAAATGATTTTTTGAATGCTCTATACTAAGATTCATTATTCTATCTCTAAAATATTTTCAAAATAATAAGGCATAAAAATTTTCCATGATTGACAGAGTGCTAGTTGATTCAACGCCACTGATGCAAGTAAATATATTGGGGTTCATGAGTAAATGTTTAAAATTTGATATTAGTTTCAAAGAGTGGTATAAGACATTTTGTTGGAAATTGGCTATTCTCAATGTCTGTGAATGAGAAATTAAGGAGAGCCATGAATGAAAGCCTTACATCTGGATTTGATGGTTGCTTTTCTCAACGTGTGTGAATGAGAAGATTTTTGTTTCCCTGAATGAAGACTTTTGGCTTTTCATTTACAAGGATAATGTTGCTTGAATGATGGGTTGAAATGATGACTTTTCTTGTCCAGACTTGATGGCCTTTCTTGTTCAAAATGGAGCTTTTCTGGTTCCAAATGTATTCAAGCATAATGATTGCTTGAAATGATGACTTTTCTTGTTCCAGGATAATGGCTTTTGGCCTTTCTTGTTCTAAGCGTAATGGAGCTGTCTAGTTCCAAACGTAATGGAAATCTCTTATATAAATAAGGGACTTCCCTTGGTGGAAAAAAACTTTTTTTTTTAAAAAACAACCCACAAAATCTCTCTATGTTTTCTCTCTTCTAGTAGTAAAATTCTTGTAGTTTGAGTTTTGGTGAAAGAAGAAAGACACAAATTCAAGTTCGTTGTGATGGTCTAACTTGTGCAGTAAGCCACTGTCGTCATTGTATCTTGGGAGACCGATGTCCGTTAAGTCCTCAAGCACACATCGGAGGAGACGAATTTGTTTTAAGAAAGCGTCTAATGCGTCTCAACATAGTTTTTCTTCGTTATTAATATATTAACAGTTTAGGTTCCATTGGTTAATTTACTGTTCAAGTTAATCTTTATTAATAATGCTAGTAGATTCAAAGCCACCGATGCAAGTAAATATATTGGGTCATGAGTAAATGTTTAAAGGGTAAATTATATCTACTACCAATCAAACCCAAAGATTTGAAATATTATCAATACCCCCTTAAATTTAATAAATTCATAACATTTAGGGTCAGAACGGTCCAAACATAAAACGCGAAGCGGGCTTTGTTCGCTGCTTCATCGTTTTTTATTTCGACTATTCATGTTCGTTTATGTTCGTTTATGTTTGTGAAATATGTGTTCGTGTCGTTTATGTTCGTTTATTAGTGTTCACGAACACGAACACTTAACTATGCGTTAACACGTTAACGAGTAAACGAACACTTAAACGAACACGTTTGCGAACAAATAAACAAACACATTTGCAAATTGAAAAAACAAAATAGCATTATTAAGAACGTTCGCGAACAAATAAACAAACACATTTGCAAATTGAAAAAATAAAATAGCATTATTGAGAATTGAATCTTGGTCTCTAATGTGAGAAGCATGGCTACTTACCACTATACCACAACAAATTTGTTTATGAATGATCAACAAACATTATTATTATATATATTATTATATTATATTATTATTATTATTTTAATATAAACGAACAATAAACGAGCTTTAAACGAACGCGTTAACGAGCTTGTTCATGAACACTAACGAGCTTGTTCACGAACATAAATAAGCGAACGTATACTTGTTAGTGTTCGTCGTGTTCGCTTTATTAAGCGAACACTAAAATGTGTTCATTTATTGTTTGTTTAACTTAACAAGCGAACATAAACGAACGTATCGATCTTGTTCACGAATTCACCGAACGTACTAGTTTGTTTACACCCCTAATAACATTTAGCCCCTTTAATCAACTAAATTCATAACATTTAGCCTCTTTAAGGGTATTGGTAGTTTCTCCAAATCTCGAGGTTCGATTGGTAGTTTTACAAATCACGGGGTAGTAGATGTAATTTACCCATGTTTAAAATTTGATTTTAGTTTCAAAGAGTGGTATGAGACATTTAATAAATAAAATGGGTTCAAAATAAATTAGTTTAACTTTTTAAAATTAAATTTAACTTATTTTATTAGTCTTTATGATAAGTTTTTTGAGTATTTTTGCCCCAAACAAATTTCTAACAAGTGTATTAAAGCTTAAAATTAAGTAGAGATAACCCCCAAAATGGTCCCTCACATATTGGGGAATGATCTTTTAGTCCTCACTTTTAAAGCGGAACAAATGATTTTTCACATTTCATCAAAATGTCTTGTTACTATTCCGTTTGTTTTTGACAAAATAGTGACAAAATAGTGTCGAATAGTAATCGAATAGTAATGGATGACCAAAATGATACATTCATGAAATGTGAGGACCATTTATTCTCATTTTAAAAGTGAGAGACTAAAAGATTATTCGCCAATATGTGATGGACCATTTTGAGAGTTATCTCAATTAAGTAGCCTAGACTATTAAACTAGTTAGTAGCAAAGTGTGCATTGTATATACGCGGATAACCTTTTAGTGTTGAATATGATTATTTGTCGATAAGTAGTGTTAGATCCGAGAGATTGAGATAGGCCTTTTGGTCTTGAACCTCGACTATTGTATTCTCTAGTTGTATAAAGATGGGTTTTGAAAAAAAGTGACTTATATGATGTGGCAATATGATCAATTTGAGAAAAAGAGAACGTTGCAAAGAGTGCTAATGGTAGGTTAATGAACATGGATAGAATTTGGATTTGATGTAAGAGGTTACTCATGAAATAGAAGATTATTTAGGATTATAAGAAAGTAATCAGAATTCTATATCAGTTTGAAAAAGTGATATAAAACAGGGTTCGTTTGGATTGGTCTTATTTGAAAAAAGTTGTATTGGAATGTGTGAAAATTTTGGTGGATATTTTTGATGGAAAAACTATTTCGGAGGGAAAATAAGAGGGAAATTTTTAAAAATTATGTGAGAGAAATTTGAGTGGAAAAATTTGAATTTTAAATTTTGAAATAAAAATGTGTTTGGATAGTTTGTTTTTATTTGAGAATTTTTATTTGCAAATACAAACTCCCTGTCCAAACGAAGCCTTAAAAAATTAAATATGTTCAAAACCTAATAGTTTAAGTTTAAGTTTTAGTTAAAGTTAGACATTGACATACATAATGGCCATCATGGGGCGTGTCTAAGTATTTTCTCACTGAACAAATTCCTAGCAATATCACATACATATATAAATATATATTTGATGGAAATATAAGTTATATTTTAAAATTTTAGTTAAATAATTTAAATTTTTAATGTTTTAATATTCTAGTTATATGTTAATTTATTTTCTTCAGCAAAAAAAGTCTTTAAATGAGACAAAGACAAAAAATTTCAATTTTTTTTTTATAAAAGAGTAGATATCAAGGATGGAGAACAAGATATTAATGAAACAATCCTCCGATTCTCTATCTAAAGGTTCATTAAGGTAGTAGAGTAGATCTAACCAAGCGTTT
Organism: Gynochthodes officinalis; assembly: GCA_020080225.1. Classification (NCBI taxonomy): domain Eukaryota; kingdom Viridiplantae; phylum Streptophyta; class Magnoliopsida; order Gentianales; family Rubiaceae; genus Gynochthodes; species Gynochthodes officinalis. The sequence goes on along the minus strand of CM034621.1, from coordinate 17,644,389 downwards.
GGGAAATGCCTAAAGAAACTGTAAGTTTGTCCATCGGTCGGGGAATAAAGTAAAAAAACTCACAACCCATCACGATTGGAAATAAAGATTATTTAAAAAAAAAAAACCTTGTAGGGTTGAAATGGACTGGCATTATGGGGATGATAATGACACATATAAGAATCGGAAGAGATATAGCCCCCCAGGCCAAGAATACAAAGAATTCCTAGAGAAGAGAGTTGGGAAATTTACAAAAGAGGAGCTAGTAAGGTATAGGTTGAGCATGGCCATAGTTGATGTCGAGCATTCGACCTCAGAATCCAAGCGAAAGAAGAAGAAATAAAGGGTAGGACTACTACACTTTGAAATATTTACCCACCTACATGTGGAGTGGTTAACTGACAAGTGTTTTATTTTGCAGTGGTTAACTTTATTGCAACTTGGGCAAGAAAAAGACTACTCCTTAGAAGAGCTCAAAAGTCTTCGAGCTTGAGAAAACAGCCTCTTTATCAAAAAGCCCACCAATGACTAATCAAGCCAAGAAAAAGGCAGAGAAGAGGGCTACTGAGGTGAAAAAGGCACTCAAGGACAAAAGGATCAAAATGGCTGGCACTAAAGAAAAAGCTAGCTAAAAAGCTACCAAGGTCAGCTTCCTGAAATAGCTTTCTACTTCTATCTCATTGGGAAGTTTTCGCCAGGTGTTGAGATCCAATGGATGGAATAATAGTAAGAGAAGATGGGTGATATACCCATCTTGGATTTGAACAAGAAAACCACTTTGACTATCCCTCAATGAGGTGAAAAGTGCTAGAGGAGTTATAGATATTTATTTATCTATTTATTGATTTTATTTTAAAGATTAGTCAACTAAACCCTTGTGGGATCATGACAAGCATTAGTTGTGTGGACAAAATACATGCACAGAGCTAATTGTCTCTAGTAGAAGGCTACAAAGCATGAGGCCAAGATCTCGTGCCTAAGAGACTCTAGGGCCTCGCTTCTCAACTTTTTAGTAGAGGTACAAGAGGTGCAGAAAAGAGTAGAGTCTAAGAACGTGGCTTTGTGCCAACAAATTGGAGCTCTTCAAGTTGAGAATCAGAAGTTGAAGGGGATCAATTAAGGCGAGATCTCAAAGATGATGGTGAAGAAATGTTTTTGCACCAATGACTTTGGCGCCTTTGCAATTAATTTTTGCAATGCAGCCATAAAGGTTAGAAAGGACAAAGTTGCCATCAAGATCTAGGAGAACTTCCCAAACTTGAAATTGGAAGACTTGCGTGGATATGATCCCGAGGCCTTTGCTAAAGCCAATTGAGTCTACGCCAAGGTTGTGGAAGAATTTGATGGTTCCTTCACTTTCTTTGGAGCACTTCGCATCTTAGGACTCTCTAATGTCCAGAGAAAAGTTGCGAGACTATATGGTGGATAAGGATTTGGATCTCGGAACTTCGTAAAAAAAGGAAGATTTGGGAGGTCAAGATCCGGAAGTTGAGGTCTCACCCTTGAGGAAGAGGCTCAAAAGAGGATAGTTCCTAGAAACTTTATTGTATCCCTTTTTATATAATGAGCTTGTTTATTAATGAAAACTTAATTCCTTTGTGTTCTCACAATTGTATATTTCCTACGCGTTCTAAAACTAACAGTGTGGATGACAGAGTAAAATCTCTTAGGACCCAAGTGAACTCGTCTCACAAGATTATAAATAAAGTAGATTAGGAAAATAGTCAACTCAAAATTCACATTTCACACTACGTAAAGCTAACATGACCACTAGAAGACGATAATACGAGAAAATAAGGAATAATAGGTAATCATATGCAATGCGAGAGGTGATATGAATTCAACAAGCATTGAAGAGACTTGAGCCCGGAGCATGATGACAATAGCGTGAGAGGAAAAGGCAAGAAGAGGAAGGTTCAAGAGCAAGGTTTCAAGAACAAGCTTGGATCCACTTCAAGGTCTTGGTGGACCAATGACAAGGGCTAGAACTAAAAATGAAGGAAGCCTTGAATGGACTCATCCAAACACTCAAAAGGATGGGAAAAAGACCGTGATTGACAAGACCATATTTATTAATGTACTAAGTGTAATTGGGTTTTGTTAATTAGACTTTGGGTGCTAAATTCCAATTTGTGGCCATAATGGGTTTGGCTTGACTATCTGCTTTTCCTTAGGACCTTTAAGGTCATTGGGCTTAGTTTTAATTATATAAGTAATTAGAGGGTGATATAGACTGTAAGGTCAACCCAAGAGTCATATAATTCTTAGAGTCCATTTGGCCCTAAAGAAACCCTAGCTTGTGAAGGATGATTTGTACTCCTTTAAATGGAGCCGTCAGCCACTCTTGAAAGGACGAATTGGGATGAATAAAAAAAATTGATTCTTGACATTACGTGCTTGAAAGAATTTGCTCTCTAGTTCTCAGAATTACTTGCAAATTACACAAGGGTCGACTTTGTGTGTTTGGGCTCTTAGTTTTTCTAGATTTGTTCCTAGGAAATCCAGTCTTCTTCCATCAATCAATTCCAAGGTTTCTAGATGCAGGTTATCAAGGGGTTGAGGAGCCATTCCACCTTCAAGAAACATACCATCTCCAAGGAAAGATTCCATTAGGTTGATCCAAGGGGTAGAACGCGTGTAGTGAGTTTTTGGAAGAGGTTATCCAAGAGTTCACTCCGCTTTTTGGTATCGTGAGCGTCTTGGTTCCCAAGTGTTCATATCTTTTCTTTATCTCCTCAATCTTCTTGTTGTTTTGAATTGTGTTGTGACGAAACAAATTCTGTTTCTTATTGATGTGGTGGTCTCGGCTTTCTTCCATCTTAGACAAACCCGTATCTTTGCTCTCTTGATAAATCCGTACCCTTGCGACCTTACAAAAAAAAAATTGCTGATCCAATTGTTGTTTATGCCTTGCTGAAATTGTAAAAAAAAAAAAAATTGCTAGGAATTATAGAGTTTTTTTTTTTTGGGGCTTGAGTAGAAAACTTCAGGTAGACAGTAGGTGGTCTTAACGTCGTTTTTTGACCAGCAAAGTGGAATCAGACCGCCTTCGGCCATCTGCTTGTAGATCTCTCTGAGAGCTTCGATTTGAGTACTTATGGAGCAAAATCCGACATCGGAGTAGAAAGTTATGGCCTTTTAAAGTTCCCATGCCAAAATCCTTTTCTGATTTGGAAACAGATTTGCCCTTTCAAGTTCCGATTGTACTTTGGATTGTTTCCAGTTTGTGACTAGCCTTCTACTTATCCAAATACATCCCTTCTACCACATTTTGAGCCCAGAAATGTCCTTGACCAATTCTAGAATTTGGAAGAGCTGAGAAACGATACAAGCTATTTTGTCCAAATTCCTTACCAAAAAAAAAAAAATTTCAATTCTTGTTTTTTTTTTTTTGACTGCTTTCATTGATTCCTTGGATTCATTCTCGATCTCATTGTCTACTTACATTACTTTGTTGTAAATCCCTTTGTGTGATATTGTTTGAGTAAGAATAGAAATGGAAGAGCAAATTGAGTGGTGTGAATCCGCCCTTCACTTATATAAGACCGAGAGTACTTATACACTTGGTTAGTGAATTTGGGGATTTGGGAAGGGAAGTGAGGACTTATAAGCCGTTTTATTTTCTTTGCTAACCTTTGTAGATCTAATGGAGAGACAACCGCCACCACCACCGGTTCTAAGGAATCCTATGAGATGCTAGCAAAATTTTACACTTTGGTTTTAGGATTGCAACAGGAAATCAAGGAGCTCAAAGTTGAGAGAGCCGAACCCTCTAGATCTACAAGGGACACAAATGGCAATGACAATGATGATGAGGCCTTTGGGGCATTTCAGGGAAGTCAATACCGCACTCCTAGAATTGATTCCAATTTAGGAAGTCTCAAAATGAACATTTCTCAATTCTTTGTTAAGCAAGATCCTCAAGCTTTCTTTGAATGGTCTGATAAGATTGCAAGTATTATTACAGTGCACAACTATTCGGAGGAGAAGAAGGTCAAGTTAGCTGGGGTTGAATTTGCTGGATATGCCCGTAGCTGGTGGACTAAAATTCAGGCAGAAAGGAGGCGTGATGAAGAAGGGCCTGTTCGTACTTGGGATGAATTGAAGAAGCTCATGAAAAAGCGGTTTTTTCCACACCAATACTACAGGGAGATGTTCAACAAATTGCAAAAGATCACCCAAGGAAATAGGATCGTGGAGGATTATTACTAAGAGTTGAGATCGCTATGCTTCGAGTCAACATTCAAGAGGACAAGAAGCTATTATGGCTCGATTTTTAGGAGGATCGAGGAGGGATATTGCCCACATTGTTGAGATGCAGGAGTATGAAGATCTCAATGAGATGTATCACAAGGCAATGAAAGCCGAGAGGCAACTTTAAGGAGAGGGTACCAACCTTTTAACCCCAGATTCAAACACTTTGAAGTCTACATGGCCTAAGAAGGATTTAAGCACCGACTTCAAAAAGGCCGCAACTCCTAGTACCTCAAAAATACTCCAACCGTGGTTTCAAGCACTCAAAAATCAAGTGAGGTGAGAAACCAGCCGGGAGGTTACATGCTTCAACCGCCAAGGCAAGGGACATTATGCACGAGTGTCCTAATGCTCGAATTATGGTTGTCGAGATGATGGCATGATCGAAAGTGAGAGTGAACATGAAAGTGGCTATGATGATATGCCGACTTGTAGAAAATGGAGAATCGATGAAGATGTTTTGGTCCCGATGAAGGATAATCTTTGGTGACTATGCGATCTTTAAATGTTCAGATTAAAGAGGAGAACAATGTTCAACGCCAGAATATCTTCCACACTAAATGCACCATCAATGAGAAGGTATGCATACTTGTTATTGACAGTGGCAGTTGTACTAACATTGCTTCAACTTTGCTTGTAGATAAACTGAAATTGCCCACACTTCGCATCCACATCCATACAAGTTGCAATGGTTCAATGAGAGTGGAGAAGTGTGAGTCACAAAACAAGTCTTGGTGAATTTTTCACCAACAAATACAAAGATGAAGTTTTGTGTGATGTGGCTCCTATGAAAGCCGGTCACCTATTGCTTGGTAGACCTTGGTAATTTGACAAGGATGCTTCCTGATGGACGAAGTAATAGGTACACTTTCTTTGTTAATGGTAGAAAAACTACTTTGCGCCTTTGTCGCTACTCAAGTTTATGAATCTCAATTGCATTTGAAGGGCAATTTTGAGCAAATGATGAAATTGAATTCAAGTGAGGAAAGAAGGAGAATTTGCACATTCTAAACCTAGCAATCTGACTTAAATGACGTAGAAGACATTGAGAGGAAGAAAGTAACTCAAGTAAATAAGAAGCTAATTTTTATGCAAATGTCCGACATGTTGATAATTGTCCGCATACTAATCGTGTTTTGTTTCTTTTATTTGTTTTGAATCTAATGTTCTACTTAGTGCTGACTTGCCATCCAACCTACCGGTTGAGATTTCTAACATATTGCATGAATTCCGAGATGTATTTCCTGACGAGTTGCCAGCTGGATTCCCGCCCAAAAGAGAAATTGAACATCAAATTGATTTCATACCGCACAAACATACCAAATAGACCAGCATATCGGTCTAACCCTGAAGAGACCAAAGAGCTACAACGACAAGTCGAAGATCTTTTAGTTCGTGGTCAGGTAAGAGAATCTTTGAGTCCATGTGCGATTCTGTCATTCTTGTGCCTAAGAAAATCGGTGAATGGCGATGTGTACGATTGTCGTCTTTGTTAATAAAATCACCATTAAGTATAGGCACCCAATTCCACGTTTAGATGACATGTTGGATGAGCTGCATGGTTCAAAGATGTACACCAAAATTGATTTAAAATCTGGATACCACCAAATTCTAATTAGAGAGGGTGATGAATGGAAGACAGCTTTTAAGACCAAGTTTGGTTTGTATGAGTGGCTTTTTATGCCTTTTGGTTTGACAAATGCTCCTAGTACTTTTATGCGTCTTATGAATCATGTGCTGCATTCTTTTCTCAATAAATTTGTTGTGGTATACTTTGATGACATATTGGTGTATAGCAAAGACATTAATGAGCATGTTGAACATTTGAAACTTGTTTTAATGACTTTGCGAAAAGAAAAGCTTTTTGCTAATTTAGCTAAGTGCTCATTCTGTAGAGGAAGTTGTTTTTCTTGGTTTTGTTGTTAGTGCACAGGAATTAAAGTTGATGAGCAAAAGTGGAGGCCATTCGATCTTGGCCAATTCCTACTTGGCATCCGAGGTTCAAGTTTTCACGGCCTTGCAAGCTTCTATAGGAGGTTTGTGAAGGATTTTTCCACAAAGGCCGCACTTGAATGAGTTAGTTAAGAAAGATGTGAAATTTGAATGGGGTGAAAAGCGACAAGAGGCGTTTGATTTACTTAAGCATGAGTTAACACATTCACTGCTTTAACATTACCTAACTTTGACCTAATGTTTGAAATTGAGTGTGATGCTTCCGAGATAGGTATTGGAGTAGTGCTTCAACAAGAGGGACGTCCGATTGCGTACTTTAGTGAGAAGCTAAGTGGAGCAGCCTTGAACTATCATACATATGATAAAGAGATGTATGCTGTGGTAAGGGCTCTAGAGACTTGGCAAAGATTATCTTTATCCCAAGGAGTTCATCATCCATACCGATCATGAATCCCTCAAGCACTTGAAAGGACAAGTTAACTTAGGTAAGCGCCATGCTAAGTGGGTTTCTTTTATTGACACTTTTCTCTATGTTATCAAGTATAAGAAAGGCAAAGACAATGTTGTTGCTGATGCCTTGTCTAGAAGGTTTGCACTTCTTACTACCTTAGGCACTAAAATTTTGGGTTTTGAATTGTTGAAGGAATTATATGCAACTGATCCTGAGTTTTCTAGTGTCTATTTTGCTTGTGAACACGGTGCTTTAAACAAGTTTTTTTCGATTTGAAGGTTTCTTGTTCAAAGAAAACAGGTTGTGTGTCCCAAGGAGTTCCATGTGTGAGCTATTGGTCCGCGAAGCTCATAGCGGCGGTTTAATGGGACATTTTGGTGTCTTAAAGACTTACGAGATTCTGCGTGAGCATTTTTATTGGCCTAAGATGAAAGTAGAAGTTGAAAGAATTTGTCCTAATTGTGTTGCTTGCAGGTAAGCTAAGTCTACAGTCAAGCCACACGGATTGTATCATCCATTACCGCCCGACTTCACATTGGATGAAATTTCCATGGATTTTATCCTTGGACTTCCAAGGAGTCAGCGAGGTAATGACTCCATTTTTGTGGTTGTTGATCGGTTTTCTAAGATGTCACGTTTCATACCTTGTAGGAAATCTGATGACGCAAAGCATGTCGCTGATTTGTTCTTTAAGGAGATAGTTCGATTACATGGAATACCGAGAAGCATTGTCAGTGATCGTGATGTAAAGTTCCGTAGTTATTTTTGGAAGACTTTATGGGGTAAGTTAGGGACTAAATTATTGTTTTCTACCACTAGTCATCCACAAACGGATGGCCAAACGGAGGTAACTAATCGTACCCTTGGGACTTTACTTCGGGCCATTGTGCAAAAGAATCTCAAAAAGTGGGAGGAGTGTTTACCTATTTGTGAGTTTGCTTACAATAGGACTCTTCACACTGCTACTAACCATTCTCCTTTTGAAGTTGTGTATGGCTATAATCCTTTGACACCTTTAGATCTTTCACCTTTGCCAATCAAGGAGCAGCTTAATTTAGATGGCAAGCGCAAAGGTGACTTTGTCCGTGGTTACATGAGCAGTTCGGATGAATATTGAGAAGAGGAATGAATCCTATCCTCGGAATGCAAACAAAGGTCGAAAGAAAGTCACTTTTGAGCCAGGAGATTGGGTGTGGGTTCATATGCGCAAGGAAAGGTTTCCAGTACAAAGATTGACAAAATTGCATCCACGTGGAGATGGACCTTTCCAAGTTGTGGAGAAAATCAATGACAACGCTTACAAGATCGACCTTCCTGGTGAGTACAATGTAAGTACTACATTCAATGTTGCTGATTTGTCTCCTTTTGAAGTTGCAGATTATGATGATCTGGATTCGAGGATGAATCCTCTCAAAGAAGGGGGGACTGATATGAATTCAACAAGCATTGAAGAGACTTCGAGCCTGGAGCATGATGACAATAGCGTGAGAGGGAAAAGGCAAGAAGAGGAAGGTTCGAAGAGCAAGGTTTCAAGAACAAGCTTGGATCCACTTCAAGGTCTTGGTGGACCAATGACAAGGGCTAGAACTAAAAAAATGAAGGAAGCCTTGAATGGACTCATCCAAACAGCTCAAAAGGATGGGGAGAAGACCAGGATTGACAAGACCATATTTATTAATGTACTAAGTGTAATTGGGTCTTGTTAATTAGACTTTGGGTGCCAAATTCCAATTTGTGGCCATAATGGGTTTGGCTTGACTACTGTTTTCCTTAGGACCCTTAAGGTCATTGGGCTTAGTTTTAATTATATAAGTAATTAGAGGGTGATATAGACACGTAAAGTCACCCAAGAGTCATATAATTCTTAGAGTCCATTTGGCCCTAAAGAAACCCTAGCTTGTGAAGGATGATTTGTACTCCTTTAAATGGAATCACACCACTCTTGAAAGGACAAATTTGGATGAATAAAAAAATTGATTCTTGACATTACGTGCTTGAGAGAATTTGCTCTCTAGTTCAGAATTATTTGCAAATTACACAAGGGTCGACTTTGTGTGTTTGTTGGCTCTTAGTTTTTCCTAGATTTGTTCTCTAGGAAATCTGAGTCTTCTTCCATCAATCAATTCCAAGGTTCCTAGATACAAAGTTATCAAGGGTTGAGGAGCCATTCCACCTTCAAGGAACATACCATCTCCAAGGAAGGATTCGGTTGGGTTGATCCAAGGGTAGAACGCGTGTAGTGAGTTTTTGGAACAGGTTATCCAAGGGTTCACGCCAGAGGGCCTATATCGTACAAACCAGGATGTACAAGAAAAAGTTGTCGAGCTTACCTCTAAGATTTGTCGACTAACCTCCGAAGTCACAGGATCTAAATCGGATGATTCAGCTTTAATCGAAGTTAGAAGAAAAACAAGACGAGATCCGAGATCTCTAAGAGCTCGTGGACTCATTGAAGAAACAAATGTATGAGATAAAGTTCGAGTGTAAGACTTGGAAACAAAAAGTAAGGAAGAGTGAAGCTCATCTACAGGCAAGGGTTTGAAATTAACTCCTAAATTTGAAGACCCTATTGATAAAATGATAATGGAATTAGGAATGTTAGCTTAGTAGGGCCAAAAGGACAACAAACAAAATCAAAGAAAAGAAACCTTGTTAGATATGTATATAAGAGATAGTATTAAATATGAGGAACATAAAAATAAGTGTCAACTAAGATATACGACATATTATATCCATTGAAAGTTAATAAAACAAGAATTTTTTCTGTTTTCATCGAAATCAACACCTCTCCGAGTGTTTGTAATAAATTGGTTTCCCCACCTTAAGATGTTTAGATTTCATAATAAATTGTTTTCCTCACTTGTTAGGATATTTGGAACTTTGTAATAAATTGGTTTTCCCACTTTAGGATGTATGAGATTTCGTAATAAATTCATTTCCCTACTCCTTAAAATGTTTGGATTTCATAATAAATTCAATTTCCCACCCTTAGAATGTTTGAGATTTCACCACTCATTATGATATTTCCTAATACGTGGCTTTAATTAAGTTGAAATGGGGTGCATATGAATTCCCAATTTATTAAATCACAAGAAGACATAGTCAACTTGAACCAAGCTCCAAAATCCTTGATGTCCCTTGACTCGATTTATTAAATAATAAAAAAATGGGAATGAAAACAGAAATAGTCATTAGACTTTATTAATAAAATGATTGTAAACTTAAATCATTGTCACAAAATTAAATTAATATGAAATTAGACATAAAATCTTTCAAGTTACTAACATGTCACACACGAGGTAACAAGTCTCCACCATGGTGAACAACTGGTAGTTTCTTGTTTCAGCATCAATGACCCTATAAGGACCTTTCTAGGTGGCTTCTAACTTCCTCAATTTTTGCACTCTACTAGTTTCGTTCTTTTTGAGTACAGGTCCTTTGGCCTAAATTCATTCACCTTCACCTCTAATTGTAGTATTTAGTGATGGCCTACTTGTATTGTGCCTCTTTAATAGAGGCTAGATCTCGGTTCTTTAAGCAAATCAAGGTTCAACCTCAACTTTTCATCTTTGGTTACCAAGTTGAAACTATAAGTCTAAAGCTTGGGATCCCAATTTGGTTGGAATAACTATTTCGATCTATAAGATGTAGGAGTCTTCTCTGTAGCTATTTGAGGTGTGGTTCGATATGTTCAAAGGACATTAGGTGGTGTTACTTCCACTCAATCTCCTTTGGCCTTGTCCACCAAATTTTGAGTCCTTGTAGTAATGTGCAATTCGTGACTTGACTGCCATTGGCTTGAAGGTGTGCAACTAAGGTGAAATTTTACTTGATCATTAATTTCTCTCACCAAGACCAAAATAGGTCATCTACAAATTGTTTCTCGTTATTTGAGACAATGATATAAGGGATTCCAAATTTGCAAACAATCTTACTTCACACAAACTTTAGAACATTTTTCCTTAAGATGGTAGCTACGAGTTCGGTTTTGACGATTTGGTGAAATAGTCGATTGCTACTGGGAATTTTAGACAACCCAAAGGCTTGATGAAGGGGCCAAGTATGTCTATGCCTCATTGAAAAAATGCCATGAGTTTTGGATATTGATCAATTCCATTTACGGCCGTTGAGTTATAGGTGCATGGAGTTAGCACTTTACTGCTCGGATAAAGTCGGGTGTATATCAAAACATGGTAGGCTAATAATACCCCTACGAGATAATTTTCTTTGCCAATATACACGGTCCTACATGGTTTTCACAAGATCCAAGATGCACTTCCCTAAGGATATAATCGCTTGTTGGGGCCTCCGATGTGAACTTCGGCCCCGACTTCCGACCTTGATGCAAATATGTGCAGCAGGACTTCCACTGCACTGATGACTTCCGACCTTCGCATGGTCACGAACTCAGGCGAAGTTCCAAACTCGACTCAAAGATGTGAACTTGGAGCCAAAGATGTGAACTCGAGGCAGATATGCGAACTTGGCCCCAACTTCCCACCCAATTCAATGGAGCAAAGGTCCAAGTTCAAGTGTGCATCTTATCCACGTCAAAGATTAATTTTAGTCCAAAGTTGGTCCAAATTCCAGCCAAGAATTATTCATGTAGTCAAGTGTTGAAAACTTCAAATTCAATGGTCAAGCATCTATCTTGAGGCCTTGAAGGACTAAATTCAACCTTGGAAAATTCAGTCAAAGGAGTATTAATGAAGTCTTGAAAGCTAAGTCAAGATGCATGAACCTACTCATTCCAATATTTGGTCAACGTACCATTCTAATGAGCCTTGATTTCAGCGAATATATCATATAGAATTATGGGTAATTAATGTATTAAAATGCGGAATTTTTATTGGTCTCGTAAAGTCTAGTCTAGAAGTTAGAAAGTCAAAATTAATATTCTAGACTAGGATATTTAGGATTTTATTATTTATTTTAAGACTTATTTTAGCCTATAAATAGGCATCTTTGTACTACTTTGAAAACAAGTTTTGAATAATGAAATTATGAGTTTATCTCATTTGGTTCTTTAAGAACTTAGAACTTATCAAGTTCTCCTTGAGACTTGTGGCATTCAGACAAACTTATTAACTAATTTTTGGTGTAATTGATTGTGGTGTTTTTATACCAAGGTTCCTATCTATTTCATAGGTAGTGGGTTTGGTTTACATCCACCTAAGCTTCCCTTAGACATATTCCAAGCAACTTCTAAGTGCTTTTGATCCTTCCGATTGTGAATCATATCATCTGAGTCGAAATCACATCACTTACTCACCTCAACAACGGTTGAAGGTATAAAGGCTCTTAAAGTATGCCCTCTTGAAAGATGTACTGAGGTACTTTTAGTTTCAATTTTTGGGCTTTATTTCGACTGGTAGTTCACCATTCGCAAGTACCGCTAGATGGGAGTTATCCAATTATCTCCTCTCCTCAATGACCATTGTAGCATTCTCTTTAACACTGACTGTGAATCACTTCAATTAGAACTTTCTTATTCAAGTGGGAAAATGCCGAGGATACCAACTTGATTAATGCATCGCTCTCTTGTTTTTAGAACTAAGTATTTGTTCAATGGTGAATTTTTGACACTACGACTAAGTTGTTGAACCCAATGTGGTATTTTTCATCTATGGCTCTTTAGTTTTGTTGGTCTCTTGAACTTGGTTGACTACTACTTGAGAATCACTATAAACCTTAATCTTTTCAGCCTCATTCTTTCTACTAGCTTTAGTCTTATGATTAGTGTTTCAGATTCGCCTCATTGTTAGTCATTCCAAGTCAAATCATAGAGTGTATGTAACCTTTACTCATTTTGGAATTTGGAGGAATAGGCTCACTCCATCGCTTTCTTCATTTCAAGCCCCATCGATGTATAACGCCCAAGATCATGATTGGTCACCCTACTGGGTGGGGTGGGGTTACCGTGAGGTCGAGTTGTCCATGTCACTTTTTCCTTAGTAAGCATTTCTACTATAAAGTCTACCAAGACTTGTCCTTTGATGGCTCATCGGGTTGATATCAATATCATATATCATGTTTCTTGAGTTTAATTGTCCACTTCTCTAATTTCCCGAGGCCTTAGACTTGTATGGTAGTAGTTTGATGGAATAGTGCATTAACACATAGATAAGTCGTGCTTGAAAACAAGGTCTAAACCTTCTAGCATCATTGACTAAGGCTAGAACTAGTTTCTCCGCCGCAAGGTATCGCATCTTAGGTTCATGCAAGACTTATCGACATAGTAAACGACTTTTCGATACTCTTTTCTTCTCGGATTAACACTATCTTGTGGCATTATTCGAGGTCGCCATGTACAAAAACAAGGTTTCCCTTGGTTGTGGCAATCGCCAATGCCGCAAACTAGCAAGGTGGACTTTCAATTCTTTGAAACCTTTTGGCTCTTATTAGTTTATTTGAAACCCTTAGCATCTCGTAACACTTGAGAAAAAGGCAAATGTTGGTCTCATCGCCAAAATAGGAACCTATACAATGTCGCTAAGGATCTTGTCACTTTTTGAACATCTTTAAGTGTACAAGAAGGGCTATCTCGACAATGGATCTAACCTTTTTGAGGTTAGTTTGAATTCCACTTGGAAGCCATAAACCCCAAAACTTTTAGACCCTACCCCAAAAGTACACTTTTTAGGTCAAGTACATACTGCTTTCTCTCTGACCTCCAAATTAGTTGGTGCATTGTTGGCCCTCTTACTTTTCATCACTATATCATCAACATAAACTTCTATATTTCTTCTAATCTTCTTGAAGAAAATGCAATTGACTAGCCTTTGATATGTAACCCTAATGTTTTACAATAACATCTTCTTATAGGAATATATCCCCATTTCTATAATGAAAGTGGTTTTTTTTTTTTGCATTTTTCTCCTCAAGTATTTAGTGATACCCTTTATAAGCATTTAGGAACATAAGGACCTCATATCCCGAGATGGCCTTCACTTTACGATCTATAACGGCAAGGTGTAGCGCTTTTTGGGGCAATATTTGTTGACATCAATGCGGTCGACACACATACGCCAACTACTATTAGGTTTTTAACCAACGGTGAGTTGGCTAGCCATGTCAAATAGAAAATCTCCTTCAATACGTCGATCAAGTAGTTTCTTCACTTCTTCGTTGATGACCTTGTTTCTCTAGGGCAAACACCCTCTTTTTTGTTAGATAGGCTTGATTTTGGGATCAAATTTCAACTGAAATGTCATCAAAAAGGTGATACTCCAAGCATGTCGTCCGCACTCTAAGCAAATACCTCTTTATATTGTCGTAACAAGTTGATGATTTTGTCCTTCACCTCGATTGGTAGTGAATTTCCTACTTGAACTATCCTATCTAGGTGCTCATCATTAATAAAGACTTCCTACATTTCATCCGTTATATCGTGTGTCTTAGGTTTCTTCTCTAGTGAAGTAGTGTCCTCGTGTACTTGAGGTGCGACCTTGGATTTCCAAATTTGCAATCTCTATCCGGTATTTATTGGGTTTCATTTGCTAATTTGACATTGTGACCAAGTTTCATCCACTTATTATTTGGATTGAATAGACTCCTTTCATCTTGGTTATCTTTTCTTTTAATGCCACGCACATGCATTTGCAAGCCATATATTGGACACCTCGCACAATGGGCACCTCAGACTCTAGGAATTTCAATACCAAGTGATATGGAGATCATATGGCTTTAGCCTTATTCATCCAAGACCTCCCAATGTTCGTATTAAAAGGAGAGAGTGCATTTACTACGTAAAAATCTATTATGATTGTCTTATTTTGGGGTAATCTTCTATAGAAATGACAAGTGTAATAATTTCCACCGGATGTATCACCTCATGGGTAAATGTAACCAATGGCATATTTGTGGATTTAAGACTCAAGTCGATGACCTAGCTTTCAAAAGAAATCAATATACATGACATCTATGGCACTTCCTTCATTTATGTACACCTGTGTATTTCCTTGTTCGCAATTATAGCTTAATCACTAAAACATTATAAGAGCAGATATGTGGGACTACATCTTTTCCGAGAAAGTGATGACCTAGAAAGGTTTGAATCTCTTTGACTCGCTCTTGTGGTAGGATCATTCTCGCATTAGCCTTTGTGATCGCTTATGATCGCCTTTCGGGCCTTCCCAAATTTGGCATAGATCGCACCTTTCACATTCGTAATCTTGAGGAAGTGCTGAGGTGGTTTCTATTATTGTGGAGGGTCCTTGGTACTGCTGACCGTAGTCTGATCCCACCTCACCTATAATTTGTCTAACCACTAGATACACATTGGCTCTCTTGATATTAGTCTCCACTGCCACCAAAATTTTATCCACCTCGATCACCAAAATTTTATTCACCTCCCTACTCCCCTATTGATGTTGGGATCTATCAAAATGTGGTTGTCATTTTTGGATGTATCACGCAACCAATGTTGTTAAAATCGAATTTTACTCGTACATTATTACGAGCAAAAATATAGAGTCCAATTCAACTTGTGTTTAAAATCGAAAAATGGTAAAATTGGGGTAAAATCGCGTATTGACACATAAAAATGTTAAACTCGCTCGTCTCAATCGATATCACTAAAACACGGAAATAGGCCGTGTTTTGGCAAAAAAAGTTTTGAAGATTTTCATTTCCGTTTCATAGTCGCTGCCTTTGCGCTTTGTCGTAGACTCATTCTTTCATTTTTGTAGCAGCTTGTCGCCCATCACCAAAACCTCCAAAGATCATCGACGCGTACGGCTCGAATCTCGCACAAGGGAGAATCGATCCGCAGCTTTGTCATCCTCACCATCGCGTTCGCCCAAAGGTCGCTAGGGTTCGCTTTTGCCTTCCAATGCTCGTGACATTACGACCAACCGCAGCAGTCGTCGCCACTGCGCTCGCCTAATGCTCGCATTCCGCCATCGAAACAACGCCATCGTTTGCATCCACCGGAGGGCAAAGGGAGAGGATCACCTAGCAAGCATGGACTAAAACGGTCATTTTGATGCACGCTACAAGCTCGTATGTCGCTTGCCATAGCATGCCATAGTTTCGTAAATGGTAATTTGTGATTTGATTGTTGGATCATTTGTGGAGTGTTTGTGATTCCGTGTTTGATGAGTGTGTCGATATTGATTGTGGTAATTGTGTTGATCTAAATTATGGGCACCTATGGTTACGATTGTGGTGATTACACAATTAGCATGAAAATGAAGATAAGGTGTTTGATAAAATACCGAGTGCTGACCAAAATAAGGTCTTTGACGTGCCCGTTCAAGATGTCAAATGAAGTACAAGAACTAAGACACATAATTACCTATTTTATTGTCATTTTTGTATTTTTGGTTCTTCAATTATACATTTTTTCCCTTCACCTTTAAAGCACTTCCTTTGGTTTAGAAAGGTATTTTACCCTTTTGTTTCAAGTTGTAGTTGCATCACTATATTACTTTATCATGAGCTTGGAATGAAAATCTTGCAAAAACCGATGAGCTATTTTTCACCAAAGCAATTTGAAATTAATTAAATTTTAGTATTCCTCATTGATGATTTCACATCATTCATCCCTTGGGATGTTTGTTCAATTTTGTTCAAATTTTTGTAAGTTGTAACTTTTATAATTTATCCATTGGGTTTATAATTTATAAATTTAATATATATATATATATAATATTTATAATTCATTATATTATTTTTCATAATTTATAAGATCTTACGATTTTACGATCTAATTTTGTAGACCTCCACCGATTTTACGTAAAAATTCGAATTTAACAACCTTGGCTACAACATCCCATTCTTAATACAATTATTAATTTTCTTCTTTAGGTCATTGCAATCCTCTGTATCATGACTATGATCATTTTGAAAAGCACACCACAAGTGATTTAGACTATTTGTGGGGGTCGCTATTAATGGCATTAGTGATCTCGTAATGTCATTGTAGATGGCTAAAATCCAAGTACGGCTTTTTGTAAAAATGTGAGGTTCCTATCCCGAATCGTAGCTTCTAACTACCCCGGTTGTAATCGAGCTCACAAATGCATTTTTCATGCTGCTTTCTCTCATTTTTCTCATTTTCCTTTTTCTTTCTGTTTTCCTTTTCTCTCTTTGTGTGATTCTCAACCATGTGCCATAGGGTTTGGGCATTAGTGGGAGTTTGCTGAGCTAATTTGGTGTAAAAGGGTCCATGATTTAAATCGTTCATGAAGGTTGAAATCACCAATTGGTCTATATGACTTTTTACCTGCAAACTCTCATTATTGAACTTTTCAACGTATGACTCCAACAATTTATCATTTGCTTACTTGATATTTATCAGGTCAACATTTTTTTTATGGAACTTTTTCCTCTGGAAAAAAGTGGATACAAAAGAGTTGCTCCAACTCTCCGAAAAATGAGACATTGTCTCAAGGTAACCTATCTATCTAGACATGGGTTTTACCCTTTAAATAGATAGGGAATGCCTTGCACATTACCTACATTTGGGCATTTTTAAACTTTATAACGTACTGAAAGCAGGAAAAATTTCAGGATTAGAATCGCCGTCATATACCTTTATCTCTTTTGGCATTTTAAAGCTGTGGAATTTAGGTAGTTGAGTATGTGAGGTGCAAATGGCGGAGGAGCATCCCTTTCGTCATCCATCTCTCACAAATTTTGGATGTCATCTTGACCTCTTGCTAATTTGGGGAAAATCATTGGTCCGGGTTTTTAACATATTTATGCATCCTTGCGCCAAGGCGGCTACTGTGGTAGCCATTATCAACATGTGACCAAAATGGCTCTTTCCAGCTCGATGTGAATCGATGGAAACTAATCGTTCTATGAAGATCTAGGAGTTGCGAATTGTTAACCTCGACCCCAATCAAACTCGTGATTGGTAACCTTGGTATAAACATGACCGTTGACCAACTTTGTCAACCCATCAACGCTTATAGATGCTACGAACAATTAATTCGCCTTGTTCAATAAGTCGAATTGATTGTTGCAAAGAAGCTTTGATGAATCAAGTTTTCAAAGATCTTGAAGAAGAGAGAAAATTCCTCTCAATGTATTAAATATCAAAATCAACATAATGTCATCAAACTCATAAGCACCCTTATATATGGTGCTAACCTAAAGGAAAAAGACGAAAATATCCTTAATTAATTAAAACCCGCCTAAAATAGAAAAGGCTTAAAGTCCATCTAAATGACTCAATCGCTAAACTTCGTCATCACTACTAAAGTAGTAAGTATTGATCAACACTGCTTTCAAGAGGTCGACCAAACCGAACTCGCTCGAATTCGCTAGACCAAAATTGATCGTGTTGCGCCAAAGAGCTTCGTAATCTTCAAGTCTCGAATCCATATTGTCACTATTCCATAGATCTTGAACCATGGTGCCAACAACTTTTTGAATTCCTTTGCTCTCGCCAAGTGATCGTGATTTAGAGGATAGGACAATGGGTCTCTAGCACCTCCTTCTCGATAGGGCTTGATGTCCACATCATTAATTAAATATTGAGCATAAGACTGAGCAATATGCAAAGCAAGCCAACAAAGGGTACAAGAAAGTAGTGTTTGAGCTCGGTGATTGGTTTTGGGTTCATATGCGCACAGAGCATTTTCCCGCACAGCGACGTTCTAAATTGTTATTGTGAGGGGATGGACCATTTATGGTGTTGGAGAGAGTCAACAATAATTCCTACAAGCTTGATCTTCCAGGTGAGTATAGTATTAGTGCTACTTTAAATGTTTTTGATGCAGCGATGATTTGAGGGCAAATCCTCTGCATGGGAAGGGAATGATGTGGACAACGAGCCCTATCAAGGAAGAGGTGCTGGAGACCCATTCTCCTATCCTCTAAGTCCAATCACTCGAGCGAGAGCAAAAGAATTCAAGCAAGCTGTCAGCATCATGATTCAAGATCTATGGAATAGTGATAATATGGATTTGAGACTTGAAGATTCTAAAGCTTCTACCGCAACACGATCACTTTTGGTCCGGCGAATTCGCACGGGTTCAGGATCGATCAAGTTTGGTCAACTTCTTGAAACAGTTGTCGATCAATACTCACTACTTTAGTAGTGATTGATGACGTTAGCGATTTGGAGTCATTTAGATGGACTTTTAGGCTTTTTCTATTTAAGGCGGGTTTTAATTTATTAAGGATATTTTTGTCTTTTGCCATTTTAGGTTAGCACCATATATAAGGGTGCTTATGAGTTTCGATGACATTACATTGATTTTGAGATTTAATACATTTAGAGGAATTTTCTCTTCTTTCAAATCTTTGAAAACTTGATTCATCAAAGCTTCTTTGCAGCCATCAATTCGACTTATCGAGCAAGGCAACGAATTCGCTTGCTCGTGATATCTATAACATTGATTGGTTGACACGAGTTCGCACAGTCGCTGCTTCATCGAGATTACCAATCACATGTTCGATTGGCGGTCAAGGTCAACAATTCACAACTCCTAGATCTTGGTAGAACGATTAGTTTCGTGATCGATTCACATCAAGTCCTTATTCCTTTGCCTATGCTCATTACTCCTAATCTTCAAACCTTTGATCATTTCCCATGGGCCTTTTGTTGTGCCTCACCCTTTAAACTCCTTAAATTGTGCTCAATTATCCTCTATGAAGGCTCGCTTATCATCATTGTAATATTTCTCCATCTACCAATCATGGCGGTCTAAGACGAGCAACATAGTTTATTATTTTCATGAGTCGGCACTCATTCGCACCTTTCAAGTATATCCCCAAAGGTTTTTGCCAACCCTAGCCGGATCTCGAGCAATTGCGCCCATCTTCCTCACGACACATTCCATCAACTTGCTTGCAACCACGAGCTGGTATCTACCATGTTGTTGAAGTTCGAGGTTTAATGTTAAATAAGGAATGAGTTTGTTGATATACCTTTAGAAGGGTTATAACTAATCAAAGGGGAATTGTTGTTTTTACCATAAACGGCACCACATGATGAAGGATATATCCGCCACCAAATCCAAAGTAAGTTTCTTTTGGAATCTTCAGTAGGAGAGAAGCTTGCAAAACATATTCCAAAATAAACACTTTAATGCCTAAGTTAATTGTAGGATTTTTGGGTAGTTGAAAGCAGTAAGATACAAGAGTTCAAGTTTCTCCCTTTACTTGATGTTACCATGAAGTATATATGCATGATATCCAATGTCATAGGAATGTGTTATAGTAAGAGTTTGATGAAAAATATATTTTGTTGTTTACAAAACTCTTTTTGGGTTGAACCTCTTAGGCCTTACCTATTATTGGGTCGATATCTCTTACACATCAATATGGTTTTTATTTCATTGCTCCAATTGGCTGACTTACTCAATTTCTAGACTAAGTTTTATTTACTTTTTTTTTAGGAGTTTCTTTTCTATTTTGAATCTACTCTCAACGGAGGACAAACCCAATTGAGCAACTTAAAATGGTGAGAGTTAAGGTATTAAAGTAATATGATGTTCTAACATATTTGTTGAATTGTATACCAATTGAGTTTAAAACAAACAATACTCGATTGTTGTTACCTAACGACATTGGCCAGGTTTTGCCTTTTGCTATAAAACTGAAACATGACATCTGAACTCTAAAGTTACCGTACATGAACTACTTTAAGAAAGTCAAATTTGAAAGCTTGAATTTAAGACGTATGAAATTTAAATTATATACAAATTATTGTTTTACTCTAAATTTATGTGACGGTCAAGTATATATTCCCTCTATTCTAAAAATAGAGTCTGTTTTCAAGCTTTTTTGTCATTCTAAAAAAAAAGTCTATTTTAAAATCTAATTCTATAATATTCTTAATAAATTATAACTAATATAGCCTACATTACATTAATGTAATGTTATATAGTTAATTATACATGAAATATGTTGTATCTTGTAATTCTTAATAAGCTGTATTCTTTTAAATTTTTTTAGGATAGAGAGAGTAATTTTTTTTATGGTGTCTTTTTATTTGTATCTTCACAAATAAAATAAATTGTAACGATGCAAGTATTTCTATTTTTAAAAGGCATATAGTTGTCATTATCAGTTATTTTTAACCATTTTGTTCATGCAAAATTAAAAAAAAACTAAATTTTTTCCTATATATTTATAGAATTACAATATTTATTTAAGATTTTAGTGTATAAAATTTCAGCATTTTCAAATCATGAAATGAAAGAAAATGTTAAAAGAACTAGTTTTTAATGCTCCGCACAAGAAGTGGGGAGTGTACAATTTTTTTAAAAAAAATTAATAGGTTTTAATTTTTATATTTTTAAAATTTTTTGTGATTTTAGAAATATATAATTATTATTATTTTAAATATTTTTAATTTATTGTTGAAATATAAAATTATATTGTTAAAAAATTTAGAATCAAATAAATTGTATACTAATAGTGCTGATTTTTTTTTTATTTTACCAAAACAAACTGATTATATTACCAATGGAATACCCAATGGTAAACATTACATAGAGGGTCCAGCTGGTCGATTTTACACGCAAGTGCACGTGATCGTTAACAAGTAATATAAAGTGAATATAAATTTATCGCTCCCACAAGGACTAATTGTTTATCAACTACCAAATTTAGTTGATTCTACCTCTATTTGAATGACAAACAGATAGTTTATGAATAAACTAAATTAAAACTAAATTTAAAACTTGAATAAAAAAATAAATTTAAACAAAGCAAGGCAAAGTAAAGTAATAAATCAAATTGGCTAAAGCTCTAGGGTTTTTTTGATTTCACCATAACTATTCCATCTTAATATTCATCTATTTCTATAATCTAATTTAATTTCCTAGTTGATAGTCGAGATTCCTCATTTATTTACTAGTCCCTCCGAGATCTAATAAAATCCTCCTAATTGCTAATTCACTATATTCCTATGTGAATTACAACAATTATGAAGTCATTAATTTCTATGGATTCTCATATAGCGACTACACAAACCATGTAGGTATATTCCTATCCTACATGCAATTTATGGCATTTATCTCAATGGACTTGGCACATAACTCCTCTTCCAATTCGTTATGATTAACAAATCATCTAATTAGTGACCATGTAATTAGAAGCATTAAGTACAAACATAAATACACAATCCTAGAAATTTAAAACAATTTATATTAATAGAAATAATATTATGTCTTCTTAGTTAGGCTCCAGCAAAAACCTAGATAAAGAATTTAGTTCATATTAATATAAACCAAAATCTAAACATGATTGAAAATAAAGGATAAAATCCAAACAAAAGCCGTAGATGATTGGTACTTAAAAATAATACTTAGCCAAAAATTTCATAACAAAATACAAAACTTAAATTACTAAAATTGCTAAATAAAACTAAAAACAAAAACAAGGAAAAAATAAAATAACTAAATTAAACTAAACAAAACTAAAGGAAATAAGAAAAGATAAAACCAGTAGACTTGAAGACCAAGCAATCAAAATTCACGCTTTGTTTGCTTCAATTCAAGTTCTAGAGGAAAAAATAAATAAGTGCCTCGCTTGCACATCAAGCTTACGGCTGTTCTCTTTGCTAAACTACTGAAACAACAAGAACAAAACAATGAAGAAAGATTGAAGAAAACAACAAGAGGAAGGCTGAAAAATTTCTCAAAACCGATGAAAGGATGCAAAATTTGTCAAGAAAGAAACCGTGAGCTACCGGTTTTGTAGAAGAAAATCGAGATGAAGTACAATCAAATTTCTAAAGAAAAACCAAAGAGAACTCATCAAAATTGCTAAGGAAAGAAAAGAAACTACTCCTAAACTAAGGAAGAAAGGAAAAGAAATATGCTGCTAAGAATGGGATGGCTGAAATGGAATGTCTTCCTCCGTTGTAAGCTTTCTTATTTATAAGCAAGGATTTGCTCTTCTTTCTTTGCTCACAAGGTGTTGTTCTTTGCCATGTGCTTAGTTTCTTCTCCAAAGAATAAAACAGCCCAAGCTTTGCTTTTGTAGTTGGCAATTCATGTGACTTGATTCTCTTTTCTTTTCTTTCTTCGTGTGCATGCTCACCGCTTGCTTGTTTCTCTCTATGTTGTCGATTTTTCCGAGCTTTAGTTTTGCCCATGTGAGACCGCATTTTGGAGAGACTTTCTTGCTGTCCTCATGCACTCTTTCTTTAGAAAATAAAAAGATGCATGGGTTGGTTATGCTCTCATGTGCATTTCTTGGCTTTCTTTTCTTTTTGCTTCTTTGTTGTCCGGTTGCTTCATTCTCTTTTTCCTTTGCCGTGGAAGACGACTTGATCAGAAGTGGGAGAAATAATGGAGTGATATGAACCAAATGGAAGTTATTGCTTCCTTGAGCTAGTGTTCTTTCCAAGCATGGCCATTTGTGGCAAATAAACCAAACAAAATTGGTTATATAGTTTCCTTTGGCTTTGACAATAGTCCAAGAAAATTGGTTAGTCCTTTTATCCTTAAATTAGAAGAAAATTCAATATTATGCTCAAAAATTCTAAAATATTTGAAAACTTGGAAATCATAAAATCAAAGGATAATTTGGCCAAAATAAGTAAGAACAAATTAAAACATAAGCCAATTTCTAACTAAAATTAATTAGAAAACTCTATATAAAATAGAGTTATCACCAAAGGACTAGTCTTAATCGAATGTGCTCTAACACAATTAACCTAAACCCAATAAGGGTTGGTTAAGGCAAAACCCGATAAAACGGGTAGAAACCCAATACAGTTGGGACCAGACCTCCTAGCTACAAATTAGCTAAGAGAACAAAAATTCTAACTTGTCGGCCTCCACACAATTACCCAGAATTAGTAAAAATCGAACGCAAAAATCCATGTAGTGCACTCAAGTTAGTCAATCCCTTCTATCCTTGTGCGGCCTTACGTCATGTATCATTGTGCTTGTCCCTCCTTCCAAACTAGGACAAGAAACCCCTACAAGAGGGAAAGTCTCACTGAGATCACCATGAAATCGTCATTGGCTTCAAAGTCCAACAACTGACGACTATGAGACGCCCTCACTCTTCCTTCCATACTAGGGACACCAAAACCCTTCAGCAGGGAATCCTCACTAGTACCATGATGACCTAATGAGAAATTGCACCGCCGTCCCCTACAAGGAACACAAAACTGACTACCGCTACCACCAAAAAAAAAAATGAATAGGAAAATTACGGTTTATGAACAAGAAAATTGCACTCGAATTGCATCTAATAGTGCTAATTGAAATATTAATAAATTTCTTTTGAAAAAATTCTATTGATAGCGATGGTTATGTAGGAAAATCAATATCGTAAATGAATATAACTTATATCCAAACTTCTAAATTCAAGCATTATACTCTAAAATTCTAAAAGTTAGACATTTCATTAGTTATTATTTTACAATGATAGTTTATTGACTTGATATTTTATTGTTAGTTACTTTTACAATGATCAATAAAATATATGCCATTAACATTTCAAAGAAAACAAAAATCTCTTGTTAGATTTTTAATAACTAATGACAAATGGGCAACAAGTTAAGTAAATTTTGATATTATTTTTTTATTGTGCTTTAATTTTACAATAATATATAAAATCTTTACAAATAAAAAAATCCAATTGATAAATAAACATACTTATAAGAGAAATATGCAAGTCTATATGGGTCATAAAGTTTCCTTCTTTTTTTTTAAATTGAAATATTAGTTGCATTCATGATTAAATGTTAAATAATAAATAACAATTTTTTTACTTAAAGTCAAGAAAAATAATAATTTTTTTAAAATGAAATAAGTTTCAAAATAAATAGTCTTAAAAATTGATAAAATTAACCCATATCAAAAAGACATTTACAAAGATTAACTCCAAATTTTAACATATTAGACTAAAGTAAAGTAACAAAGTATAAGAGCAATATAGGCAAAAAGAATATGCAACTCTATAATTTATATGAAACTAGATGACAGAAGGTTTACTTGACTCCCTTTGAGATAATACTCTCTTTGCCCTAAAAAATGAGTTTACTTTTGGTTTGATACAACTATTTTTAAAATTACAAGATACAACACACTTAATACATTATTAAATTTATAAACTTTCATATTTATTCTTACTATTTAATTTGGGTTATATATGTAATCTTTAGTAAGGGTAATACAAGAATTTCACTCGAAAAGTGATATTTTTTTTTTTTGGGGGATAGAGGGAGTAATAGTTTTGAACCCTATGCAAGGCATAAAGTGTGCCATGTTATAATCTAAAATTGAGTAAATATTATTTTTTGTGTTTTTTAACGTATATAATTGGTATTTTTAACTAATTCTACTTTATTTTCTGAATTATAAAGTTCTTCCTTTTACTTTATTGTGTGCCAACATTGGTATTTTAAAAAAATATTGGTATTTTATTCTCCCTTTAATATTGTTTTTTCTGTTTTTAATTAAAGTATAGTTTTTTTTATTAATCTAAAGTTAAGCTTTTATGTTTTTTTTTTGCTAATTAAAATTTATTTCATATGTGTACCTTTAAATATTAGCTATAAAATTAATTTAATTAATTTTTTAATTGACACTCACATATTGAAATTGAAATATATAATAACTATGCATATTATTATGCTACTTTTAATATTATGTTTTATAGTATTTTAATGTTATGTTAAATGTTATGTTAATACATAAAGTATTTGTAAATAAAAAATTTGGATTGATAATAATATTTATAGCACAAATACACAACTGTGTGCTGGTAATGCAATTTATATAATGATATAAATTAAAAAAAATTAAATTCAATAGATCTAAAATCTATTAAGAAATTAATTGTTAAAATTGACCTATTGATTCCATTTATAGTTAAAATTTAAATGATAAACAATACTATCTTTCTACATAAAGGAAAAAATAATTTGTTAAGAAAATAAAAATAAAATGAGTTTTAAATAAATAGTCCCAAAATAAGAAAAATTATACCCATAATCAGAAAGATATTTTCAAAGATTGACTACAAATTTTCAAAAGTTTACATTTAGTTTAACTAAAAATAAAACAAAAGGCTTTTAAGGGCAATTCGAGAAAATAAATTTAACTTACATGAGGTGCAAGGCATGACCTGTTATATCTAAATTTTTAATAATATTGAATTATATATTTTTTGAAAAATTTACGTGTTAAAATTTTAAAATATATAACGTATATTATAATATATATGGTAATAAAGGTATTATTTTTTATTTGTGAACATTGTACTAAATTGTGCCTTTTAAGTGTAAGATCATTGTTACAAAAGAAAATGATCACTTTCACATAAATATATAAGTTTATTATAAAAGTTTTATGTATTCTAATAATCAAGATTCATGTTATGCATTAGATTTGCATCTCATATATTTTTAATAATGCATCTTTTAATATTACAATGATCTACATGAAAATATATCTTATAATCAATAGCATTTAAAATAAAAAGTACATTAATTTTAAGATATATATATATAATTTAATTTTAACTTTCATCATAAATTTTTATCATTTTAATTGTATGTAGAATAACTCTAATGTGTGTGTAATGCTTACAAATATGTTGTCAAATGTTAACCAAAATATTATCTGTGATTAAAATTGTTAATATATCTATCTTTAAATATTAGTAGAGATGTTCATATAATTAGTTATTTAATCAATACTCATATATTGAAATTGACATACACACACGTAAACATCATATCACAATTTCAAATGTTTTTTTAGTGCTTTACTATTGTGTATCCCACATAGTGGATTAAAAAAATTAGTAGTAATAGTTGTTGTTATTGTTGATTTATTATTTATTATGTAAATTATTTTTTATCAATATATGATTAGCTTAATATATACAAATAGTTGTAACTAGCATAAAATATTAAAATAATAATATGTAAATGTAAAGTATTTTTTTTTTGTGATGGTATTCATAATTTACTTTAATAATTATAAATTTTAAAATAATAAATTGATATAATGTTGAATAATATTTAGAGTTGGTACTAACATTTGGAGTCAAAATATTTAAATTGATAAATGGGAAAGAAGTAAAGTTATTTTGAATTTTATGCTCTATATATTTTTTTAATTTATAGTCCTAAGAAATTTTTTTGAAATATAAATATTAAAAATATCAATTTTTCAAGAAAGTTTTTGTGTAATTTTTGAATTATTTAATTGGCATTTTAACTGAGTTTACTATATTTTGTGAACTATAATATTGTTTTAGTTAATTTAATAGTACTCTATACAATTAAATTTCTAATTAAAACATCATTTTTTTCTTTTGAAAAATAGAACTAAGGGCAAACAACTATATATAAAAGAAATATGTAAGTGCATGTTATAAAAGTATATGGTAATACAAATTGAAAAAAAAATCAATTTTGATTAATTTTAGATTTTATGTTGATTGCATTTGAAAATAAAATTTAGTAGCGAACAATAATTTTTTAAACTAAAAATAAATAAATAAATAAATAAATTTTAAAGTGAATTAATATAATAAAATTAATACAAAATAGTTTGAAATTTTCATAAAATAACCTACAACTTACAAAAAAATATACTGACAAAAGGTTACAAGTTATCGCTCTTATATATGTGTGTGTAAGTGAGATATGAACAATTTAGTGAGAAATGAAAGACTTAATATTTAATTTTACATCAAATACTATGCCCACTCAAATTTAGTCATTAAATAGGCTTAATTATTAAGTATTTAATTTATTTAATTTAATTAATAAATCAAATTATCGAACAGAACCTAGTTTCCCATATCCTCCTTACGGAATGTCGATAGCAATGTTAATGTTGAGTAAAATACTGAATAAATATCGATGACTGGAAGTCTGGATCCTTTTCAAAAAATCCCCGTTGGGTTTACCTTATAGGCTCGTTGCATTTCTTCATATATCTGAAGGTAAATAATAATGGCTTGGCTCCGTAATTGTGTACTCTGTTCTTGTCAGGAATTGTATACTCAAACATTTTTTTTTTTCCAATTGCCATTTTTTGGTTTTGTTTACCATGTCTAAAATTCTTTACAATTCCACAAAAATTATTAGGAAATTCTATTGTCTAGACTAGATAATTACAAAGAAAACCTAAAGCAGAATTCTAACGGTAGGAAAAATACATTATTAACTTCGACTGCAGACAGCAAATACTATAATTTAGTTATTCAAGTTCCTAGAAAAGAAATGGTGGATGGATATTAATTTGAGTAACACCAACAATAGATGGAATTTACAATTTACAAAATCGAATCTATTCAGATCAAATGTGACATTTAGGAATATTAGTTAAACCAAATTAAGTGAACTGCGTGTGGACTACAGCTTGAAGAAGCACAATGGTTAAATAAGAGTATAGAGTAACACGGAAAAGAATTTAATAGCGCACTCATTTAGTTTGGAGGCGTAATTTTCTTCTTTGCTCCTCGCCGAAGTAAGTTTTCTCCGAGTTTATGTTGGACCGTAGTAGAGGGGCATATTTGTTGTCATTACATAACTCTTTATAAAGTAAGGAAAGACGATAGAAATTACATGAGCTGCGGAACCAAACTTTCATTTTTGCACAATGCAAGGATGTGTAGAACACCGGAAGGGGATGTGATTTTAAAATAGGATTAACAAATCTTGAACTATGTGGCACCTGAAAATGAAGGCGGCTGGGAAGCACAATCGTGTCTTCTGGATTTGGAGCATCATCAGAACTTTCTTCAGAGATGGGTGTACTAATGATTCGTCCTGGAGTTACCAAATAGCTATTTTGATAATTATTTTGAAATTCTCGTGTCAAACTTCTCGTCATGCCAACTCTGGATCAATATCAAATATGGTGTATTTCACCTGGATTCGTTGATTACGAACTTTTGCCTACATATGCTTTAGGAATGGAAAAGGACAAAAGGGGATAAGTGATTTTCAATCCCTTTCCAAAAACTAACTATATGATCCAAGTTCCTTCTGGTTTCATCCATTTCACTGCAATTCCATTTAGTTTGCATTCTTTGTTAAATGAGGCATAAGTATTCCGTCCAAATGAAAAAGCATGTAAGATGCAGCAAGAGTGCTAACAAATCCTAGATGCTGTCAAGGATTATGACATTTTACATCGTAAAACATGCATTGGACAGTATGCAGCCTTGTAAAGCTGATTACATTTGATGTGAAATACCAAGTTTGAAGTATATTGTACTTTTAAAATCATGAAACTTCCGGAGTCAATGAAAACTTGACGGTGTAACTTGAATAAAGACATGACAAGTAATCTTTCATCAGTTGCATGCCACGTCTCACAATTGAAGGAGCAAATGACAACATAGTGTCTGGTAAACTCTGTAACAAAAGGAGGTACATATATGACAATATATGCCTTAAATATGGAAGACTAAGATGATTTGATGTACTATTACAACAAATTGAACTTGAATAACTTTGGAACATTCAACCCAAAACCTCTTAATTATCAAGACACCAAGAATGAAAAGAAGAAGTGTGCAAAGCAAGACAAAGGTGTGTTGATGTGTTTATGAGGAGAGAAGATATAGCTCTTCGTTTTTTTTTCTTTTTTTTTTCTGCAATCAACCTTCATGCCAATGAGGGAGATTCAGTCGTCGTAAATGTAAACAGAATTTACATGACGGATTTTGTCAAAATCCTCACCACCTTGTCGAACCCTTTGCAGGAACTCTTCAGGCATGCGATGAATTGTAAGTGTTTGGAGAGCAGAGACAAATCTTAATCCCTGTGGAAACATCTCCAATTTTCCACAACGCGAAAGGCTCAGAATTGAAAGACAGGGCATGGCTCCTTGTTCCACTGTCCATTTCTCCCAATTGGGGAGATCAAATAGGTAAAGTTCCTTAAGTTGTGGAAAGCCATTTGCATGGAAAATCATTTCTTTCCCCAAAAATGACCTTTGACACAAATGGAGACACCTTAACT
The DNA here is from genome assembly GCA_020080225.1 of Gynochthodes officinalis. Lineage (NCBI taxonomy): Eukaryota > Viridiplantae > Streptophyta > Magnoliopsida > Gentianales > Rubiaceae > Gynochthodes > Gynochthodes officinalis. The sequence goes on along the minus strand of CM034621.1, from coordinate 17,614,837 downwards.
TGGGAAACTTCTCTAATACTTCCATTGGATCCTCCTCAATTGTGCAGTACACCAATCTTAATATCTTGAGACTCAAGCAGAAGTTGGATTCATACTTAGGAAATTTAGAAATTGATACTCCAGTTACATCTAATTCACAAATAGCTTGACACGTCAAGAGTTTTCTCAAAAGAATGAACCCTTCTCCTGAATTTAAATAGCAATCCATGATCCTCATACTTATCATGTGTAAGGTTTTAACGTGCAGATAATCAATGATATCTGAGAGGCTCTCATTTCCATGAACATTTGCATCAAGGAGGCTCTGCAGATTTTTTAACTCATCAAAGATTGACATTTCAGATACTCCACTTTGAAAACCAGAAAGTGTTTCCAGCTCATCTAAGCCTTGTAGCTGCAGTTTTCCTGTCCCTCCCTTAATATGGTATAGCTCGGGAAGGTATAGATGTTTCAATCGCTGTAATTTCCATGGGACATTGGGTATTCTAAGAGTATAAGGTTCAGAATAAGTACCTCTAAGATCAAGGGTCTGTAACAATGGCAAGTTGCATACAGATGATGGCAACTCTTCCATAAGGCAATATTTCAAACCTAAGAACCTCAGGCGTATCAATTTACCAAACACATGAGATACCAAAGGGCTACAAAGGTTCATTTTCTCAAATTTAACAACTCTAAGGAGCTTTAGTTTCCATAAATTGTTCATTTCCTGGGACAGCGTGGTGTCAATGTCCCAAGTGTGGAACAAAAGACATCGAAGTTTTTCAGTGGATTCTTGGACAATACTGTCTGTAGATGAAGAATATTCATAGATTGCCAATCTTCGCACACTAACAGGTAACGTAGGAGAACTCAATGATTGTTGTTTCCCACCTCGAAAATCCATTGTATGGAAAAACTCCTCTTCTCCACTCTTCTCCAAGCACAACTCTCTCATTAGGTCATGAAGGAGGCAAGACTTAAATTGCATTGATATGAAATCCACTTGCACTTGCACCATAGACCTACCAGCCAATTCACCTAAGTAGCGTTGTGCTACATCCATCAGTGTTTCATGCTTCCGTTTATCCTTTGATGAAACTATGCCTTCTGCCATCCACAGTAAACACACTTCTTCTACATCTATTTCCTTATCTTCTGGATATTGTCCTAAATAGAGAAAGCATGGCTTCAAATGGTATGGCAAATCATCATAGCTCAAGGTCAAAACCTGTTGTATCACTCCATCCCCATCATTGCTTTGACCTCTCTTCAAATATGAATCCATATCTTTGTTCACCATCTCCCATGCATCTAAAGAATCCCTTTCACGCAAAATACCTCCAATTACTGATATTGCTAAGGGTAAGTATCCACATTTCTGTACCATTTCTCTTCCCACATGTTCCACGAGATTTGGTTCAATTCTCAGGTCTACAACGAAGATAAGATTACACATTAGTCAATAGATTTCATCAAATGGACAATGACATGTTCCAAAATGTAGATGTTGTAGTTTCTTATCTTCGGGATCATCCAGAACTACAGTAAATAAGGCTTTACACTGATAGCAAATGCAGAATTTGGGAAGGGCATCTGATACCACTGTGAAATTAGTTGTGTTTTAGGTGGATCTTTCGATTCATATATATTTCTTATGAAGCTAAAAACCAGGTTAGTTGCCAACAATCAAAATCTAATGACTAGATTTTCATTTCTTTCAGAGACACACGGTAAAAGATCAAAACTATAGACAAGGATTATGCACCCAAAAAAAAAGAAGAAAAAAAAAAAGAAGAAGATAGGAGATTTAATAATATATGACTGACCTTTTAGCTCCTTACTAAATGCCTTCCTTTGAAGCAGTTCCCAGCCTTCATCTTTGCTGAGAAACTTAAGAGAGTAAGGGAATCCTATCTTGGCCACATTCTCTTTACGAGTTGTAATCAAAATTTTGCTGTTGTCTCTACAATTGGGAAGGCGGGTCTGATGCCTTTCCAATCTTCTTCTTTCCAAATGTCATCAACAACTACCAAACATTTCTTTTCTTTCTGTACCTCGTAAAGCACTTCCACCAATTCCCTGTCTCTCATGCTCAGAATCTCTGCCTTCTTCTCTGTTGTTGCATGAAGCTGTCTCAAGATATCTAGCAATACATCCTTGGGTTTGCATTCTTGTGTTACACAAACCCAAGCAAACGCTTGAAACCCGCGTCTAATATCATCATGATGATAGATTTTTCTAGCGAGAGTTGTCTTTCCTATTCCTCCCATACCCCATATCGAAATATTTCGATGGTGCCTTTTGTCATCAAGCAATAATGCTAGTAGCTGACTTAGATCCCCCTTCATCCCAACAAAATCTTCCTCTATCTCGTGAGCAAATGTCTGCCTTAACCATTTTTTACTTTCAGTTCTTGCATCAGATTTCTCCCTTTCCAAGGCAGCTTTGATTCCATAAGTTTCCAAACTGGATGTGAGGCTGCTGATCCCTGTTTTTATATCTTCAATCTCTGCTCCAACCTTGTGAACACTGGATGCTTCCCTGAATATGCAAGCAAAACGCTTCAGAACATCTCGAAAACTTCTTCGGTTTTTTTGTGGAACTTCAATAGAAAATGTCTCCACAACATCCTCAATTCTGTAGGCAAGACGTCTGATTTCTTTCACGTAATTGAGGACACTTGCTTCATCATATTTTCTCCTATCGACATCTTCTAAGAAGCATTTCATACGCTGGAGCTCTTGTTGAACTTCTTTTACTTGAGTTTCCACCCCAGATAAAAACCTCACTTCTTCAAGCAACAAATCACGAATGGTTTCCAAAGCAAGAGAAACAACAGTTCTGCCATTTCACTTCGAAAGCGTAACTAGAGATTAATTGATGATAGAGCTTGGACCTCTTGACAAATGGGATTGGGAATCGAAATTTGTTCTTAGGTTGAAGTAAAGCACTTTGGTCTTTGGAGTGTAGCAATTATTGAAGCCGAGTATCGCTTCGACACGCTGGTTTCCACTTTCCAGTAAAGGGGTTTGGTGACATGTACGCTCCAGCGGCAGGCGGTTCTAATTTTAATTCCTTGTTTTCGTCAATTCAAACTGTTCCACTAAATTTAAAGTGATTCATTAATCAAAATGTTATGCATACATACTAAACTTTTAAGATTTATGTGCAGGTCGTCAAGGTAGACTCTGAATGATAAAGAAAAAATTTCTTTATTTTATCATAATTTCTAGTATGAATACTGCGCCCATGCTCTCTTTCCTACCGTAGAATTGGGGCTTAGAAGTGCAAATGGAGGCCCTGTCATTAATTGTTCGTTTGGACTTGACGTAGATTTGGAACTTTACATGAAACCTAAACAGGCATAATTCTTAAGTTTGAATTCTTTGCCTCAAGCTAATATTTCTAAATCAAAATATCATTATTTTTCAAAGTACAGTGACCATAGTTAGATTAAATAGTCTATTTTACGAGTTAATTATGTCCCCTTTTTGTGATTTTGACTTATTACTAATCTATTTTTATATTTTTTAAAAATTACTAATACATTTCTCGACCTAACACCTATCAAAATCAACTAATAAAAAAATATGAAAAGACAAAAAAATCAATAAAAAAATATTATATTTACCCCCGCAATGTTTGAATTAATTGAAAAATAAACAATCATAATTTTAAAAAATTTATTATGGTAAATTTTTTTTTTCTTTTAGCTTCCTTTTCAAAAGGACGACTTCATTCAATTTTGAACAAACTTTTAAAATCAACTTTTTGCTATTTTTTTTTTCCAAAAGAACAACTTAATTCATTCAAGTTAGATTTTTTTTTTTGGTTATAAAATAAGTGAATTATTATTGCTCTCCAGAAAAAGCAAAATATGATAATTGTTCATCATTTAACTCAAATAGAAATCAAAAGTTTCAAACAAATTCAGTTAAAATCTATATCTTCCATATATTTGCAATTATTTATTTCAAAAAAATGCTAAATCTAATATGTTGTGCTTTTTTCATTATAACTAAAAAAAATATGCATCATATTGCAAAATATTTCAAAAGAAGTTCAAAAATTAGATTTAATAATGCATTTCGTGATTTAATATGAATTGATATGCCAAATCTTTCTTTTGATTCAAAATCATTAACATGTATCCTCCCAATTTTGGACATGGAATAAATATAAATTTGTAGACCTACCTACCATTCATACTAGAATAAATAGAAAAAAAAAAAAAACTACTATTACAAGAGGACCTCCAAGAATAAGAAGCGTGCGGTTAAGAGAGAATCAAAAAAGGATATTTTGTATATAATCGAGTATAATTTCAAATGTTACCCACCATATATATAATGAGAAAAAATATAAGATAAAAAAAGAAAAATAAATAAATGATAATTTATAACTTATAGGGGTCAGTTAGTAATTTAAATACATCTTAGGAGATAAATATAATCTAAAGCTTATGATAGAAAGGTATTTCAGAAGATTCATAAGATTTTGATACTGATATCAGCAAACATTATAACAAGAGGTGATAAGGGGTTATTTGTTAAATGTATTTAGACGGTAATATTCACAAAATAAAGGAGTGAAACTTGTCCTACTAAAACTCTAATAATCTTTTTCCTGTTTTTTCCCACTCCGTATATTAATTAAATTGGAACATGAAGGAAGTTAATTCTACGTGTATCAAGAAGTTTGTGGTAGCATAGTAATTCCAAAATCAGGATTGTGGAATTAGTGCTTTCAAATTTTATTGGTGTTTCTTCTTATTTGTTGATAAACTAGTTGAGGTATGCACTGCGTGATGCGCCGTTCATATAATATAATGCCCCTATGAAATGATATGAAAAAAAAAAAGATTTTTAATTATTAAATAATTCTATATTATTAACTTATGTAAGAATTTATTTTCTCAATGTTTACATTATATTGTCAAGGTGATAAATTGAAAAATTAGTTTCGAATAGTCCTGACCACGATCCGGTTTAGAACTAGAACCGAACCTAAACTGAATCGGTCAAACTCGGAACCGAACTATTGACCGTTTCCAGTTCATAATTTTTATATTTGGAACCGGAACCAAACAGGCCAAGCCAACATATGAAAAATTTGATCTTTGTCTTTGGTGAGGTTTGAACTTGTGTTCTCACTTAAATCAAGTGAAAGCTTTAACCATGAAAACTAAATTTCTATTCCATAAAATTACTCCAAAATATATATATATTTTTGCTCAGTAGCAATTATATTTTTCAACCAATCAGGAATAGCAAGAGCATAATTTGGACTTGGGAACCCGACTTAAGCAAATAGATTGAGGTATGCTTTAGATAAGGGAATTTTAGAAAAATTCATAAAATTAAATTAACGGAACTTCTCACCTTGTATGAAATAATTGAAAAGGTGCATATAACGATGCGCGATGCTTCAGAACCAACATAAATAAAGTAAATTACAGTTCGTACATTAAGCAGTGTGCGGTGGAATGGTGGATGTAACATAATACTCAATACTAATTAAAGTAAAAATTTTTACTCATAAAATTACAAATAACTATAAATTATTAATTTTATATACATTGATAGGGAGTGTATTTATTCTAATCACAGCAAAATGTATTACTGTACTTTAAAATGTTTCCCCAAAGAATTGATTAAAAATGGAAAGAAACAATTTTTTCACATTTCATACTTTGAAAAGCAGGCGCTACCGTGTTAGCATGTTTTAATAAAATAGGTTTTTAATGGGCGAATGTAACTCAGGTTTAATATATAGAGCAAAATAATATTTTTTTATGTCCTGGACATGGATATTTGGTTCTTAGCTTGCACTTCAAATGATTCCCTTGCAAATAATGAACATCCAATGCGTGGTAAATGCATTTTTTCTTTTAAAAAAAATGATAGTATATTAACAAAGTGCGCGATGACGATATGCATGCACAAGAGTTAATCAGACTTCGTGGTATTATTATCAATACAACATTATAACCCATGAAAAAAAGAACCCACTAGATTCTAAAAGGCCCACAAAGAGGCAAAAAAGTTCACAAAAGACAAAAACCCGACTAGCGGAACAAAGGCCAACTGCGTGGTAAATGCATTGAACGGATAAAAAATAATAATAATAAAATTTAAAAAAAAAGGAAATTGTTACAACAATGTCACAGAAAGAATCAATTAATTTTGTCGGGTCTGAAGGCAAAATTTATGCTCAACTCCACCCAGTTCCGGACTGAGCAAGAAAATGACATCTTTAAATTTTGTCCAACTACTACCCATGATATTTTGAGGGACCAAAAAAACACTATATTCTGGTTTTTTTTTTTGTTGAGTTGGAGAAAAATAGAATTTTGATTTTTCTTCCCCTCTTATTTTGAACTTGTATTTTTTAACTTTCAAAATTTTAGAAATTATTTAAGTCAAATTGTACAATCTCACATGCATTCAACAATGCATTTTTAGTTTATTAAATCAATAAAAATATAATAAAAATACAAAATTTTCATTTACTTACAAGCATAACATACTTTTTTGCTAAATACAAATTATTCATTCTATGTAATACAACATTTAATGTCTTCTATTCAAATTATACATGAAATGATATACCCTACTTCTAACAATGATACTAATATTTAAAGCACCTAATATTTCCCACTCATAAAGCATCAAACCATCATATCCAACCTAATGTAGATGACCTCTCACATATTAATTGAATTTTGACTTTTCATACTTATCATATTAGTTATTACGAAAAGTTACTATATGTATTATTAGTTTATTACTCTTTGCCTAATTCTCACGCTCTACTTGTCCAAACAATAAGGGAATTGCAATAGTATTTTACTCGAACTTTTCACAATTTTTTTGGCTACATAACTTGGATCATGATTATCATTATAGTTCCTTTGATTTGGAAAAGAGGTTAGATGACCAACCGTTCCACAAATTAACAAAGATAATTAAAGTACAATCATAATATATTCTTCTCAAATCCAATGTTTTAACAAAGAATTTATGGTATTCTCATGCACTATTAATGACGGCAATTATTGTTCTATTTGCTATACAATCCATTGGAGATGGCATCCATGGAACAAAATTCTCCCACAAGCACAACACTTGTGTCTCCATCAACTTCGTATTCTAGACAGTTTAAAAAGTCATTCCTCCTCTGCAAACCTCATAAATGCCGCCACTCTACAGAACCAACAAATTTGGCGGTCCTTATAAAAGCCAACAAAATTTTTCTGCTCCAAACAATCCCAATTGTACATTTCATAGACAAAGCTTAGTAACATTACTATTCTGCATTTCTGATCCAAAAATATTGGAACTAATAGTGATGTAACAGATATAATGGCGGAGGAACCAGAGGTGGTGAAGAACAAGCAGGTTTTGTTGAAAAGTTATCCAACTGGATTTCCCTAAGAGTCTGATTTGCAGATCAGCACAGACAGCTTTCTCCTAGGGCCAACAGCAAATGCACCCATATCCTTGAGCTTCTTCAGGGTTAGATTTGCTAGCTGAAGTTTATTTACATTCCACTGCTGAAACATTTTTACGAATTCTTCAAGGCCCAATGACACCAACCAACTGTTCAAACCACCTGCCCTTTGAAATTTTTTCTCAATATCTGACGCCCTTATTCTTGGATTCAGTAGTGATCTCCATCACCACTAATCAATGCTTGTTTCCTCACTTTTATAGCATTGAATACACCAACTGAATTTTGAACTCTAAGATTGTCTATTTGTGGATTCTCAGATGATATGGAAGGCCTTTGATTGGATGGCTTTGGGACCAAATGAGAGTGGAGAGGATGAAAATCAACATTAGATAGAATTTCATCATTTTACTCACTGGATCCAGGCTTAGGGGAGGAAAGAACAGCAACATCACCCTCCTTGAAAGTCCACATGTGCTCAATCACTGGGATTAGCATTGCATCATACTGCCCTAAAACAAGAAGGAAAAATAAGGATCACTGATGAAGGCAATGCCAGTGAACCGCATTGTTGAAAAATTCCTCCAACATCCAAACCAATCAGAAAAACAGAAAACACTTCTGCTTCACACATCTGCTAAGAGACCCAAATCCTAAGCAGCACAAAGACTATGCAGTACAAAATCACAAATCGTATTACAGTCCTTGGTATAACTAACTTTCAAGTACCTCACTTGAAATGAATCAAAGGCACCCTCCAACTTTTCAAATAAAACGTCAAGGGACAAGAAGGTCCTCGAATGAGCAATCAGATCATGTGTCGCGATGATATTTTTCTAATGATACTGAGTAAACAAAGAAAAACCTAAGGAAGAATTGACTACCAAACAAACTGCTCACCAAATCAGCAAAACTAAAATGGATTGCCCAGAGGAAAAGACAACAAAGTTAGTCAATACCCATGAGAATGGTGTATGAGACACAGCGAGGTCATAACTACCCAAGAGAATTCTCACAAATGACAGGACTGTTGCCCCTGCCAACTTGATCCTCCAAAATCAAGAATAACATAAAATAGCTTGATACCTCTTTCTCATCTTTCAATGTTTTTCACACGAACGTCACGTGTCCTGAAATCGTTTCAGTCAATTCCTCCCAAGTACTATACAGCTGCGCACGACATTCCTCAAAAAGTAAAGGCTAAAAAACGCTAACATACTCTTCAACAGATTCAAAGTGACCCAGTACACACTGAAGTTCCTTTTACTCTGTAAAGTATAAAGAAATTAATAGTTTGATATAAAAGTCTAGAAACCATAAAAATGTGTCTAGTGATGTAGATTTTACAAGGAACATATCAAAACAGGTAAAAGAGCTAGAAGATACAAGCAAGCGTCTCTAAAATGAGACAATGAAACTATATGAAAATCTGATAACAATGGTAACTCAAGCCCAAATGGCAAAATATCCAAAGATGAGAAACTGAAAAAAAAAAGAAAAGAAAAGAAAAAGAAAAAACCATCTGTACAAAACAAGTAGTACAAGCCTGAGGTCTGACATACATAAATAACAAGCAATAGAGGTGTCTGCTAAATCTTATTCAAGAATTAAAGGCACTCAACAAAAAGGAGACTAACCTAGCAAGAAAACATTTTGACTAATGGACTGGACTTCCTAAACAATCAAATATCATTTCCACATTTAAGACGGCAAAAACTCACAAGTTCATGTTTGCCAATCTTGTCCAATTCCATAATCAGCACTTCAAATTGAGTTCTTCACATTCACTTAATCACTATCGACATAATGAAGATGAGCTTCCTTCCTTCCTATCCTATTCAGAACTTCAAAATCCCCAATACATTGTCATGATTAACTTCTACACCTATCTAGTGCGGACTTGATATATCTACAGTTGCATAAAAATGATTAAGTTATCCAAACTAAATTCAATACAGAAAACAGAACTAACAGATGAAGTTTTTTTTACTTCAATTGATTACCTCTTAAAGCTAGGTCAAATAAACCCTGTTTCAAACAAGTACTTCCAATTTGTTCCAAATGTTATACTGGACTTTTTAGTTGAGCCCTGCACAACGTTCCTCCCTGAACAAGTGAACTGAGAACAAAGAACAAATTAGCACAGGGTGACAACAAATTAGCCGAATAAAATTCTTTTTTGTTTTACAATAGGATGCCCCTTCAGAGAAAATTACCTGGATTAGTAACGGCTTGTCGCAGCAGCAACTCCTCATTCCTGTGGTCTGAACCAACTAAAAACATTTGAATAAGTAATCAAATATCAACAAAAATATTAAAGCAGATAATCCCCAAAAAAATTCTAAAAGGAATTACAAAGAAAATCAGTGGCTGCATTGACTATAGTGTGCTTCTGACGGGTGTAAGCCTGACAATCAGAAAGCTTCTGAGAAGGAGGGCGACATGCTTCACTGAACATGAAATTCACAAAAAAAAAACATAAGGAATGGAAAATAGAGATGGTGTCATAGTAGAGGAGACTGAATAAGACCAAATGGCCAGCATGCTTCACGAGTGAAGTAATGCCACACTACCTTTCGGTCTTATCAAAACCAAATCTAGCACTTCTAACCTACCTTATTTTTTTTTTAACATATGTTGAGAGTGGTCATATATTTCCACTCCCATTGCAAAATAGTAAATTCTAATGCAAAATACTCACAAATGTAGCCATGGCGAAGATCAAGAGAAGCGATGATGTTCCCCTTAGTGGATACAACTATGCACTTCCTCCCCATCTTTTGTGTGTGGAACACTGCGTGCTCCACTTGCTACTGATGCCCATCAAATAAAAAAAATCTAATTAACCAAAAACACATAAACATGTTAGCCTAAACACAGCACAAGCCCAATCAAAGATATACATGATTAGAATATAGAGATAGAAGTGAAAAATTGTGTACCAGTCTTTTGATCTACTTTGATGAATGCCTCTTTCTTTTGTTATGAGTAGAAACGATGAGGGAACCTAGTTGATATTTATATTCAAACTTTAGCTCTTCATCACGGGCCTACTCAACTACAGCCCACACAAGCAAATACCACGTTAGACTAATTAAAAGACTTAATATCTGATTTAATTAAATCAAGCCTAAAAAAACATTAATTAATGTAAGAAAAGTTCTTACAAAACATTCATATTTAATATTCAAAAGCAGTACACGAAAAAGACAGCGAGGCAAACCAGTCTATTAGACAGGAATCGGACGTCACCGCTGTAGCTACCACAGAACTCATTAGGATACTTGCATGGATGAGATCAGTCAATCTACTTCATCAAAGAAGACAATACAAGCTTTTTTAGAGCGTGCCATCTGCAGAACCATGTAACTTAGTTGGATAAGAATGTAGCGGGAAAATATTGCTTAAAGACATCATAGGACGAAAGTTTAACCTGAAAGAGTTCACGAGCATCCTAGCTCCCTCACCAACATATTTCTGAACAAGCTCGCTTCCAATAACACGAATAAAACATGCATCCGTTCAATTGGCTACAGCCCTTGCTAAAAGTGTTTTACCAGTACCAGGAGGGCCATAGTAGGGCACACCCTTGGGAGAGTCAATCCCAAGCTTTACAAATTTTTCAGGGTGAGGCATGGGCAACTCAACAACCTAACAAAAGAATCAAAAGATATCCATTTGTAACGACTCTCCAATTGCAAAGACCAGTTCGGCTATCACATGCAAGGGACAGACTCAGCCCATTTATGAAACAAGTGAAAACAGAAAAGAAGGCTCAGGAAAAAGGAAAAAAATAAAAAATGGAAAAAAAAATGTACAGCTAATCATTCTCACCTCCTGCATTTTTTCAATCTTCCCCTTACATCCACCAACATCATTATAATTAAGTGACATCTGGCTTTTCCTCAACTGTCCTCATGAACTTGGGTCAATATTTGGAGGTAAGGGAATCTGAATTTGATATTTGTTCTGATCCACACTGTAACATAAGAATGCTATTCATAGCACATACAATACACCAAACCAGTTTTATAGATACAACAGCATTTGATACCTAGATAAATATGATAAAAATATGCAATATTTAAAAAATTTAAGTGTGCAAATTTTATTTATTTTCAAATGCAAAGACTACATGTTCATTAATAAATGCTTCTCAAACCAAGATCAGGACTGCCAAACCAACTCATTACCAATTATGTTAGTACCAAGTACCATTACCTGATCTTCTCTATCATCTAAATTGTTAGGGTTTAAAGCCAAGCAATAGTATATGCGATTGATTGAAGCATTACACCCTAGGTTTCTAATTTGGAATACCTAGCATGCTGCCTCTAGCTAGCATATAAATAGGATACGCTAGGATTAAAACCAGTTAATGGACTCTTGCCCATACAGGCCCACTACAAAGGTTTATTATCTATTGGGCTTATATTAGAACATACACTTGGGTTATATTAAATACCCAACATAAATAACTATGATTAGGATCTAGCTCAATAATATGAAACGGCTACGTGCCGAACCACCACATCTGAAATTAAAATTTCTAAGCTTATGTGAGATTTAAGTGCTAGATTGGAATAATAAACATTGTTGGAAACAATCTATGTGAGGCTACATCATCCACAGCCGCAGAGATTGCTAGACCATTGGTGTTGCTACAGGTTAGAATTTAGAATGATGTTGATAAATGGATTAATTTGTTTGGGTATTAGTATCATATTTGACTTGCATGACTTTCTATCCCTATCCAGTTATAAGCATAGGAGAAGATACCTACAGTGCAGCCATGTTGATGCATTCCCCTTGACAACTTTAAACACGCGTATGGTGCGAGGTATCAACGTTACTAACTATTTTCTATTATTTATAACAATAATACTTTTCTTATTTCAAAAAATGCTACCCTATTATTGTAGATGGAATGTCCCTTTCAACATATCTATAGTTGGCACCCACATTCTGTTAGTGTATCGCGATCAGTTGTCGTACATGTGTTATAACCAGGTATAATGTGTAACATGTTTTTGTTGTTAGATTAATTTGTCATTTACTCTAAATTTTTGCGATATGCATAACCTGTTTGTATGATTTACAGTTTATATGGTAGCTTTATTATGAGGACATTCTTGTTGCACTTTCTCAGTATTGTATAGCCGGTCATGCTATTTGGCGTTTGGTGGCGGATATCATCCGTTAGAGTATTGTTGAGCCACATATGTCTAATCAGGTGATTCGATAGTTTGGATTGGATTAGTCTATTCTTGGTCCTCGTTTGATAGATAAATTTGATGAATTGTACAGGATGAGCTGCCACGGTAGGTCCAATAGCGATTGGTCATCTACACACTGGATCTACGTAGATTTGTAGGCAAGTTACCATAGTTTGGTTAAGGATGGTGATGCTCAGATGACCTAGTCCAGCCATGACCCATCGCTTGATTACATCACGTGATATCGGTCTTGAATGGTGATGTACATTTTCAATCATGGTCATACTTCATTTCTCGAGGGATATCAAGCCATAGGTTCTATTTCAGAATATTTGGTATAGTTGTCTTATATTATTTTTTAAAATTGATATTGTATTATTATTTATGATTGAGAATTAACGCCATTGCACTTTGTTATATGTACAAATGAATGTGGTCTCTTATATATACTTCATGTCTTTGGACCACATGGCACATTGTGAGGCACGCGATACTATTCATTTTGCTGAGATACGAGACTTTGCCAGTAGTTCTACGCGTTATATTAGGGAATCGCACCATCTACAACATTGACCTTTACATTTTTCGATGTGACCCTGTAGCAAAATATTGGTACTCAATAATGAATAGGTAGTCACACAATGTGCAAAGAGGGAGATAAGGTGGTGGGAGTCTGGTGAGCAGAATCGGTGTGTGCAAAAGTGCGTCAAAATATAGCTTAAGCTCAAACAAATTTACACCTAAACCTCACTTAATCAATTGTAGTAAAGTATAGGGATCATTTTCCACAGGGAAGGGGACAAAACCAAAATTTAAGTGCAACTAATTATTTGCTAAAGTGTGACATAAAGAGTGATATTTAACTAAGAAGCTAAACAACACCATTGAAACAAAGAGAAAAACACACAAATGATGAAGGAGGGTGATCCTTGGGTTAAATGCAAAGGTCGGCTATTTTGACTCCTAAAGGCAACCGAGTGTAGGGCATCTTAACTAAGTGACTACATCCATTCACTCCGAATCTCCTTTCGGTCTCATCGAAATTATAGAATGAGGAATCTCCTTTCAGTCTCATCCCCACCTAGAGCACATTAGCGCCTATGGCTTCCACACAACTCTAATGCACAATTCTAGCCCTAGATGTTTTAGCCAACTACTTCACACTCCCTAGTTCAAGTGTTTAATCTAAGAAACCACCTATTTTTCACTCCACATCTCCTTTCGGTCTCAATGGAATTAAAGAATAGAAGATCTCCTTTCGGTCTCACTTCTACCTTTGCACACTAAAACCTATGGCTTCCACACAATTTTAGTGCACAATTAAGTTCATATGGTAATTGTTTCTTGTCTCAAACACCTAAATCTAGAGAATGCTAGGTAGTTCTTCCTACTTTTGGTCTAAATTCATGTATATTCTAAAACACACACGAACACCAAGAACACACACTAAATGTGGCCACCATTCAATGCATGTCAATTCATTAAATACAAGTAGGAAAACTTCAATTAATGCAAGCCCATCACTCTACAACCAACAAGGAATCAAAATAAACCTAACCCATACATCAAACACCAAGAATCACCCAAGATAGTTTAGCCTCTTATGGCTTCAAGCAAACAAAAATCACAAGGAAATATCACCATTGAAAGCATAAGAAATTCGTAAGAAATACTTCCCTTAATCAAAAGATTGGTAAATCCAACAAATTCAAACACTTAGCAAGCCAAAACAACTCCAAGGATTCCAGTTTTCAAGCCACAAAAAGAACCAAACCCTAGCCTCCAATGAGACTCATGGGTGTGAGTTGTGGAACAAATGTAAAAATCTAAAAACTAACCCTAACCCTACTCTATGCTATTCTATGTCCTTCATCTACTTCCTACTACTTCCTCCTCCGTTTTTCTGCAGAAAATGGGATATTAATACAGCTAGGGGCGTTGGGGAGAAAATGTAAGGCTTCCAAAACATTAGGGACTCAATTTGCAAATTCAGGATTGCAGGCGTCGTTCTGATTTTGTCCCATTTTGGTCCCTTTTCGTCCGGAATTTGACAGAACTTTCTTCATAAAAGTTTTTAATCTCTTTCTCAGCTTTCCATAGAATCTTGAATCATCTCATTTGGACGTCTGAATCAAGAGTTATGGCCTCCGGAAGATGGCTGATTTTTCTCCCTGTTTTCCTCTTCTTTGGTTCTGCCTTGTTCTGTTTTTGCCCAGTTTTGGTCCATTTGCTTTCGGAATTTGAGAAACCTTTGTTAATGAAAGTTTTTTATCTCTTTCTCATCTTTCCATATCATCTTCAATCATCTCATTTGGACATTTTCATCAAAAGTTATGAACTCCGGAAGATGAGTGATTTTTATCCCTTTTTTCCTACAAAACAAACAAAAGATGAGAATCACAAATATAATGTGATTTTTCTAATAAACATGGCATATCTCAATGAAATCTATGCAAAAGAGTGAAAAACACATATATAAGTTTATGAATATTTGATTCTCATCAGAGTCACCAACGTCGGTCCCCGGAATAAGACTCGGAACCTCCTCATATTGACGCACATATTCCCCTTGAAGGACCATCACACTCTGGTGCGTCTATACCAATATTGTCTCATTCATGAGGAATGTCATCATTTTCTTTGGGGATTGGTTTTGATCAGATGGACTCACAGCCATCTACTAGCTCGACTCCTTTATTAGACTTTGACAATCCTATTCTGATCACCAATCCTCAGATAGATGAATATCAAGTAAAGGATGCTTAATCTGATGACAAAGACATTGATGAAAAAATTCAATGTGATGACATTCATCCACTTCTTCCTAATGATCGCTCGGATGCAAATATAGGGTTACGTAGATCATGGCATACAATTAAACCTACTAGATGTGAAACCCATGGAAAACTTGCAGGTCACAAATAATAGTTTGTTAAACTTCTAATTTTTGTATATTATTAATATTATTTTAGCAACTACTAATATTTTTCAATTGTATTTAGTATTAATTTTTTGGGTAAAAATATTCTCATCATAATATTGCAAAAATTTCAAGTCATGAAAAATTTAGGTTTAATAATTGAAACTGTGCAAAATCTACATTATGAAATTTAATTTAATTCTCTTAATAATTAAATTTTATTTGTTTAACACAAAACTAAATGAAAAATAATGAATGAAATTTCATTTCATGCCCTAATAATTGACTTCATGATGTTATCAAATAATTTAGTTTATCAAAAAATCAATAACTACAACGTGTTGGATAGATGAGCTCATAAATATTAAGATTTAGGGTTTTAAATATTTAAAATAACATGTGCTTAATTTTATAAATGTTAAGGGTTTAAAACAAGTGATGTATAGTTTAGGGTATAATGCTTATAAATAGTCGATAATATGACTTTTGTATATCACTTATACTACTCATTTCATTTTTATAATTCTGCAAACTTATAAGTAAATCAATATGAGTTTAATTTAAATTTTATTCATTATCTTTTTTGACCTAAAAAGATTAATTCCTATTTTAAATACAACCTATAATATTTACCTTCATTTTATGAACATTAACTTTTCTAATTACAATTTAAATTCTTTATATTGTACTTATCGCCCACAGTTTATATTGCAATAATTTTTTCACTAATATAAACTTGACAAGAAAACTTATAAGAAATAAAAATTAAATGCATTCATAACAATTTTCTATACTTGTGATTTATAATACTTACATATAGCACATTAGCACTATTAATTGTCAAAATAAAAAATAAAAATTAATTTTTTTAACATTAATTTGACTGTAAATATTACCTATGAATGATCAATCACTTAAATTCAGGTTTTTAAAATTTTTCAATGCCTTTGGATGTACTGCATACGAACTCTACATTTCTTTTTTTAAAAAATTTTTCAAGATAAATGAATTGCCAAAATCACTACAAGAAAAATGGGCTTTAATGACGACGGGTATTTCGTCACTAAAATGCACTTTTTCGTCACCAAAAGCATTTAGTGACGAAAACAATGTTCGTCACTCGGTCGTCAGCAATGCTCCTTCACAAAAGGGTCTAACATGATAAAAAAAAAAAGTCGTCACTAAATGGGTGGCTTTAGTGACGAAATGAGGATGTGATGAAAAAAAGTTGTCACTAAAAAAGGGAAATTTTGTCATTAAAAGATAAAAGTCGTCACTAAGTGTGATAGGTTAGTAACGACAAATTCTCATCACTAAAAGAATGGCGGTCAACAGGCAGTTATGACAGTTTTTTTGTGACGAAAAAGAAATCGTCACTAAAAGATGCCTTGGTCAACACGAGTTAGTGACCACAATTTTTTTTTCATCAATTGACAATTTTCGTTGGTGACAAAAAAAGTTCATCACCAAATGTTTGTTGGCAATGCAATTTGTGACGAAAAAAGTTCGTCACCAAAAGTTTGTTGGCAAATGAAATTAGTA
Organism: Gynochthodes officinalis; assembly: GCA_020080225.1. Lineage (NCBI taxonomy): Eukaryota > Viridiplantae > Streptophyta > Magnoliopsida > Gentianales > Rubiaceae > Gynochthodes > Gynochthodes officinalis. The sequence continues at coordinate 17,597,725 of CM034621.1, read as the reverse complement.
ACGAAAAAAAATTATCACTAAATAGTGTTATTAGTGAAAAATTTTAACCAAAGTTGTAACGTGATTTGTTTTAGTATCTTATCACTAATAACATCACTGTATTGATCATTACATTATTTATCCTTATAATACATACATCATCGAAGTTGAAAATGTAATGAAGATAATCATACTAATCATTGAACATTCAAAAAATATATGAAGGGAACGAAAGTTAAACTTGTGCAATGCAAAAGACAACATTTTAATTCAAGGGACAACATCTTAATTTTATAGCAAACACAAAGAACAATTTGCAAGCCATAGTTTGATTTACAGTGTGAGACCAACCTTCATCATAAATATAATTTGGCTGCATAGACTTACAGTGTGATCCATAGTTTTGAACTCCAAACAATGTGACACAAAAAGAAAAAGAAATAGAAGATTGTATTTATTTACGGAATTGAAAACCTAATGCAAAGCTTTCCTCTTTGAAATAACATGCAGAGCTGGTTCAATGCTACTACATGAATACCTCAAACTGTAGTTTCTCCACTGTAGCTCAATCTGAATTCTACCATTCTTTGAGTCAATGAGGTGGCATCTCTCATTCATTTGCTTATTGCTGACAACATCCGCAAGATATATATCCACATAACCAAGAGTTTCCTAGAATGAAATTTTGAAGACAAAAAAAGAAAAACAAAATTTGTCACTTTAAAAGACGGGATCAGAATTTGCCATAAATAATTTGTCCATACATGGTCACTTGAAACAATCACTCACAAAGTGAGGAGCCATGTAGTAACATCTGGGATCAAATTAAGAACATCGACTAAGAAAACTGACTATGAGTGTATCCAAACTCTAGATGACAAATATGGTCCAAAATAAACACAGCTGCTTAGTATTAACTTCAATGACTCTAGATGTGTGAACTTTTAAAACTTAACTCATGGTTGTTACATGACAAGCAGAAGAATGGTTACCTTGGGATGAAGCAAACCCATCCTTGACGATGTACTTACAACTTCCACATGAATCCTATCCTTTGTCGGAGGTTCTTCCAGCATAAATTGAAACTGCTCTTCCCATCTTGGATCTCTATTTTTCTTCACTACTTGCAAGATAAAACAAGTTGCAAGATAAAACAGTAATAAATACATTGAAAATGATTTCTCTTAATAACAAACATTTAAGTAATATAATCTAGTTGCATCATAACATAGAAAGGGCAAGTGCTAATTAAGTCATGCTTCTCTTCTAAACTCAATTGATAATTTCCTGAACCATTGTGCAAATGTTATAAAATCAGTATCCCAAAGTTGCTAACCTTCATTAAGAATTGAAAGGTTCAATAAAAGCATCAAATTGAGTATACTTATACTCTGATTAATTAATATTATTATAAGATCTTGTTCATTAGATTGTGAAAAAGAAAGGTAGTTCTAGATTCTTTTATAAAATTAAAGTTTTTTGAACAAAATTCAAAAGAGTAATTATAATATCTTAAGCAGTAGGGCAGTGAAAACTCAATGTACCTTCCCAGCCACTTGCATCCTTTCACTGGCAACAACCAACCCTGTCCTGCCTTCCTCGTGGGTATTTAATGGGGTCCCGTTTTATATTAAAAAAAAATTAATATTTTAAATCATACAAAAATAAAAAATTGAGATAATGTCCAAAAAGGTCCCTCACATATTGACGAATGAGCTTTTTAATCCCTCAATTCCAAAATGAGACAAAATCGTCCCTCACATTATATAAACGAACCATTTTTGTCCATCACATTACATAAACGTAACCATTTTAGTCCTCCAAATCACGTGTAGTGTAACGTGAGGGACGATTTTGTCTCATTTTGAAATTGAAGGACTAAAAAGTTCATTTGTCAATATGTGAGGGACCTTTTTGGACATTATCTCTAAAAAATTTAGTCGAAAAACTTAATTAAAAAATTATTGAATTAAAATAAATTTTATAATTTTAATAATAAAAATAATATAGTTAAACACATGCATTTTACATAATTAAATAACAAAATCCAAATGTAAAAAAAATATAAGTACTAATAATATGTTATAATGAAAAAGATAGGAGTGAATAAAAAATAATTTATAGTTAATAAATAAATAATAGTAAACTAATAGTAAGTAGTAAATAGTATTGGAATATGATAATTAAAACTTTCTTAATATAATTTTAATATAATCTAATCTAATAGTTAAGAAATGTTAATAATAAATTAGTATTCTAAATAATGTTAATAACATAATATCTATAATCATATAAATAATCATATTTACTAATATACATAAATAATATATCCATTAAAATTTAAATGTATATTATATAAAATAAATATAAACGAGTTGTTCCTCCGTCCCGCCACCTGCCCCATTTAGAAGCAAGGGAGAGTTCCTCACCTCCGACTCCACCTGTCCCTCACAGGAGTTAAATGAGGTGGGTACCCACTAGTGACGGATACTATTGTCATATCTAGAAGTTATATCTTTTGAGTGGGCAATATATTTGTAATCCAAGGGTCTGCTTGGAAGGTTAGATAAGTCGTGCTTTTTATATATATATCTGTATATATATATTTTGCAAGAGTAATGATAGAAATAGTGACAAATCATAGTGACTTTATATAGTGATTGATGTGGCAATCATGAAAAGACAAAATCATTCATTCATTTTTATTGCAAAACACAAATAATGAGAGATAATTTTGTCTTTTTATGATTGCCACGTCAGTCACTATAATTTGTCACTATTTCAATCATTTTGCAATCCAAGTGAAATTTGGGTTTGCTTGGAAGGTTAGATAAGCGGTGCTTTTATATATATATATGACATGAAAAGTATGGATTAAATACAGAAGTCGATGGATAAAGATAACGAAATAAAATACCAATGCTCGAGTATGCCGCCTCAATTTGTGGATTAACAGCAATAAAAGAAGTGACTGTTGATAGACCTATTAGTAATGTTTCTCCAAATTTATGAAAATTGAGAATGCACAAATATTCGCTATTAAAGTAGCTTTCATCGTTGGCAAATGACAAGGTTTTGAGTTCATGTATAATCTGTTTGCCTTCATTTGTTACGAAATCAATCCACATAGACAACATGGCTGTCTGCATCTTGTTTTTTTCAGTTGTGCACCATTTAAAATACTAGGCTTTATGGAAGTTTAAATACTAAAATTTCAGTCGCACAACAATTAGAATATAAGGAAAAAGACGTTAGGGAATTTGAACACTAAAAAAGGACAGTTCAATGCATAAAATCTTTTGTATGTGAAAGATAATTATATTTTATAAAAAAAATTATTTCTGCAACTCGAATTTGAGATTTTAGATCACATGACAAGAATTCTTTCTACTGTGTCAAAACTCCCCTACAATAGAAATTTAAACAATGCATCAAAAAAGAAATTCATGCTACTAAATAAATAAAAGATACTACCTTCTTATCAAATAGAAGGAATTTCTAAACTGTTCACTCTCCATAATAATTGATGATTGATCTAACTAGTAATGCACTCACAATGAGTCCCATATTATCTAATAAATTAGTTCTTTACCTCACACGAAGTGTGGGATGAATAAGCTATAATTTAAAATTTAATAAATATTAAATTTTTTAAGAATTTTTTTTTGCGATTTTTGAAATATATAATTGCTATTTTTAATTAATTTTATTATATGTTGTGAACTATAAAATTCTTTTAATTTAACAGTATTTTACATAATTATATTGCTAATTAAGGTATAATTTTTTCTATTTTTTAAAAATCCTATTAAGGGCATATATCAAAATTTGTTTACAATGTGTAATTTTAGATAGTAAATATAAAGTTAATTTGAATTAATTATTTAGTCAACACTCACATATTGAAATTGAAACATATTACAATTTTAAATATATATTACCATGTAAATTAATTTATATAAAAGTATATTAAGTTTAATAAATATAAATAATTGAAGGCAATAGTTTTAAATATTTAAATAAGGATATGTAAATTTATAGTATAAATTATTTTTATGGAAGAATATGGTGATCATAGTATTTATAATTTATTTAGATAATTACACATTAGAAAGTTTTTTTAATAATATTTTTTTATTAGTATTGGTATTTTTAGTCAAAATATTTAAAGTGATAATTAGCATTCAAGTTAAGTTATTTTTAATATTTATGTATGTAAGTTTTTAATACATATTACTGAGAACATTTTTTAATATGAAAAATCAAATTTTAAGAACATATATAAAAGAAATATATAAGTGTAGGTGAGTTACAAAATTTTTATATAGTAATACAAATTGAAAAAAAAAATCTTATGTATGACAAAAGTTTTGATTAATTTTAGATTTTTATAATTAATTGTATTTGAAAGTAAATTTTAAATAATTAATAATAATTTTTTAACTCGATAATAAAGAAAATACAATAAAAAGCTTTTTAAAGTGAATTAATATACTAAAAGTGATACAAACATAGCTTTGAAATTTTACAAAATTACATTTGTACTAGGGTGAAACCTACAAGCTAAAAAAAATTGGATAACAAAAAGTTACCAATAACTCTCCCTTTTAGTATGATAGATAATAATAGATCAAAAACTATATACATGAAGTAGAAACTGTTACAAAAATAGAAAATTATAGAAATATACATACATACATATACATATATATATATATACATAAAAACAAGCGAATGATTTTGACATGCCAATTTCTCCAAAATCTGTATTCTTATACTGAAGTGCAAGCACCTTTTTTCCATCCGGCAGTTTGTCAATGTTCTTGCAAAAATTATCCACTGCATTTTTACACCTTCGTGGTGAAATATATATGGTTTTGTTTCCACCTGAACTTTGGCAATTTGATATCTTTTGTAGACTTGAAACCTCAAAGTTACGTTTGGTTTGTTCGTTTCTTTTTTACGATTTTTTTTTTCTTGAAAACTTTGAAAATTTTAGTGAGAATTTTAGATTTTAGATTTTAAATTTGAATATGAAGAGAAACATAAAAAATTTGTTTAAATACTTTTTTTTGCATATAAAAAAAAGTTAGCTTTTTAAACAAAAATTGAAAACAAACACAGCCACGTTAGTTAAAATAAAATTGTCTGTCTCTCTATGATAATCATTCTCTCTCTGTTTGAGTGTGTAAAAATGCTCCAAAAATTGCCAAGAATAAATTAAAGAAATACTGTAGTAGATAGCAAAAGTGGATAAAAAGAATTAGACATTACAGGAAAACGATCAATTTTCCTTCTTGTGTATATACGTTTTCACTTTTTCTCAGTCCCTTTTATATAGGCAATTGATAAATAAAGGGTTATGTACATCATGTCATACTTTGGCCATTGATCATTTGGAGTAGCTGTAATATTGGAAACTAGTTGTGTATTTATACCCACAAAATTGGTTAATAAAACTCGCCCTCTTGCATTCATAGATTGAAAAATTGTCGAGTTAAAACCGTAAAATGTAGGAGGACTACTATTAATTATATCAATTTCGCCCTCTACCATGCATTTCTTCGGACCAGCAAGACTACACAAGTTTTCTAGTCTTGACAAAACACTGGAAGATCCGCTTCTCATACTAGAATAGTATTCTTTGCGCGTTGAAACAGTCAAATAGAGTCATTTCCATTCTTGAAACACAACTTAAAGGCTTTGTTTGGTCACCATTTTTATTTACAAAAATTATTATTTTTTTAACAAAAATAAAATATTCAAACACATTTTTATTTCAAAATAAAAAATTTAAATTCTTCTCACTCAAATTTCTCTCACATAATTTTAAAAAAATTTCCCTCATATTTTTTTCTCCAAAATATTTTTTCTATCAAAAAATAGGCACCAAATTTTTCACACATTTCAATATAACTTTTCTCAAATTAGCTTGTCAAAGACTAGTTAGACTAGCAATCGAGTGGGATAGCAGTTTGCACTGTTATCGCATTTTTCTCCATGGCTATTGTATTAGACCAAGAAAATCATTTATCCTATCTTGACTAACTCGTGTATAGATATTTATTCATGGTAATGAAATGAGTAACGTTTTAGAGAAAAAAGAGAAAATAAATAAAGATTAAAAAAATAAAAATGGTCGTGGTGGGGAGGGGCAATCACATATATCCAGCTCAAAGTAATTAAGGATTGAAATCGATGTTTACCTAAACAATTTCGCCCTCTACCATGCATTTCTTCGGACCAGCAAGACTACACAAGTTTCTAGTCTTGAAAAGACACTGGAAGAGAATTATTGGTGGCCATGCCAAAGAGACTTGCTCAGATCTTCCAAGCCTTGATTTCCCATTTTCATTGACATCGACAGTGAAAACAGTGAAAAATCGGCTCTCATACCAGAATACTATTCTTTGCGCGTTGAAGCAGTCAAATAGAAGCATTTCCGTTGTTGAAACACAACTTATAATTTCAGTTCTGGGCCCATAAATACGACCTATAATTTCTTCGACACAAACCGAGTAGTTGCGAAGACTTTAGAAGTCAACCATGGCCATGATAGTTTACTCTCTAATTTTTCATTATAAGTTGAGTGATGAAAACAGACCAAACACACAAAAGCAGCCTTCCCTTCCAAGTTCCAACCATATATGGCTGCTTTCATATTCTTTCTCTTTTTATTTGCATTCTATTCAGCCACAACATCAGCACAGGCAAGCTCTGTTAACATTACCCTCAGCTCTTCTCTAACACCAACTGGCAACTCATCATGGTTGTCCCAGTCAGGATTGTTTGCCTTTGGATTCTACAAGATGGGCAATGGCTATGCTGTGGGAATTTTCCTTGCTGGAATTCCTAATAAAATTGTCGTGTGGACAGCTAAAAGGGAAGATCCCATTTTTTCGAGCAATTCTTCATTATTGTTATCAAGAGATGGGCGGCTCATTGTGCAGCAAGCACAAGGCGGTGACATAAGCATCATTTCAATTTCTGAAAGCATTTCTGTGGCTTCTATGTTGGATTCAGGGAATTTCGTCCTGTATGGTCCTGACAGGAGAATCATTTGGCAGAGTTTTGATAATCCAACAAACACTATCTTGCCTCGTCAGCTACTTAAAGCTGATCACGAACTGGTGTCTAGTGCTTCAGAAGCCGATGGTTCAAATGGCATCTTTAGAATAAAGATGCAAAGTGATGGAAACCTTGTGCAGTACCCTGTGAACACCCCAGATACTGCTCCTTACGCTTACTATGCATCTCACACGGATGGAAGTGGTAATAATGTTACTCTAAATTTGCGGGATGATGGCTATCTCTACTTGACTAATTCAACCGGCAGTATATTGCAAAATATAACTACGGGAGGATTGCCTCGTGAAGGGAAAATCTATCTCCTAAAAATAGATTGGGATGGGATAGTACGATTGTATTCAGTTTCTTTAAATCACGGCAATCAATCCATCCTGTGGGAATCCACAACTGATGTGTGTGCTCCATTAGGCAGATGCGGGTTCAACGCCTACTGCACTACGATAGATAACGCACAGGAGTGTAGATGTCTCCCTGGATTTGCTTTTGTCATTCAAGGCAATCGGAGCTCTGACTGTGAGCGGAATTTTACTTTGGAAAGTTGTAAGTCCGCGGAAGTAAGTGTGGCATACAACATTACACCATTGGAAAACATATTGTGGGAGGATACTGCCTTTTCTGTGTTGCAAACAGACACAAGAGAAAATTGTCAAAATGCATGTCTTGAGGACTGCAACTGTGAGTTAGCTTATTTCAGAGATGGTCAGTGTGGAAAGCAAAGGCTCCCATTGAGATTTGGAAGAAGAAATTCCGGGACATCAAATATAGCTTTAATTAAGGTGGGTATTCCTTCCATCAGTGGCCAAGGCAATCCCAATAATTTTCCAAAAATTATTAAGAAAAAAGAGCGTCTTGATGTCCTAATCATTGGGATTTCACTAGCTGTGTTTGGTGTCGTGATCTTAATAATTGCTGTGATTTATGTTCGAATCAATCGAGGAAAAGCCTATATGGAGATATCACAGAAAAGAAATGTCGGTTGTCTTGAGGATGTGGCTCTAAGGGCATTCACCTTTGAAGAATTGGTGCAAGCAACAAATGATTTCAAAGAAGAGTTAGGCAGAGGAGCATTTGGGACGGTATATAAAGGGGTTTTGCCAGATTTGCAGAAGGTCGTGGCTGTGAAAAAATTGGAGAAATTATTAACAGAAGGCGAAAGGGAGTTTCAGAATGAAATAAGAGTGATTGGAAAAACACACCACCGAAATCTCGTTCGGTTGCTTGGCTACTGTCTGGATGGAATGAAGAGGCTTCTAGTTTATGAGTACATGGGTAATGGATCCTTGGCAGATGTTCTTTTCAAGAAGGAGAATCTTCTGAGTTGGGATGAAAGAATCAGAATTGCTCGTGATGTTGCTAGAGGTATTCTCTACTTACACGAAGAGTGCGAGACACAAATCATCCATTGTGACATCAAACCTCAAAATATACTCATGGATGCGGATAGATGTGCAAAGATATCCGACTTTGGATTGGCAAAGTTCTTAGATCATGACCAAACGAGAACCTATACTGGCTTGAGGGGAACAAAAGGTTATGTTGCGCCAGAGTGGCACCGACAATCGGCAGTGAGTGTTAAAGCAGATGTTTACAGCTTTGGAATTGTGTTATTAGAGATTATAAGCCGTCGAAAGAGTGTAGATCACAGCTTGTCCGGTGGTGAAGCAGTTCTTGAAGAATGGGCTTATGATTGCTTTCAGGCTGGAGAGCTGCATAAATTGGTTCCTGCTGATGAGGATGTTGACATGAGGAAATTTGAAAGAATGATCAAAATAGCTTTGTGGTGCATCCAAAATGATCCATCATTTCGTCCTTCATTGAAGAAAGTTCTCATGATGCTGGAAGGGACGGTTGAGATTCCAATACCTCCTTGTCCTGATTCTTTTCTAAGTGCCGTATGATCCATGTTCTCTTTTCCTTTGACATCTTTAGTTTCTTTATTTTGTATTGTGTTCTACTCTTACAAAAAGACATCTTTTTTACCAAAGTTTAAAACAAAATCAGGACATCATTTATAAGAATGAGATACAATAGGAATGCAATAAACGGGACAAATAATCTGATGATTTTTATACCTTTTCTACTGAATCAGCTTTGTTGGTAGATTTTAATATAATATAAATTGCATTAATAAGGTTAATTTTACAATAGTTTCTATGCTAGGTGGCTTTAACCTTCAATTGCAAATAAACAGCCTCATGAGTTATGATATTTCGGTGATTATATGAGTAGAGTCAAAATGTACTAATCCCTACATTATTACATAAGTTACCAAAAGTTAGATATATTTTGAAATTTTGAATTTGATCATTCAGTACATTGGTTTTAGACTTTTGAGAATTAGGAAGAAAAACTCCACTGAGCTCTTTTCTTCTTCTAAAGTTAAAAACTCTTCTTTACTATATTTTGGATTCAAGTAAGGTTGTACAAAAGTTTCAACTCTTTTCTTTTACGTCAAAAAAAGAAAAGAAAAACGGTTTCTATTCTGACTTGTTCAGTTCTGAAAATAATATAAACTTAGAAATAGGTGTTGCATTTTGAAGGGTACCCGCATCCGAGGACACAAATAATAAGCGATAGAGGTCTACACAACCACGTCTCCTCAAATTTTCTTGGGTTAGTTTGGTTTTTGTTAAAATTTGAATTAGTTTAAAATTAAATAATTTTTCATTATATTTTCTTGAGTTTTATGATTTTTCTTATTGCAATTTATTCATAATATTTTCAAATTATATAAATAATTTATAAAAAATATATTTAATGTTAAATCAATTTCAATTTTAATAGACAACCAAACGGGCCTTGCTACTATTTCTATTCAAAATTTGAGCACTCGAATTGACTCCCAAAAAATCCAAAATCTCGGCCAAGTCGCGCCAAATCGCTCCTTACTGTGGGCGATTTTGGATGCGATATCGGTGCAAGCTTCTTCTTCTTCTTTTTTTTTTTTTTGTTTTCTTGAATGAAGAATTGAGGGATCATAGTTAACTTATGTGGGGTAATTCGTGCTTTTTTTTCCTAGGAGAATTGAGAGATGGTACTCACCTAGTGAAGTGTGATTCATGCTTCTTCCTAGCTACTTTATCTTTTGTCCCTATTTATCAGGGTTTGTGTCCATTTTTATTTTGTGTCCATTTTTATTAGGGTTTGCTTCTCCCTGTTGGAGGTGTTTAAGTGTTGTACTTTCGTTCATGATTACGGTTTAAAATCAAGCACTATGAAGAGCAATTAACTTTTTGAGATTATCTCATATAAATATTTTACTTTTGCAATACATATCTATGTTGTTGTTAAAAAAAAAAAAGAATTGACTCCCAATAAAATTTGGATTCTAGTGTTCTTGGTCAATGCGCAAAGCAAACTTTTGCACTTTGATGTCGTTTTCGAGTACTTCAGAGCCAAATTAGTCCCACGCTAAGTCAACGCGTAGTGTGTGCTTGATGATCCCTAATTAGAGTATGTGGGGCCTAATGGCTTGCGCAACGAAGAAGGAGTTTGGTGAGAGACTATGTACCATGTGGAAAATAATGAATACAGGGATATCTCCTGTTGAAAAAAAAAGAGACAATTATTAACAACTCCTACAATTAAAATTTACTCGCTCTCTCCACATTCCCTTGTATTATTTCCTTTTTACCTTTATACTCCCTTCACTTAAAAAAAAATTTCACTTTTAATTTGACAAGACTTTTTTAAAATTACAGTTAATACACAATTAGATTTATAATTTTATATTTTTATCTTTATCTTTTAATTTAAATTATTCATTGTTACTATCAATAATAGTAATATAACAATTTCACACCAAAAGCAAATTTTTTTAAAACAAATAAAATTTTTGAAACTAAAATATTTTTTTAAGACAAATATGGTAGTATTTTTAATCTTGTAACAACTCCACTCTTTCCAAAATATATAAGAACATTATAAGTTTAATTAATATAAGATAGTTTACTCATACTATGTTTAATTAATACCATTACAAGTGTACGGCTTCTAGTGATTAAAATAAAGATTACTTTTTTTCTTCTTTTTTTTTTTGGATAAAAGACAATACATCTATTAAATAGAAGCTGAATTATGGGTAATGCACCTAACATGATGAGCAATTGCATGAACCATCCAATCACAATTTTTCTTAAGACAACTGATAAATACTCCCTCAAAGACACTTATGTAATTTTGCATTTCAAGTACAAATACATCTTAATCTTGTTAGGTAAAGAGAAGAAAACTCTAATATTTGCATCATTAACTTTTGGCAATTGAAAAATTCTAATACTAATTTAAACATCAAAATATCTACTCCTATCACTATTCGAGATTTATTATGTTAAAATAACATTAATTGTGAGATTCATTACATATTCATCTCAAAGCAGGTTGTAGGTATTTGTTTTGTCAACAACAATTATCAATATAGGATATTTTAGCCTAAAAAAAATAAACAAACTAGATGTCTTCTATTATAGGACCAAGAATAGAGAGACGATCATGTGTTTAATAGCTTAAATAACCGTTGCCAGATTGCTCACATTCTAAAACTCCCAAGGTTTAGGGATTCCACCAACTGAGTTGCTTCTCTAGAAGCATAAATATTTGGTTCATGGAAAAAAGAAAAGTATTGCAAATTGATTTGAAGGAAACAAAATAAATCAATTAATAAATTGGTGTAATGTAAATCTTATTAGTTTAAACTTTTAAGATTGAATTGGCTATCACCTATTTATTGCTGCTTTAATGGACTTCCTAGCAAATTTAATTGTAATAAATGGTATCAAAGCTGGAAATAGATTGGTCCAATCTGTTGTTAATGAGTGCCCAAAAAATTCCAAGATAAGGGTCTGAGTATTGTGAGCCTTCTCACAAAAGTTGATCTTGCACTCTTTAAAAGAGTTGATCTTGGGCTTAAAGAAAATTGTAAAAATTGTGGAGATTTGGATTTTTGACCCTATATTAGTTTTTTTTTTAAAGAGTTGCAAAATTCATGAAGAGCTAGATTTGAGTGATTTGAGCTCAAAGAGATTCTAGTATAAATGTATAGTTTACTCATGAAGAGGATAATATTAGGTTGGTTGTTAAAAGATGTGAGAGAAAAAAATAATAATTAATAAGTTAGTGTAATTTAAATCCTAATAGTTTAAACGTTTGGAATTGAATTGGTTATCACCTATTTATTGGGCTACTTTCATAGACTCCCTAATAAATTTAATTGCTAAAAGTAAACTTCAAATCGATATGAAACTGTTAATCCTCCTCAAATGTTATGAAAAAAAAGATCTATTAAAATTAACCTGAAGTGTGTGCGTCAAGGTTGTTAAAATAGAGTTTTTACGTAAAATCGGTGAAGGGTCCAAAAAATCGAATCGTAAAATCGGATCGTAAAATCGTAAGATTCTACCAATTATGAAAAATAATTTAATAAATATATTATATATAATTATATATATAATATATCTTAAATTTATAAATTATAGACCTGTTTAAACTTATAAAAGTACACAAATTTCATTTAGAGAATATTATCAATCACGCCTAGAAAGATCTAAGGTTCATTAAGTGTTGCACCACTGCCACTAGCATCTAAAGTCAAATTGTCTTTCAAATTGTCTTCACTAGAAGCACCTGCACTATTAAGAACATGCAAATGATTAATTTCAATTAGATCATCATCATCATTAAAGTTCTCAATTATCCACTCATCATCAGATGCTAGATCATCAAAGCTTTTTTCAAAATTTCGAACTTTTCTATTCTTCAATTTCAAATTGTACATCACACAAACCAAGTCATTCATCTTCTTTTGGAGCAATTGGATTGTAAAATCGGATTGTAAAATCGTAAGATTCTAAGTTCCAGAATGTGATATCGTAAGATTTCACCCCATTTAAGATTTTACCTACGTTTTGACTCGGATATTTGGTTTTGACTCTTAAAATCATAAAAACGTACAAGTAAAATCGAGAGTTTAATAACCATGGTGTGCGTAGTAGATTGTTTCCAAGTTACCACATCAATCGAATAATGAGTATCCTACTCAAGTTACCTTGTACTAGAAAAAAATGATTAGCATTTTGAAAAGAAGACAATGTTTGATTAAGGTAGCTAACCCAACTTAGTGGCTCACAAAATTTTCCATTAAAGCATGAAGTATTTCTAGAAAACCATAATCCCTAATAATATATTGCAAAATTTTTAACATTTGGAGAATCAAGGTTACAAATAATATCGATTGCCCATAAATTATTTATTTTCTCAAAACAAGGTTGTACCATACCATTCATGCAAGTCAATGCCCAAACTTGCCTAGTCAAACGACATTCAAACATCATGATTGAAGTTCTCATTTTCAACATGACAAATAGGACACACAGTAGACATGTGAGCTCCCATTCTATTTAAATTGAGCAAAATTGGAAGAAAATTTTTGTACATATACCCAGGTAATATTTCAAATTTATTGGACATATTCATTACCCAATTTTTTCCCATTATCTAGGTATATAAAATAACTAGATATAGAACTGAATTTAACTAGATAAAAGTTTTTTTTTTCTAAAAACTGTTTATACTTCCACTAGGAAAACCTAAGGAAGACAATCTTACAAAAACAACGTTATGAGTACTGAATCTTGATTCAGAAGGTTAGACCCATGAAGGTTTTCAAAAGTAATAATGATAATGCTATTAGAAGGTGCATGAGTATTAACAACTTCAAATTCCTTTTGGAACACGATCTTATAATCTTGGAGTCTAGGTATAAATACGTCATGGTTCTACCATGTAAAGGAGAAAAATTCTAATTCTAGTATCTTGAGCTTTTAGCTATCTTAAAAACCTTAACACTAATATAAGTATTGTAGTATCTACCCAGTGAACAATCCCAATATTTGTTTTGAAAGCCTAATGCCAATTGAGGAGTCCTACTCAAGTTCATTTTGGAGTGGGTTGCGGATATTTGCTTCATCAAGTGGCACCATCGATCTATGGGAAACTTGATTAATCAGTGATATTAGGAAGTCATATCCACTTGTTTCTTTCCTATTACTTAAAATACCAAGTCATACAATACTTGAGACATCCGAGTGGATGTCAAGTCATAAGGATGACTAATTTAGGCACTCTATTTCAAATCATTGCAACTGGTAGATGGAGAATTACTACAATGATGTTGAGTGTGCATTTTAAGAGTAGAATTGAGCTCAATTCGAGAAGTATAAGAATGCAATACAGAACAAAAGAGGTATGTAAGATAATTGAGGACGTGAAGAGAAGAAAATGACCATTAGCTAAAGAGTGACGTGTGGAAGAAGCAATATGAGTTGCATGCTGACAACACCTATCTAGATACTTGTCTTGGTCCAAGAATGCAGGAAAGCTACAAAAGGCTTCATGTTAACAATGTTCCCAAAATTAGTAAGAAGGTATGAGATGACATACAAAATCTACAAGGATCAGATGATAAGGACAATGCTCTTTCGCCAATTGCACCCTATATCACTAATTTTCCTAATTCCATGGGCTTCAAATTGTCAGAAGGGGTGGAGGTGTATGATGGAGATTTCAACCCCTTGGATCATTTGTCTCTTTTTAAGTATGCAATGAAATTCAAAAATGCTCCAATGGAACTTATGTGTAGGGTGTTTCTTATTTATTTGAAAGGAAAGGCTCATGTCTATTTTAATGATCTGTTTTGAGGAAGCATTTTGTCCTTCAAACAATTGATACAACTTTGTACTCTTGCTACTTCCAATGGAAATAATTTGAAAAAATGATTGTAGATTTGATGAATATTAAGCAAATAAAAGACGAGTAGCTGAAGTCTCACGTAGAGAGGTTTTGCAAAAAAGTCTACGGGAGAAAAGCCAAATTGATTAGTTGGTGATCTCAACTTGCATGAATAGGTTAAATCTCTATAATGTTTACATTAGGTTGGGTTGAGATACCCCTACTAATGTCCAGACCTTATGGCAAATGGTACAGAATTACACTAAGGGTCTGTTTGGTACCATGGAATTGGGGCCTTAGAATTAGGATTGGAGGCTCCAATTCTAATTCTTGTGCTTATTTTTAAAAAATATAAAAAAAAATAAAATTGTATTCCAAATCTAAACCTCTCAAGTCTACATCATGAATTCTTTATAAAAACCTAAGAGTCTGTTTGGACAGAGTGTTCTCATTTGTAGGGCTGGTCATGGTTTGGTTAAATCGAATAAACCAACTGAAAAAACCGAACCGAAAAACCAAATAAACCAAACCAAAACTGAATTCAGTTATTTGGTTCGGTTTTAACCGAATCGAATAACTTATTCAGTTTTCGGTTCGGTTTATGGTTTGAGGTTCTAAAAACCGAACCGAACCGAATAAACCGAATCGAATAAGGAACCGAACCGAATAAGGAACCGAACAAATCGAATAAACCAAATAAACTGAAATTTATAAATATATTATATATATAATTTATAAGTATAAATACAAAAATAATTAATATAAATATACAATATATACTAAACAACTTGTAGTTATGTAATCATACTTGTATTCACGAATTTCTTTAGATTTTTTAAATACCGTTTTAGGGTAGAAGTCTGTAAAGTGTAGATAATACGAATGACAACTGTAAAATGTAAATAATACATAGTTTATCATACATACCATACAAATTCGGAATTCAAGTATTATTGAAGGAATTTTTTTACGAGCTTTATCAAACATATCATACATATTCGGAATTTTTATTATTCAAGTATTATTCAAGATATATTATACATATCCGCAATTTGTTGAAGCAATGTGGATAGTTAATAAATAAATTTGATAATGTCGAGGGTTATAGTCATCGACATTTCAAATATTATTGGAAGTTTGTTTGCAGAAAGCAATCTATATCTAGGTAGTAGAAAGAAACAAAAATAAGTGATATGGGATGTTAAGTGATGTCTATTGCATTTGAATCGATATTTTAGAACTATAAGTCGATAGATTTGTCGACGTTTTTTAATCTTTTCGACGTTAATGTCGACATTTTAAAGAACACATTTCGGCATATGTGTCAACATTTTGTACTCAGAATTGACATTTTACACACAATGTCGACATATTTGTCGACGTTTTTTAACCTTTTCGATGTTAATGTCGACATTTTAAAGAACACATTTTGGCATATGTGTCGACATTTTGTACTCAAAATTGACATTTTACACACAATGTCGACATATTTGTCGATAGTTTAAACACAATGTCGACATTTTAATCGACATATTCAGCAGTATAGCGGGATTATGCGGAATTCTTCCTTTTTATTACTCAATCTTCCTATATATAGACATTTCACTTCGCGAACCATGATACTTCACTCCAAAAAGCATCATACGACCGTTTTTTACAGTTTACACTCCCTAAACGATCGCTCTTGTATCTCCAAATCTGTGAGGATCTTACCACGTCCGTATTTTGTTAGGCATGTCGAGCCATGGTGTATGGTCTGTTAATGTTTTGTATGGGAGAGAGTGGATGTTGATTCAGAGACAAATGAACATAGATTCATGCATTTTAAGGGCATTGAAATAATTTTGCTTAGGGAAGATGCGTTTTTCTTGGAAATGGTGCAACAAATCATAAGAATTATGGGCTTAGATCCGGCATTACATGATAGACTAGTTATCGAGTACCTACCAAAGTATCTGTCAACCATAGCCATCCTACCCATCAAGAACGATCACTTCATCCAGTGTTTTATGAATGAGATTACCAGGCGGTCCGAGAGAACAAGGATACCATTATAAGTAACCCTTGGCGCGGTTGGAACAACAAGAGACGAAGACGGCTCTAGCAATTTACCCATAAAGCGTATGACCTCTGATAATCCAATATGGACTAATAATGTAATTCCTTCACGGCAGTTTGATGCAAATATTTTTATAACACCAGATGAAGATCATGGGTCGGATGAAGATCATGAGGATGAAGATGGGGATGAGGAAACGATAATTGGGGAGGAAGGAAAAAAATTTCAAGCAGGGAGCAAAAAAGTAAGCAACAGGTTCATGACAACATTCGCTGCATCGAGGCGAATACGTCCTCACATGCTGCTGCATCTTCTTCGAATGGGTTATTGGCAGTGGTCGATGTTACCATCAAGAAAGTATTCGAGATAAGGAAGCATTTGTTTATGAGGATATCCATGCTTGCCGTGAAACATTTCTTTGAATGGAATGTTGAAAGGGCCAATGCCAAGGCTTGGTACCTTCGGTGTAAGGATGGAAATTGCAAATGGATGCTGAATGCATTGGTGATTGGGAAGTCATCCGCATGGAAGATAACTAAATATGTCAACACCCATACATGTCAATCCTCATTAGTTCAATCTGACAATCGACAAGCATGTAGCAAAGTAATTGGATCGTGAATACATGATATTCGTTCAAAGTTGGGTGTGAACGTATCATATAATAAGGCTTGGAGATCGAGAGAAGCTGCATTGCACCAAGTCAGAGGGAATTATGAGGATTTATATAAGATACTACCATCATATTTATACGTGATGGCTGAAATAAATCATGGCACATTTACTAAGCTGAGTATTGAAGACGACGGAAGATTTAGGTATTTATTTTTCGCGTTTGGTGCTTCGATTCGTGGATTCCGCACCCGCATGCGACCAGTTATTGCAGTGGATGTTTGTTTTATGAAAGGAAGATATCCTGGGTCATTAATCGTAGCAACATGCATGGATGGAAACAACCAAGTATATCATGTCGGATTGGGCATTGTTGATTCTAAGAATGACGATTCATGGGAGTGGATTTTACAAAAGCTTAAGGAGCCAATCGGTGATGAGATGGACGGCTTGGTGTTCGTTTTTGACCGGCATCAAAGCATTGCAAAAGGCATTGCAAATGCTTTCCCAAATTCCTTTCACGGAGTATGTATTTATCATTTGAGCAACAACATAAGAGTAAAGTTCAGAAAAGAAGACGTGATCCCTTTATACTTTAAGGCTGCAAAGGTGTACACAGTTGTAGAATTTAATCAGCTATTCTTACTAATATCGTTGTAAAATTCACGAGTCAGCGTGTATTTGTAAGAAGTTGGGTTTGAACGTTGGTCGATGGCACATTCGGGCAGAAGATAGTATACAGTAATGACGACCAACATTGCAAAATGTTTGAATGCCTTGTTGAAAAATGCTCAGGAATTACCTATTCATGATTGGTCGAGTACATTAGGAACACAATCCAGAGGTGGTACCATGAAAGGGGTTCTAGTGCTAGCGAGATAAAAACACCGACAACCCCATACATTGAAGAGGAAATTGCATCAAGAATGCGAGAAGCACAAGGCTACATTGTTAAGCCGGTCGATATAAACTAATGGTGTGTACGAGACATTGCGAACCGGAATGCTACGGTCGATTTCCTTAAAAAAAGTGCACATGTCGAGTGTTTGATATAGACCAAATCCCTTGTGTTCATGCATTAGCTGCAACTCGCCAACGGCAAATTGACCCTCGAACCCTATGCTCGCCATTTTATCACATGAATGCACTTCTTGCTGTCTATGCTGAATCTATTATGCCGGTAGGTGATCCTAAAAATTGGAATGTGCCCAAAGAAGTTTTAGCAGCACAACTATCACCACCAAAATGAAAGGCTAAGAGTGGTAGGTGCAAAAAACATAGAATTCCGTCAACAGGCGAGCAAAAAGTCACAAAGAAATGTGGTTGGTGCGAAGAGAGTGGACCCAACCGACAAACTTGCTCTAATGCCTTCGTTTGTAGGGATAGAAAGTTATGACATTTTGTGATAATCATTATTCAATATTATATTTATTCATTTTCATAATTTATATTAAATTATGCTCCCCTGAAAAGTTAACATAATTATGCAACCAAATCAACCATACATGTTGTTTTATTAATACGAACAATGCATGTGTTGATAATACGAACAACATATGGAGTGGCCAAATCCCACATTTACAATAATGCAGTTCTTGACATATTTGACGACATATTTCTCGACAGTTGTATCAACATATGTATCGATATTTTTGTCGACAGATGGGCTGATATGTATGTCAACATATTTGTCGACATTTGTTCTTCTACGTGATTCGTTGATATGTATGTCGACATATTTATCGATATTTTCTCTCTCATTTGTTGTTCAAACCCAGGTCGACTATCATTCACATGTCATACAAAAATGTATCCAAATTAAATATGAAGGATATATGCCAGTCCAGTTCATCAAGTTCGGTCTTCTCGGCTGACCTTTTTTGGTCCGTCTAGTTCTGTGTTGTTCGCGTACATGCAGCGGTTTCACCCGTATACGACAATGACTTCACTCTCATGAGGGTTATTGATTCATAGAAGGATGAAGAATTCAGAGAAGGATGAAGGATGAAGGATTAAGGGGCATTGATGTCTTTTCGCAAGGGTCTTAACCCATAATATGCTATCTTTGCAAGGAAAATAGATTTGATGCTATATTTGCAAACGCGTTTTAAAAAAGTACTATTTTCGCAAATTTCTCCGGATCCATTCTATTTGCTTTTTTCTCTCTTCGACTGCCATCATCATCATCTCCTAAATTACCTCGCCAAGCATAAATTAATCGAAACACTATTTAATAATCCATCCTAACAAGAAGAATCCCAGCAAAAGTACAAAAACCTAGCAATCCAAGTTACCTTGCCATCCCTTGTACATTCCCTTGCAGTGGATTCTGAATCACGACAAAACCCTTTTTAGAGTATAGAGTCGAACCCTCTTAATTGAGCTGCAGTTCAGTGAAGCTCAAAACTTCCAAAAGGGAAAAAAAATGGTGGGCATTTTCTCTAGATTTTCTGTCAATAAAGTTGGGAATCGTTGGACCCAAAGTGCCCTTGTAAGCTTGCTTTTTCTTTTACTCGACTGTGATTTTCGTTTTCCTCTCTGTTTTTTGATGATCTGGCCATAGGGTGTTTCCTTCTGTACACCCCGTTTTATGATGATGTGATAATGAAAGGAGCTTCCTTTTTCTATTGTGGTCTGTTTTCTTATTTTGGTTATTAGCTGAAATTAATTATTGCTCCTTTTTTAATCCTGAGATGATTCTTCCATTTATAAAGTTTTCTATATTAAGCGGTTAATTGTTTTGATTTGTATCAATGGTTTGACTTATTGTTGGCCTATGCCTTTTGCTGTTGTAACTTTCTCTCATATGACTATGTCCCAAATGCCCCTTGCAGTTGTGCTCAATGCTTATTCTTTAGCCTTTTAAAATAGGTCTAACATACAAAAATAAATTTCTAAACTTCATCTTATAACAATTTTTACTGACCTTTCAATTTTAACAATACAGTACATAACCTTTTCAATTTGTAACAATTATGGCCTCTGTTAGTACGCCGTTAAGGAGTCTGTTAAATTGATGATGTGGCAGCCACGTGGGCTACACGTGGATGCCCAGTCAGAGTCCCTATGCAAGGTTTCATTGTGATGTCCTGCTTTTCAAACTTCTTGTTTAGCATACCCAACTGTCTGAAATTGTATGCAGGAATGTGGACTCATTCAGTGACGGTGAACCTGACAACTCTAGTGGCATCCCATACTTCTATTGGACAACACTTGATCCAACTACAAATTACATCTGAGAAGGATTTTGGATACTGAATCAATGATGGATTTCCACGACCAGACGACTGCTTAGAGTAAATGGCTAGCTATCCTCCAATCTCCATTTCTCTGCTCAACGACCGACTTTACTCACTTCTCCCAGCCAACTTCTGCAAAACCCCCCTTAAATCCCTGTCATCATCCTTCCCCCCAACTCCTTTCTTCACCTTCTCCAACTCAAACTCACCCACTGGCTGCCATATACTTCGCCCAAAGCCGCTACTTTGCCGTGCTGCCTCAGCCGGCGGCATTGAAACTCTACCCAAATCCGCCATCAAAAGAATAGCGGAAAAGCTTCGCAGCCTCGGCTACGGCGGAGATGATACGGATAAAGGCAGTCCACCACCAGAGGCTAACAATACGGAGAAAAATACCCACGGCTACTCCCCTGGCGAAATCTCTGTTTCGTTGCCCACCCAACTGCCCAAATACAGGGTCGGCCACACTCTTGACTTGAGTTGGAGCACGCCCGAGAACCCCGTCCCTTTACCCGGTGCCGGGAAGGCGATTCAGAAGTATCACCAGTTGAGGCTCGGGGCAATCAAGGAGAGGATTGAGCAGAAGTCCAAAAACCAAGAAGGGTGGGGAACACGAGGATTGAGCAGAGGTTTGGGCGGCCATGAAAGAAGAAGAGACTAAAAAAATAAAATTTTTGCTGACTGGGTATCCACGTGTAGTCTGCCACATCATCAATTTAACAGAATCTCTAACGGCACACTAACAGATGTCATAATTGTTACAAATTGAAAATATTAAGTATTGTATTGTTAAAATTGAAAGGTCGGGCTAAAATTGTTACAAAAGACAAAGTTCAGGTCATTTTTATATATTAGGCCTTTAAAATAAGAATCCAAGGAGTTAAGTGTGCATATACTCATTGATTGAAGTGCTTGTTCTATAATTGTAGAGTGGGAAATCTGCTGCCATTTATGCCTGTGATGAAGAGCAAGAAATCCTAGTTATTGAGATACTGTTGCAAACTCCTCTAATTAAAGAAAAAATGCAGCTCTTGATTTAAATTCTTTCACTGTAAAATATTCCTTGTAGTTCAGATGCAAGATGTTTATAGTCTTCATTAGGGGTGCTTTAATAGTACTTAAAGTTCAGGCTAGCCAACCTTAAGATGCAAAAGATGTTTGGTGTTGTTCCAACTTCAATGAATTTAAAATTCAATGTGCAAGATCAAAATATCATGGTGCCGACAGAAAAGAACTAGACCAACTTGAAGCAGCTTTGATGTTGCAAGACATTTGGATCAATGAATCTGTTACATACAAGAAGCATATATGAAAACTTTTGAACTTGCAAGTCCTAATAGCTTGTTCACTGAGATGAACGTATTTTGCTTATTGGTTAACATTTCTTATACGTCACCTAAAAAAAGAATCAGGTGTGACACAAAAATATGTATTTAAGGATGGAATAAGATTACTGCATTTGTCAAAGTAGGTAGTTATTTTCTCAATTGGATGTAATGGCGTGCAGCAAAAAAAATCTACAGTATTATTTTGGTTTTTTGACACAAAAACATGTATTTAAGGATGGAATAATATTACAGCTCAACATCCTAACTACATTTTGGTATAAGACCTTAATGATTGGATATATAATACGTGATCTCAGTACTGATTATGAGTACGACTGTTGACTATGACAAGCCTGATTGATTTCAAATGTTTTCTGATAACGTGGAGCACAGAATCACCACGGCCTTATAATTAAATGAGGCTGTAGGGCTATACTTTTGCCTTTAAATTTGTGATGACATATGAGCGAAGGATCACCATCATGAATGTTTAAGATCTTGTCCTATTTGCAATCCTCTATCTAGAAAATCTGTTGCATTTACTATTACAAAATCCCTTCTGGGGTGGGGATATATTAGTTTTTTTTTTTTTTTTGGTTAACCATTCTAGAGTAAGTGAGACATTGAATTAAATGGGGTTTGTTTTATGGAAAAATATCAACACAATTTGTCATTAATTATCTCCTCGTCTTATACTAAACCATTGTAGACTTCTTGTCTACTTCTTGTCTATTTCTTGAATTTTCATCTTCCCGGCAATGGATACATATATGGTGTTGGACTGAGTTGCTTTTTGGAATTTAAGGCAAGGCTGAGTCTATGATGCCTGCATTTGTTCTGCAATCTTTTTTTTTCAATGTTCACTAAGTAAAATATTTTATTCCATCCATGGAGAGTTTCTGCATTCTCCAACTATAAAAATGTACAAGATGTAAAGTGTAAAATCCCACGGCTACTAGATCATCCCTTAGGCTTACGCATATTAAAAGAAAAGAAAAATAGCAGATCATCATGCCTTCCTTTCCCCTCTTTCAGATTCAAACATTGCTCCCCTGTGCTGTGAAGTATGTTAATTTACTATTTGTCTGTCCCTCTTTGATCATCTTAATTCCCGTCAATTAGTCATGTTTTCTTGTTGATGATCATTTGTTTTCATCCCCCTTAATATACCTTGGCTCGGAAGTTCAAGGCTAATTTCAGTTTTTGGATGTGTCTAATTTGCAGTGATGAAAGGATTCAACAGAATGAAAGCAAAGAACTTCAAGTTGAAATCACATCTAAAGAGAAGATTAAACCAGCATCTCCAACTCCACCACACTTGAGGACGTACAATTTTTCATTTCTGGATCAACTGAATCCTCACTTTTATGTTCCATTGGTTTACTTTGATAGTTAAGTTAGTTTTGGATTTGTTATGATGTACAAAATCTAAGAATCATTTTGTTGTATGGATGATATGATATATAGCAACCTTTATCCTATTATTTATTATAGATGCATAATTAGTAAATTTTAGTTCTATTTGAAATTTTAATTTACATGAAATTTTTCAATATCTAAACAAAGAATTTGAAATTATAAATAAATTCCATCTTGATTCAAATGATTTGCCAAACAAAAGAATTCAAATAATTTGGAATTCTAATGTGATAAATTCAATTCTACATAATTATAATTCCAATTCAATTCTAATTTTAAGACACCAAATGAACCCTAAAGGAAAAGAAACTAATAGGTGAAAGTGGAAAAAAAAAATTGAAAAACAAACAATTTTAAGGGTAGAGACAATCAGAGCAGAGTGCGGTGTTAGATAGGCTAAACTATAATTAGGGTAGACCCTTATTTAGGACAGAGACTTGACATCCTTAACAAAGAGCGTGCCAAGATTTTGCTATTCATAAAGATATTTTGATACATTCGGTGTCGTTAATCATAGCCCAACACAAGCAATCTCGTCATTTGTGTGTGTCATACACAATGATCATGGCCATGACATTGAGAATTACATTGATCTAAAAAAGGAGATCGAGGATTGTATAAAAAATGGTATTGGTGGGATTGTCGAAGCCCCCAAAATTAATTACCGATCTCACAATTAACTGCAATAAAAGGTGGACGGGTCGAATCCCTCAGGGAACTTTTTTCAAAGTTCTTAGCAATAAACAAAAGAGGGGTTTTGGATTCAGAAAACTATTTATAAAATTAAAATATAAACTCAACTAAAAAATTTCTTCTTTGTTTTTTACAACGAAATAAACAAATGTGAATAACAATCTTACCAAGAATCCAACCCAAGAAATACGATTTCTGTCAATGCTTCTCGATCACAGGTTACTAAACAGCATTCTTATCAGTTCAAATATTAAACCAAAAATCTACCGGATTAGCCTAAGTAGATTTTATATTTTCCAAATTCGTTTGCCTGAACCTAGTATCCAAAACAAACCTAATTCTCAACCGACTAGGCACGATAGCGTTCCATATCAAATTGACAACAGCATTGAGTAAGTGAAATGGTTAAACCAATTCCAAACAATTGAGATAGCTACAATTCTCTAGACTCGTTCCATTAATTCTTTCCTAAGCCAAAGTCACACGATCGCTCACACTTTTCACATGCAAATTATTGTAGATGCTCTCAGTTCCAATTATTCTAAACTATTTTGGATTTAGAACAGGGTAGATAGCAGTTGAAAGATTAAAACTAATTGAGTTGTCAATTCAAATGATCCTAATCTTTCATAACAATTCAATCAAGAATTAATGAATACTCGGACACAATAAGAAATTTAAATTAAACCAAAACCTCACGAGAAAACATTGACATCAATCTCTCCCTGGATCAGAAACCAACGCTTTAGCCTCTCATGGTGGTGCTCAACATCCTTGGATCAACTTTGTGATTTTATTGAGAATGATCAAAGAGGAAAGAAGAACCGTACAGATGAGAAGACAAAGGCGGCTGTTTTTTTCCAAGATCTCCTTTTTTTTTCCTCCTTATGGTTCTCTCTAAAAAATAAAGGAAATAGTGTATATAATAGAAAGGAAACTAAATCAACCGAATTTTAATCCTAAAATTCGTGCATTTTTGACTGGAATCAAATTTGGGTAGACCGTTAGCCTCAGATGTAGTTGGAGTAACTGATTTTGTTACTGCCTCTCGCTCAAAAAATTCCAACTCTTTCCCGAATCTTCTTCTCTAAAAACTGACCTGCTTTTATTTATTTATATAAATCAATTAGTAAGGCTAATAAAAACAATTCTTATCCTACAAAATATTATTTTTATTGTTGGGAAAGAAAAAAACATAAATAAATAAAATTTAGCACTTTAAGTATAATAAACTTACCAACTCTACAAAATCTAATAGAATGATAACAAAAATTTCCAAAAATATAGTAATATTACTTGTTAAATTTAGGTATATTTGATTTTTATCAAATACCCCCAAACTTAAACCATTGCTCGTGCTCGAGCAATTTATTCACAAACACATAAGAGCAAATAAAACACGTAAAGAAAAACACAACTCGGACTAACACAAAGTGACTTCTTATGTAATGGCAAGCATTGACCTAATCATGCCCCTCATCGATGTCCCCATTTTACTGAACAATGCACATTTAACTTTCAGAAAATGTAAACACCATGTTGCCTCATAGAGTGGAATATTGCAGCTTGCACTAAGGTAATGTAAGTCCCTCTTTTCTCCACTTTTTCGGTACTAATATTTGCATATTAAATGTTGCCGTGTGTGTGTGTGAATAAGGAACATGTTCATGAACAATGCAATGCAAGAACTGAGCACCACTCATGATAATCATGCTACTAAGACATCTCAAAATTTCACAAAAATTTCACTCACTTGAAATCGTTAAGGCATTGAATTCTTTTCTATTCCTTTCCCCCAAGTTGTCACATAGCCTTTTGACAAATTTCTATCACATTAAGCAACGAAAGTCACATTCCACTTGGGGTACTTCACTCTTGTTTTGTTTTGTTTTGTTTTTTTTTTTACTCGGCCCAGAGTTTTGTGGCTCTTTTTCCTTCTACTACACATACAAGTTCACTCAGGAGACCTCCCCTAAGAGCAGTCTCGTAGCGGAGTAGCAATTCAGCCCACAATAGTGAACATAAAAAAAAATGCAAAAAAATGATTGCCTAAGTCATCTTTGAAGTTTTAAGTGAAGTGCCGTAGTTATTGAGATGCATTAGGAACATTACTTTGGCTCACAAAGGCCTCATAATCCATACACTACATCTCACGAACATGCCCCATGAAATGTGCACTAAGACAACATCATTTAATAATCAAAACTTTCCTAAATAAGTAAAGAATCGGAAAAAAAAAATACACCACCATTTTCATGCTTACTCATTCCACTTTTTCTTCATTGACTAATGTTCACATTTCTTCAATTTTCACATGCAATTGGCCAGTAAAAAGGTGTCCTAGATGATGCATGTTTCGGCCGTTTCTTGCCACCCCTAAGGAAGTCACAAGCATTACAAAACAAATGCATTCTATATTTCATTTAGGCACAAAATTACAGCCACACTTTACCCAGAATTTTGCTTGCAATGCCCTCAAAATATCACCCCCAAACTTGAAATGTGCAATGTCCTCAGTGCACAAAACAAAAAAATAAGTGCCGACAAATAAGCAAAATGCAGCACAAGAAAGCAGCCACTAATCCAAATTTAGCAAGCAGGCATGAAACAAAATATTGCATACAAAATTCAGCAAATCAGGGG
The DNA here is from genome assembly GCA_020080225.1 of Gynochthodes officinalis. Classification (NCBI taxonomy): domain Eukaryota; kingdom Viridiplantae; phylum Streptophyta; class Magnoliopsida; order Gentianales; family Rubiaceae; genus Gynochthodes; species Gynochthodes officinalis. The sequence goes on along the minus strand of CM034621.1, from coordinate 17,570,939 downwards.
TACTCTTTCATTAATTCAGCATCTTAGTCCAAAAGGATCATACCTGTATTGTGAATACCATCATCACAATTTGAAATAAATGACCGTGCCAGCAGCCATGTCTCTAGTGCAGCAGTTGGAAAAATCAGCTTGCAGTGTTGTGCAATGTCCAGCAATTCAAAATGGCAGAAACAATTTTATGTCACGGTGCATGTGCAGATTTTATGCCTATTGTGTGTGCTCAGAATTTATGCATTCACTATATTTTTATTTTTATTTTTTTAGTTTATTTATTTAAGTTTTCTTTTCAGCCGTGCTTATGTGTGCAGTGGTGCTTCCTTTTGGCACAAAAAAATATGCAGCCAAAGAACCGTGCAAGTGTGGAGAAATAGAAGTACAGTCACTACACGTGTGAAATAAGAATGTTCAATTGCTCAATTGCTTACAATGGAACTGAAAATTTCGTTTAGGCATTTCATCAAACACATGATGTGCAAAGTTAAAATCATGAAGATTCATACAACTAGGATGAATCATGGCCCAAAAATTTTAAACAGCACCAAAAACACCCAATCAACAGTCCTTATCAATAAAAACAAGCATAAGAAAACAATATGAGCATCAAATTCCAGTTTGTGAAGTGAGGGTTTAAATTTTTTCTCACCTGCTGCCCTGCCTTTACATTTCATACACACGCGTGTCCATGCATACAAGCTGTCCAAAGGAAAAAGGATGCACTAAGTTCCGAGCTTCCTCCAGTCTTCAGCTACTCGTTCTGCCCGAGCTGGCCCCCAGTTGTATATGCAAAACAAAAGAATGCTGTGAAATTAATGAACAATTTGCGGGTGGGGCTGTCCTAAATAGTAGCTAAAATTTTATTTTTTTTAAAGCACATCTAAGTTTTATGCAAAATGCAAGCACTGTTCCAGCTCCTCCCGAAAATTTTCTTATCAAATTCTTCTTCTTCTTTTTCATACAATTTATATGCAACTACACTAAGTGAAACTGACAGAGATTCTACTTCTAAAAATGCAATGCAATAAGGCTAAATGACTTGAAAAAGTAAAAAACAGTACTAAAAGGATACTTATTCCTTGGGCTGCCTCCCAAGAGCGCAACTTTTTAACGTCGTATGCCCGACGACCTCTTGCTTTCTCAATTTTCTAAATAAATTGGCATAGTCAACTTAATGCCTTGTTCGGGGGATGCATCAACACCTTCATGGAATAGTTTTAAGCGATGACCATTTACCGTAAAAACCTTGCCCATATCCACACTCTTTTTCTCCACTGCACCATGTTGAAAAACATTAGTACAACAAATGGTCCAATCCATCTAGAGCGCAGCTTACCTGGCATGAGCTTTAGACGAGAATTATAGAGTAAAACTTTCTGACCAATTGCAAATTGCTTCCTCAAAATCATGCTATCATGAAATAATTTGGTCTTCTCCTTGTAAAGGCGTGAATTCTCGTAAGCTTCTAATCTCAATTCTTCAAGCTCTTGTAGCTGCAATTTCCTTTCTTCTCCAGCCTTCTCCAAATTCATATTGCAACGACTCACCGCCCAATAAGCTCTATGCTCAATCTCTACCGGTAAATGACAATACTTCCCAAACACTAACCTATAAGGAGACATCCCTATAGGAGTCTTGTAAGCCGTCCGGTAGGCCCAAATTGCATCATCAAGGTGTAGGCTCCAATCCTTCCTCCCCGGGTTGACTATCTTCTCTAGAATGGACTTTACCTCACAGTTAGAAACTTCAGCCATGCCATTGGTTTGGGGATGGTAAGCTATAGCCACTCTATGATGGACCCCATATTTCTTCAAAAGAGCTGCAACTGTGCGATTACAAAAATGACTCCCTTGGTCACTAATCATTGCTCTTGGAATGCCAAGCCTGCTGAAAATATTAGTCTTGATAAACCCTGCAACAACCTTGGAATCGTCAGTCTTGGTGGCTTTTGCTTCCACCCACTTGGACACATAATCGACAGCTAAAAGAATGTAAGAAAAACCGCAAGAGGATGGAAAAGGGCCCATAAAATCAATACCCCATACATTAAATATTTCGCAAATAAGGATGGGGGTTTGCGACATCTCATTCCTCTGGATAAGAGTTATTTCCCCAAATATTGATTCAAAAAAAAAATTAAATAAATATTAGTTTTGTTTTTTACTTTTGTACTGAAGTCGGTTTTTCAAAAACCGACTTCAGTACAAATTGGCAAGCCCCACTTTCTCCTTTCTTTTCTTCCTTCTTCCCTCTTTTCTTCCTTCTTCTTTCTTTTCTTCCCATTTCTGACGCCAGACTTCCTCTTCCGCTTTCTGCACTCAATTTTTTTCTTTGTTTTCATAGATCTACCTCCTCCTCCCTCCCCCACCCCAAATCCAGCCCCCTTGCACCCTCCCCCTGCCACTCGTTTGACAGCCCTCCAAGCAGTGCCTCTCCACCGAGCCTCCAACCGAAAAAAATATATATATATATATATATACAACACTCAAGTTCTTGCCCCATATTTTTGTTAGAATGTGAATTACCATTTATTTTTTACAATTTCTATGTTAAATTTGATATTAAATTATTATGTTGTTTTATATGTTAAAATTTGATGTTAAATTTGTATGTGGCTTTATATGTTAAATTTTTTGTTACATTTGTATGTTATTTTATATGTTATATGTTAAAATTTATTTTATATGTTAAATTTGTATGTTAAATTTGTATGTTAAATTTGGATGTTAAATTTGTATGTTAAATTTAATGTTTAATTTTATGTTAAATTTGGATGTTAAATTTGTATGTTAAATTTTATGTTTAATTTGTTTGTTAAATTTGTATGTTATTTTATATGTTAAATTTTATGTTCAATTGTTTTTTATATTTTAAATTTGATGTTACATTTGTAAGTTAAATTAGATTTTATATGTTTAATTTGTATGTTTAATTTATGTTAAATTTGTATGTTCAATTTTACGTTTAAATTGTTTGTTAAATTTGTATGTTATTTTATTTGTGAAATTTTATGTTCAATTGTTTTTTATATTTTAAATTTTATGTTACATTTGTAAGTTAAATTATATTTTATATGTTAAATTTTATGTTTAATTTGTGTGTTTAATTTGTATGTTTAATTTTATGTTAAATTTGTATGTTAAATTTGTATGTTTAATTTGTTTGTTAAATTTGTATGTTATTTTATATGTTAAATTTTATGTTCAATTTTTTTTATATTTCAAATTGTATGTTACATTTGTAAGTTAAATTATATTTTATATGTTAAATTTTATGTTTAATTTGTATGTTTACTTTTATGTTAAATTTGTATGTTCAATTTTATGACTTAAAATCTGTTAATTAGTTATCCTCTATTGATAAAAACCTTATTTGTAGTGAAAAGGAAAATAAGTTGAGTGAAGAACATTTTCGAAGATCGAAGTAACCGACGAAGGTAAACAATTTATATATTATGATTGAGATTTGACGTTAATTTTGTTTCATAAGTTGTTAATTATTGTTAGAATTATTTGAATTGATGTTGGAAATTTCGTTGTGAATAAAGTATGGTGATTTTTTTATTTGGAATGATTGGGATTGATTATTAATTTCATTCATTGAATTGCCGATTATTGGAATAGTAAGTGTTGAATAGTGGAGTTGATGTTGTAAGTTAAAGAATGATGGTCAGATTTGATGAATATAATGCTTTATGTTGTTGGGAAAATATTAGGTTATGAATGTATGGAAAAATATTAGTTGTTTACTTGTGTGAGGTGGTGATTTGGACTAATTTTTATTGAGTTTGCTATTATTGGAATAATACGTTGTGAATAGTACTGCTGATGATGCCAAACAAAGAATTTATATTAGATTTGTTGAATATAATTGTGAATGTTGTTTGGACGTACAAACCAGCAAAATGGTTGGTTGTTTACTTTTGTGTAGGCGTGATTTGGCTTTATTTGGATTGATTTGGAATTTTATTCAATGAGTTTGCTCTTATTGGAATAATTAGTTCCAAATAGTGGTGTTGATGATGATAATGAAAGGATTGTGGTTGGATTTGACGAATATAATGCTTTATGTTGCTGAGAAAATGTTTACTTATGAATGGATGTGAAAATGTTAGTTGGTTACTCTTGTTGGGTTGTGATTTGGATCATTTTTTATTGTCTTGGATCGTTTTGGATTGTTTTAGACCGTTTTGGATTGTTTTGGATTTTAGCCAATGAGTTTCCTGTTATTGGAAGGATAAGTTGTGAATAGGGGTGTTCATGGTAATGAATAAAGGATTGTGGTTGGATTTGACGAATATAATGCTTTATGTTGTTGGGAAAATGTTTGGTTATGTATGGATGTGAAAATGTTAGTTGGTTACTCTTGTTAGGTTGTGATTTGGATCGTTTTGGATTTATTTGGAATTTTATTTGATTCAATGAGTTTGCTCTTATTGGAATAATAAGTTCCAAATAGTGGTGTTCATGATGACAATGAAAGGATTGTGGTTGGATTTGATGAATATAATGGTTCATGTTGTTGGGAAAATGTTTGGTTATGAATGGATGTGAAATGTTAGTTGGTTATTTTTGTGAGGTGATGACTTGGATTGAGTTGGATTGTTTTGGATTGTTTTGCCTTGTTTTGGATTCATGTGGCATTTTAGTCAATGAGTTTGCTATTGTTGGAATGATAAGTTGTGAATAGGGGTGTTGTTGATAATGATTAAAGGATTGTGGTTGGATTTGATGAATATAAGGCTTTGTGCAGTTGGGAGAATGTTTGGTTTTGAATGGATGTCAAAATGTTAGTTGGTTAATTTTTTTGTCGTGGGAGTAATTCCATAAATTTTTCTATGCCCATTACTTCAATAACTTTGAGCCCTATATTAATGTACATTTTATGTTATTATTGATGGCATACACAATATAGAAATGGGCAAGGATCGAGTGAGGCTTGTGTTATACTGGGATGGAGAAATAGTTAGTGGCCCGAACGGCTCCGAATACAGTAATTTGCCAAAACAGTTTATTGCTGTTGATCAAAATATTAGCATGTCTGAAGTTTTGAGAAAATTGCATCGGGCTACTGGATTGGATAGAAGCCAAGTTAGGATGAAATTAATGTGCCGTTATCCTCTTAGCAGCGTTGGTAATTCAATAACATACATACCAGTTCCAGTGGATGATGATGATACGGTGAGGGAGATGTTGTACATTCCAACCACATGTCCGAGTCTTAATGCGGTTGAATTGTACATAAGTTACGAATCCGGCCCAGATTCCATTTGTTCTGAGGACAATATGTCAGTGGTTCCCCAAACAAATGTTGGGTCATTCACACAACTTCTACAAAGTAGAAAGGGAGAAGGGCTTCTTAATGATCAATGGTTTACTTATGGTGTTTTCATATCGAATGATGCGCCTTTTCCACAACCTTATTTTGTCCCCAAGGATCCTAGTCGTGGCCCCTTTGGCGAGGGTCCAAGTAGGGCCAATTTGGAAGAAGGTTCAAATTATGCTACCTTTAATGTTGGACCATTTGGGGGCAATTACAATGAAGACCCAAATTGTGGCCAATTTAATGAGAGTACAAGTGGGGGTAATTATAATGAGGGGCCAAGTCGTGCAGCTTTCGTCGGAGAGCTGCCTAAGCCCGAGCCAATTGCCCAAGCAGCCAATACGTTCACACTAGGGACCACATGCCAAGATATAAGTATTCCCTATGATCCCCTATATGTATGGATAGACGGGGGTTCAGAATCATTGGAAGATAGTGAAGCGGAGAAGGGCGAGGGTGGTGGCCATCAGGAAGAAGAGACTTTGCATCCACCGATTGATGTTTCCCACTTGGATACCGTTTTCGATGATATTCCCTTCTACACTAACATCGGTGATCCAAAGATTTCTATGATCGACCAGTCCAATTACGATCGCCGACCCGTTTGGGTTGATGATCGAACTTCAGAACTAGAGGTTGGAATGGTTTTCCGTACCAAAGAAGGGGTGCAACATGCAGTTAAATGTTGGTCCATTCGTGCACACAGGTACTTCAAAGTGTATGAAAGTACTCCTACTAGCTGGTTTGTCCGATGTCTTTATTATGCGGACAAGAATTGTTTGTGGAAGGTTCGAGCAACGTTGAGAAAGAAACATACATTTTGGGAGATCACAAAGATGCATTTGAAACACACATGCTTCCCCGAGATACAGTCAGAGGACCACCCGAATTTAGATTATGGGATGGTTAGCCGAATGGCTCGGAACAATATTAAGGAAAATGCTTCATACAAGGTCCTCGACATAGTTGAAGATGTGCGCTCACTTGGAGTTAACATTTCATACAAAAATGCATGGTTGGGGAGAAGGAAAGCCATTGAACTAGTATATGGTAATTGGGAGACTTCGTACACCATATTACCGAAGTTCTTACTTGCCCTTCAGTCTTCTAATCTTGGCACCGTTGTTGAATGGCGGCATACGGAAGATAGTATTGGAGATTACAACATATTTGGTTTGGTGTTTTGGGCATTTAGGCCTTGTATTGATGGTTTTCAACACTGTCGTCCTGTAATTAGTATTGATGGCACTTTTCAATATGGGAAATAAAAGGAAAAGATCCTTATTGCAGTAGGTGCTGATGCAGTTGGCCATATTCTTCCTTTAGCTTTTGCAATTGTTGACGAGGAAAGTTTAGCAAATTGGTCCTGGTTTTTGTATCATTTATCTCGTCACGTGATTTGTGGCCGCGAGGGAATTTGTTTGATTTCAGATCGAGCCCGGGGAATTTTGCGAGTCGTTGAGAACAACCCTACATTACAACCACCAATGGTTCACCACCGGTTTTGCCTGCGGTATGTCAAAGCTAACTTTAGTCAGCGATTCAAGAATAATGCTTTGACTGAATTGATGTATCACGTTGCTACTGCACACCAACAACGCAAATTTGCTTAGATAATGGAATCCAAGAGGTCATTGGATGAAGACGCCCATAAATGGTTGATGGATATTCCACTCGAGAAATGGGCACTATGCTATGATGGTGGTTTCCGATATGGCATAATGACAACGAACAGTTCCGAATCGTTCAATGGAGTCTTGAAAGGTGCCAGGAAATTGACAATAACAGCTTGCGTGCGTGCGACTTTTTACCGATTGGTTACTTACTTTGACTCGCACCGCATCGAAGACCACAAACATGTTGCTGATAAGAATCCGTAGCCGACAAATGTGCAAGAAAAGTTCCTTCGGAGCGAGCACAAGTCCAAATATCACCAGGTGACGGCCTTTGTGAGGGAAGAAGGCTTATACCAAGTCACGACAGGGGTTCATGGTGACAAAGGAGGGAACGTGCATACGGTACACCTTAACAACCGATCATGCACATGTGAGAAGTTTGAAATTTACAAGATTCTGTACTCCCACACACAAAAGGTTTGCGCTCAAATGGGACGGGTTGTTTTGGCACTCGTGGATGGTGTATATAAAGTGGAGAAAATGGTGCAAACCTATTCAAACTATTTCTACCCCATGCTCCACGAGGACTATTGGCCACCAGCACCTTTTCATCTAGTCGCCAATACGGCAAGACTCAATGACCGTTCGGGCCGTCTAAGATCCACCCGTATAAGGAATGAAATGGATCGAGCACAAAATCAGATGTGTAAGGCATGTGGAGTACTTGGGCATAATAGGAAGGCATGCCCTAACATAGAGAGGCTTAGAGATAAGGCAGCTATGAACCCATGAATGCTGATATGTAATAAAAACTATATTGTGATATTGGTATATCAATTATTATTATTTTAGTCATTCGGTGTTTCATTTTATCATTTGGATCGTTTTGTGTTTTATGTTGTGTCTATTTTTACAAAGATACAAAATGGACTCATGAGCTTGTTTTCGCATGTGAATTACGCAATCTCCAATATGTGTCCATTGATATTATTAATTCTTTGGGGTGTTTGAATGGACGTGGTAAGACGTTGTGTGTTAATGTAGTTGTTTTTTTTACATATCTCAAAGGGACTCACGACGAAACTTTCGCATGTTCTATTTGCAATCGTCAATGGATTTTGCAAATAATATAGTAAAATTGTGAATCATATGTTCAGGTTATGGAGTTTGCGGGCACTTCATCCACATTCGCCGATGTATCTCCTGGGCCACAACGGCGAGATGTTCTCACGCTTCAAGCCAGTCATCGATCGGAGCTCGTTTGGGATGATCCAGAAATGGAGCCGTTGAAAGTGTACAGGGCAGATGTGGACGTGTGGAAAGTTGGGCCACTCGATATTAGGGTAGTTGATTTGTTTTACGAAGTAGGCCTTTATGGTGTATACATAGGGGTGGCAATCAGGTCTTGTTTCGGGTTCGCGGGTCGTGTTTTGACACGGGTATTATAAGTTTTACATGGACCCGAACACGACCCGCGAGCCTGTTCGTGTCAGAAAACGTAACCTGAACACGACCTGTTTATTTTTCGGGTAACCCGACACGACACGAAAAGACCTATTTAACACGAATTTTTTTTAAAAAATAATAAATAAACTTTAAATTATTACGATTTTTTTTAAAAAATAATAAATTATTTTTAAATTAATAATAAATAAATAATTTTTAAACTAATTGTTCAAAAGGCCACAATAATCATAGCCTCTTCATTTAAACAAACTATTAACAACTCCCCCCTCCCCTACTTATAATTGTGTTTTCCCTTCCTTCCTTCATCCAAAGTCAATGTGGGATATGAAAATCCCAAAGGAAAAGCTAAAAAATGCCATTACAAGGAATTGTACCTTGGTCTCTAAAGCAAGTGGTCAAGACACTTACCACTATGCTACAACAAACACATTGATAACTAATAAACAAATAGTATTATTATATATAAGTTAAACGCGTTAAGAGGTCGACCCACGGGTTGAACAGGTCGACCTGAACACAACCCATTTATTTTACGTGTTATTCGTATCCGACCTAATTTCGACCCGAACCTGTTAAGGGGTGGACCTGTACCTGTTGATTACGTATTAGGTTCGTGTCGTGTTTTCGTGTCGTGTCGCAAATTGCCACCCCTATGTATACATGACAGGATGTATACAAGTTGACTGGGCATTGATCACGGCATTGGTGGAGAGATGGCAGCAGGAGACGCACACATTCCACCTTCCAGTTGGTGAAGCCACCGTGCGTTACAAGATGTCGCGGCACTATGGGGTTTACGGATCGACGGAGAACCGGTGATTGGGGAAGATCCGAATCATACGATTGAGGAGTGGCAGACTATATGTTTGAGCTGTTGGGTTACATGCCGGCCCCCAACCATTTCGACGGAGATCGGTTGAAATTAAGGAGTATCGCAATGCATATCCGGGCACGTCCTCTACTAGATGAAACCCCATATGAGCAGATGGTATAGCATGCCAGATGCCAGATCATGCAAATGATAGGGTCGATGATGGGGGATAAGTCAGGTATGAAGGTCAAATTGATGTACCTACCTCTATTGAGGGATATAGCGACGGCATCGGGGTATAGTTGGGGTAACGCCGTGCTAGCATCATTATATAGAGCGTTATGTCGGACGGCAATGGGAGATACGGCCTGCATATGTGGACCCATGGGCTTACTGCAAGTGTGGTCTTGGGAGCGATTACCGCGAATAAGACCCCAACACCGAAATGTCACAGAGCCTCATCAATATGGCTATCCCGGCATGCCTTTCGGACCAAGAGCATGCGTGTATGTGTTTACCGGTTTAATTTTTGCAATGGCATATTCGATTTATTTTAAATTGTGTCTGATCCTCTATATGCTCGTATATTGATTCATTGCAGATGGAACACGGGTCTGAGTTTTAGAAATGTTGGATGCCATGTGTTGCGTATGTATCGGGATCGGCTGGACTATATGGCCGAGGAGGACGTAAGTAGATAAATAATTACTGTTTCGAAACTATTGGCTCGTTACAACTAAATTTAGTTCAAACACTGATGATTGTTAACCTTCTTTCTTTCACAGTTTATCTGGCAACCGTATCAAGATGGTGACGGCCTGTATGAGTTGCCTGAACACTGCTTATTTGGCCGTGCTATTTGGTGTGAAGACGTGCTCCTATTCAACTTTGATGTAGTTGAACTACATTTACTAGGGCGGGTTATGCGGCAGTTTGGCTATATTCAGACGATCCCTCTGACCGTAGACACGGATATAAGGTTGCATCGAGTGGATCGTCGGGGTAGGAAGGGAGTGAACTGGATGTTACGATATGCAGTTTACGTTCATACGTGGAACAGCCGAATGGACCGGATTGTGACTAGCAGGCCTGCAACTGGTCATATGCATTATTTCTCATAATACATGATCTGGTATCGACAGATTACTCGGAATCTTATCGGTAATCCCGCGCATCGACCGGACCAGGGTATGCGCCCAACCGCATCGATTGTCTTGTATTGGGTATGTATATAACTTTTAAAATGTTCATATTCGCCGATGTATAGAAAATGTTATGGTTAAGCACTTTTTTATATGCAGGGTGAATGTTGGGAGCAAGTGAATGATTTGGCCCGTGATTTCACCAATGTCGAGGTAGATACCAGATCTCGATTGGGAAATGTATATGACGTGTTCAACTGTGCTATGACAATGGTTGGGGAGGATCGTCGCCTACAGATGCCACGTGCAAGTTTTCAAGGTGAATTTCAACAATTGCAGATGCAGATGCCACGTGCAAGTTTTCAAAGTGAATTTCAACCATTGCATGCGCGTCCCTCTACGTCTGCTCGTCCGTCTACGTCCAGCCGGCCATCTACTTCGGGACGTCCATCTACTTCTGGTCGTCCATCTATATCTGAACATCCGTCTACTTCCCGCCGTCGCAATGTTGATGAGGATGATCGGATTTTGGCCGCTAGTATGTTTCTTCATCAACCCGATGAGCCATATGAAGAGATACCTGAGATGGACCTTTTATCGCAAGGCCACGCTAGTACGTTATCTCAAATGTCTCATTACAATTTGGTCTATGAGCGACATCGAAGGCGTCCTCGTCCACAATCACGTATGGATGAATCAATTCCTCTTGACCTAAACGCACTGGAGACGGACGACAACCCACAGCCCCAACCTCAACCCCAACCCCCTAGGCGACAGCCACGTAGGAATATTAGATAGCCTCCCTGTGGGACTTGATTAATTTTTTTTCCTTTTTGTCACTTTTTGAAACTTAAAAATTTTTCCTATAACTTTATTAATTAAGTGAAATCTCCTCACTCATTCCAAATGTTATTATAGAAAAAAATACATGTTACGGCTTGAGAGGTAATCTAATCTAAATTGCCATAGGAAGTTGATTTCCTAAATATGCCCTTTGTAATGGTCTAAGGTGGGATCCCAAATATTATTAAACAACAAAATTGTAAAAAGCATATACGAAAATTTTATATGCCTTCTTACGAAATAAACAGATATAATTATATTATTTTTAATTTAACATTCTCTTATGCATTTCCAAAAAATATAAATAAAATCATCTGTACTAATACGAGTGAAATTTTTGAATATTGTTTATTTAAAAAAATAAATATTGATAATTTGGGAGTCGTTCATGAAATAGTGCAGTTGCTATCATGGATATCGACTTGAAGTAAAAAAAATCAATATTTATTTCATTTTTTTATTAAAAAAACAATATTATGCAAATTAACTCTACTGCTATCCATATACTTTTACCTATTTTGACTGGTTTTGCTTTTCTACGCAAAGATTGTTCACATCATTTCATATAGTAAGCCGTACAAGCATAGGAAAGAGTCGAAACACTAGAGCCTATGAGGCTATGAGCCCCACTTTAAATTCTGAGAGCCAGCCATCACAAGCTTTCCACGACTTGGGCGAAAGCTTCGGCTGTTTCTTGAAAACTCCATTCTTCACTTTTGGAAAAACCTCCAGTGTACCCTGGGGAATTATCAATGGCAAAAACTTCATGGATAACTTGATGGAATCCTCGGCCATGCTGTCTTTTGTGTTTACTTTATCATTAGTTCCTGCTGCAGATGTAAAAGAAGGAGCAGAATTACCAAAAACTAGTTGTGAACCAAAGAGAGATTGTGAGGATGAGATTGAAGCAGACGCTGTGTTATAAGGGAAAACAGAGCCTAATGATCCACCAGTGGAAGACTTAAATACTAGTGGAGGGGGAGGGGCGGCAGGTTTAGGGTTTTTAGGTTTAAGGATTAGCTTTTAGGGTTTAGGGTTGAAGGTCGAGGGTTGAGGGTTGAGAGTTAAGTTTTTAGGGTTTAGAGTTTAGAGGGTTTAGGGCTAAGTTTTCTTTTTCATAAATTGTCTGAAGTCGATATCTAGGATTTCGACTTCAAAGTGGTTATCTGGAATAGCAATTTTTAAAGTTGATATCCCTAATATCAATTTTAAAGTCGATATCTCAAAAATCGATTTCTTTAAAAATAAAATAATTTTTCAATCATATGTTAAATTTAATTTATATGTTTTATATAATTTTTTGGGAAAAAACTCGTAATAATACACAATAAATTATTGCAAAATTATTGTTCAAAGTTACATTATTTTAAAAAAAAATTACTAATATATGGTACAAAAACTAATTAACTAGTAGTTTTAATCAAAAACTTTTAAAGAATAATACTAAATTGAAGTGGATATGTAGAATATCGATTATGAAGAATTTAGCTCTGGATAACATTCTTTTCGAATTTGTTAAAATAAAATATGGTTCAAAAACTAATTAACTAGTTTTAATCAAAATAAATGTTAATTAAAAATAATTGTAAGGAAATCGGTTTTTGAAAAACCGACTTCAATGTCAGTTTTTGAAAAACCGACTTTAAAGTCGGTTTTTCAAAAACTAATTTCTATAGAAAATGAAAAAAAACCAATATTTATTTTTTTTTGAATTAATATTTAGGGAAATAACTCTCTGGGATAAAGATTTAGTTTTTTGACATCTTTCACAATTTTTACAATAGTGATATGAATCTTTAAAAATAGTTTCCCAATAAAACCCACTATCCAGAATCTTCCTAGCTGTTTTTTTAGGTCCAAAATGACCTCCACAAGCAAAATTATGACAAAAGGTTAAAATGGACAGATGTTCATTCTCAAGCACACATCTTCTAATTATTTGATATGAACAAAATTTCCACAAAAAAGGTTCATCCCAAACATAATATTTTGCCTCACTTTTGATCTTTATTCTCCTAGATTTACTAATGAAACTAGGAAAATTACCCGTAACCAAATAATTCACTATATCAGCATACCAAGGGATTGTACCTTTTATTTGGAATAATTGCTCATCAGGGAATGACTCAGAGATGGGCAAAGAATCTGGTTCTCGAACTAACCTACTCAGATGATCCGCCACAGAATTTTCTGATCCCGGCTGATTTTTAATCTCCAAATCGAACTCTTGGAGTAACAAAATCCATCTTATTAGCCTTGGTTTTGATTCCTTCTTCGCCAGCAGATACTTCAGAGCTACATGATCAGAAAACACAACTATTTTAGAGCCTAGTAAATAAGATCTAAATTTCTCTAAAGCTAAAACAATTGCTAGAAGCTCATTCTTTGTAGTAGTGTAATTGCTCTGAGCTAGATTCAAAGTTCGGGAAGCATAATAAATAACATGGCTTTTCTTATTCACTCGCTGGCCTAGAACTGTTCCCACAGCGAAGTTACTAGCATCACACATAATCTCAAATGGCAAGTTCCAATCTGGTGGTTGAATAATCGGTGCTATGGTCAACAACTCCTTAAGCTTGTCAAATGCTTCCTTGCACCTTATTCCAAACTCAAATTCTACATCCTTTTGAAGCAAATTGGTTAAGGGCAGAGCTATCTTCGAGAAATCTTTGATGAATCTGCGATAAAAGCCTGCATGGCCAAGAAAAGAGCGAATTTCCCTAACACTTGTGGGGTAAGGTAAGCTCACAATTAAATCAACCTTGGCTCTATTTACTTCTATGCCTTGAGAAGAGATAACATGCCCCAAAACAATTCCTTCAATTACCATGAAGTGACACTTTTCATAGTTTAAAACCAAATTAGTTTCAATGCATCTCATCAACACTCTATCCAAATTAACTAAGCATTCATCAAAAGAATCACCATACACAGTAAAATCGTCCATAAACACTTCAATGCATTTGTCAATATAATCAGAAAAATACTCATTATGCATCTTTGAAATGTACCTGGAGCGTTACATAAACCAAAAGGCATTCTCCTAAATGCAAACGTGCCAAACGGGCATGTAAATGTGGTTTTCTCCTGATCTTCTTGAGCAATCACAATTTGATAATAACTAGAAAATCCGTCAAGGAAGCAAAAGAAATCCCTACCAGCCAATCTTTCCAACATCTGTTCTATGAATGGTAAAGGGAAGTGATCTTTTCTCGTTGCCAGGTTGAGCTTCCTAAAATCGATAACCATTCGCCATCCACTTTGGACTCTTGTGGGTACTAACTCATTATGCTGATTCTTTACCACAGTGATCCCAGTCTTTTTAGGCACCATATGAATCGAACTTACCCATTCGCTGTCTGAGATTGGGTAAATAATGCCTTCTTCTAAGAGTCTCAAAATTTCCTTCAGAACCACTTCTTTCATTGTAGGATTGAGCTTTCTTTGTGATTCTCTCACTAGTTTGGCATTGTCCTCGAAATGAATTCTGTGCATACAAATTGACGGACTTATGCCTTTGATATACGATAAAGTCCACCCAATTGCCGTTTTATGCCTCTTCAGAACTTGAATCAACCTTGTTTCTTGCTCTTTAGTTAAGCCTCTTACAATAATAACTGGCAATGTCTCCTCATTACCTAAGTAAACATAAGGTGGCTTGGCAAGGGTTTCAACTCCACTTTAGGTGCCTGCAAAACAGAAGGTATTATTGACTTATAAAAACTTGAACTCTCACTATTCAAATTAATAGCTTTACTTGGCATTTCAAAATGAGAGTCGTGAACGTCCTTCTTTTTATTTTCTTCACTATTATTCTCCAAATGCTGATTTAATTCTAAATCAGCATCTTCATTTTCTTCTTCGAAGAATTCCTGCACAACTGTTGTCACTACATCAATTGAACACAGTGAGTCAGATTCAGCAGGAAATTTCATGGAATCAAAAATATTGAATTAACTATATCTCCATCAAATTTAACTGAAATAGTGCACTCATCCAAATCTATATTCGTTTTGGCTGTCATCATAAAAGGTCTCCCCAGTAGAAGGGTTGCTGAATCATGCGCATCATCGTCGTTATCCTCAGTCTTCATTACAACGAAGTCTGCTGGAAAAATCAACTTATTAACCTGCACTAAGACATCCTCCACAACTCCCACGGGGTGAGTTTTAGATCTATCAGCCAGTTTAATAATTACACCAGTTCCCTTCATAGGACCCAAATTCAACTTGCAATAAATAGAATAAGGCATGACATTTATTGAAGCTCCTAAATCGAGCATAGCACGTTCAATTCTCCTATTGCCAATTACACATGGTATTGAAATCATACCTGGGTCACCACATTTTTCTGGCATTTTTCTCAAAATTATTGCTGATGCATTTTCTCCCATGTTAACTATTTCATCGCCCTTCAATTTCTTCCTATTGGTGCACAATTCTTTTAGAAACTTAGCGTATCTTGGAATTTGTATGACCTCCAAAAGTGGTATATTTATCTCCACCTTCTGAATGTATCCAAAATACTTTGTTCGTATTCTTCTTTCTTATTCTTCACAAAGATGCTAGGAAAAGGTGCAACAACAGCTTTAGTAACACTAGGTAACGAAGACTCAAACTTTCTGCATCGCTTTCCTTAGCCCCTTCTTCTTCATCCTCATTTTCATCCTTCTTCCCGATTTTATCCTCGATAAGAGTTCTATCTCACAACTGCTTTCCACTGCTTACCATCATAGCACTTACATTCTCCTTCGGATTTACCACGGCTTGAGAAGGTAATTTTCCTGAATTTTGGGACTCTAATCTGCCCACACTTGTGGCTAGTTGGCTAATTTGATTTTCCAAATTCCGAATGCTGGCCCTTGTTTCTTGTTGGAACTGCTGAGTGTTAGTGGCGAGGGCCTTAATAATGTCATCCAAAGACATACTTGAATTTGAAGATGAAGCTTGTGCTGGTGGTGGAGGTGCTCTAAATTGAACTTGAGGTTGATATCTTTGCTGGCATCCTTGATTCCCGTAGCTGAAATTTGGGTGGTCCTTCCAGCCGGGATTATACTGGTTGGAGAAAGGATCATATCTTCTTTGAGGCTGATTGGGATATCCACCTACTACATTTGTTTGCTGAATTGGCTCCTCTTGAAGTGCTGGGCACCCTTCTGTATGATGCCCAGGCACTGAACAAATTCCGCACACTTGGACATTTTGCATATGTCCTACACCTACAGCCAATTGACGAACCAAAGTACTCAAGTTAGAAATCTGATTTTCTAAGTTAGAAGAAGTTACCTCATTTATCCTCTTGGTGGTTCCATCCATCCTTGTGCTAAATTGCTGAGAATTTTCTGCCATGTTCGAAATCAACTGCTTGGCTGCTGTAGGAGTTTTATTTACCAATGCCCCTCCACTAGCTGCGTCTATCATACTCCTATCCATGGGCAATAATCCTTCATAAAAATAATGAACCAACAGCTGCTCAGGGATTTGATGGTGTGGACATCTAGCGCATAAATGCTTGAACCTCTCCCAATACTCATGCAGGATCTCTCCATTCAATTGCCTAATGCCACATATCTATTTCCTTATATTGGCAGCTCTCGAAGCTGGAAAAAATTTCTCCAGAAACAACCGCTTCACCTCATCCCACGTACCAATTGATCCTTCAGGAAGATCATAGAGCTAATCTTTTGCTTTATCTCCCAGAGAAAAGAGAAAGGCTCTTAACTTAACTTGTTCCTCACTTACATTTTGTGGTTTTAGAGTGGAGCAAACCACATGGAACTCTTTAAGGTGTTTGTGAGCGTCCTCACCTGCAAGACCATGAAAAGTAGGAAGTAAATGTATTAGTCCAGACTTGAGTTCAAAAGCTACCTCCAAATTCGGATAATTGATGCATAATGGTTGCTGGTTAAGGTCAGGAGCAGCTAGCTTCTTCGAAGTTCTGTCTCTGGCAGCCATTGGAAACTCCTCGTCACTTGTCTCGGTAAAAGGTGAAGTATCTCTAATAAGTAAATCAGTCTCCAAGTTCTCGGATGCAGTGGTGAATGATTTCCCTTTCTTTGTCCTCTTTCTTAACTTCCGTGCTTCCTTTTCAATCTCTGAGATATACTCTAACGTTTTTCTTTCCCGAGAAGCACGAGTAATCATAAAACACAAAGCAAATATTAGTAACAAAAATTCTAAGAACTTTCACAAGTTCCCCGGCAATGGCGCCAAAATTTTGGTGGGATTGTCGAAGCCCCCAAAATTAATTACCGATCTCACAATTAACTGCAGTAAAAGGTGGACCAGGTCGAATCCCTCAGGGAACTTTTTTCGAAGTTCTTAGCAATAAACAAAAGAGGGGTTTTGGATTCAGAAAACTATTTATAAAATTAAAATATAAACTCAACTAAAAATTTCTTCTTTGTTTTTTACAACGAAATAAACAAATGTGAATAACAATCTTACCAAGAATCCAACCTAGGAAATATGATTTCTGTCAATGCTTCTCGATCATAGGTTACTAAGTAGCATTCTTATCAGTTCAAATATTTAACCAAAAATCTACCGGATTAGCCTAAGTAGATTTTATATTTTCCAAATTCGTTTGCCTGAACCTAGCATCCAAAACAAACCTAATTCTCAACCGACTGCGCACGATAGCGTTCCATATCAAATTGACAACAGCATTGAGTAAATTAAATGGTTAAACCAATTCCAAACAATTGAGATAGCTACAATTCTCTAGACTCGTTCCATTAATTCTTTCCTAAGGCAAAGTCACACGATCGCTTACACTTTTCACATACAAATTATTGTAGGTGCTCTCAGTTCCAATTATTCTAAACTATTCTGGATTTAGAACAGAGTGGATAGCAGTTGAAAGATTAAAACTAATTGAGTCATCAATTCAAATGATCCTAATCTTTCATAACAATTCAATCAAGAATTAATGAATACTCGGACACAATAAGAAATTTAAATTAAACCAAAACCTCACGAGAAAACATTGACATCAATCTCTCCCTAGATCAGAAACCAACGCTTTAGCCTCTCATGGTGGTGCTCAACATCTTCAGATCAACTTTGTGATTTTATTGAGAATGATCAAAGAGGAAAGAAGAACCGTACAGATGAGAAAACAAAGGTGGCTGTTTTTTTCCAAGATCTCCTTTTTTTTTCCTCCTTACGGTTCTCTCTAAAAAATAAAAGAAATAGTGTATATAATAGAAAGGAAACTAAATCAACCGAATTTTAATCCTAAAATTTGTGCACTTTTGACTGGAATCAGATTTGGGTAGACCGTTAGCCTTAGATGTAGTTGGAGTAACTGATTCTGTTACTGCCTCTCGCTCCAAAAATTCCAACTCTTTCCCGAACCTTCTTCTCTAAAAACTGACCTGCTTTTATTTATTTATATAAATCAATTAGTAAGGCTAATAAAAACAATTCTTATCCTACAAAATATTATTTTATTGTTGGGAAAGAAAAAAACATAAATAAATAAATAAATAAAATTTAGCACTTTAAGTATATTAAACTTACCAACTCTACAAAATCTAATAGAATGATAACAAAAATTTCCAAAAATATAGTAATATTACTTGTTAAATTTAGGTATATTTGATTTTCATCAGGTATTCTATAACAATATATTTAGAGATAGCAACCATGTAATAACTAACCTTAACATCGGCAGAGAAGTCAAGAAGGAAGGTATAACTTTAGTGGAAGAAGTGAAGACTAGTATCAAAAAAGAAGAGGTGCTCCTTGAACTCGCATGGATAATAGGTTGAGGTGAGAACCTATCCTTAATTAGTAGTCACAAATGAATCCTCAATAGCAACAACAACAAAAACATCAACAATACCATACCTAGGACAACAACTCCCAGGATAGTAAGAGCGTCACTAGCATAATCCATATCATTTTTGGGAGATATCTAGAGGAACAATCACAAGCTGCTATAAAAGCTAATGCTAGAAGCACACCCCTAACAGCAAGTGTAGAAAAGGTGCAAACCATCAGAGGCCGTCACTTTTTTTGAAAAAGATGTAGTGCTTTACATCTATGCACAGAACGATTCCTTGGTGATTAAGATAATTATACCAAATAAAGAGGTGCACCAGATATATGTTTATGAAGGAAGTGCTATGGATGTCAAATATATAGATTGCTTCAAGAAACTAAGTATTGACTTCTTAGCTTTGAGGTCTATTAGCATGCTTTTGGTCACGTTAACTCATGATGTGGTACACTTGGTGGGAATCATTACGTTAGCCGTCAGTGTGGGGGATCATACTTGAGATAAAATAATCATGACAGACTTCTAGGTAATGGATGTGCCTTCACTCTTCAATACCGTAATTGAGACCCTAGACAAATAAAACCAAAACCACATGGCCTCCTTGCCATTTGATATTGAAATTCCCAACAAAGTATAAAGTGCCTTCCGTACAGGTGATAAGTGTGGCCTGTGAATGTATATGGGTTGCAATGAAAGCGAAAAGATTTGAGACCAATGAAGTGCATTCTATTCAAATAATAAGTGAAGTGGAAACTGATCATAGGGTTAGATCCTAAGAAATAGTAGCCACCCAATACTAAGCAAAAGAAGTGGACGCTAGCAGTCCCAGGATCACACCTTGGGAGTACTCAGACATTCAATAATTAGATGATGTGGAGGAGGTATAGGAAATAATGGATTAGGTCCAACGAGTCCATATTGATGAGGAGCACCCAAACAAAGTAGTCCAAATCGAAGCCTTACTATCGAATAAGGTGAAAGATAATCATCGATTTACTCAAAAAATACAAGTATTCACTTGGAGCACATATGACATGCCTAGAATACCCCTAACATTGATTGCCCATAAGTTGAATATCGATTTTAGTGTGAAGCCTGTCTAGTAAAATAAAAGGAACTTTATCTTGAAGAGAAATCAGGTAATCAACAAAGAGGTGGAAAAGTTGCTCTAGTTAGACATACTAAAGGAAGTGTTCTATCCAACTTAACTTGCTAACTCGATATTAGTCAGAAAGCCCGATAGTAGTTGGTGCAGGTGCATAAACTACACATATCTAAACAAATACTATCTCAAAGATTGTTATTTGTTCCACGTCATAGACTAGAAAGTAGAAGCAACCTCCATATATAAAATCCTAATATTCCTAGATGCTTATAAGGCGTATTGTTAGATTCTCATTGAAGAAGACATAAAGAAAACTGCCTTCATCATTGAAATGTGTGTATTTACTACTGCAAAAAGATGCCATTCGAGTTAAAAAATGATGAAGCTGTATATCAAAGGTTGGTCAACCATATTTTCTCTAAGCAAATAGGTAGAAACATAGAAGTCTATGTGGATGATAAGGTGATCAAAATTAAGAAAACCTGAGATGCACCAGCAAACTTGGAGGACACCCTACAAACACTAAATGCGACTTTACAAACATTGAAGGGGATAGACATGCATTTGAAACCAAAAAAATACACTTTTGGAGTCGGATTAGGAAAGTTTTTGGGGGTATGTGGTCCCCAAGCATGGTATTAAGACCAACCCCTGAAAAATTAAGGACTACTACCGAAATGGCACAATCGTACAGTGAGAGATATTTAAAGACTAACAAGATACCTAGTGGCATTGAACATATTCTTATTTCAGTTCATAAACTGACACCTATTTTTCTTTTTGATATTCAAAAATGTTAAGAGTTTCAAGTGGACTAAATAATGTCAAAAAGCTTTAGAAGAGCAAAAAGTCCATTTGGCAAGAATACCAACATTGACCATATCTTATTCGAGAGAGGTATTGTGTTTATATTTGGTAGCCTCAGACAACATTGTTAGTGTAGTCTTGGTGCGAGATCAAGAGGGCATCTAGAAACTTGTGTACAATGTTACTAGAGCCTTGCATGGACCCACTCGTTACCTTCAGATTGAGAAGTTCGTTTTGGTTTTATTCAACATCGCTAAAAGGTTGAGGTTGTACTTCCAAGCACACCTCATCTGTATACTAATAGATTAGCCCATTAAATAGATACCTCAACCTTGAAATCTCAGGAAGTTTAGCAAAGTAGGCCACCGAACAAGGGGAATATAATGCAAGTTATTAACCTTAGGGTGCCAACAAAAGGTAGGAGTTAGCAAATTTCATAGTAGAAATGTCCACCAATGGAGGTTTGACAACTAATTTCAGGTCACCCAAATTGTTCTCCTCAAGTGATAAATAGGTAGGTTCCTATATAGTGGATGTTGATGGAGTTTCAAATAAAGAAAGAAATGGAGCTAGCTTACTTCTTTGAAGTCTTGAGAGAGTTGAAGTCACAGACACTTTACGCTTCAATTTCAAAGTAACTAACAATGAAATAAAATATGAAACTTTGATCATAGGACTAAAGCTAGTCCAAAAGATGAAGGTAGGTAACATCAAAATTTTCTATGATTCCTAAGTGGTGGTCAACTAAGTAAAAAGAACTTACGAAACAAACGAAAAGAAAATGCAGGTGTAACTCGACAAAGTACTCCAACTTAGCTAGAGTTTTGAAAGTTTTACTATGAAATAGATACTAAAATCTAAGAATACGCAAGGTTGACGCATTGAGTAAGTTACCCTCGTCGGTCTTCTCTCACTTGAACAAAAAGTTATTAGTAGAAATGTTTCCATGTTGAAGACGAATGAAAAATGTGACAATGATCATCAAAGAAATGAGGGATAATTGGATGACTCATATTTGCTAGCACTTACAGTATGATAGTTGCTAGAAGAAAAAAACATAAGACTAGAAAATTGAACCTAAAAGTATCTCGATATGTTATGCAAGATGGGATATTATGTAAATGGCCGAATCTTCAATCGTTGCTAAAATGCATTGGGCTCCAACAGAAGAATTCTATTCTTAGAGAAGTACACTTGGGATCTTGTGAAAGCCATGTAAGACCTCAAATGTTAACGAAAAAGATTATTAAGTAAGGGATACTATTGGCCCACCATGTTCAGACACCTATGAGTTCATTCAAAAGTGTGTGAAATGTCAATTGCATGCCCTAAACATTCAGAGACCTTAGATGAAGTTGATTAATTTTTACAATTTTTGGCCTTCCATTTAGTGAGATATCGATATCCCAGGACTTTTTTCTGAGGTTGGAGGTTGTCTTAAGTTTTGGGTAGTGGTTATTGATTAGTTTATTGAGTGGGTGGAAGTAGAATCCTTGGCCATTATTACTGGGAAGAATATCATGAAGTTTATCTGGAGTAAGATTATCTATAGATTTGGCATTTGAATATATTATTATTTCAGACAACAAGAAATAATTTATAGATGACCCATTTCGATCTTGGTACAAAGAATTGAACATAAAGCAGAACTTCACCTTGTTAGTGCATCCCCAAGCTAATGGTCAGGTTGAGGTTACAAACTGTACATTACTCCAAGAGTTGACGACTCACCTAGAGAAGGCTAAATGGGATTGGGTCGAGCATCTTACTAAGTGCTCTAGGCATATCATACTACATCTCGAACAACAATGGAATAAAACCTTAACAGCTTGGTTTAGGGTACAAAATTGTCATTCCGGCTGAATTTGGGCTCTCTAACTCAAGGGTACTTGCTTTAATTCAACTATCAATGAGGAAGAGATGTGGTTAAATCTTGATTTGTTGAAAGAGCGGTGAGATCTTGCTTATATTAGAAAGGCCCAGTATGAACAAATTATGGCTAAATACTGTAACTAAAGGGTGAGGTGAATAAATTCAAATTGCAGGACCTCATGCTAAGAAAAAAAAAAACCAACTGAGTTGAAAAGTAAGACAAGTTAGAAACTGATAGGGGTTAAAATGTCATTTTGTATTGTTAATATTTTCTCATTATTATTGTGATTTTAAGGAACATTATTTGATGTTTGTTATGTTTTTGTTGTAGGAATGGAAAATGTTAACCCGGAGGAGAAAGTGACAAAAGAAAGAAGAAAAACTATATTGAAGAAGAAAAGAGGGACTAAATTTCAGAAAATACCAAGTCTTTACATTAGGTGTTGACTTGGACAATTTGGGGAGACTTTCTACTGGTGAGAGTCTTGAGGCAACAAAAGAAAACAAAAACAAAAGAAAACAAAGAAGGAAGGAAGAGGTTGACTTGGAGTAGAATTGTGAACAAGAAAAAATCCAACCACTTTTGGACTTTGGCAAGGCTTGGATACGAAAAACCCGGGGAAGAAAAAGAACACAAGCAACCGCCCTCTCTCTCTCTCCAGAGACTTGGAGACTCACATTGCTTTTCTTTCTTTTATTTTTTAGAAATTCTCTTAGAAAAATTCCAACAGTCATGTGTGTTATCATGAATGACTAAACCGGATTTTCTGATTGAAGGGGAGGATTAATTGTTAACTTTTCTTATTATTTATGATGTTTGGACTTGTTTTCTTTATTTCTTTATATTTGTCTTTTATTTTTAATATGAGTGGCTAAATCCTTTTTAGGGTTCTTATTCCAATGTGACCATGTGCTTATTGTGATTAATGTAGTGGTTAGCTTTGATTCATTGGTTATTGTTGTGCTTAATGTCATTTTAGGTTTGATCACCCTAGGATTGAATCAACACTATAGAACTTGATTGAGAGATAGGTTTTGTAGGATTAGGCAATAACCTATTAATAGCTTAATTAGTTGAGAGACAGTTAAGTGGTTAACATTGATTAAAAGGTTGTGCATTAAAATTGGAGTTAAAAGACATTAGGTTGGTGAGAGCCGTCAAACTTAGTGTTAATTAATTATCAATTAATCATAGGTACTATTTGAGAGGAAAATCTAGGGTTCTTAAGATCCCTTCAAGATGGATTAGAGTTAACATAGACCTTGTTGGTTAATCAATCTTAATAAATGGTCAAAATTGAGAATAAGAATCCTAGTTTTTACAATTGATAAAATTCAATTTTTTTTAAAAATTTGATTAGTAATTTTAGTTCAAAACTTGATTTCGGTGTCTAAACAAACAACATATTGAGTATTTCAATAGTCAGTTTTAAAAATTCTCTGTGGGACGATATCTTAATTTACTACTTGACACGACTCTGTGTGCTTGCAGAAAATAGCACGTCAGAAACCAATTAGGAAGATCCATATAAAGTTATTTATATGTGAGATATTTTCTTAATAATTAACTGATAAAATTTTGGTTGTTTTTCCACATCAATTGTTTCATTATTTATAAAATAAATCATAGGTGATGCGCACCTCACGGCTATATGGAGCCAGCAATACGCAACAAGCGAAACAGAACCCAAGACTTAACTTGCGAAATCCTAGAACCGGTGGAATTGAGACCGAATGGATGAATCGTTGCCACAATCTAGGGTTCCACTAGATTGATAAGACTCAAAGGCGCCACAAACTGGTCAAGTTTGATAAGCCCGTTGTTCTTCACAAGAACGAAGAGATTGAATCACTAAAACTCTCAAGGACGTAATGTCACAAAATCTTCTTATTCATGTCTTGGCTGAATGGCCTCTATTTATAGGGGTACAAGGATTGTAAAAAGGAAACAATTAAAATCCCAACCATAATCTAATTTCTAAAGAGAAAGAGGCAACCAAGCTCCTTTAAATAACTAAAAGATAGCCTTAAACTAAAAAGGAAACAAAAACCCTAAAGCCAATTGGACTTGGAAGCTTGGCCCTTTAAGGCTTACTTCAAGTTTACAAATTTGGCATCTAACTAAAAATTACCTAATAATTTACTATTCATGACACTATTCACAGCACCATTAATTATTCACATTTTGGCCCTTCAAGAATGAATAAATTCCTAAAATAAAGCCACAAAAATTAATTAAATAATCTTGGCCTAATATCACACTAGAATCCAGCCAAAGACTAGTGTTTTTCAAGCCGGACTTGCAATAAGGTAATGACTTGCAAGTCTTGGTCACATGCTTGAAGAGCTCGGAGGTCATGAATTAAACCACTTAAGGTTTGTTGAACGCGTTTAGCTCGAGCCCTCGTCATCGGCCCCGTAAGACGCTTTAATGGACAAATGCTTTGCGAGCTGGCTTGTCAGTTTCTTGAGTTGGCTTGTTGGCTTTTTGAGTGTTGGCTTCTTGAGTCTCATCATTCCCTCTCTCCTCAAAAGGATTCGTCCTCGAATCGAACTCATCACCTACATCAAAAGGGGAGAGATCAGTCACGTTGAATGTGGCACTAACTTGATATTCACTAGGCAAATCCAGCTTATAGGCATTGTCGTTGATGCGTTCAACCACTTGAAATGGTCCATCTCCTCTTGGATGAAGTTTAGTTCGCCGTTGAAGAGGAAATCGCTCTTTGCGCATATGTACCCAAACCCAATCACCAGGCTCAAAGATAACACGTTTACGACCTTTGTTGGCTTGAGTGGCATATTGGTGTGTCCTCTTCTCGATCTGTTGGCGGACTATTTCATGCAACTTTTTCACTATGTCAGCCTTCGTCTCACCATCAAGACTTGAATACTCAAATGGCAATGGTGTCAAATCCAACGGAGTCAGGGGATTAAAACCATAAACCACTTCAAAAGGTGAGTAGTTAGTGGCAGAGTGAACAGTTCGGTTATAAGCAAATTCAACATGAGGTAGACACTCTTCCCAACTTTTCAAATTCTTTTGAATAATAGAACGTAACAACTGTGATAATATCCTATTGACCACCTCCGTTTGGCCATCAGTTTGTGGATGACTAGTGGTAGAAAATAATAACTTTGTACCTAGCTTACCCCACAAGGTTTTCCAAAAATAGCTCAGAAATTTAACATCTCGATCGGAAACGATGCTTTGCGGTACTCCATGTAATCTAATGACTTCACGGAAGAACAGGTCGGCAACATGCTTGGCATCATCCGTTTTCCTACAAGCAATAAAATGAGCCATTTTAGAGAAACGATCAACCACCACAAAGATAGAATCCATACCTCGCACTGATCTCGGTAGCCCTAATACAAAGTCCATGGAAATGTCAATCCAGTGTTGTTGAGGAATAGGCAAAGGAGTGTACATACCATGCGATTGAACTTTAGACTTGGCTTGTCTACAAGTTATGCACTTGTCACAAACCCTTTCTACGTCTCTTTTCATATAAGGCCAGAAGAAATGTTCAACTAACACATCTAAAGTCTTCCTCACCCCAAAATGTCCCATTAATCCCCCAATATGCGCCTCACGTACCAGTAATTCACGCAAAGAACTATTAGGCACACAAAGTCGGTTTTCTCTCATTAAAAGCCCTTCATGCCTATAAAACTTACCAAATGCGGCTTCTTCACAGGCTGCATAGACTGTACCAAAGTCAGGATCATTAGCATATAACTCTTTAATATATTCAAATCCTAACAACTTCGTATGTAAAGAGGAAAGTAAAGTATACCACGAGACAGTGCATCAGCCACCACATTTTCCTTACCTTGTTTATATTTGAGCACATAAGGAAATGTCTCAATAAATTCGACCCACCTGGCATGTCTCTTATTCAACTTACCTTGTCCCTTTAAATGTTTAAGGGATTCGTGGTCCGTATGAATGATAAACTCCTTAGGCCACAGATAGTGCTGCCATGTCTGCAGAGCTCGAACAACTGCGTAGAACTCTTTATCATATGTTGGGTATCTTAACGCAGCACCATTCAACTTCTCACTGAAATAAGCGAGAGGTCGGCCTTCTTGTATTAGCACAGCTCCAATTCCTATACGTGAAGCATCACATTCAATTTCAAAAGTTTTAGTAAAGTCAGGTAAGGCTAATAAAGGTGCTGAGCTTAACTCTTGTTTAAGCAAATTGAATGCTCGATCTTGCTCTTCTCCCCATTGAAAACCTGTAGACTTCTTAACAATGTCTGTTAGAGGAGCAGCCTTAGTGCTAAAATCTTTAACAAACCTTCTATAAAAGCTCGCTAATCCATGAAAGCTACGTACCTCAGTGACATTGGAAGGGGTCGGCCATTCACGTATAGCCTTAACCTTCTCGTCATCAACTCTTATTCCTTTGGTGCTTACCACATACCCAAGGAATATAACTTGATGTGCACAAAATGTACACTTCTTAAAGTTAGCATATAATTTTTCAGCACGTAAAGCAACAAGAACAAGCCTAACATGTTCAACATGCTCATCTAAAGATTGACTATAAATAAGGATATTATCAAAATATACCACAACAAATTTTCCAATGAAAGACCTCAAAACATGGTTCATAAGTCGCATGAAAGTACTAGGTGCATTGGTTAAACCAAAAGGCATGACAAACCATTCATATAAACCATATTTTGTTTTAAATGCAGTTTTCCATTCATCTCCTTCTTTCATTCTAATTTGGTGATATCTAGATTTTAAGTCTATCTTTGTATAAAACCTAGCCCCATGTAATTCATCCAACATATCATCTAAACGAGGAATAGGATGGCGATACTTTACAGTGATTTTGTTGACCGCCTGGCAGTCCACGCACATACGCCATGATCCATCCTTCTTTGGCACCAACAATGCTAGAACGGCACAGGGACTTAAGCTTTCCCGCATATGCTTCTTAGATAATAACTCCTCCACTTGTCGTTGGAGTTCTTTGGTTTCTTCAGGGTTGGCTCTATAAGTAGGGCGATTTGGAATTACGACTCCAGGAATGAAGTCGATTTGATGTTCAATTCCTCGAATTGGCGGTAATCCACTTGGTAACTCCTCGGAAAAACATCACTAAATTCCTTCAAAAGAGAAGTCATTGCATTAGGCAAGTTATGGTCAAGGTCATTAGTAGAAAAATAAAATTCTTTAAAAATAATTAGAAAAAGTTGATCTAAAAAGAATGCTTTCTTAACCTCCCTTTCACTAGCATAGTAATTGCTCTTGACTTTCTCCTTTGTTGTCTTTTTGGGCACCACGATGGAATTCTCTTTTGTGGTCACTTGCCCTTTTTCTTTCTTCTCCTCATCCTTTTTTTTCTCATTGATGATCTTCTGTTGATCTTCATAAACTTGTTGAGGTGACATTGGGTTGAGAGTGACAGGTTTGCCCTTCATTATAAATGAATACTTGTTATTTTTCTCATTATGTCGAGTATCCCTATCAAATTGCCATGGTCGTCCCAAAAGTATGTGACTAGCTTCCATCGGGACTATGTCACATAGGACCTCATCTTCATATCTTCCAATCGAGAAGGCCACCAACACTTGTTTATTTACCCTAAGTTCGGCACCATCATTTAACCATCTTAATCTATAGGGTCGGGGATGCTTAAGCGTAGGTAGTGACAACTTCTCTACTAAGGTGGTACTGGCCACATTTGTGCAACTTCCTCCATCAATGATCAAACGACAAACCTTTCCTTGCACATGGCACTTGGTATGAAAGATATTTTCTCTTTGCTCTTCATTTTCCACGGCTTGAGCACTAAGTGATCTCATGGTCACTAATGCTTCTTCTCCATTTGATGATTCATCACTTACCATTTGAAGACTCTTTAAAGTAGTAAGTGCTTCTCCTACTACGGCATCTTCTTCACCGTCAATCTCAGTCAAAGGAGGCATGGAGTCATCAGACTCACTATCGGAAATCACTTCCCCATCATCCAAGGTGACCATCACTCGTCGATTAGGACATTGGGCAGCTATGTGTCCTTTGCCTTGACATTTAAAGCACATGATGTCTCAGCTTCTAATAGGGCGGGTAGGTGGTTCTTCCTTCTTAACTTCTTTTTTCTTGGATGAGTCAGCCAATGATTTCGATTCACTCTTTTTGTCACCCTTTTTATCCCAATTACTCTTCCATGAAGATTTAGTAGGCATGTAACTCGGTGTTGAACTTTTCCTCTTCAGTTGCCTCTCTACCTTCTCAGCCATGTGAACCATTTCTTCAATTTCTAAGTAATGATGGAGTTCAATGACATTGGCAATTTCTGGATTCAACCCTTGCAAAAATCTAGCCATTGTAGTCTCTTTGTCTTCTTCGATATTGGCATGGATGAGTGCGGCTTCTAACTCGATGAAGTACTCGGTGACACTATTCGACCCTTGTTGTAAGCTTTGTAGCCTCTTGTACAATTCCCTATGATAATAGGATGGGATGAACCTCTTTCTCATAATTGTCTTCATTTCCTCCCAAGAGTGGACAAGACGCTCTCCATTTCTTTTCCTGGAGGTTACAAGTTGATCCCACCAAATTATAGCATAGTTGGTAAATTCAACCGCGGCTAGCTTCACCTTTTTTTCTTCAGAATAATGGTGACAATCAAAGATCCTTTCAACCTTCTTTTCCCATTCTAAATATGCCTCGGGATCTCCTCTACCTTGGAAGGTTGGAATTTTCATTTTGATGCTACCCAAGTTCCTATCAATTTTGTCAACTTGTTTTCGACCTCTATGGGAAGTAGAAGCCCCATCGGAATCTTCACTTTGATCGGAATTTGAGGAAAATTTCCTCATAGATTTTAACTTTCTTGATGAAGACTCATTGATGGATTTAGCCAATTGTTCCATCTTATTGTCATTGGCTTGAAGCTTCATTTGTATCGCATCAAGTTGGTCAGCCAAATTGGAAAAACTTCGGTTTATATGTTCAGTCCAATCTTTGAGGGCCTTTTGTTCAATTGAAGCTCCACTTTCTTTTGTCATAATTCCTGCAAAAAGTTAGTACAAACAAGAGAAAAAAAACAATAATATGGGAAAATTTGTAGTAAGGGTGTATATGAGTGTGCTCTCAGTTATTTTTTTTTCTCACCCCTCACTCAATATTCTCACTCTAAGCTCTTGTTTAGAACACCACACTCTATCAAACCTTGAGGAATTTTAAACCACGAGATAGTTCAAATAAGAATGTATGAATGTAAAAGACAAGACTCAAAGAAAGTGAATAAATTAGGAAACTAAGAGATTAGGAAACTAAGCAAACCAACTCCAAAGTGGACTTGAAAAAGGAAAGCTAATAAATGGAAACTAAATACTCTAAATAGGGCCTCTAAAATGAAAGAAAATATGGAATCAAAAAGGAAAACAAATTTAGAAACTAAAAGGAAACAAATAGGAAAGACTACTAAACGAAAGGAATTCTAACTAGGAAAACAAATACAACTAGGAGCCTATTCTTGCAACCCTTTTTTTATATAGAAATTTCAGTTAAGGAAGGTCATAAGGTGCAGATTTTTGGCCAAGAACAATGGCCAAAAAGGAACAAAAATTTCGTGCAAGGAGGGCTGCTCAAAGAACCAAATTTCTGGTCAACAATTTCAGCCACAAGTTTGAAACTTTCGGCTGCCAACAATGCAAATTCTATCACCATTTCTTAAGCAATTTTAACAAAGGTTCAGGAGACAAGAACCCAGAGTGCAGTACGGGTTTTTCCAGCAGAACAAGATCACCAGAATTCTGGACAAACAACACAAATAGTATGGCTCAAAATTTCAGAAAACAAAATTCTGGTTACACTTTTGGTTGCAAATTCAGCCAACTAGTTCAAGAACAAGGTTCCAAGAATTCAAGAAATCAAGAAACAAGGTTTCAAGGAGTAAGAAACAAGAGTTTCACAAATTAAAGAGCAAGGATTCAGGAATCAAGAGTAAAAAATTCAAGGATCAAGAATTGTTCTTCTCCTTCTTCTCCTTTCTTTCTTTCTTCCGGTTTGATCTTCTTTCTTTCTTTCTTTCTTTCTTTTTTTTCTCCTTTTTTTTGTTTTTTTTTTTCACAGTAGAAGAACAATTTAAAGCAGCAACAATATCACATGAAAGGGAAAAACAAAAAACAGAACAAGAACAATGACTATGGAGAGGATTCAAGAGCTTGGATTGTTTTCAGCAATTTAGCCAAAACAAAAGCAGTAGGTTTGTGCGGCTATTTTTTTTTTCAGTGAATAAACAGGAAAACCAAAATTATCTATACAAAAATTGGGCAGCAAGAAAAGGTTTAACCGAGTCTCGAAGACTAGGGCTAAATAACTAATTTGGCTACCACAAGAAAAACAGAATTTTGACTACTAGGAAACTATAGACAGAATTTTTGGTATATAAACAAAATTATTAACAAAATTTCGAAGTTACCTAGAGCTCTGATACCAAACTAATGCGCACCTCACGACTATATGGAGCCGGCAATACACAACAAGCGAAACAGGACCCAAGACTTGCGAAATCCTAGAACCGGTGGAATTGAGACCGAATGGATGAATCGTCGCCACAATCTAGGGTTCCACTAGATTGATAAGACTCAAAGGCGCCACAAACTGGTCAAGTTTGATAAGCCCGTTGTTCTTCACAAGAACGAAGAGATTGAATCACTCAAACTCTCAAGGACGTAATGTCACGAAATCTTCTTATTCATGTCTTGGCTGAATGGCCTCTATTTATAGGGGTACAAGGATTGTAAAAAGGAAACAATTAAAATCCTAACCCTAATCTAATTTCTAAAGAGAAAGAGGCAACCAAGCTCCTTTAAGTAACTAAAAGATAGCCTTAAACTAAAAAGGAAACAAAAACCCTAAAGCCAATTGGACTTGGAAGCTTGGCCCTTTAAGGCTTACTTCAAGTTTACAAATTTGGCATCTAACTAAAAATTACCTAATAATTTACTATTTACGGCACTATTCACAGCACCATTAATTATTCACATTTTTGGCCCTTCAAGAATGAATAAATTCCTAAAATAAAGCCACAAAAATTAATTAAATAATCTTGGCCTAATATCACAGTAGA
The DNA here is from genome assembly GCA_020080225.1 of Gynochthodes officinalis. Classification (NCBI taxonomy): domain Eukaryota; kingdom Viridiplantae; phylum Streptophyta; class Magnoliopsida; order Gentianales; family Rubiaceae; genus Gynochthodes; species Gynochthodes officinalis. The sequence goes on along the minus strand of CM034621.1, from coordinate 17,539,075 downwards.
ATCCAGCCAAAAACTAGTGTTCTTCAAGCCGGACTTGCAATAAGGTAATGACTTGCAAGTCTTGGTCACATGCTTGATGAGCTCGGAGGTCATGAATTAAACCACTTAAGGTTTCTTGAACGCGTTTAGCTCGAGCCCTCGTCATCGGCCCCGTAAGACACCTTAATGGATCAAATGCTTTGCGAGCTGGCTTGTCAGTTTCTTGAGTTGGCTTGCTGGCTTCTTGAGTGTTGGCTTCTTGAGTCTCATCAATAGGAAAGGACCTCGAAGTCTTTGAACTTGGTTTAATGTGACTAAAATCTTGGAATTCATGTGTAACTCCAGTTCAATTTATATAAAGTACTATTCCACAAAACATTCTAAAGGGTGGTGAGATCCCAAACATCCTATGGCATGAAGGAATGAATTTATTAAAGAGAAACATTCTACAGGGTGAAGAATTTATCAGAGTGTAAATGCATATAAAGCATAATTTTATGTATATACTCATGCATACATCATACTTCACATGTATAAATATTGTTTATCTTTTCCTTTGTTTTCCGTACATTTAATCCTATCCTGTAAGTGCATATCTAACATCACTTCCTTTTTTTTTATATTGATTATTGTGTTATTTATGTTGGGTTAACGACTCTAGTCCAACAATCATCTAAAGTTAGCTTTAAGCCTTGAGCATATATTTTCACCTTTGCTTTTTCTAATTTTTGCTTTTAGGTTTTGCACTCAACTTTCAGTTCAGAAGTTTTCTTCTTTAGCATGTTCACATTCCTAGAGGCTTTAGATCTTATTTCATTTTCCTTCCAACTCCTTAGTGAAGACTTGGATGACCTCGTCTTGACCTGTGACCTATGAGTTCAACTGTGAAGCCTTGGAAGTAAGTTCTGAAATCTTATTTTTATACATTTGCACTTATAAGCAGAGATTATCGTTCTGTTACTTTAGAGAGTTTATCATATTGTTTTCTTTTCTTTCTCTTCTTCAAGTGACCATATTAATTTCTTATTGGATAGAGTCAATTTCAAGTTTTTAGTTGTCGCTTGAAGTTTATCTACAATCTTCTATAATGTTTTGATTTTAGACATAAAAAATGTCACCTAGTCATCCCTACTTAAAAATATAGAAGTTAAAGGAAAGATAGACTTCTGAAAAATATTGACACAAAAATAGAAAGGAATTTCTATTAATGATTTGGATTTAATTACATTGACCAAAAAAAAAAAAGAGAGAGAGTAAATACAAAACAAAGAGTCTAAACACTAGCCTTTTTTTTTTAATTTATTTAGCTTGAGGTGAGATCTCAAATTTTGCATTCTTGTCATCATGTTCTTCATCTCCATTTGAGGTTCACAGGTCTAAGTTATTAGCCACCTAGCACTCTAACAGCTCATTTATTGTCCTAGGGAATCTTGAGATGCTAGATGATTTAATAGGGTAAGGGATAATAGCTCATTATCCTTAACCATTTTCACGTACATCTTTTTGACATTACTTGAGGCTTTTAGGTCGTATCCGTGTAGATTCTCTAACTTTAACTTGGAAATTTTTCTTGAATCTGGATAGTGACCTAATGTTTCCCTATCTTCATTGCTACCTTATTGACATGTATGGCAAAGGTGCCGAAATCGCTGGTGAGAAATAATTTTTTCACCAGTACCTTCCCAAACTCCCCTGATTGATTCTCTTCAACTTCCCTATTTCAGCTTGAAGAGATTCATTCTCTTTGGACAGTTTCTCATTCTTGGATTATAATCTCCTTTTCGACCCCTACATTTCTTGTAGTGAGCTACGATATAAGGCCTCAAGCTCTTTTAATTAGATTACCTAGGCCTCATGTCTTGTCGTATGTTGTTCCAGGTGGCTTGTCCTCGACATATATTCTGTTAAAACTGCCAATGACTATAAAGATTTTATAATCATTTAATATCTTCAATGACCCTTAGGAATGAATTAAGTACAAAAAGAATCTCCTATCCTACCTGTTACAGAAGAAATCGTTGTATTTAACTCCAAGATGGGCATGTCACCTGTCATCTCTTGTTCTTCATCCATCCTTTGTACCTCTACTCTTGGTGAGTACTCTCCCGGGCGATAGAACTAGAATGTTTTCTATTTACTACCAATGTTGGTAGCTTTCTTGGTGACCTTTTCTTTGTTGCCAACCATCTTTATTCTCTTTCTTTAGGGGCTAGTTCTCTCATCTCAATGATAGAGCTTAATTTATATATATCTCTTGTTAATAATTTCCATGATATTTGGTTAATTTAATGATGAATTTAATGGATTTGGTTACTTCTTGTGTTGTAAATGTTGAAAGTAGAGGTTTGAAGAAAAAGGAGTTTAAAAGCTGAAATTGGAGCAAAAACCAGAAGACTTCTAGTTACTAGGCTTGACCACGCTTAAGGCAATGAAGTTTGAGCCAAATTTTTATAAAAAAAGAAGCCAAACTTTCAGCCCACAACTTGGACTACAAAAGGCAAACCTTAGAAGACCCAAAGGAGAAAATGAGCTGCCAAAAGGAGGAAAGGTAGTTGCACAAGGAGACAAAAAAAAAAAATCAGCGAGCCTTTGATTTTTCTTAGGCTTTCTTTGACCATGTCTAGCTAAACTCTTTTATTTTTCAATCAAGATTAATTGATGTTTGATTCCAACAATTGTGAGGTTCTGGTAATTCTATTATTTCTTTTATTCTTGAGTATTTATAAATTTTTTATGCGTCATTATATTATGGGATTGAATTACTAGACAAGAGGCCTATCGTTTGATAGTTAAATTCAATAGATAGTCATTTAGAATAATTAACCATTGATTAATTGTTCTAATTCAATTGGCAAATAACAACATCGAAAGGTAATCAATGCCCTAAATTGTATGTTATGAAAATATATATTCTAACTTAAATAAACAAGGTATTTCTGGGTTTACTGGTTAGTAATTGGTCTTTTTGAATATTAATGCGATTAATAGACATAACTCATAGGACAAATCTGAAGGTTGTGTTTGTTAATTAGACAAATAACTCATAGGATTGATCTAAATGTTATCGAGAAAGTAAGAAAAGATTGGTTGTTAGATGATGGATCTTCAACACTTATAACCAATTTATTCAAGGTAAAAGAACCTATCTTTTGAGTCAATGATCAATTCAAGGAATCAATAACGAAATTAATTATTGGTTAGAAGCTTCTCCATATTGATTTTTCCTCATATTTTTAGTTAGCTATTTAATTTGTTTGGTTTGTCTCAATTAGTTTTACTTAGTTTCATAATACAAAACCCCTCATTTTTTATTTTATTTTGTTTAAGGAGTAAATCTAACCAATCTCTGTGAATTCGACCCTCTTACTGCCATCTATAGAACTTATCTCAGAGAATGATTATTTTTGTTGGTTTCGACACCCATCAAATTTTGGTGCCATTGCCGAGGATTGGTTTTTCAAAATTTATTCCTTTTATTTTTCTTGCTTTTATAATTTTTTGGTTGTTTTATGCCACGTTCTTCTCGCACAGGTCAACTCACATACAATCCATAGATTGAGAAGACAACACGTAGGCTTAGAAAAGAAACCAAACAACTATCTTAGAGAGTATCATCTTCTTTATCTTTTGAATATAATTCATCTGAATTTTTTTATATTGAAGAAGAAAACATGGATGGAAATAATGAAGAAACTTTAAAGGATTTAGCTATGCCCGATTTAAACCAACAACCGTTGTGCATTGATTATCCTACTTTATATGTGCTTTTTGAATTAAAATCGGGATTGATTCACTTACTCCCCACTTTTCATGGCCTTGCAGGTGAAGATCCTCATAAGCACTTAAAGGGATTCCATATGGTGTGCTCCATGATGAAACCGCAAAGAGTGACTGAGGGTCAAATTGAGTTGCAAGTTTTTCATTTTTCCTTATATGGAAAGCTAAAGATTGGCTATATAATTTGCCCTCTATTCAATGAACACATGGACCAAAATGAAGAGGCAATTTTTAGAGATATTCTTTCCTGCCTCTCGAGTTCCCACAATTAGAAAAGTTATATGTGGTATACGATAGCAACATGCAGAGGCTTTGCATGAATATTGGGAAAGGTTTAAGCAATTGTGTGCTAGTTGCCCTCAGCATCAAATTTCTGATCAACTTTTTATCCAATATTTTTATAAGGGACTAACAGTAATGGATAGGAATATGATTGATGCTGTGAGTGAAGGTGCATTAGTGCACAAAACTCCAACCAAGGCAGGGATTTTAATTTTCAACATGGCTACCAATACATAGCAATTTGGCATCAGACATGAGAATACACCTAGGAAGGTAAGTGAGGCAAGTACTTTCTCCACTGATCAACGTTTTGTTGGATTATGCCCTTAGGACCAATCATATGATGATGATATAGGCATATATTGTATCATAATTTTATAATTAATGTCACTGATTATTATGTTTATCTCATATCTGCGTTTTATGAAATAAATATAATAAAGTCTCAAGAATTTAATTATTCTAAAATTATTCCTAGTTGAGTATTATCATTAAATTGGACAATGATAATGCATTAAAACTAGTATGTGTAGTGACTGATGAAGTAGTTCATGATATAAGATATCAAGTCAACACATAGGTACATGTTATGAAACTATGTACTGGATCGACCCGCCATGAGAAATACTACATGGATTATTATATGAAGTGTCATAATATTTCTCATAGTGATGATGGTGTAAATAATCCTTAGACTTCATATTCAGAGATCCTAACATGAGGAGTTACATGTTTTGATACTACTAAACATTACCCGTAACAGGGTGAACTATAAAAGTAGTAATTGGATATGTAATAAATCATGTAGTGGGATGTTGAGTGGTCATGATAGGATTTTCCCCTCCTTTATAATGGGAGTGATGTCTTTGGGCCCCTTGATTGAGTAAGACCATAAAATGCATGGCCGTGCTCAAATGAGTCGATATATGATATCGGGCTCATTCGCTTAGATGTGTCTACTTGGGGAAATCAAGAAATGAAAAAATTGAACTATACGAGCATGACACGCTCCGTGGCTCGTGTTCAATCAAGATATCTAAAGCAAAGGGACTTAATTACACGGTAATATCTATCACAAGAAAAGTAATGTCGAATTATTAATATTCTCATGACTTGGGTAGTATTGATGTGGTGCTAGACACTGCTCATTACTTTTGGCATAAAATAGATTTTATGTCAATGCCAGTATTATGAGAACCTATTGGGTCTCACACTTAGATCGTATCCAAAAGAAGTGTAAAATTCATGTGATGAATTTTGGTTAATTTAAGAATTCTATTGAGAATAGGAATCTATCAATTTTTCATTAATTGGAGATAGTGGGTTAGCCGAAAAGGCAAGAGTTTTCATTAATTGAAGATAATGGGTTATCGAAAAGTCAAGAGTCTTTGCTTTCTTCTTTAAAAGAAAATTCTGCTATCAAACTAGAGATCTTTTGATTCAAGAATTTATCTTCCTTAGTCTTCTCTTGTCCAAAGACAGCCGCCACTTCTTGCTTGAGAAACAAGAACAAAACAACCTTTAAGCTAAGAGTTTGAAAGAAAACCTATAATTGAGTTGTGAGCTTGAAAGAAAACCCCAGTAACAGAATCTTTGCTAGCACCAAAGGATTTTGTTACTTCTTTCTTTGGTTAATTGTGTGACAATTAACTTGAGGCTTAGAGACGATCGTGTGGATACCATAGAGGCAAGGCTAGACTAGTTTTGCTCATGATTCGACAATCTATGATCTTCTACCACTACTAAAAAAAGGTATAATTTATCGCTACTAATTTGATTTCACTTCGTATAGATCCCTGGAGGAAACCAAAAATATTAAATTTCCGCTTTATTCTTTGATTTGGTTTCCAACAGTGGTATCAGAGCCACTTACAAAGGCTCAAATTGGTTTTATGTGGAAACATGCTTGTTTGATTAAATTGTTTATGAACTTGTATGCTGACAATTTGGATTATGTGAAATTGTTCACTTAATCTAAATTTTAATTAAACATATATGATAAGATTATGTTTATTAAATCAATATAGGGTATGCTTTAAAGTGTTATTGTTGGATATGAACAATATAAGATATATATATGATAGGTTTTCTTCTACCAAACCTCAATTTTCTCCTTTGCTTGATCTTTTCTCTTGAGTTCTTCTCAACGTCATAGCTATATGAACTATGTTTTTAATCTCTACATATTGTTCCATCTCCACAGTGTTAGTAGTGTTTTTGTTTAACCCTTGTAATAATCTAGCCATTGTGGTTTCCAGTTCCCTTTCTACATTAATTTGGATCATTGCAATTTTCATCTCTTGATAACATTTTTGTGACATTCCTTAATCATTGAGATAGGTTTGGCAACCTCTTATACAAGTCTTTGTAATAGTGACATGGCACAAACCTCTTTCTCATAATAGCTTTCATCTCATCCCAAATGCGAATTTTTCTTTCTATATCCCTCCTTCAAGCGAGTACCAATTGATCCCATCATACTAGGGTATAGTCTGTAACCTTTATGACCGCTAGTTTAACCTTTTTCTCCTTGTGTAGTTGTGCCAGTCAAACACCAATTCAACCTTTTTTTTCCTATTGAAAATAGACTATAGGATCATTTCATCCTTGGAAAGGTGAAATTTTCATCTTAATAGCTTCCAAATTGTGATTAATAACATCTCCTCCTCCCTCCTTATTTGGCCAACCTTACCAAAATCTTCATTCTCAAACAAATTGTTGGAAGCTCCCTCATTTTCTACTTTTTCATCATAGTAGGGTGCCTCCTCATCCTGGATTGGTGGATTTGGTCACCTAACTAGACTATGTGGTGGAATGAGTCCAATATCTTTTCAATTCTACCATGACAAATTCTTACTTCTCTATTCAATCTACTAATTCTCCCATGTAGATCTCTAACCTCTCAAAATATTATCTCAATTTTTTTGTTCAATGGTTTTGGCTGGTTCAATATCACCATTGCTTGATGCCATTGATTATACATGTAAAAGGTAGTCCAAAAGGAAAAATAAAACCTCGCAATTTTTCCTCCCCTCCAAGTACTCATCCAATGAATATTCACTCACTAAGTGTTTCACTTGAAATTGTCTTTTAACTTTTTGATGTTGCACTCAATCTTTTACTTCTTAGTTCCTCACAATTTGGTTCTTTCAAGAAACTCAAGATTTCTCATGGTAATACCTTATGTGCATCTTAAACGCATATTGAAATATAAAGAAACAAGAAAAACTAGACGCAAAAAACAATTGACAACAAAGAACAAGACTCAATAAGAAAAGACAAAAGGAAAGAAAACATGCAAACAAATTTAGGATTTAGGAGACAAGAAAAATTAATTCGAGTGGGATTATAGGGTACTACCCCAAAAATTTTCAATCCAATTCCAATTATGATTAGGATTTAATTTTTCATTACAATTCATGATAGGAAAAAGATGTGTATTTCTGAGTTGAAGCAGGAATCGGATTTTCTTTCATGATTATACTAAAATTTGGAATCTCAAATAACAAGAACAAGAATAAGATTTTAAACACATTTGACTCATTTTCCATGATGGTTGTTTCTTTACTTTTTTTTAAAAAAAAGAAGAAATCAATTCACCAACAGGCAAATATCAATTGAAGAAGAAAGTGGTCAATAGTAACAAATTAGGCAACAATCAACCCTTGCCAATTTCAACCAAGACACTACTTTTTTGGGAAAGAACTACAAAATAAGCAATTAAAAGGAAAAAGAATAAAGGTTGTATTTTCTTTCATGATTGTAGCTTTATGGCCGTAATGTGGTGGCTGCCTATCACATGCTTTGCTCTTCTCCTTCTCTATATGCAGCAAGAAATCTTGAAAATGGTCTATTCTACAACTAGAAATCCATTTGCTCCTTCCAAGAAATGGTAGAAGGCTTAATTATTGATTCTTTCCAAGAATTTCACTCTGTATATAGTAGACTCAGGCTCTGTCAAGGCTGCTTAAGCCTTTCAAGTACCAATGAATCCTTATTCTTCCTTTTAGCCACTTCTCTCATCTGAACTATGATGATTACTTACACGAAAACCCAAATATGTTGGCTAATAGCAAACAAACAAAAAGAAAAAACTGGAAAAGATCAAATCTTTCCCATAGATAGTGCCAATTGATGAGCTTGTCCCACTGGCCAAGATTCACACCTTAATGTACGTGTAGCCTGAGCAACTGCAATACAAGCTTTCAACCCTGCAAAACACTCCAATTCCTAAGTATTGATTTAGGTATATTGTGTCCTATTGAAAGGTTTGTTGAAACCCACAAAATTAATCACTGGGCTCTAGTGATTACAAATTAAATTTGCAACGATAGCGGACTAGGTCAAATTCCAAGAGAACCAAAAGTATAGTTATAAAATTTTAACAATAGAAATAAAACAAAGGGGTTGAGAATGATTAACTACTTGACTGAATTCTAAAAATTAATAAAAGTAAATATTCAAGCAAAAAAATAGAGAAGTTACCAAATTTACCGAGCTTTTGATCTAAGGTTTGATCTTATTCAATTGCATCATTGATCAAGGGTCATAAAGAATTATCTTGAAAATTCAAATATTTAATTTGAAACTTATTAGGATAGCCGTAATAAATTTCTATTCTCCTAATATAATTAACCGAGCCCAACACCTAAATCAAAATTTACCATTAATTGATTGGGCACGATAGCATTCCATATCAAATTAATGATAGCATTAAGATCTATGAAAACAATTAACTAAGATTAAAAAACCAAGATAGCTACAGTAAACTAATCTTGTCTTGTTGATTTTCCTAAACTAGGCATGCATATTTCAAGCCATAAACATAATTAACCTAGTTGCTACTTGTACCACTCATTCATGACAATTACAGATCATTGAACTCATAGATAGCAGTAGAATAAAAAGATGAAGAATTAATTTTTTAGATTAACCATCACCAATTATTCATAATAATTAGATCAAGAACCAAAAAATACTTGAAATAAAAGCAATACATATAAATTTAAGTACAAAACCTTATAGTGATTGCAATTGAAATCACTTATTCCCTTGAATCATAAAATAGATGTTTAGCCACTCATGGTGGCACACATGAATCCTTGAATTTTTGTAAGAAATTTTTAACCCAAAGAAAGAAAATAAGAGAATGTGTGTTTGAAGAGAGAGGCAGCTACTTGTATTTTTCCTATATATTTTGGCCCCTCTAGGGTTCTTCTTTTATAACAAAAGCTAATTCCTACAATATGGTAAGAATACCAATTCTAAAGAGTTACTAAAAACTAAATTCTATTTTAAAAGGGAAATATAACAAGAATAAAAAACTACTCCTAACTAAAATAAAAGATTTGTTCTCTAAAAACTTTGCTGTAATATCCCATTTCCTTCTTGCGATTGATAGCTCACAATTTTCTTTTATTGATGAAAATTTCGTACATAAAATTCTTCTTCAAAATCAAACTTTTGCCCAGACCATCAGTGCATTAGGCATGGTCACGGCAGACAACTAAAAGTTTTCTAGTCGCACTTTTTAAGCAAATTTCGCTCTTTTGTCCTCTTTTCCTCCAAATATCCACTTTCAACATCTAAAACACAAAACATAACCAAATCAATAAATTTCATCCTAAAATCAACCAAATATTGGAGAAAATATTAACAATAAATATGTACAATTTAAGCTCAATCAGCTATATTGAATAATACTTACCTTGTGTTATGGCTATGAAGTGCTTTTACATTATATGTTGTCTGAGGATTTACTCTAGATAGGAGACTTATTGCAGAGTTCTAACAGGACCCTTCTTTTTTTTTGGTGATCAAATATCAAGTCCTTATTAGTCAGAATTGGATACTTCCATATCACTTCTCATTCTTGTGAGCTTTATAAAGTATAATATATTAAATAGGTAAGTCAATGTATAAAGATATGCGGCCTCAATTTGTGGATTAATGGTAATATAAGAAGTGACTTTTGATGAGACATCAATAGTTATCCATAAATTATAGGCTTGTTAGTAATATTTCTTCAACACCTATGCATCCTATTTTTTCAATTGTGCAACAATTATAATATAAGGCATTATAGAAATTTAAATAGTAAAATTTTAGTTGAATAACAATTAAAATATAAAACTAAGGCATTATGGAAATTTTAATACTAAAAAAGAACAATTTATGTATAGAAACTTCCACATATGTGGGACTAATAAAGGGTCAAACACTAAAACAAGGTTGTTCAATTTCTCAAAAAACTGTGTTCTTATACTCAAGTGCAAGGAATTTTCTTCATCAAGTAGTTTGTCAATGTTCTTGCAAAAACTATCCATTGCATTTTAACACCTTCGTGGTGACATATACATGGTATCATATTTAAGGTGTGCAATTTTTGAATTAACTCGAATATTCAACCAAACTGAATTCGAATTTATTTTTATGTTTTCGAATAGGTTTTTTTTCTGGTCAAAATGTCAATAATTCCATTAACTGTGCAACAGTTAACTCATACAAGTAATGTCCGAATATCGGACTCTTCTCAACCTACATAGAGGCTAAGACAAACGGAACCTCTCACACCCCAGCCTTTCCCACAAAAAGCACACCAAGAATCTAAAAGCTAGAAAACCATATCACACAAGGATACCAAGCAACCTACCTGAAGATTCCCATCAATGCAAACCCAAAATACGAACCCAAAAAGCAACGCCTAGATGCTAAGTCCACCATATACTTGTCGCGCTTCCATCCATTCTTGGATTGTTCTCTGAAACACCACCAACCACTCCCCTTTAAACACTCACTCATTCCTCCATTTCCATCTTCTCCACATAAGATAGATTGTAACCTAAGTCCTCTCTAGCCAACACTCAGCAGTCTGATGATCACAAACAAAATACCACCAGTCCTTAAAATCATTACCCTGCTGTCTTAAATGATCCCACTGAATAGGATCCAACTTCTAGACTAGTTGAACCCTGGAACAATGGAACAGAAGATGCTCGAGATCTTCCTCCATAACTCCACATAATGAACAAATTAGATTCACATCCATTTTCCTAAAGGGCAATTGCGTCACTTTGTCTGGCACTGCTGGCATGATATTTTGCCTCTTTAGAGGCGATTGTAGGTAGTCCTCTAGTCATTGTTTTTTTTACACACACTCGAGGGGAGAAGTCTCTACAAAGAGTGTAATATCCTATTTAGGTGATGAGTGTACCTTTAGAGGTAGGAATGTCTTTTTGAGTAGAAAAAATTAGTAGAAGGTATTGTTGGGTAAATACTACTAAAAGTGGGAAAATCTAATTGATGTCTTTCCAGAAGTAGCATTAAACCAGATGAATGCGGGTTTCCTTTCCAACGGATTTCATCTTTGTTATTGTTCAATCTCTTCAATTCAAAAATCCTTAGACTTTTCTTGCTAGATCTATGTTGTCTTTCTGCTTAAAACATCTGCATTTATTTGTGATTCATTAACTACTGAAGAAACTACCTGAAACCTTCATTCTTTTTTCTTTTTGCTGGATCTTTTTTAAGTGTGTAAGCTCTTGTTGAGCTTCCGCCATACTTTTTTTTGTGCTGTTCGTTTTCTTCTTTTGATATACTTGCTTCGTCTTTCTGATTGAAACAACTGCTTTCATTTGTGATCCATTAACTACTGAAGTAGCTACCTAAAAGCTTCATTCTTTTTTTTTTCTTTTTGCTGGATCTTTTTTTACGTGTGTAAGCACTTGTTGAGCTTCTGTCCACACTTTTTTGTGCTGTTTCTCTTTTTCTTTTGCAGGCTGTTTCGGTTTCTGGTTTAAAGGTGAGGTAATAGCAAGCGAAGGTACTCTTAGCGAGCTAGAGGTGATTGGTTTGCTTCAAAATATCTGTTTATCAAAAGAAGATGAAGGAGGTGTGAGTGCAGGTGAAGAGGGCGAACATTGAGGAGGGAAATAGAAGCTTGATTGGCCGAGTTTTTGGAGACAAAAAAGCAAGCTTTACAAGGTTGAAGTACACATTGGAAGGATTATGGCCGACCTTTGTGATGAGGGAACTAGGAGAGAATTGCTTCCAGTTTGTGTTCAAAAATGCGGAGGATAAATTCAGAGTGCTCTATGGTAAATGATGGACTTTTGAGAATCAATACATTGTGTTAAGGGAGTGGTCTGAGCAACTAACACTAAATCCATGCAATTTCTAGCTAGTTGATATGTGGATTCAAGTCTGGGACCTTCTTTTCCAATGGGTCTCTAGGGAAACGGGCATTTAAATTGGAAGCTTGTTCAAGTAAGTAATTGATGTGTGGGTGTCTGATTTAGGAAGTAAAAATGGTAGACATATTCGGATATTAGCCAAAGTTGATATTGGAAAACCACTCATTTGGGTGACTATTTTGAAGCTTATTGGATAGTCCGTTTGGGTTCCTTTTAAATATGAGAATCTATCTTTGTTTTGTAACTATTGTGAAAGGGTTGGTCACCTAGAGATGGTGTGTTCTGTGAGGAGGAAGGATAGCTGTCAAAATAGCCTGAAAGAAAGCCAGTTTGGGGACTGGTTAAGGGCGGTAGATTTCAAAACACAAGGGGTAGAAAGAGGAAAGAGTGAAAACGGGCCAAGACAAAAAAGGGATTCAGGGAGGTTAGAGTCTATGGAGGTAGAGAGGATTGTCTTAGAAATTAGGTTGAGGAAGAAGGAAAATGAAAGAAATGGCTGTGAGGGAGTAGTGACCAACAAGGGAGAAAGGATTCTAGTGCATCATGCTGGATGTTATGGGGGTCGGATGATGAATGAGGGCTAGTTTTCAGAGTAGCAACCTTCATTTAAAGGCCCTGAAGTGGAAGGAATGGTTTCAGATCGCGAGAAAGAAATTTTAAGTGCAGACGAAGGGTGGAATTCATGTGACCAAGCAACTGAAAATGAAGGATATCCCTATGGCTTCAAATAGAATTTCCAGATTGAAGGAATACACGATTTGGTCATGGCAAGAAAGGCTCATCTCATTGTGACGGGGCTGAATACCGCTGCAATGGTGAGGGAGTAATAAGCAATCTGGGTACTAGAATTCTAGCACACTTAAATGGGTAGAAGCCGTGTGAGCAAGGCAAGGTGTTTGAAGATGGTGACTTAGAAAGCAAGCAACCACAGCCGGTGGTGGAAAACAATAAGGTGAGAAAGGAAGAAAAATCTAAGAACAAGGTGCAAGGTGAGATAGGAGAGGAATTTCCATTTGTTCATTTTTTTCTAAAAAATAGGGTGAAGAGGCTGAATCGATGACTTTAGACTTGGTGAATGTCCTAATTTGTGGGGAAGGAAAGGGCAATAATTAAAAGGAGTTGGAGGGCCGTGAGATGAAGGATCCTAAGCTAAAGGAAGGCATCTTAATAGGGAGAACTCAAAGGAAAAAAAAAATAGATGGCTGAGACTTGGAGAGAAAAAAAAAAGATTGCTAAAATATTGTTGCAAAGAATGGAGGATAATCCTATAGGGGCTAAAAAGAGAATATGGGAGGTATAAGATGAAGTTGTAGGGGAGATTGCGGAGGTGGATCCGAGAAGTAAAAAACAAAGACTTGAAGCGATAAACAAGGCAAGTGAGGATAAGGTGGGGGCATCCAGCCTAGACTAGGCCCATGTGGAATCATGAAGACGTGTGTGGAATTGTAGAGGTTTGGGCAGACCTTCGACAGTTTCCCAAGTGAGAGAGGTTTTAAAATCCCACCATCCTGACTAAGTGTTCCTGTCAGAGATAAAGAAGAATACTAAGTATGTGACATCAATTTGTAGAAGATTATAGTTCCGAGATAGATGAAGGACCATGGAACCGAATGGGATATGAGGAGATATATTGGTGCATTGGTCGAAAGAAATAACTGTAGTCAAGATTATATCCACTAGCTTTTCTTTTCAACTAGAATGTAGATTGGCTAGGGAGGATAGCAATTTTTGGGCAAGTTTTATATATGCTAGCACTGATATAAGGGTTAGGGAAGAGCAATGGAGATACTTGGAGAGGCAAAAACATAATTGGGGAGAGAGATGGTTTACGAGAGGAGATTTTAATGACTTAGTTCGGAAGAAGGAAAAAGTGGAGGTAGAGGTAGACTAAAGGGTAGTTTTGTGGCCTTTCAAAGTTTTATTAGGAGTATGGAAATGGGGGACCTTGGATTTGTTGGAAGGAAATTTACTTAGGCCAATAATAGGGAGGGAGAAGGTTTTGTGGAGGAAAGATTGGATAGATTTTTTGGGGCACCTAAGGGGATAGTGGAAAATTCGAGATTAAAAGTATCCCATATTGAGTGTCAAGCCTCAGATCATTCATTATTAATTATGGATACGAACCCAAATTGGCAACAAAGGAAGAAGAGATTCTATTTTGATTGAAGATGGGTTAAAAAGGATGAAGCCAAGGAGATCATTAAGGAAGCCTGAGGTAGGTCTCAAATGGGCACACCATTGTATCAAATTTGCTTTTGAATTAAACAATGTCGAATGACTCTTCTACAATGGAGCCAACGAACAAAGTTTAATTCGGCCAAGCAAATCCTGAAGATCAAAAGAAGAATGGAGTTAATGCAATTCCAATGAAGGGGGAGAAACTAGCAAGAATAGAGACTATTGAAAAGAGATTTGAATCAAGCGCATCAGGAGGAGGAACAATATTGAAGGCAGAAATCTAGAATCCAGTGGCTTTGTGAAGGTGATAACAATACTAAGTTCTTCCATGCAAGTACAGTAAGTAAAAGGAGGCAGAATGCAATAGAGGGACTGATGAAAAAAGACAGTAAGAGATATGAAAGCCATGAGGAGGTTAAGGAAGAAATTATTGGTTTCTATAAAAAAAATTGTTCACCTCGACAAACCCACCTAATATGCAGGAAGGTTTTCAAGGTATCTCGCTGTCCATTACCCAATTTATGAATCAAAGACTGATTAGGCCTATGGAAAATGACAAAATCAAGCATGCTCTTTTCCAAATATATCCCAATAAAGCTCCTGGCCTGGATGGCATGACTCTTATTTTCTTTCAATCTTATTGGGATATAGTTAAAATTGATATTTGCAATGCTGTTAAAGATTTTTTCTCTCATAAAAAAATGCTCAAGCAAATGAATCATACATTGATAACCCTCATTCCAAAGGTCAGGAGCCCAAATTCCATTAAAGAATTTAGGCCTATAAGTTTGTACAACATTGTGTACAAAATAATAGCTAAAGTGCTGGCTGATAGATTAAAACCTTGTCTTTCATATTGTATCAGCCAAAACCAAGCAGCCTTTATTCCAAGAAGACAAATATTAGATAATGTGGTTGTTGCTCAAGAATGTATCCACACTTCATATTCAAAGACTAAAGAGTATAAAGGGTTTATGGCACTTAAGCTTGATATGGCAAAGGCTTATGATAGGGTAGAATGGTAGTTCTTGTGTTCAGTACTTAAGAGGATGGGTTTCTCTTATATTTTTATTTAATGGATTAGGCAGTGTGTTATCTCTTTCACTTTTCATTTAATATTAATGGGGAACAGTGTGGATTTTAGAACCTACTCAGGGAATTAGGCAGGGGGATCCTATCTCGCCTTACTTGTTTTTAATTATTTCGAGAGCTTTTTCAAATATGATTAAACAAGCTTGTACGATAGGTGCATAAAGAGGTTTGAGAGTGTGTAGGAATGGACCACTAATTACTCATTTGTTATTTGCGGATGATTCTATCTTGTTCTGTGAAGCAGATGTTGAAAAAGCTAGAATGGTTAAAATTTTACTGGATGAGCATTGTAGAATGTTTGGACAGTTGGTCAACCTGGAAAAGTCCTCAATATTCTTTAGTAACAATGTGCCCACTGAGCAACAAGACACAGTTTGTCACGTCCTAGATGGGGTTAAGGAAAAGAAGAATGCTAAATATTTAGGTCTGCCTATGCCTATAGGAAGATCTAAAAGGGAGGTATTTGGTTATGTGGGGAAGACTGTGCAAAGGTGAATCAAAAGGTGGAAGAATCAATTCCTTAGCTGGGAGGGTAAAAAGACATTAATTAAAGCTGTGATTGATGCTCTTCCTATATATGTCATGAGTTGCTTCAAACTCCTAAGCAATGTCTGTCAAGATTTGATCAGAAATATAGTGGTTTTTTGGTGGGCATAGAACTCGGAAAGGAAGTAAAAAATTCACTGGAAAGCGTGGAAGGATCTGGCCATTCCCAAAGAGGAGGGTGGGCTTGGTTTTAAGAATATCCAATTGTTCAATGATGCTTTGATAGCTAAGTAGTTGTGGAGACTGGTTACACAACCCAATCTGCTAGTGAGTAAGGTGATGAAAGATAAGTATTTTCCAAAAGAAGGGCTACTAAAAGCTCCTCAAAAAAGCAATTCATCTTGGTTGTGGAAGATTTGGCTGAAAGTCGGTATGTCCTTTGTCACGAGGCAAGATTTAAGTGAGTGAGTCAACTCATGAACCACAAGAGGATAGCTTGAAATAGGCAACTAATTGGGGAGATTTTCAACAATTATGAAGCTGAGATAATATGTTCTATTCCAATAGACTAGGAGGGGGCAGAGACAAGCTAATTTGGCATCCTAATCGGAATGGAAGTTATACGATTAAATCAGCCTATCAGGAGATCCTAAGAGAATAGATGAGGAATCAAAACAAACCAGAAAGCAGCAATTCAAAGGTCGTACTGAGTTGACTTTGGAGGAGATTATGGAGATTAGGAGTTAAAGGGAAACTCAAGCATTTTATATGGAGAAGCTGGAATGAACCCACTAAGGACCAACTTATCAAGAGAGGCATTGAAGCGGACCCTATGTACAAAATGTGTGGGGAGCAGATTGAAACTCTGGCGTATGTTTTACTTTATTGTAGATGTGCAAAGAATGTTTGGAAAATAGCAGCAGTACAGTGGGAGAATGTTAATTTGCAAGAGCAATCATTTCAAGACTGGTGGATTCAGATTAGCACGAGGATGAAGGGATGTAACTGGAAGGAGAAAATGCAACTTGTAGTTTATATCCTGTGAATGCTATGGAAATCTAGAAATATCTAGATTTTCCAAAACGAATGGAGAGAGGAGAGTGTTAATGTGGATTTGGCGTTTGCTGAGTGGAGGTAAGTTCAAATGGCTAAGGACTGTGGTTAGCCAACTAGATGCAAAAAGGGTGCAAAGGGGTACTATATATAGTTGATAGAGTTACTATTTTATGGATATAACGGTTACACTGTCTAATATATAGGTAGTATGTTTAGTTTTTATATGTTGAGTAAGCTTCTTGTTGTAACTTATTCGTGGTTTGAGACTCGCACAGAGTACTCAATCGCTTCATTATCATTTGGTATCAATGTTTTTTTCCTTTGGAAATATCAATACAACTATCATTTTAAGTAAAAAAAAAAAAAAAAAAAGAGAGGCAATTGTAGGTTTTTGAATAGGTTTTCAGTTTAAACCAAAGTTTTGAATTCGGTTTTCAAGTTGAACCTGAATGAAAAATTGAATTCAAAATTGTAATATTTTTAGATATATATTATTTATAAATTCATAATATTTATGAAAAATGAAATATATACTTTACGTAAAATGTCAAAAAAACTACAATGAATATATGAATACTAATTAGATTGTATATATTTTATATACACACACGCATATATATATGGGTGTGTGTGTGTGAAACTCTAAAAGTAGAGTAATTTTTGAAATTGTTGAGGTGTAATTTTTGACTTTTTAATTCGCATTTTATTGTATACAACACATATTTATATTTAAATCATATAAAAATAATGTGCATATATATAATGTACTTATTTATTTATAGAAATACTTGGTTTACAATATAATATAGATGTATATATATATATATATATAGAGAGAGAGAGAGAGAGAGTAGAAAAATCTACTAATATTGTGATTTTAGTTTTATTCAATTGTTAAATAAGTGAAAAAAAATTCTATTTCATAACTCTAATTTAATAACTAAAATATAATGCCATTAGTATAGTAATTGACATATTATTAAAATTATAAGAATAACACAGCAAATTTGAAAACAATAAATGTAAATTTATTAAAAAGGTGTAAAGATTATGAAAAAAAAGGGGATAAATAACTTATAACTTATCCCCATTTCATTAAATGTAAATGGAATAGAAGGATAAATGTAAATTCTCTTCCTTAATAACTTATCCTATTTCATTTGAGTATATAACTTTGTAATTTGTAAATAATCACTAAAAAGTGACTAGTGAGTAGTCATTACATATCCGTTATTAGTAATTTAATAATTGCAAAGTTGTACTAAATTGATAGTTTTTACTTGTAATTTCTATTAGTTACTAATAACTCAAAATTCAAAATTTTCAAATATCAATAATTGCCAAATTGTCAATGTGTGATTTTTTAAAAAAATTTTAATTTACAATTTCTTGTATGCAATACATATTTATTTTTAAATCATATACAAATAAGGTCTATGTATATAATGTAACTATTTAGTTACTTTTAGAACTACTTGATTTACAATATATATATATATATATATATATATATATATATATATATATATATATATATATAGCGATTGAGATAGTATGGGCATATTCTTCGGCGACCTATAAATTCGCCGGTAAGAGCAAAAGTTTGTTATAAAGAGCATGACGAGAAGAAAGGGAGAGGTTGACCGAAATTTACGTGGGAAAAAGTAGTAAAACAAATTTAATGGAGTGGGAAATAGATTGGCGGATAGTTTGTAGTAGAATAGAGTAAAGGAAAACTATTAGTGTGGTGAAAGAGCAAAACTCTAATGATCCCAACTGCCTTCATAGTTTTAGCATTTTTATTTATTTCTTTATCTATTTGTCTATTTATTTATCTATTTATTTTATCATATTTTCTTTATTTTATGGATTTATGTCATGGGGTTCATAGACCGCAGACTCCAACTAGTTTGGGATAAAGGTGATGATATTTTCTAAGAAAAGTTAACTTCTTTATACAAAAAAAATTGAAACAAAACATAGGCAAGGATAGTTAAACTCAAATTGTTTCTCTATAAGAGTCATTTTCTCTCTGTTTGAATGTATAAAAATATTCCAAAAAATGCCAATAATAAATTTAAAAAAAATACTATAGTAGCTAGAAAAATTAAATAGCAAGAATTAGAGATTACAGGCAAAATGATCAACTTTCTTTCTGCTGCACATGTATACATTTTTTCACTTTTACTCAGGCTTTCTATATTAGGCAATTGATAAATAAAAGGTTATGTGAATCATGCCATATTTACATCTAGTATTAAAAGAGACATTTGGATGATATAAAATATTAGTTGAGAATAAGTAAAATCGAGGACAATTGAAACTTTTGCTGTTGATGATTTAGAATAGCCGTAATATTGTGTCCTAGTAGTGTATTTACATCCACAAAAATTGGTTCGTAAAACTTGCCCTTATGTATTCATAGATTGAAAATTTTTCTGGTTAAAATCATATTAGATAAAACCCTGAAGTGTATACTGACAACTATAAATTATATCAATTTCGCGCTCTTACCGAGCTTACCCGCAAGAATACAAGTTTTCTAGTCTTGAAAATACACTAGAAGAATTACTGGTGGTCATGCCAAGAGACTTGTTCAAGCCTTGATTAATACGGAACTGAAAACTTTTGTCCAAGCCCTGATTAATACGGAACTGAAAACTTTTGGTCAAGCCTTGGTTAATACGGAACTGAAAATTCTGTTTTGGCGCCTATAAATGCAAGTTATAATTTCTTCCACGCACCGGAGTCCTTTTGAAGACTTTAGAAGTCAACCATTGCCATCACATTTACACAGTTGGCAATTTGTGACACGATACGAAAACAAGACATGAACCTAACATATATTTAGCACGTATAAGTATACCCTTTTGCGTATCCAAGTCAAAATCAGGTCAAATTCGTTTAACACAAAAAATAAATATGTCCAATCATGTCAACCTGTTTAATCTATTTAATCTGTTTAAAATAATTTTAAAAATTATATAATAATAATTTTATAAAATCGAAAGGCATTGTATAAGGTATGCTTTTAGGTATTATTTTTGGTGTTTTAATAGTTCATAAGTATATATTTATTTATTTTTATTGTCTTACCCATGAAATAAATAAAGAATTAAGTTTTATAAATTTCACATGTATATATGTATTTTCGTGTCATTTTCGTGTGGTCATGTTACCTGCAAAATAAACAGGTCGTGTTTAGATTATGTTAATTGACACGTATAATGAAACGGATCGTGTTTGAGGTCATGTCAAACTTGTAATACTTGTATCAAAACACGATCCATGAACCCAAAACACAACTTGATTGACACCCTTACATTGACTCCTAATTCTTCATTATAAGTTGAGTTATGAAAACAGAGAAAACACATAAAGTAGTCTTCCCTTCCAACGATATATGGCTGCTTTCATATTCTTTCTCTTTTTATTTGCATTCTATGCAGCCATAACATGAGCAAAAACAAGCTCTGTTAGCATTACCCTCGGTTCTTCTCTAACACCAACTAGCAACTCATCATGGTTGTCCCAATCAGGATTGTTTACCTTTTGATTCTACAAGATGGGCAATGGCTATGTTGTGGGAATTTTCCTTGCTAGAATTCCCGAAAAAGACCTATCATATGGACAGCTAACAAGGAAAATCCCATTTCTTCCAGCAATTCTTCATTATTGTTATCAAGAGATGGACGGCTCATTGTGCAGCTAGCACAAGACAGTGACATAAACATCATTTCAATTTCTGAAAGCATTTCTTTGGCTTCTATGTTGGATTCAGGGAATTTTGTCCTGTATAATTCTGACAAGACAACCATTTGGCAGAGTTTTGATAATCCAACCTAACACTCTCTTGCCTGGTCAGTGACTTAAAGTTGATCAAGAATTGGTTTCTAGTGCTTCAGAAGCCGATGATTCGAAAGGGACCTTTAGAATAAATATGCAAAGTGATAATGATGAAGGTCTTACGTATGCTTACTATTCATCTGGCACCTTTGGAAGTGGTAATAATGCTAGTCTAAATTTGAATGATGAGGGCTATTTCCACTTGATTAAATCAACTGGCTGTATACTTAAAAAGATAATTAGTGGAGGATATCCTCGTGAAGGGAAAATTTATCTCCTAAAAATTGATGTGGATGGGATAGTACGATTGTACTCATTTTCTTTAAATCAAGGCAATCAGTCCATCCTGTGGCCAATCACAAATGATGAGCGTGCTCCATTAGGCAGATGTGGGTTCAATGCCTACTGCACTACGATAGATAACGTAATGTAATCTAGATGTCTCCCTGGATTTGATTTTGTTATTCAAGGCAACTGGAGCTCTGGCTGTGAGACGAATTTTACTTCGGAAAGTTGTAAGTCCACGGAAGTAAGTGTGACATAGAACATTACACCATTGGAAAATGTTGAGGTTCGCGAGGAGCTGTAAAGAATCCCACATTGGTTTCATAAAGAGGTACAAACTGCTTCATAAGTAAATTGGATTTAAAATCTATCAACTTAAGTTTTTGGGTCAAATTGAGTTTCAACTTACTTATTAGTAACTATTGTAGCTCTTGGATGCTTTCTCCCACACAAATTCCTAACTTTGGTATTAGAGCCAAGGTTAGGGGAGGTTATTAGTGGCTATTATTCTAATAGTGGTATCAAAGCCAAGGTTGGGGGAGCTTATTAGTGGCTATTGTGGCTCTTTGGGTGTTTTATTTAGTACAAATTCCTAACTTTGGTATCAGAGCCAAGGTTGGGGAAGGTTGGGCTATTGTGGCTCTTTGGGTGTTTATCCACCACAAATTACTAACTCTAGTATTAGGGCAAAGGTTGGGCTATTGTGGCTTTTTGGGTGTTTTCTCTCACACAAATTCCTAATAGTGGTATTGGAGCCAAGGTTAGGGGAGGTTATTAGTGGCTATTGTGGCTCTTTGGGTGTTTTCTCCTGCACGAGCCAAGGTTGGGGGAGGTTATTAGTAGCTATTGTGGTTCTTTGAATGTTTTCTCTTGCACAAATTCCTAATAGCAGTATCAAAGCCAAGGCTGGGGGAGGTTATTAATGGCTATTGTGGCTTTAACAACAAATTCAGAAGGCAAAATATTGAAATAGAAAGGGTGACATTAGTACAAATGTTTTAGAAGCATGTTCATAGGACTTGCAATTTATCTATGCACTCCTAGTTGGGAAGGTTCAGGAACTAATGGTAAAGATCCATACCATGCTCCGACTAGAACAAATGGATTAACAATATATGATGATAGGTACAAAAAATTAATTTAAAAATCATGCTACAAGATGTAGTCCATGCCAAAAATTACTATATATTATTTTGACGAATATATTTTATCCATTTGATCTTTAAGATATTACTATCTCATGGATGCTAGATATACCCATGGTAAAGGATTTCTTGCATGATTTAAGGGTCAAAGATATCATTTTAGTGAATGGAGGATTGGATGTAAACTAACTAATCCTGAAAGATTTTTGAATATGAAGCATTCATTTAAGAATATTATTGAAAGATATTTTAAGATGTTGAAAATGCATTGGAAAATAACTAGATATGCTAATTGTTATCCAATTAAACCTCAAGGTATGACTATAATGACATGTTGTCTTCTTCAAATCTATATAAGTTCAAATATGCAAGCTGATCCTATGAAAACCCATTTGGGTAATGAACATAAAGGTGTAGAATGTAGTCAATTGACTTAGATGGTGAAGTAATCACTACCATCAAACCAATGCAAGAATGGATAAGTTGGAGACATAATTTAGCTATTCAAATATTTAATAGATATAAAATAGGAATGTTAGCTAAAAAATAATATGGTTGGAGACATAATTTAGCTATTCAAATATTTAATAGATACAAAATAGGAATGTTAGGTAAAAAATAATATGGTGTTATAAGTTCTTAAAAATACCTGATTTAGATTTTGTGTTGATTTTATATTGAATAAATTGTACAAGCATATTATATTTATTTGTGATTTTAAATCAGTGTTATCTTTTAATTAATTTTTGTTTATTTACTTCTGATTTATACAGGTTGTTGTATATTTTTAATATCAATACTATTTGAATTGTTATGTAGTTTACGGTTTTCTTGTTCCATACTTTTATTTGAAATAATTTCTACGTTTTTTTAGGGAAATATGTGTGTTGTTTAATTATTTTGATATGTTTTGTTTTTAATTATATCTAATTTATATGTTTGATATTCGTAAGCCAAAGAAGACAAATTAACTTATAAGGGTATTTTAGATAATGAAATGAAATACATATTACATTCCTTAATTTATTCAATCAATATAAATAACGAAAAAGAAATTTTAACAGTTTCCTCAACAACGTTCCTATTCATCCAAATATATGAAACCTCAACAACGTTCCTATTCATCCAAATATATGAAAAGAATACATTGGGATTAACTTTCCTCAGACTCACATTCCTCCAAAATCACATTCCTCAATAACAGTACTTTTCCTAAAACGAAACGAGCCCTAAGACTATCTGATTCATCAATAATATCTCTTTGGTCGCATACAAAAGCGAAAAAAGCACTGGGGGCTTCGGAAGTCATTTGTTAAGCACTTTTCTGGGAAAATAATAATATCCCAAAAACGTCGGGTCAGTCTCTGTATTTGTCACATTCCTAAGGGACTATCAGCGTAATGTTTGTAAAATCAGTTCCACCATGGGCTAGCGAAGTGCTTTTGTGAATCAACTTTGCAGTCAATAACCTCGGAGACAGAGCAGCGAAGAAGAAGAAGAAGATGGCGGCGAATGCCAATCAAAACGATGAGGACGAAGAACTCCGTCGCATGAAACTCGAAGTAGCTCTAGAAGTCAAATCCCTTAGGCGCATCATCAGTGCTTATCTCAAGTATACCTTAGCCCTCCCTACTAAAGTTTAATTTTGGCGTTATTTAATTTATATAAATTTATAGAAATTTTAGAATCTTTTTGGGGGTTTTTTGAGGGTTTGTAATATATTTATTCGTTTGCAGCTATCCAGAGGCAGCGGAGGAAGATGTCCGAAGGAATGATAGGTCTTTTGAAAGGCTTCCTCTTCCCCATAAGGTTCAATTTTGATTGCTCTTTATGTAATTTCGATTTTTGAGTTTCTTATAAATTTTGTCAATTTGTGTGAATGAGTTTATTTATTTATTTATTGTTATTATTTTAATAAGGGGAGGGGTGAACTAAGAAGGGAGGACGAAAATGTCGACACGATGTGAAGCAACCCTCCTTAGCTAGTGAAATTGTGTCTGTTTCTGTTGCCAGTGTACTAAATTTTTAGCTTAGTGCATCTTTTCTTATCTTACCAAAAGGGCAAAGGGCAAATTTCAGTGATATCTATAGTCTGTGGTGAACACCGCCTATGCATGTTTACATAGCATGTCCCAAATCAAGGTAAAGTGAGGAGGGTTGCGTCAGGTTACGAGCCGACTATAAAAAAAAAGAGTTACCTTTTATGAGATGAACCCTATTGAATTTTCGTTGGAACGTACCCTTTTTAGTGACGCGTTGCATTGACGCCCGGATGTAGCGAAAAATGGGCAAGCGTCTTTATACCAAAATAGGTGGGTGCGAAGGGTAAAGAGGCTAGTCTTGGGCCATCATTCCCAGAGTGATGTACCATATCGGGGCCCAAGTGTGGTGAAAAGTGAGTGAGGGTTTTCACACTTTTATGGGCGAGTGTGGGGGGCAAACAAGGCCCAGGGAGTAAGGATTCGACTAGAGAGTTGGAATATAGGAACCTTAATGGGTAAGTTGAGAGAGTTAGCAGATATCTTTATTCGAAGGAAAGTGAATATTGCTTATCTGCAAGAGACTAAATGGGTTGGAGAAAACACTAAGGAAGCTGAAGGTACCGGATTCAAGTTGTGGTACACAGGCACAAAAAAGGGTGTAAATGGAGTTGGGATTTTGATTGATAAGGGTTACATAGATAAAGTGGTAGAGGTTAAAAGATCAGGAGATAGAATTATTTTGGTTAAGCTAGTAGTGAGAGAGCTAATTTTGAATATCCTTAGTGTATATGCCCCTCACGTTGGATTGCAAGTATCCGATAAGAATAAATTTTGGGAAGATTTGGAGGAGATTCTAAGGAGATACCGCACGAGGAGAAGGTATACATAGGAGGGGATTTAAATTGACATGTTGGTCAACATAGTGAAGGTTTTGATAGAGTTCATGGAGGTTTTGAATACGGGACTAGAAATGAGGCTGGTGAGGATATCTTGAGTGTTGCTCTAGTCTATGATTTAATGTTGGCAAATACCTTCTTTAGGAAAAGAGAGTCACATCTAATCACTTTTCACAGCGGACAAAATTGTAGCCAGAATGACTTTTTTCTTTCTAGAAGAGAGGATAGGGCCTCATATGTAGATTGCGAGGTTTACCCCAGAGAATATGTAGCTATGCAACATAAGCTGGTGGTCTTAGAGGTTTGGTATAACAAAGTACGCAAATGCAGAGAGGTGCTCAGAATGCTAGAATAAGATGGCGGAAGCTGAAAGAGTAAAAACAAATAGTTTTCAAGGAAAGAATCCTTCAGGAAAGACCGTGGCTATTGGAGGGTGACATAAATATGGTGTGGAACGAGATGGCTAACTGCATCCAAAGAGTGGCAAGAAGGATCTTAGGGAAAAGTAAAGGGAACAGACTTCAAATAAAGGAAACTTGGTGGTGGAATGAAGAGGTGCAAGAGGCAATCAAACATAAGGAGTGTTCTAGGAGTTTGTATAAATGTTCTAGTAATGAGAATTTGCAAAAATTTAGACTAGCGAGAAAAAATGCCAAGAAAACTGTGTGAGAGGCTAGAGGCAAGGTTTTTTAAAAAATGTGCAAACAACTTGGGAGCAAAGGAGGAGAAAAAGATATCTATAGGCTTGCAAGGATAAGGGACAAGAAAAGTAAAGACTTGACACAGGTTAGATGCATCAAGAATGAAAATAAAAAACTTTTAGTAAGAGATGTAGACGTCGAGAAAAAGTGGATGAGTTATTTTAGCAAACTTTTCAATAGGGAGAGTGGTAGAAGTGAGATAGGTTTAGAGATTTTTATGATGATTCAAACAGAAGGTTTGTGTGTAGAATTAAAGAGCATGAAGTTAAGGAGGCATTGAAGAAAATGAAGATTGGTAAAGCATTGGGACCTGATGGTATCCTTAGTGAAGTGTGGAGATGCATAGGGGATGTGGCAATACGTTGGTTGACTAACTTTTTTAACAAGATTCTCCAAACAAATAAGATGCCTGATGGATGGAGAGAGAGTATGCTTGTGCCTATATGCAAAAATAAGGGGGATATCCAAAATTGTTCCAACTATAGGGGCATTAAACTTATAAGCTATACAATGAAGTTGTGGAAGAGAGTTATTGAGCATCGTTTGAGAATAGAGACCAAAGTCTCTGAAAATCAATTTGGATTTATATCAGAAAAATCTACTATGGATGCTATTTTTTTGATACGACAGCTGATGGAAAGATATCGAGAAAAGAAAAAAGACCTACATATGGTATTTATTGATTTTGAGAAAGCGTATGATAGGGTTATAAGAAAGGGTCTATGGTGGGTACTTGAGAAGAAAAAAGTACCTTCAAAGTATGTAGAGGCTATCAAGGATATGTATGATGGTGCTACTAGTGTGAAGGCTTGTAATGGAAGATCAAGCTATTTTCCAATCACAATGAGCTTACACTAGGGCTCTGCTTTGAACCCTTATCTTTTTGCCCCCCTAGTTATGAACAAGTTAACAAAGACTATCCAAGATGAGGTGTTGTGGTGTATGCTATTTGCAGATAATGTCGTACTTATTGATGAGACCAGGACGGGGGTAGAAAGTAAATTAGAATTATGGATAAGCACGTTGGAGTCAAAAGGATTTATGTTAAGTCAAAGTAAGACCGAATACACGAAGTATGAGTATGACACGACAAGACGAGTAGACAAAGATGTCGTGAGTATGTTTGGACAGGAGGTACCTAGAAAAGATGCTTTTAGATATTTGGGATTAATACTATAACAAGAGAGAGATTGATGAAGATGTAAACCATAGAGTCAGAGCAGGTTGGATGAAATGGCATAGTGCATCAGAGTTCTTGTGTGATCGCAAAATTCCACTTAAGTTAAAAGGAAAATTATATAGAACAACAATAAGACCGGTAATGCTATACGGAGCTGAATGTTGGTCAGCACAAAGGCAATATAAGCATAAGTTGAGAGTAACAGAAATAAGGATGTTAAGGTGGATGTGTGGTAAGACAATGATGGATAAAATAAGAAATATAGATATTCGACGAAAAGTTGGAGTAGCACCTGTGAAAGAAAAGATGAAAGAGCATAGATTGAGATGGTTTGGACATATTCTTTGAAGACCCCTAGATGCTCCAATAAGAGCAAAAGTTTGCTACAAAGAGCATGATAGGAAAAAAGAAAAAGGTCGGCAGACGTGGGAGAAAGTAGTGAAACAAGATTTAGGAGAGTGAGAAATAGATTGGCGTATAGTTTGTCTTAGGACAGAGTGGAGGAAAGCTATTAGGGTGGTGGAAGAGCAAAATTCTTATGTTCTTGACTGCCATTTCTAGTCCTAACCCTTTTACCTTTATTTTTCTATTTCATTTTATAATTATTTTTTCTCCTCACTTTTTCTTTGGGTTCATCGATTGCCAACCCCAACTAGTTTGGGATAAAGGTGATGGTGATGTTGTTGATGTTGATCTATAGTATGTGGTGATAAAAATTTTTGAAGCTCCAAATCCCTTTACACATTAGGTTTATGTACATGAAGATAGTGAAATCAAATTTGGAGACTTGCAGTATTAGTAGCGAATATGATTTAGGGGGTGCTTATTTTGGGGGTTTGGGAAGGGGGGGGGGGGTGGAGAATAGATTTCAAAGTATTTCCTCCACATTTCCTTTGCTTGGTTTGGGGGTTTGGTTACCCCATTGGGGGAATGATTACTCCATTGGGAGGTCTCTCAATATTGGGGAGTATGAGGAGGGGAATGAGTTCCATTAGACAAAAAAAAAAAATTTAATTACCTAATAATGATTAAAAAAATTAATAATAAATTAGTTTAATATTATAATAAATAATTAACTAATATTAACTAATTAATTAATATTAGTTATTATAATTAATATTAATTAATTTATTAAGATTAATTTAATTAATCATACATGTACTTAATATTGTAATTTAATATTATAATTAATAATTAATAATTAATTAATCTCATTCATTAATATTAATTATTATAA
Organism: Gynochthodes officinalis; assembly: GCA_020080225.1. Taxonomy (NCBI): domain Eukaryota; kingdom Viridiplantae; phylum Streptophyta; class Magnoliopsida; order Gentianales; family Rubiaceae; genus Gynochthodes; species Gynochthodes officinalis. Next base: position 17,510,761 of record CM034621.1, on the reverse strand, counting down.
TTAATGTATAGTTAATATTAATTAATTTATAAGTAATTAATTGATAATATTAATTAATTTATAATAATTAATTACTTGAGATTAATTTAATATTATAATGAATAATTAACTAATACTAACTAATTAATTAATAGTAATTATTACAATTAATTTATAATTATAATTGGTAATCATTTTCATTTCCCAGCACAAACTAAACAGCAGAATTATAATGAAAGAACTCACTATCATTTTCCACTACTATCATTTCTATTATCTGTCCCATTCTGCCACATGAACCAAGCGCCCCCTTAAAAAGTTCTGCAGAAATTTTTTTCCAATATGGAATGCTGAAGTTTTAATCTAATCCTTGTAGCATGCTTTTGCAGGAACTTCTGTCCCACCTTCCATCTAAATTTCAGAAGCTCAGATGGTATGATTATGGTAACCTTGTTTTTTTACTTTGTTGTTAGGAGGGATAGAAGTGATGCCTTTTTCTAACCTTGTTTAATAGAAGTCCTTTGTCTCTTACTTGAGTTATTGCATAGGGATGCAATTTGCACATTCTTACATAAAGAAAAGTGAAGTCTCTATTTTCATTTAGTTGTATGGATTATGGGAAATCCAATTGAATTATTGTTTTCACTCACCATATTTTGTAATGTTATTAAAAGGTATATTTGTAGCGCCACATGTGTTTAATAATTTTTGCTTCTGAAGTATGCTAAAGTGAACTTATTCTCTAATTTAGGGCCCTGATGATTAAGCCCATATAACATCATGGGGTTAATAGTAATCTTTAAAACAAGTTGAAGGCATGCTGTAAGTAAGGTTTCTGAGGCTGGTAATAGTCTTTAATACGTCTTGAAGGCATGCTGCAAGTGAGATTTCCTGTTGGTACTTTAACATCTGCTCAGCTGTCTCCCCGCTTTCGCCCTCTTTCTCCAACTTAAGAGTGAAGTTTTAATCCCAATAGTTCTAATGTGGTTTGCTTAGTTATGCATGTCTATGTTTACAACAATAATGCAAGTACAATAAACTGCTGTCTTCCTTCGACCTAACAATTGTACTTCTGATGATTGCCCTTACAAAGTGTATCTTCACGATTCAACAACAACTAAGCCTTTATCCCCCCAAGTGTATCTTCACAATTAAGGTGTGAAATTTGAAATCTTCTAATGTTTCATTGCAATTCGTATCTAATTCTGATAATTATGTGTTTATGCTGCAGGTGCATTTCTAAAAATTCATATTTTATTTTTGAAATGCTTAAGGTAATTAATTACCTTCTTGGTTTGTCTATTTTGTTTCTTTATTTTTTTTCCTTTCTTGGTATTGGCTTTTGATTTTTCTTTTTAACTCTCATTATTCATATGCTCGCTGAGATTTACTGAAATGTGTCCTTCAGACCTGTTGCTGTCTTAAAAACTCTACTTTTGTCGCTTGGCAGGCATTTGAACCCCCACTTGATATGAGTCAGGACATTGATGTCTGTGAAAAAGAATGCCAGAGCAATGCTCAGAATAATTGTTTCTTCTCTGGAGAGACAAAACATGGCTCTCATGAGCTCTCCTGTGCAGATGGAAGGGTTTCCCACTCAATAACTGATGGTGTGAACTCTAAGAATGTGGAGTGCCATTCTCCCAAAGTAATAACAAGATTGAGCTCTACATCGGTATATATATGTATTTTTTTTTTTTAAGTCTTAGGTTTGTTCTGTTTCTTTCATTTTCATTATGAGTTTTGACCTCTGTAGATAACAACAGGAGATGAGAAGTGAACAATTTAAGTTCAATGCTGGAAGCTGCTGTATGGGCCTGGAGTACGAGGAAAATGATACTTGTTCTACAGATGGGGCAACTTTTTCTTCTACTCCTGGTTGTAATGGAAATGTAAGGTCTTCCATTTGGTACACACAATGCTTATCCACTGCCTTGCACCACTGTTTTTTCTCCCTAAGAAATTCAAGTAAAAGGATGCATTAATTATCTGCTTTGACCTTCATTAGCTATTAAATCCCTTGACCTTTTGTCAAAGTTGGAAGAAAAACATATATGAGAGCTTTTTTGGTCATGTTACTTTAGTGCCTATGTTGTTCTCATACGTAGTTTCTTCTTTCTTCAAATGTTGGGAATTTATTTCCTTTTGGCTGTAATATCCATTACTCATATGCTTTCCCTTGGGATGAGGCTGTCATCAAGCTAAAGATGATTTCAGTTGTAACATTAAATATAATGTTCTTTATGAGAATTGAATTTTTGTTACCATTCGTTCCTCTTCTTATGGTAAGGGGTATAAGAAGAAAATATAAAATTCAAATGTTGGTTGTTTGGTCTTGGTCTCAGTTTCCTGGCTCTGTCACCCTCACTCTCTTAGTGTTGTTTGCTTAAGACATGATTGTATGCTTTTCTCCATTGCCTCTCACCCTATTTTGTGCATGTCTTAATGGTTCTTTTTTCCTACTTCATCTTCTATTGCAGGGTATGTCATCTCCCCCTAATTGGTTGGATCCATCATTACAATTGCATGTTCCTTTAGTTGATGTAGATAAGGTATTGTGAAAAGAATTCATTGGAATACTTTGTTAAACTATGTTATTAAGATCATGTGCTGATAGGACTTTGTTCTCATAACTTTTTTTTTTTTAACTTTACAATATATTAGAGTTATAAAGTTTACAACATTGTGCACAATCATCATGTTTTGTAACTTAGAAGCTTTTCCCTGTTGGATGCCCTTTTTAATTTCTCGTTTTGATTATTTTCTAGGTACGGTGTATCATTAGAAACATTGTACGAGATTGGGCATCTGAGGTGGTCTTTGGATATCCATTTGAATTTCTTCTTCATTTTTCTTTTTTTTTCGGGTGTAGATGATTGCTAACTTGGAGTCAGTATTCACTGTTGTCTTTAATTGTCCTGCCAGTTGGGAAGAGTGTTTTTGTTATTTTATTTGTTGAATTGCACAGGGTCAGAAGGAACGGGACCAGTGTTATAAGCCCATTCTTGAAGCACTTCAAAATCTATTTCCTCATCGCAGTGAGGAGAGGTTTGTGGATTTCCATTGTATATTATTTATATTGGTTGCTAGGTTGACATTTCTTGTACATATTGTGCTGTGCCACAAAAATGATATTTAATGGGAGTTTTATGCACATAAATACTCATTTTCCAGTGCATTGCTTTTTATTGTTTGGTTGAAACACTGATAGAAATTTTCTTTCCTATTAGTCCACCATCTTGCTTAGTTCCCGGTGCTGGACTTGGGAGACTAGCTCTGGAAATTTCATGTCTTGGTGCGTTTTCTGTGCTAAAAATTTCCTTGCATGCACATTGGAATGTTTGCTTTACATGTGTGGTGTCTCTTTCTACTGCAGGGTTTATATGCCAAGGAAATGAGTTTTCATACTATATGATGATTTGCTCAAGTTTTATCCTTAACCAGTGAGGCAACATACTTGAATGTTTTTGGTAACACTTCAGGATTTGAAAACTGATATGGGATTTTAACTCTGATGTTGGATTTTTTTATGTACTTTGTTAGTACTCAGACAGCTGAGGAGTGGACGATCTATCCTTGGATACACAGTAATTGCAACTCCCTGTCTGACAGTGACCAGCTTCGTCCTGTTTCAATTCCAGATGTACACCCAGCAAGGTGTTATTGATTTACATGTTTGGCCAGCTTGTATAATCTTCTTTGTTTTGTGTTCTTTTGATCTATATGACTAGATAATGCCATATTTGACAAAGTGCTTTTTAGTAAAAATGTTTCAACTTCACCCAACTATTTTATATACAGCTCTTAAAATTAAAATGGTTTTTGCCCTGATTTCATCAAAGTGATGTATTTTCAAAAATTTCCATCTAAACTTCATGTTATTAGTTGATTGATTTCCCTTTTTGGATTGTATCCAGAAGCTAGCTATGGCATATCCCTTGCTTTATCTGAAACTGTAAAAGAGAGGGTTGTTGGATATCTCTATTGGAAAAACAGAACTGTAATGTGTGTTTAGAACTAGGCCAGTAGGATGAGTATACCAAACTGAAATTAGTAGTACATTATCACTCATCGATAAAATTGATTTTTGTGAAATGAAAGGAGGGTAAATCTCTATGGGTACATGGTATAAAGTTGTACTTTAAAAGGAAAACAGAGGGTTTACTGAATTTCAGTAGTTGGCTTATTCGTCTCTATGCTGGCTTAGTTCTTACTTCTTGCTTTGTTTCTGCTTCCTTTTTTTTTTTGTTTTTGTGTTCTTTTTATTTTTAAATTCCCAGTTAACGGTTTGATTGGCCTATGATCAATATGTAAGTCACCTTACTTTGGGATTTGAGCCAACTCCCTGAATTCTTCATAACTGTATTCCTAGAAGATTGTCAGTTAGTTGCATACCTGTTTCAGAAAGCATTACAAGTCCTGTTTCACCAGTGATGAAATGACTAAGCTTTGAGTCTTGTTCTTGAAACGTGGCCTTCTTTCCTTGGTTTGGCATGAATGGCTGCTATCAGGGTTCCTGCATCTGGTTTCTCATCTCTGGAAATCTTCTTGTGGTCCTATTTATTTAGGTTTACTAAGTACATGAAGAAAGCCTTTACTTCCTCTGCCACACATCAATTCAAGCTCTTAGCACTGCAGTTTAGTACCTGCCCTTTGCCTTTGTGAAACATATTTTAGTCTTTACATTTAAAAGCTTTTGCTGGAGGATATACTTGTTTGTAAAGCAATTAACACTGTCACGATGTAGTTTAGACCAAACAGTTGTCTGAGAAAACTTAAACTTTAGCTGTTCCATTATCCAAGTTTTAATTTTCAGGTGTTCTGGATCCCTCTTTCCTACCTTCTATTTTGGGATCAAAATATCAGTGCTTCCCCTTGCAGTATAAGCATCCACTGTGGATCTGCATGTGTCCATCCGCTAAGCATGTCGTGACTGTCCTTTTTTCACCAAGCTTCTGTTTTATGTGTCTTGCCTTGTTCTTCTTTACCTTTATAGATTTCTGTTTCTTCATCATCATGTCTCCTTGTTAGCAGTCTCTGGATGTATCTTATCTATTCCTCTTTCTTCAGCCCACCAAAACCTTAGTGTCAGTATCAGCATGGGTCAATGAATGTGATTTTATTATTAATATAAATAGGATTTTGTATTTAGACCAAAAATTTCAACATGTACTACACTTCTGTTATTTATATAATCAACTAGATCATTATGCTGTTGCCAGTCCAGGTGAAGCTTCTATATACAGTAGAGATTTTCTACACCAGTGGTCTCTATTAATATAATCAACCAGATCATCATGTCTATAAAAGTTGTTTGGGGAACAAAAAGTTAGCAAGAATCATGATCCCCTATATATGTCAGCTATATCAAATTATCAATCACCTATATATGACAACTATATCCATTATACAGCTGTATATAAAATTTAAATGTATTCCTAATCTAAATTAGGAATATATGTCAGCTATATCAAATTATCAATCACCTATATATGACAACTATATCCATTATACAGCTGTATATAAAATTTAAATGTATTCCTAATCTAAATTAGGAAGTTATTGATCATGATTCTTGCTAACTCAAAATTCATCAATTCCTCCGTCATCATTATATCAAAAATTGTTTTTACTAGATCGTGAGTCCAATTGTGAAATGCAATTTCTGTATGATCACATGACCTGTCTTCATTTTTGTGATTTTGCAACTTTTGTGTCCAGAAGTTTACTTAATAAATTATTTGACTCCCCAAATACAGTGCAGGGACTGCTGAAGGTTTTTCAATGTGCGGAGGGGATTTTGTTGAAGTCTACAGTGATCCAAGCCAATCAGGTAGGAGCAAAGGCAAAGAATTTCTTGCTCCACTCTGTGGGAACAATTATTTAGAAACCATGGTAGTTACCAGTGTGTATTTTTTACCGTCACTGTGCTTCAAGATAGATAATCCATTGGGACTATGAAAGTTTCTCACTGTTGAATTATATATGGAAAAGCTACAATTAGTACTATTGAACCATACTTGCTGGCAATTCTCTAAAAGCTCGTGTGAAGTTGCACTCTTTTCATTAATTCCTTATGCATAGTTACTCTTTTTTTGCTGAGCACTGCCTGGAAAATGCTAAAATCTCTTCAATGTACCTCTTTTCTTTACACTGTAGGTAATGATGTTGTGAGTCTTGAAAGGGCTGTACACTCTTGCAGCTTCTTGCAAATGGAAAGCTGAAATTTTTGAATTGTAGAAATTTTATTTCTCGTAATTCCGTTGTTACAATTGCTGTTTGCATGACTACACTGGTTGTGAGACTTGAAAGTCGTTGAACAGCAACTGAAGTGGAGAGTAGTGGAGGACTTTTTAGGGCTGTAAGATCATTATATCACCATATTAAAATGAATGAATTGAACATACTCTTGAATGCAGTCCAATTCCTCGTTATAATTTTCAGAGATTTGATTAGACTGGTGTATATAGGGATAGGCACAGACCTGATTATAAACCTTCTAAAGTTTGATTTTGATTGGAACATGAAGAAACTGAAATATTATGTCATAGAATAATGGGCAAATTTGGTTGTTTTGTGAGATTAGGGGGTCTTAGATCTATATCAGATCAAGGTTGTTAAAATTGAGTTTTTACGTAAAATCGGTGGGGGTCCAAAAAATCGAATCGTAAAATCGTAAGATTCTACCAATCATGAAAAATAATTTAATAAATATATTATATATAATATATCTGAAATTTATAAATTATAGACCTGTTTAAACTTATAAAAGTACACAAATTTCATTTAAAGAATATTATTAATCACACCTAGAAAGATCTATAGGTTCATTAAGTGTTGCACCACTGCCACTAGCATCTAAAGCCAAATTGTCTTCCAAATTCACTAGGAGCACCTGCACTATTAAGAACATGCAAAGGATTAATTTCAATTGGATCATCATCATCATTAAGGTTCTCAATTATACACTCATCATTAGATACTAGATCATGAAAGCTTTCTTCAAAACTTCGAACTTTTTTATCCTTCAACTTCAAATTGTACATCACAAAAACCAATCATTCATCTTTTTTTGGAGCAATCGGATCGTAAAATCTTAAGATTCTAAATTTCGGGACGTGAAATCGTAAGATTTCACCCCATTTAAGATTTTACCTACGTTTTGATTCGGACACTTGGTTTTGACTCGTAAAATCATAAAAACGTACGAATAAAATCGAGAGTTTAACAACCATGTATCAGATGCAGTAAGGTCACTTCTTCACCAATCAAATGGAAGATCATTGTAATCAGGAGTATATAATGCAATGTCTTGCCCCGCTAGCATCCTCTTAGGGTTGATGAACATAGTGTTCTTAGTAATTCTGGAGAGAGAGAGAATTACTTGTTTCAATTTTAGGTTGACTCCTCATTTACCCAAGGATGGTTTTTTGAGGTAGGAAATTGGAGATTTTTTCCCCCCCAATACATTTGGTAGGAAATTAGAAGGTTAAATAACTTGTAATCATTTGAAAATTGAATCAAATGCAAGCAGTTTTTGTCTTTGCAGCACTCCGTGATGATGAACATCTAGAATAGGAATTGCTTCAATAACCCATAGGAATTGTCGTCTTGTTATTAATCCCCTTTTGGAGTAGATTTAAGCCCTTGGAATTGGCTTTTCATCACTAAAGTACTACTTTGTGATTTTAGCTTCTTTGAGTGATATCTTTGGGTCTTTTGTAGGAGCTTGGGATGCCGTGGTGACATGCTTCTTCCTTGACACAGCACATAACATCGTAGAATATATTGAAATTGTATCAAGAATTCTCAAGGATGGGGGAGTAAGTGGATAAAAGAAAGATAATATCCATATCCAATCAATTTTGTTATGAAGGCATACTAATCTGAATGTTTATAGGTCTGGATAAATTTGGGTCCCTTACTCTATCACTTTGCAGACATGTATGGGCAGGAAGATGTAAGGCTATTGTTTAAATCCGAATATATGATTCCTTTGAATGGGATCATGCTTTAATGGTTGAGTATTTCTTAAAACTTCTACCTTCATCTATTCACAGGAGATGTCAATCGAGCTAAGCTTGGAAGATGTAAAAAAAGTTGCTCTTCATTATGGCTTTAAGTTTGAGGTAATTGTGACTTGTGCAAGTGTTCTCTTTTTGGTTTAGACCTATTAAGAAACTGACTGATGTTTGAATTTTCAATTCTTCATTCACAGCAATCCTCTACCATTGAGACAACCTACACCACAAATCCTCGATCAATGATGCAAGTAAGCTTTTTTTACTTTTTCTTTAGGGTAAATTCCCGATAACCCCCCGCGATTAGTGAAAGTTCTTGATAATCTCTCATGGTTCAAAAAGATCTAAATCACTCCCCTGGGGTTTGCACTAGCTTGGAAAGTTGACGGATTAAGACCAAATTGATCATAATTGATATGCGACCGTCTACTTTTTGATTATAACTGTCAAGATATAACAATCAATATGAGATGATTACCAAAATACCCATGCTATACATTTTCTTCTCCTCCTATTAAAAGTCAAGCACTATATTAAACCCCAGCTTTTAGTTTGTTTTGTCATTAAACATTGAACCATTTTGTTACCCTTGACAGCTAGATAATTCATGCGTATTGTGTAGAGGACTTATAAATTGGAGAGTTCTTTTTAGCTCAAGTTCGTAGGATCATCTCTCAAACTAATGCATTATGATTTCCTAGTTCTCAACATTAATCATTTTCTCAAGTTTCCTCACCTCTTTGATTCTTGACAATGTTGATTCTGGGAAAGGTCCACCTCAAACTATAAGGAGAGTATTTCTTGCTTTCATGGTGCTGGGCCAGTAGAAACTCAAAAACAGAATTAAAGGGAGGGGAAAAAAAATGGAGATCTGACTTCCAATGATTGAACATCTAAAGTTATTATTCAGCCTCCTGTGTAGCTGTTGAAGTATTCTTTTTATATTATGGACAAACTTAGAGTTTCTTATGAATATCAAACCACTTTTTGGTATTCTAAATGGAAAGTGGTCTACATGGATGTTAATTATCATACCCGGACAGAAGTGGTCTGTCTATTTCCCTTGAGCACATTTATTTTCTTGTCAAAGGAATCCAAAGTGCCTAAGCTTTCATTCTTTGAGATGTAGAATTGACCATTAAAAGTTAAAATGGAGTCCTGAAGATATGTAAACTTGCCTATCACAATTTCATAATTCAGAAATTAAAGTTTGAATCCACATTGATGCTTGAGATAGTTCTCGCCTATATGCTTTTCCTTTGGCATTCTTTATGAAAAAATAGTCACTCATACTTTGTTGGCCATCCCATAATACTGGATTGTTTGACAGGCTGCAATAGTGGAATTTTATCTTTGATAAGTCTTTGGTAATCTAGCCTTGTGGTTATGAGAGGGAAAGAACCTTTGTATCTGTTCACGGCTACCAGCTATCACTTTTGAATGAATGTTGTAAGAGAATATAATTAGAATCTAATATAGCCAAATTGGCTAAAAGATTCAGGTCAGACATAAAAGTTAGCCATTGGTTGATCAAATGGCAAAAATGTCATTGATCTTAACAAAATGATTGTGTGGACTAGAATTGTTTTATACTGTAATGGACTAAATTTGTATTCTATGATCAGATATCTTTTAATGTTAAGCTACTTATACTTTAGAGTTGTGAGTATGTGCTTAAAGTATTACTATCTTGATTTTTAGTTGTAGTTAACCGTTTTTAGTGAAGTCTCCTTATATATGAGATCCTAGTGCTTAAAAATTGTAGCAATCATGTATATTGCATTAAAAACTGCCATATGTGTAATTATTTCAATTTTGGTTTTGATTTCACTGCAGAACCGATATTATGCCGCATTTTGGATTATGCGGAAGAGTACCCAGGCAAAGCAGGAAGGTCTGGTGTAAATTGTTGTCAATTTAAATTACATCCTAGATGGGTGGACATTGTGTTTGGATAACTTTTTTACTTTGTTCTGTCTGTATTACCATATGGCGTACAATTTAGTGTGGTTTGAAATTGCTGAACATTCACGGGTGGATTATCGTAGAAATGCAATTTAGTTCAGCACTGTAAACTTAATAATATCCAGCGTTGTAACAGCTAATGCGATTCTAATAATGTTAAAGCCTGAAAGAATGGTTTGAATAGGACGGGGCACCATTTGAATTTTCCATTTTGTACTTCTCTTTTTAATTTTTGCGATGATGTTTTTTTCTTTTTTTGGATGAATCTAGAGTTAAGAACTTGGTAGTTTGACATTATGGGAGGATGGATGAAATTTTGATGATGAGTGACACGTTACAGTCAAGGTCTTCGAGATATTCTGGCAACAGAATACACTGTTTGTTTAGCTTAGTTTTTATTTTTATTTTTATTTTGGTAAAAGTGCAGGGAATTTTGGTTGACCAATTGTTTGGTTATGTTAAATTTTGAAACTATGTTTTTCCTCTAAATTTGGAGGGAATGGATGGAAAATTACTTTTTGTATATGGGAAAATTATGAGTAATAAATTTTTATTTTGAATATAAACTCCAAATTCATAAATAATATCAAAATAAAAGCAAAATAATATTACAACATCATTGATAGTAGTAACTTTTCCTAAAAAGTGTTAGTTTTTTCCGAAAAAAAAATTATTTTTAATGTAAAATTTTGTATTATTTTTATTAATAATTATAATATGTAACTTAAATTAAAAGTAAGAATTAAAATATAAAATTATATATTTAAATGTGTATTAAGTGTAATATGCTTTATAATTTAAAAAAAAAAGTTGTACTAAATTAAAAATGAACTTTTTTTGGAAATGAAGAAAGTATGACATAAGGTTAATCACATTCTACATATTACATATACAACAAAATAATAATATTATAATTATAAAATACATATTACAACATATAAAATTTAGTGAAACCAAACGATTTGATCAACAAGAATTAGCTCTACTTTTACCAAAATAAAGATAATATTACAAATTTAACCAAGCAGAGCTAAATTTTTAACTTTCCCAAACATATTTTGGAGGGAAATAAAAAATGGGGCAAAATTAGACTAATCAAACAGAGTTAGCCAATCAATAGCAATTCTTGTCACGAGGTTCTGGTTATGTTTGGTTTATAGTTTATTTGAGATTTTTTATGTTGGTAAATGTGAAAATTCAGATTTTAGGACCCATCCCCAATAGAAAATCTATCTTACTATCAATTGTCAATTTTCTTATTTCTCTTTTTTTTTTTTTTTTTTTTAAATTAAATAAATCAGAAATGATAATATATATATATATATATATATATATATATATAATTATTGAGAACAATTATCTATTGGTTAATTAACTTTTTCAATATCATGATAAAACTAAGAGGATAGGGGTTCGAACCCTCTCTTTAACATTCCTTTTCCTCCCTCTCTCCTTTTCTCATTTTCTCTCTCTCTTGGTTAAAAAGATATACACATTGTAATAGAATTGGTAGTTATATATTATAATCGAAAATTATAATTGTATTGATGAGACAAAAAAAATTATAGAACTAAATAATGTATTGTAATATTATAATCGAAAATTATAATTATAACAATGAGTCAAAAAACAATGATAGAACTGAGAGAAGTTCATTTTCAATAGTTTAGAATCTCTACAAAATAAAATGTTAAATCTAGTACTTCAAACATCTTATTCATGTAAAATTTTCAAAATTTTTAACGTTCATGAACAGTATTTACTGTTCATCAATAATAATATAAAATAGACATTAATATTGGCATCAAAGTTATTAAAGTAATGGGGATTTCAAAGGTTATGGAATCAATCTTTCAAATAACAAAAATAATTAAATTAATATTAAAAATGTATTTCAGTAAACAACTAACATTTTCCCATATATGTATAACCAAGTTATTTCCAAAAAACATTTACAATTATATTCATAAAATCTAACCACAATTCTTTAATAATCATCATCAACACCACTATTCACAATTTATTATTCCAATAATAGCAAACTTAATGAATGAAATTAGTAATCAATCCAAATCAATTCAATCAGCATACTTTATTCACAACGAAATGCCCAAAATCAATTCAAATCATTCTATCAATAATATAATAATCACAATGTATTTTCAAATTAAAATAACGTCAATTCACAAATCAAAATATATAAATTATTTACCTTCGCCTCTTTTGGTTTTTTTTCGCTCCTCAAAAATATAAGTTTTCTTCGTTCAACGTATTTTCCTTTTTGCTGCAAAATAAAAATTTTATCAGTATACCAATTATATAATATCACAATTATTAACCAATTTAAAAATTTTATGAATTAAAAATTGATTTACCTTTGAAAACAAAAAAATTCTGCACTCCTAGGCAGCAATTTTGTGTGTGGGAAGGGGCAAAGAAGGAGGTTGGTTATACAAAAAAAAAATTATTTTTTTTTTTTTGGTATAAGGGGCAGAAATGGGGGGCAGCAAGGGGGGTGTTATAGGAAAAAAATAAAGCTTCCTTTTTTTTTGGGTGGGGGTGGGGTGGGAATCGGGGGCAAGAGAGGGGTGCTAGATCGGGGGAGGGGGAGGTGCGGGAATGGGGAATGGGAGACAACATGGGGTGGGGTGGGGTGGGGTTGGTTGGGGGAGGGAATTGGGGATGGAAATAGGGGTAGCAAGGGTGGGAAAGAGAGAGAGGAGGACAGCGGCTAGGAGATGGAAAACAAAGGGAAGGGCTATGGCTGGCAAAGGAAATTGATTGAAATAGATTGGAAAGAAGCAAAAAGGGGGACAAAAAGGTGAAGTTTTTTTTTTTTTTTTAAAGTTAATATCATTTACCACCCTCGAGGTTTTGCAATATTACAATTAGGCCCCCGTGGTTTGAAAAATAACAACTAACTCCCTTAACTAATTACCAACTTGGTAAAAAGATGAAAAAGCCCTCAGGGGGCTAGTTGTTATATTACAAAACCTCGAGAGGGTAAATGATATTAGCTTTATTAAATTTTTAAAAAGACAAAAATACGAAATTTAAAGACAAAAATTTAATAAAATTATGTAAAATTTTGTTAAAAATTTCAATGCGAAAAGACAAGAAATTATTATATAGTTACTTTGTTATTTAAGGTTAAAATTTTTAAAATCTTTTCGTCTTTGAATTTCGTCTTTTTAGTTAAATTTTTTTATTATATAGTTTAAATAATTTTATTAAATTTTTGTCTTTAAATTTCAATTTTTTTGTCTTTTTAAAAATTTAATAAATAATTTTAAACTATATCACGAGTTGTATTTACAACCATATTCAGGTATTCAAATATCTTTAGGTGTTCAATTTTCACGAGTTGTATTTACAATCATATTGTGTAATACTATAGGTGATTACAAAAAAAAAAAAAGATCTTGTGAAACCGTCAAATTAGTCTAAAAATTTAATGGGGGTAAAGAAGACCTCAAAATTTTAGATAATTTTATTAAATTTTTGTCTTTAAATTTCATATTTTTATCTTTTAAAAATTTAATAAAGTTAATATCATTTACCCAATTGAGGTTTTGTAATATAACAATCAACCTCCCGTGGTTTAAAAAATAACAACCAGCCCCCTAAAGGCTTTTTTGTCTTTTTGCGAAGTTGACTATTAGTTAAGGGGGTTGGTTGTTATTTTTCAAACCACGGGGGGCTAATTGTTATATTGCAAAACCTCGAGGTGAGTAAATGATATTTACTCTTTTTTTTTTACTGTTGAACTGAAGTCGACATCTGGGATATCGACTTCAAAGTCGTTATCTCGAATAGCAACTTTAAAGTCGATATCCGTGATATCAACTTTCATAAAAATGGAACAAAAAATTTAACATCAATATTTATTTAAATTCTTTTTTTTCAACATTTTTTTGGAAAAAAACTCTATATATGTGTATTATTTATATGTATATATATTATATGTATAACTCCATAATATAAATGGAAAAATAAATATATACTATATATATATAATATCAAGAAGATGTTAAATTAGATTTGATGTGTTATATATATGTGTGTGTGAAACTTTAAAAATTAAAATAATTTGTAAAATTATTAATGTGTGATTTTTAATTTGCATTTTATTATATACAACATATATTTATAAATTATGTAAAAATAATGTGCATATATTATATATATAGTATAGTAAATTGGAAAATATTAAATGTTGGAGAAGATTAAATGTAAATTTATTTTAAAAAGTGTAAAGATTATGAAAAAATAGATAAATAAATGAAAATGAGAAAAGATAACATATATAGTATACAAGTACGAGAGCTCAATTTTTTATTTTTATTTTTTTGATAATGCATTGCAAAACACAATACGGCTCACTAGTGAACAAACTCGTCCACTAGTGGCATTTTATTAATAGTAAAAGTAGTAGTACAAAAAAGTGGCAGGGTATAGTCTAACCACATAAAAAGTAAGTAGCATAACATAAAAAAGACTAATTAGGATCCTGCGATCTATATAAATAGGTAGCGTATACACTGAACCCATAAACAAAACAGTGGTAGGGTATAACCTAACCACATAGAGAGTAAGTAGCATAACATAAAAAAGACTAACTAAGATCCTGAGATCTATACAAATAGGTAGCATATAGGCTGAACCATAAACAATACAAAAATCTGTAGAAATTTCGGCAGCATCTCTTCTGTAGACTGAGGACAAAAATCTACAGAAATTTCGACAGCATCTCCTCTATAAATAGAGCAAATCCTATTTGTCAAACAATCAAAAAACAAAGAAACGAGCACAAGTATATAGCAATAACCATAAATACCACACATATAGACAACGTAATAATTTACCATCCCTTAAAAGTGGGCAACCATGTATATCATTGTAACAAATGTTCTGGCATTCCCTTGGTAAGGATTCTACCTTGCCAAAAATCTGCACATCCTCATGACTATGAGCATATGTTGCTAAAAAATTAGCAGCTCTATTCCCTCCCGATATGTATGGATAAACGTAGTAGTGTTGCTAGTTTGCCAGATGTGGTAGATACAAGGAGTGACAGTCCACGGCACTTTGTGGCCCTTATTTAAACCTTGAATTATAATATTTGAGTCCGACTTGACACAGTGTAAGTCTATCCCTTTTTCCTGGCACAATTTAAGACCAAACAGGATAGCATTAGCCTATGCCCAATTGTTAGTGCCAGCCCTAAAATTTATTGAGTAAGCAAGTATAACGGAGCCGCATGAGTCTCTGAGGACCTCTTCACCGAAAGCTCGACCATTCACACTGGAGCCATCCGTGTTCAACTTTAATTGTCCATGGAGAGGGGGTTTTCATTTGATCTACATCCCTTGTCTAACCGTTACTAGCACCTGTACAATCTTTGTAATAACAATGATAGCGTACCCTGATGAAATATTCCCACAATCGAATTTGGCTTTGTTGCGACACAACCACAATTCCCAACATATGCAAGGAAAAGGCAAGCTGTCTTGTAATTTCACTATGCAGGAAGACATGTAAATTGGTTTCCATTATTGGCTAAGTGCAACAAACGCATCCAGACACAATCGGAATACTAATGGACCGAACTTTCACATCAGTTGGCAGGCCCCGATGAATAAGTTTCCACATAAAAATGGCAAGTTTTGTAGGCAGGTATTTATTCCAAATCAACTCAGACCAAGAGGCAATTAAACCCAAATCACGCATTTGTTTACCATAATTCTTCACTGTGAATTCACCTGAGGAGGAGGTAGTCCAGACAAGTCTGTTCGGAATCTGCGGATCCACACCAATTTGTAAATCAAAAGCATAATTACCACCATCAAGAACATCCATTATTGAGGCAGGCTCATTTACGTTATTGACATGCAAAGGTGGAGCCGGACCGCCATACCAATGGTCTTTCCAGAAACTCACATCCCCTTCTCAATAATCCAAATAGCCTAAGGAAATAGTACTTCAACAAGATGTCTAATATTCTTCCACAAATGAGAGCCATTGTGTGGGTGACTGGAGAAGGTAGCACATGGATGTCCATATTTCTGCCTCAAAAGAGTGACTTACAAAGATCTTCCTTGAATAAAGCTCCAAGCAAGCTTCCCATGTAAAGCATACATAACATGGCTAATAGGCTTAATTCCTAAGCCACCTTTCTCCTGTGTAAGTGTAATGGTATGCTTGCTAATCCAATGATGTCTCCACTTTTCATTTGAAACCTAGAAAAAATCAATCATGATAGTCATCCACTTCTTTATAACACATTTCGGCGCATGAATAACTAATAACACATGTATTGGGATAGAAGAGAGGACATGTTTTATTAACACAAGTTTACCACCCACTAAGAGAAGTTTATCTTTCCATCATTGCAGTCGCTGCCTAACTTTTTCAATAATTCCCTAGAAATACACAGAATTGCCCCTTCCTTTGAATAGTGGAACACCTAGATACGTGATTGGAAGAGCCTTTAGGCTGATACTAGTAATCCATTGGATAGGACCGGCCCTTCGAGGATTCAAATGTTTGGAACCAATAAAGCAACTTTTAGTGGCATTAAGAGACTGCCCACTAAAATTTTCGTAATTTTGTAACAGCTTCCATAAGTGCTTAACAAACGAATGACAGCCATTGGTAAACACCATCATATCATCAGCATACATCAAGTGAGATGGCGCTAGCACATTTTTTGTCATCTTATATCTTCCAATTAACCTTTGTTCGACCAGGGAGTTCAGATTTCCATTTAAACAATCTTGGGCAATGACAAAAAGCGATGGTGACAAAGGGTCACCTTGCCAAAGACCTCTAGTGGAAGAGAAAAAACCATGCATGCAGTTGTTGATGTTGACTGAGTACCAACAGTTAGACACCGCTCGATAAATAAGGTCACACCACGTTTCACAGAACCCATATTTTCTCATGGCTCTCAATAGGAAACTCCAATTCACCCTATCATAGGCTTTAGACATATCAAGCTTCATAATCACATTGGAGCCAAAAACTTTTTTTATCAAAATCACTTGCCAATTCATGCTCGATGGCTACGTTTTCATGTATACCTCTGCCTTTAATAAATCCGGCCTGCTCATGAGAGATGATTATGTAAAGAACAGCAGCCAATCTATTATTCAAGACTCTAGTAACAACTTTAGAAAAGAAAGTGCACAAGCTGATGGGTTTTAAGTCACCCATACTAGAAGGGTTAGGCACCTTAGGTAAAAGGATTAGATTGGTGGATGTCATGCATCTGGGCATCTGCATGCTATTAAAAAAATTATGAATCATTGCAATAACATCTTGTTTAATAATCTGCCAGCAACTGGTGTAGAAAATTCTTGTGAAGCCATCGTGACCCGGAGCACTGGATAGATCAAGCTCATAAACCACTAATTTGATTTCTTCTTCACTAGGAGTAACAATAAATTTCCCATTCATTTCTTTCGTGATTAACGAGGGGATTATTGTCAAAAATTCAGATTCATTAGAAATCGGAGATGCTGTAAAGAGTTTACTAAAATAGTCCATAGCGGCCTCCTTGGTTACTCTTTCGTCTTCTGAAATTGAGCCATCAGGAAGTATAAGCTTGACCCATGGTTTGTGACTCGTAATCTTTAAATATGCATGGAAAAATGAGCTATTCATGTCCCCCGCATTCAATCATGTTTCCCGAGATTTGTCCCCAACAAGGTTCTCTTCCTGTAGCAACAAAGTGTTCAACTGAGCATTGGCGTCCGCAATTTTCTACACGAGTTCCTGGGAGAAGTTGCATTGTAGCTCACATTCAAACCCACGGATGTCTTCTTGATGTTCCTGAATCTGGCTGTAAACATTCTTGAAAATAGTCTAATTCCAATGCTTCAATTTAGCAGCTAGCTCTTTTAACTTCTTATGTAATTGAACCATTAGTGGTCCTGTGCTATCCAGACCATGCCAAAGTAATTGAACGAAAGAATAAAACTCAAGATGATCCGCCCACATAGAGCAAAATTTGAAGTCTCTACTAGGTTTACGTTGAGGTGTCATATTCATAAGGATAGGAGTATGATCAGAAAGACTTTCAAGCAGGTGCGACACCGCCACCGCGGGAAACCTAGTCACAAATTCAGTATTGATCAGTATCCTGTCTAGCCGACACCAAACTCTTCCATTGGACCAAGTGAATGGTGTCCCCATAAAACCAGGGTCAACAAGGCCTATAGCCGCTATAAAATTTTGAAAATCTATCATAACTCCCCCATCAAAATGTCTACTGCCCACCTTCTCTTCTTCTTTGGTAATGACATTAAAATCACCCCCTAGTAGCTAAGGTCCAGATATGGAAGATAAGAAGGTTAGTAGGTCCTGCCATAAATCCTGCCTAGCCATTCTTGTACATTTGGCAGAGAAAAAAGAGATAAAATATTTCTCTCCACTCGATATCCAGGTTACATGCAGGGCAACATGTTGAGGAGTAACATGCACAGCAT
The DNA here is from genome assembly GCA_020080225.1 of Gynochthodes officinalis. Classification (NCBI taxonomy): domain Eukaryota; kingdom Viridiplantae; phylum Streptophyta; class Magnoliopsida; order Gentianales; family Rubiaceae; genus Gynochthodes; species Gynochthodes officinalis. The sequence goes on along the minus strand of CM034621.1, from coordinate 17,492,307 downwards.
CAACAATAATGGAAGCATCCCAAAAAACCCAAATATGCTTATTGACAGGGGTAGTATGATAAAAGTTAGGTATACTATTTTCGAGGCTACATTAGCAAGGTGATGCTCTCCCCTTTTTGGTTCTAACAAAACAACCAAACTTACTTTGTGTTGGGTTATCAGACTAGACAAGTGTGATAGCTTTTCTTGGGACTTGCTGCCTCTGGAGTTCCAAAACAGACAGGTGAGCATATGATGCTCTGGTGACTTTGGATTTGGTAATAGGGCCAGCACTTTTACAAGATACACCACCTTTGTGCTTGAGTTTAGCATTTGTGATCGTCTCATGTCCCATATCTATACAAAAAATACCCTTGCCGTTGACCATTACAGGTAGAGTAAACCCACTTGAGGACCTAACTTTTAACAAAGTCCTACTAGGTTCACCAGCTGAAACAAAGCAATCATCATTCGGCTATAAATGAGGTGGGTTCTGAATTCATCCAAGATGAAGCTTCTGTGTTGGTGTTGTCAGAACTACACCCTTATTGATATCATCTTGCACCATAGGTATTTCATTTAGCACGTTAGCAGGCTCGTCATAAAAAACAATGTAGTCCATGTTGTTTAGTGCAACCTGCTTCAAAAGGCTATTTAAAATGAACTTCAAAGGATCCCTCCCAAACCGCTTATCTGTCATTAAACTGCCGCTGTGCAAATCCTTATTTTGGACATCAGTCAAGTTAGTCAAAGATGGGGTAGTAGCATCATTTGGCTCCAGTAAGTTTTCACCATTTTCATTAGCAACTACGAGTGAGTTTTGACTTGTACTTGCATCTGGCATCTCTTTGATGTAAGCCATTTGTATATTCCTAGTATTTTGTTTGCCATCACTGCATACTACCGTGTGCTGTAAAGCTTTTGTAACAATAGTATGAGGTTTCTCAAGATGAGTCGCTTCGTCAACTTGCAGCAATGCCGCATACCTCCCTCCCACTTAGGTGCACAAGTGCCTACAACCTCCTTGCTGGTAGAGCCTTTTTCTATTTGGTCTTTAGGAAACGGTTGTATTTATGTTTGGTCAATTCTCTTCCTTAATTACTTATTCATGTCTCATTTGAGTGTATAACTTTGTAATTTGAAAATAATAAGTTAATAACCACAAAGGCACAAAGTGATTAGTGAGTAATAATTAGGTATTGGTTATTATTAATTTAATAATTACAAAAGTTTTACTTATTTAATACTTTTTACTTGTAATTTTTTGCTAATTATTAATAATTCAAAAGTCAAAAGTTTGAAATATCAAAAATTGTCAAATTATCAATGTGTGGTTTTATTTATTTTTTAATTTGAAATTTATTGTATAGAACACATATTTATTTTTAGATCATGTACAAATAAGGTGCATCCGTGCATGTACATAATGTAACTATTAACTTATTTATAAAGCTATTTGGTTTATATTACAATACATACATACATACATACATACATACATATATATATATATATATATATATATATATATATATATATATATATATAATTTGCTTCTCTAATAAGGTAATTATTCGACTTTGATTGCTATAAACTTATAGGCTAGTACCAAAATCGATTCATAAGCAAGCGAATCTAATTTTAACAGCTGGAAGCCTGAAACAGTAACAATGAAAATGGCTCCCTCATTGGTGAGATTATATGATCAAATGTCCTAATCAAAATATATTATTGCTGTGGCCCTGTGGGAGCATGTACAATTTACAGAAAAAATGTTTAGTAAGGATTCTTATAATACTGTTTGGGGAATTGATAACTATACATTAAAATCATAATAATAATATTAGTATATTAAATCACAAAAGAAATTTTTTTTATTAAAAACGTAAAAATTATTTAAAAAGAAGATAAATAATTGGAAAAAATAGAGAAAATAATATGTATAGATTTACTAATTGATCATATTAATATAAAATGCTACATTGATTGACTAAATTTTGTATTAAAATATTGAGGGTGCAATTGAAAGAAATAAATATATTTTGAGGATGTGATCGAATAAAGTTAGATTTCTTGCAGATTTAAAATTAAAATAGAAATAAAGTATGGGTATCTTGCTTTAATGAATTGATGATTAAGGTATTATTGCATTTGCTCCAATTTGAAAAAGTGTCTTTTATTTGTTTTATGAGTTATATATTGTTTTAATTCATTCTTTATAGTGGAACGTTTTAACCTTTTGAATTGTTATATTTTTAAGTGGGAACTTTGGAAGTTGGACTTGTGAGCTACAAAAATGTGTTTGTTGCTACTTTTCTTTGTTTATGGAGCTGCCTAAGTTGGACTTGGGCATTCCTTATTTGGAAAATTTAGAATGTATTTGGACATTCCTTTATCATGAAATTTACAATTTGGACATTTATTGTGGTGATTTGAAGTAGTAATTTGGTTGTAATTGTATTTTTTATTATTGTGACTTTTGTTGTTTGATTTTTATATTATGTAGTTTGTTATTATGATAATTTAAATATTGGAAAATTAATTTTATTACTAGAAAATTTGTCTTAGGAAAGGTGGAAAATTTGTGACCAAATTCAGTTAATTTAGTTCGGTTATCGAATTCGAATTCAACCGAATTTGAAATTCCCTTAATTCAGTCAAACCTGAATTTGAATTGAAAATCGAATTTCGAATTTGGTCAGTTTGAATTCAGGTTTGGCCGAATTTGGTTCAATTTTCAGGTTGGGTTTTGAAAAGTTGCAACCCAAACAAATCGAAAACCAAATAAACCGACCGATGAATACCCCTACTCTCTCTCATCCCTTTCGAGTAGACTTCATTCGCGTGTATCTAACAGCTTGAAGGTCTATGGTCGTTGGAAGCATTTTGCAATCCCTAGCTATTGCTCATTGTGTGGAACAGTACCATCAACTTTGCATGGAATAATCCTATAGCTTGATTTTTGTTTTTTTTTTCCTTAAACCGGTAGTTGTATTTACTGCCAAAAAAAATTCCAACATGTATATCAATAGCCCATTGGCCATGGAATCCTTAGCTCTTGCTTCTTGGCTAAGGCTGAAACTTTAATGTTCCTCTCCGCACTCCTTCATGATAACTATTTATCTACTAAGCTATTTTGCTATGATTGAGGTCTCCAAAAATTTCATACCAAAAGAACTAGCTTTCCTATCTAACTATTCACCATGTGAGCAAAAATTTCCAGCAAAAAGAATAGAGAAAATAGCCAAAAACTTCATGCATAAAACCTTGATACCCTAACAACCATAGAGGAGAAAGTAACCCTCATCTTTTTTAGCCAGATACCTTTTTTGCTACAATTTTTGGTCTAGCCTTGCCCCATCTCCTCGCCTTTTACCTAGCTTTTGTTGGCACTTAAGCAAAAACTTTTTGTTCAATGAAAAGCTTGTCACCATTGAACTATAACCATTCCTAGTCACAACCTCTCACTTGTGTTCCTCACTTTTGCCTCGTAATTGTGTTGTTTGGTGTGTTTCTATCTTGTTGGTCATCCAAATTCGACCCATTTGGCTACTGTGAGCTCCACATCTTTTCTTCTCTCCATTCCTTGCTAAAAACCCATAGATTCCTTGTTTTCCAGAACATTCATAGAATATACACCGTCAGTTGTGCTCTATCTTGCCAGTTGCTTGTTTTGTATGTGTTACATACCTGCTACCACCATCCTTTAAAGCTCCTATCTTGATCTCTTGGCTCCTCCCTTCGTAAAGGAGCAAGCTTCCATGCTAGCTTCGCCTAGGGCAATACAAAGAAAGAAATGCTCAAGATCCTCTTCTTTTTCCCCAACATATTACATATTGGATTCTCTTGGATTTCCCTCTTCCACAATTGATCTTTTGTGGGTAGAATATCATGCCAACACCTCCAAACAAAAATTTTTAATTTTGCTTTGATCTCCAGCTTCTAACTTTTCCTCCACATTGCTGTTGGATTATGCCCTAAGAACCAATCATATGATGATGGTATATGCATATATTGTATCATAATGTTCATAATTAGTAGCACTAATTATTATGTTTATCTTATATCTGCGTTTTATGAAATAAACATAATAATGTCCCAAGAATTTAATTATTCTAAAATTATCCCTAGTCGAGTATTATCATTAAATGGGACAATGATAATGCATTAAGACTAGTATTTGTAGTGACTGATGAAATGGTTCATGATATGAGATATCAAGTCAACACATAGGTATATGTTAGAGAACTATGTACTGGATCGACCCGCCATGAGAAATACTACATGGATTATTATATAAAGTGTCATAATATTTCTCATAGTGATGATGGTGTAAATAATCCTTAGACTTGAGATATTCAGAGATCCCAACATGAGGAGTTATATGTTTTGATACTACTAAACATTACCCGTAAAAGGGTGAGCTACAAAAGTAGTAATTGGATATGTAATAAATCATGTAGCGGGATGTTGAGTGATCAAGAAAGGATTTGCCCCTCCTATAGAATGGGAGTGATATCTTTGGGCCTCTTGATTGAGTAAAACCATAAAATGCATGGCCGTGCTCAAATGAGTCGATACGTAATATCGGACTCATTTGCTTAGATGTGTCTACTTGGGAATCAAGAAATGAAAATATTAAACTATACGAGCATGACACGCTCCATGGCTTGTGTTCGATCAAGATATCTAGGGCAAAGGGATTTAATTACACGGTAATATCTATCACAAGAAACGTAATGTCAAATTACTAATATTCTCATGACTTGGGTAGTATTGATGTGTTACTAGACACCGCTCATTACTTTTGGCATAAAATATATTTTATGTCAATGCCAACGTTATGAGAACCTATTGGGTCACACACTTAGATTGTATCCAAAAGAAGTGCAAAATTCATGTGATGAAATTTTGGTTAATTTAAGAATCCTATTGAGAATAGGAATCTATCGGGTTTTGTTTTAAAACGGTCTTGGATTTAAGGCCAAAAGATTTTGGTTCTATTAATATTAATAAATCCAAAATGAGTTTTAGATTTATTTTATTGGAAGATGAAAAGGCAACCTTTCATTGGAAAATGAAAAGGCAGCCATTCATTGGAAAATGAAAAGGCAACATATTGTAATTCATTTTATGAAAATGAAAAGGCAGCCATTTATTTGAAAATGAAAAGACAACCATGTGCAGCATATGGCAATTAAATTTCTGGAATATGAAATGTGAAAAGGCAACTGTTCACATGGATGAGAAATTGAATGAAAAATGAAGAAAACCGATGGACACTTTCACTTTGAAAGACTTCTATTTAAGCTTTCTTTGTTGAAGAAAAATGTGTGCTATTCTTGGTGCACGAAATTTTATTCATTATTCTTCTCTTGCTCAATATAGACATCACTCCTTATTTGAGAAATAAGAATCAAAAACGAATTTATAAGAAGAGATTGAAAGAAAACAAATTCTTGAGTGGAGAACTTGAGGGAATACCCGAGTAACAAAATCCTAACTAGCACTATAAGATTTTGTTACTTCTTTCTTTAGTTAATTGTTTGACAATTAACTTGAGGCTTGGAGACGATCGTGTGGATACCATAACGGCAAGACTAGATTGGTTTTGCTTGTGATTTGACAATCAACAACCTCCAACAATCAACAAGGTTACACTAACGGTAAGGTAACAATCTTCACTACCAATTTGATTTCACTTCGTATGGATCTTTGGAAGGAACCAAAAAATTTTCATTTCCACTGCAAACTCTGATTTGGTTTCCTACAATTGCTTTCCTTATTCCCTCACACGTGTTACTCTCTGGCCTAAGTTGGTACTCTTTTTGGCCCTTCACCTCATCTTGTTATGCAATCTTGACCGTGTATTCTCCTTTACTGCTTAGTTGCCACACTAGCCTATCTCTTGAATCTTGCTGTTTAATTGGAATGGTTTGTATGGCTTCCGTATCAGCTCTATTGAATATGTGTTCAATCTTCTCTTTGTTCCATCCCTATCCCCCTAATTGCATTAACTTATAAACCCAAGTAGCTTGTTCTTGGGTTGAGGTGTGAAATGAAGGCTTAAAGCCTAGCTGGCCAAGAATCCATAGATGCTTCCAGATTCCAATTGACCTTCCATCCCCAACTTGGAATCGACCTCCTTTTTGAAGCATGTATCTAGCTTTCAACCAACATTTCCAAAGCCAAGAAGCATTCTATTTGCGTGGAACCTACATCAATCCACCATTTGTAAAATATTTAGCTCTCATCACTCTACTCATGAGAAGATTGGGTTGGGTGACTAACCTCCACAATTGTTTAGCAATGACAGCATCATTAAGTAACTGGATGTTCTTGAACCTCAGGCCCTCTTCATGTTTAGGTCTAGACAACTCCTTCCAAGCTTTCTAGTGTATTTTCTGCTTTCCTTCCTCTCTAGTCCCTCACTAGAAGTTTGTTGTGCATTTGCTAATTTCCTGGCATACGCCCCACGGAAGTTTAAAGCAAGTTATCACATAAGTTGGGAATGTATCAATCACTGCCTTGATAAGTACTTCCCTACCAGCCATACTCAAGAATCTAGCCTTCCATCCATTTATTCTTTGTTGGACTCTCTCGATGACAAAGTTAAAAGCCTACTTCTTTGATCTCTTTATAAACATTGGTAGTCCTAAGTATCTTGCGCTTCTCTGTTCCTTTATTCCATCTAGAACTAAACATATCTCCTCCTCTTTCTTCTTGGGCATATTTTTGTTGAAGAAAATTAATGATTTCTCCAAGTTGACTAGTTGACCCGAACAGAGGCTATATTTATATAATAGCACTTTGATCTTCCTTGCTTGCTCTAGGTCAGCCTCATAGAAAAGTAGAGAATAATCTGCAAACAAAATATGCATAATTAGTGGTCCATTTCTACTCGCTTTAAGGCCCTTGTAGCTCCCCCTCAAGCTTGCTTGTTTGACCATATTTGAGAAGGCTTTTGAGATGACGAGGAACAGGAAAGGTAAAGAGGATCTCCCTGCCTAATCCCTCTTGTTATGTCAATATATCCACATATTTCTCCATTGATGTTTAGAGACAATGTAGATGATCTAATGCACTGCCTTACCCATCCAATAAAAATGCTAAAGAACCCTATTTTTCTAAGCACCCCACAAAGAAAATTCTATTCTACTCTATTATATGCCTTAGCCATATCAAGTTTTAGTGTCATGATCCCTCTTTTCCCTTTTTTGCTCAGAGTACCAAGTGTTGATACACTCATGTGCCACCACCACATCATCCAATGTTTGTCTACCAGGGATAAAAGCTGTTTGATTAGGATTAATGCATTTATGAAGCTAGATCTTTATCCTTTCAGCCAATATTTTAGAAATAGTTTTATACACTACATTGCATAGGATAATAGGTTAATAGTGTGAGATTGAGGTGGGATTCCTAACTTTAGGGATGAGGGTAATCAAAGTATGATTTATTTGTTTGAGCATTTTCTTATGAATGAATAAATCTCTAATAGCCTTACAAAAATCTACCTTGATCACATTCTAATAAGACTGAAAGAACAAAAGAGGGCGAAGCTAGTTTGGAATGGCCACACACCTCCAAGGTACTAATTCATCTTATGGATTGCTATTAAAGGGAGACTCCTTACTAAAGACTGGTTAGGGTTTTTGGATATTGATCCGACTTGCGACTTTTGCCATGTGGAGGAGGAATCAGCAAGGCACCTATTCTTTAAGTGTCCCACCTCGGCCGCCATATGGAAGGAAGTCAAAGAATGGTGCGGGATACGAAGGGGCATAACATCGTTCATAGCTACTCTAAAGTGGATCCTGAAGGCTAAAGGGACGACTTGGATCAGCAGGAAGAAACGGTTGGCTTTTGTATGCACTGTATACTATATCTGGTTGTCTTGAAACCGGATGCAGTTTGAGGGACAAGTTCCTGTTCCTTTAGATATTGCACATAGGATCTTGACACAAGTGTACAAGGTGAGGTACGCATTGTACCCAAGTGTCATAATCTTATAGGTATGATAGTGAGATAGTTTGGAATTTGTTCATTGATGTGTTTGCCCAGGGATGCTCGGTGATGGTGTAAAACCTCATTTTTTATCTATAGTAAATTTTTACATTCGATCAAAAAAAAAAAAAAGAACAAAAGAGTCATACCATCGGGTCTTGGTGCTTTATAAGGGTGCATTTGAAAGAGGACATTCTTAATTTCCGCTTATTCCACTGGCTTTGCCAGTCATTGATTCATTGCCACAATGATGGATAATGAGAGACCTTCCAGATCTTCACGATAGTGTAGCTGGTTTGACAAAGTAAATAGCCACTCATAGAACATCACTACTTCCTCTTGGACTTCCGTCCTTGTCTCACAGACCTGAACAACTTCTTTCACCAACCGATCAATGGTATTCACCTTCCTCCTATTCACTATAGAGACATGAAAAAATTTACTTTTTTTATCACATTCTTGTAGCCATTGTATTCTAGACTTCTGCCTTAGTAGGATTCCTCCTCCCTATAAGCTGCATTTAATTTTGTCTTTAACCTATTCCACTCACTCCAATTCCGATTTCCTCCTTGGCTGCTAAGGCTTTCCATATGCTCCTTTAGCCTTGAAATCTTCTTTGCGGAGTTCATCTCTTGAGAATGGCTCCATTTAAGCAACTCTACCCTACACTGCTTGATTTTGGCACATAACTGGTATCTTCTTCCTCCATGCTTCTTCAATCACTTTCTGCACAAAAGTTGAATTTAGCAACTAGAAAAGACAATTTTCCCCTACCCTTCATAGATCAAATGTTAGAAAGATTGGCTAGAAAAGTTTTCTTTTGTTTTCTTGATGGACTTTCAGGTTATTACCAAATTACTATATCTAAAGAAGACCAAGAGAAAACTACTTTCACTTGCCCTTTTGGGACTTTTGCATATAGAAGGATGCCTTTTGGCCTTTGCAATGCTCCAAGTACATTTCAAAGATGCATGCTAAGTATTTTTTCTGATTTCTTAGAGAATTGCATAGAAGTGTTCATGGATGATTTTACTGTTTATGGAGATTCGTTTGATAATTGCTTAGACCATTTGACAAAAATTCTGAAAAGGTGCATAAAAATAATTTGGTTTTAAATTATGAAAAATGTCATTTTATGGTAAATGACGGCATTGTTTTAGGACATGTAATTTCCTCTAGAGGTATAGAAGTGAACAAAGCTAAGATAGATCTTATTGTGAGCTTACCTTACCCTACGAATGTTAGGGAAGTACGTGCTTTTCTTGGCCATGCAGGTTTTTATCGCAGGTTTATTCAATATTTTTCAAAAATTTCATTGCCCTTGACCAATCTGTTCCAAAAGGATGTAGTTTTTGAATTCGGTGATGATTGTAAAAAGGCGTTTGATAAGCTCAAGAGTTTGTTGACGACAGCACTTATTCTTAAACCACCGGATTGGAACTTACCTTTTACCTTTTGAACTCATGTGTGATGCAAGCAACTATGCGGTAGGAACTGTCCTTGGCCAACGAGTTGATAAAAAAAGCCACGTCATCTATTATGCCTCAAGGACATTGAATGCGGCCCAATGCAATTACACTACTACTGAAAAGGAGCTTTTAGCAATTGTTTTTGCTTTAGATAAATTTAGATCATATCTACTTGGATCTAAAGTAATTATTTTTTCTAACCATGCAGCTTTGAAGTACCTACTTGCCAAGAAGGAATCAAAGCCACGCCTCATTAGCTGGATTTTGCTGCTCCAAGAATTTGACCTTGAGATAAGAGATCGCAAAGGAGCCGAAAATTTGGTGGCTGACCTTTTGAGCAGGTTAGTTCGGGAGGAAGAATCACTACCTATTTCTGAAAATTTTCCTGATGAACATCTGTTTCAATTCGAAGGTATGGTTCCTTGGTACGCTAATATTGTTAATTATTTGGTTACCAAAGTCCTACCAAGTGGTTTAAATACATCCACAAGGGCAAAGATAAAAGCTGAGGCAAAATATTATGTTTGGGATGAACCATATCTTTGGAAATTTTGCTCTGATCAAGTCATTAGGAGATGTGTCCCTAATAATGAGCATCACTCTGTTCTTTCTTTTTGCCATAATCTTGTTTGTGGAGGTCATTTTGGGCCAAAAAGAATTGCTAGAAAGGATTTGAATAGTGGCCTTTATTCGACAACCTTGTTTAAGGATGCTTACTTATTTTGTAAAAGTTGTGATCGATGCCAAAAAACAGGTATGTTGACCTATAGGAATGAGATGCCCCAAACACCTATTTTGGTTTGTGAAATATTTGATGTTTGGGGAATTGATTTCATGGGACCTTTTCCTTCATCTTGTGGAAATTTCTACATTCTTTTAGCAGTTGATTATGTTTCAAAATGGGTAGAGGCAAAGGCTACTAAAACTGATGATTCTAAGATGGTTGCAAGTTTTATAAAAACTAACCTCTTTAGTAGATTTGGGATACATCGAGCAATCATCAATGAGCAAGGAAGCCATTTTTGTAATAAGACAATTGAGGCTTTGTTGAAGAAATATGGAGTACATCACCGGGTAGCAATGGCATATCATCCTCAAACAAATGGCCAAGTGGAGATCTCTAATCTTGAAATAAAAGCCATCTTGGAAAAAACTGTCAACCCAGGGAGGAAAGATTGGAGCCTACGCCTCGATGATGCATTATGGGCTTATCGGTCTGCATACAAAACTCTGATTGGTATGTCTCCGTATCGGTTGGTTTTTGGCAAAGCTTGTCATCTTCCAATCGAGATTGAACATAAGGCTTATTGGGTAGTTCGTCAAACCAATATGGATTTGAACGAAGCTGGAAACTCTAGGAATTAGCTACCTTCATTGTAATATAAGTACCATCAATAGCTCTTATGCAGTTCTACAAAAACTAAGCATAATCAACATTTATAATGAAATCTTAATAGAAATATAATTAGCTGGTTTAATTTTAATTTACCTTAAATTATTTATATTTCTCGTTAGTGGAATCCTTAGGGACAAGCGCTGGAGTTCTTTTTTTTTTTTTTTTCACAAAAGGGTAACCCAAAGGATACCCCTTTCCCCGGCAGCCGAGCCTGCAACAGCACCCGAGGATGTAAATCACTGGGCAAGCCCTGTGACAGGCGAAGACACCGAAATGGCAGTCGACCACCTCTTCCGGAGTTTTGATCCCATGACCTAACGGTCCTGAGACAGCGCTGGAGTTCTTAATAACACACTTCGAAGTCTAATATTTGCATCTAGTACTTTGTTAAAATTCCTATTAACTATTTCCTTTGATCATAAAAAATTTATTTTTATTATACTATTTTTTCATGATGTGCAATTATATGTAAAACTATAGTGACTTGTTCATCCATTGTCATAATTTTGTATCTTTTAGTAGCCCCATAATATTCTTAAAGTGTACCTATCTATATATAATTAATTATAACATGTTATATCACTAGCATATATTAATCTGTAAATATATAGCAATCAATCATAATGATCAATAGAGTATGGAGTTTTCAAATAGTAAGTTCAATAATAAAGTATTATAATGATATTCCTTGTATTCAATATAATCCTCAATATGTTCAACCATTATTTTTGCCTATAAATCATAAGATATATAAACTTTCTTCTTGTGTTTAAATTCAATCTTGCCATTCTTCAAATGAATGACCTATAAATTGATGAAAATATTAGCAAGAAGACTAAAAGCTAAAGTTTAGCACTATATCAAACATAGAGAAGACCAAATTGACAAAATATTTATAATTAACTTCACAATTGTTTAAAAAGCATAGGTCCTTTGTGCTATACAAGTAATATAAAACAAACACTTAAAAATTGTAAAAAAAAATATAAAGTAAAAGCTAAAAGGAAAAGAGCTCAAATATAATCCAACTAAAACTAAAGAGATTATAAACAATCCAAACTAAAAGGAAAAGGGCTCATATAAAGCAAAAGCAAAACTCAGTCCCCTTTTTTCAATGGTAAAAATGAATACTAGGTTGAGTTACCCAAACTTATCCTCATGAACTAACATGTCACTGATTTAATTTTTTACATCCACAATTAAAGTTAAGTGTGTTGATTAGATGATTAGATCTTTTCTAAGTCACGCCAAAGAATATTTTTAACAAAAAGAGTATTATATATTGCTTAATTATGAAGAGTTGAGTGGAGATAAGATTAAATATTTTATAACTAAGCTAGTAAAAACAAAATAAACACAAAGAGAGCATAAAAAACATATTCAAAATCTTTAATACTCAAACTCACTAATAGATGATACTAGTACATTAACAATGCCAGATGCTTTATATGGGAGGTAGGCACCCAATCATATATCTAAAAGTCTAAATATTTTTTCAGTTGAGGCAAAACATGCATTTAATGCTGAATCCGAAAAAGAATTGAGCTTTGTTAGTGGGGGATTATGTCATTGTTTGGAAGGTAAGTCTACCAGCTAATCAGAGGGGAAATGTAGAGATAAGGTAGGTTAGTTTCCATCTACATTTTTGGAGAGATGTCAAAGACTTCTTACATATAATAAGGTAGTTGAAGTTTTCTAAGTGACACCTTGATATTTGATTGGTAATTGTAGTTCTCTTTTTGGTTCAAAAAGTAATTACCTTCTCTATATGTGAAACAATTTCATTGGCAACAACAACTTGATAGTGATTTCTACGCCACCAAGTTGTTCATAGTAACTTTTTGCTCTATTTTGATGCAACAAATATTTGAGAAGAAGTTGCATATACTTATTATATATGTGTTTCAAGTTTGTTGTTTGTGTTATGTAAATCATATTAAGATACAAGTCCCCAATTGTCATACATAGACCAGAAAATGGTTTATCAAGATTTAATTTCTGTATATTTTGTACTCCACAAACAAAACTTTTAGTCAATTTTGCATAGTATTGAAGAAAACATAGATTATATATATATAAAACAAAAGTTTTGAAGAAAACATAGATTTGATATATATAAAACAAAAATTAGACACATGCACCCCCAAAATCTTATGCACATGCTAATTGATCTTGAAGTGCTATTTTCAATCAATCACGTTATTTAAAATAGTTAATGTATTAGCTCAATTTTATATTACCATGAGTACTCTAGGATGGTTTGTTCATCATTTTGTGTCATTCTTTTCCTTATGGTTATTAGCTGACACTATTATTTTATTCTGGGTTGTAGTTCCAAGCAATGTGATAGTTCTTTGATGTTACCTTTTAGTATTAATTGCCTTTATTTTTCTTTCAAGTAGCAATTATTACAATTATACATTGTTGGTTTATTCAAGTAGCAATTATTACAATTATACATTGTTGGTTTATTGTGACTTCCTGATGATTTTTGATATTTTATTGATAAAATGTGTTAAAACAAAATTGACCTATGTGGTGTTGTTCATGTAATTCCTATTACAATCCACAATTTGCTTACAACTAGGAGTTGGGATTTTCTACAAGTACAACTTTTTTAGGACTTATGGGATTCTTTTAGAAGCTGAATCTAGATTTGGTTCCATAATTAGTATGTGAATTTTGGTTGGTAAACGAAAGCATATACTTGATTTTTTTTTTTCTACTATACTTTTATTTAAATTTGATTAACAAACACAATTTGATTATTTGTTTTTTCTTAAAAACAATTTTTCTATTAAGTCCAACTTAGTATCAAACTTTCGAATTGGATTTCAATATATATATAGACACACACACACACATCACCATCACCCCATGTAAGATTTTTTTTAAAAAAAAGATTTTTAATGTCTACCATAATATTATACTTGCAAATTAAACTTGGCATCTAAAAAAAAAATTATGACTATAAACATAAAAAATATATAATATAGTGCTAATAATAACTATTAAGATACTAGAAAGTCTTACCTGATTATGGTAAAACTTTAGATAGAGGTAATTTGAAAGGTTGAAACTAAGAAAATAGAAGAGAGTCAAAGAGGAGACCAACTAATACAGGAGAGGAGAGAAGAGTTGAATAAGAAAAAGGAGAAGGGACAATAGGCTTAAGATATGTCTAAAAAATATATATATTTTGAAGACCAAGTCATCAGACTAATTTTTAGAGTTATTTCCGTAAATATTGGTTTTTAAAAAAAAAATAAATTAATATTGGTTTTTTTTTTTTCATTTTCTATTGAAATCGGGTTTTCGAAACCCGACTTTAAAGTCGGTTTTTCGAAAACTGACTTTAAAGGCGGGATTTCGAAAACCGACTTTAAAGTCAGTTTTTGAAAAACCGACTTTAAAGTCGGGTTTCGAAAACCCGACTTCAAAGAGAAACCCCCACGCTTTCTTTTCTTCCCCTCTTTTCTTCCCCCCTTCTCTCTTTTCTCCTTTTTCGTTTATTTCTTCTCCTTCCGCCGCAGACCTGAAACCCAGCTTCCTTCCTTCCTAGGCGACAGCCACGTAGGAATATTAGACAGCCTCCCTGTGGGACTTGATTAATTTTGTTTCCTTTTTTGTCACTTGTTGAAACCTAAAGATTTTTCCCATTATTTTATTAATTAAGTGAAATCTCCTCACTCATTCCAAATGTTATTATGAAAAAAATACATGTTACGTATTGAGAGGTAATCTAACCTAAATTGCCATAAGAAATTGATTTTGCTTTTCCATGCAAACATTCTTCACATCATTTCATATAGTAAGCCGTACAAGCAAGGGCGCTAGTATGAAACACTAAAGCCTATGAGGCTATGAGCCTCACTTTAAATTCTTAGAGCCAGCCATCACAAGCTTTCCACAACTTGGGCGAAGGCTTCGGCAGTTTTTTGAAAACTCCATTCTTCACTTTTGGAAAAACCTCCAGTGTACGCGAGGGAATTACCAATGGAAAAAACTTCATGGATAACTTGACAGAATCCTCAGTTGATGATCCACCAGTGGAAGACTCGTAAGGATTAGGTTTTAGGGTTTAGGGTTGAAGGTCGAGGGTTGAGGGTTGAGAGTGCAGTTTTTAGGGTTTAGAGTTTTTAGGGTTTTGAGTTTGGAGGGTTTAGGGCTAACTTTTTATTTTTTCATAATTTGTTTGCAGTCGATATCTAGCAATTTTTAAAGTTGTTATCCTTAATATCGATTTTGAAATCGATATCTCAATAATGGATTTCTTTAAAAATAAAATAATTTTTCAATAAAATGTTAAATTTAATTAATATTTTGGGAAAAAACTCGTAATAGTACACAATAAATTATTGCAAAATTATTATTCAAAGTTACATTATTTAAAAAAAATTATTAATATATGGTAAAACAACTAATTAACTAGTAGTTTTAATAAAAAAACTTTTAAACAATAAATCTAAATTGAAGTGGATATCTTTGAATATCGATTATGAAGATTTTAGCTCTAGAATAATTTTTTTGAATTTGTTAAAATAAAATATGGTTCAAAAACTAATTAATTAGTTTTAATCAAAATAAATTTTAATTAAAAATACTTGCACTGAAGTCGTAAGAAGACATAAAATTTTCGTACATGTTTTTTACAATTTTGTTCTCAGAATAATATTTGGGATGTAGGGATTTAGGTTTTCGTACATGCCATGCACGCCCAACCCCTTCCTCCTAACATCTACATCCCACCTTAGACCATTAAAAATGGCATATTTAGGAAATCAACTTCTTATGGCAATTTAGATTAGATTAGGGTTTAGAGTTTAAAGTTTAGGGTTAAGGGTTCAAAGTTCTCCATTAATGCAATAACTAATTAAATGAACTTCTCCACTAATATTTAAAAATAATCATATCCAGTAATTATAATCATATATAGTATTCATATCTTAAATATTCTTTTAAAGAATAAAGAAATTATCCACATATATATATATATATATATATATATATATATATATATATATATAAATGGATAGAGTGTATGTGTATGTGTGTGTGTATATATAGAGGTTTAGAGGTAAATTTTCTTTTTCATAAATTATCTGAAATCGATATCTGGGATTTCGATTTCAAAGTGGTTATCTGGATTAGCGATTTTAAAGTTCAAATCCCGAATATCGATTTGTCGATATTTCAGATATCGATTTCTTTAAAAATAAAAGAAATTTTCAAGAATTAGTATTTATTTAATTTATATTTTTTATACAATTTTTTGGAAAAAACTCGTAATAATACACAACAAATTAATGCTTAAAAAAAAAGTTATAGTGGAAGTCGGTTTTCAAATAAAATATGATTAAAAAATTAATTAATTAGTTTTTTAAATCAAAATTAATTTTAAAAAAATATACTTTAAAGTCGGTTTTTGGAAAACCGACTTCCACAGAAAATGAAAAAAAAAAAATCAATATTTATTTAATTTTTTTTTTGAATCAATAATGAGGGAAATAACTCCTAATTTTTAAACAACTTTTCATATCAAAGGAGCACATTTTATGTCATCTTATTAATTAAATAAGTTATGCTCATAATATGATATACCTTTTTATAACTAAGTCTAAATATTTCATATAAATATTTTATACTCATGAATTACCTTTAAAAAATAATATAGATTGTCAAATTAACTTTGAAATAATATATAATTAAAAATTTGTAATTCAGTATGACTTGAAGTTCATCAATAGAGTTAGTGTATAATAATTGATTATTTCCAAATATTTAACACCTTTTCGAAAAAAAATCTTTTTCCCTATGATTTTAGTATGAATACCTTCATTATCTAATTTAAAAGGATTAGTTTGATTCAAAAATGGTAATTCCAATATTACATCTTGAGCAATATTATCTACTACATAAAATAAATTTTTAATACAATACTCGTTATTGTAAACATTTGCAATTAATTTATGTTTTACTGTTAATCTAGTTTAGTTAGCAGCTAACAAAGTTTCATTTGTTTTCTGACGATATTTAGTAGGAATTATACCAGTCATAATGCAATTAGCATCCATACCACTATCTAGCATAGCATATACAGTTATGTTGAAATCATTATTTCTTATGATAACAAAACAATACCATTTTTGCCATTCCATTCTATTAATTATTTGAATGATAGTTCTTGAATACTAGATAACTCTTGAATGCTTACTGACGATTCCTCTAAAGTAGAAGGAATATTATTTTTTATTAAAGTTAATTTTGTTTCTATTTCTAATTCTTTTGTTTTTAAAATTTTTATCTCTTCTTGTAATCTTTTAATTTGAAATTTTAAATCTTTTATTTCATCTTGAATTTCTTTAGTTTTGCGTATTCTAAATGTACATTTTTTTCAGGATATTTATCTAATAACTTTGAATTACTAAATGGCTCTATTATTTCTGTTGAATTAGGCTTTTCTTCTTCTTCTAGTATTAACTCTTTTAATTTATTTAAATATTCTATTCTAGTTTTTGTATCATTAATTTTTTCTATCATTTCAAATAAAATTTCTTTTTTATCTTTTGAAATTACATTTATAAATTTACAGTTTTCTATACTTTCTACACTAGAATCAAACTCTATATGATCTTGAATTCTTTCTTCATCTATATCATTATCTTGAATTAACAAGGCTACCATTTTATCTCTTAATTCGTCTTCTTGAAATATTTCATTCATATATATATTTTTCATTTTACATTGATTTGCCTTGTGACCAAATCTCCCATATTTCTAGCATGTAATTGAATTACTTACTGTCTTCTTAGCTTTTTTATAATATTGTTTGCTATTTTTATTTTTAATCCTTTTAGGACTTTTCTTGTATTTTATTAATTTTTTATTTTGAGGGGAAGGTGCCTTAATACCTTTAATACCAAAAGTTTCACAAAAATTCCCCAACTCTTTTCTCTCTAAACCATACTTACTTTGAATTTTTAATTCTGAATACAAAGCTAATCCTTCTTTTTTTAACAAAAGCAAATAATTGACCAAAAGTAATAGTATCAAATTGAATATATTCAGTATCAATTTCTTTTTGTAAATTAGTCATAATTCTTTGAGAAAATAAACTTGGTAATCTAGTAATAAATTTTTATTTCCAAAAAGGAGCATTACAATCTAGACATCTTAATACTTTAGTTAAAAATATATCTTTATACCATCTAAAATTGGGAAATTTGCAAATATAACATATTTTTCAGTTGACTTTGCAAATATAGCACCTCCCATTTTTTGTTTCCGGTTATAGCAGGTTAAGGCTGTTTGACCTGCTATAAAGACTAAAATGCCCATCTCTTCTAAAACGTAAAGAAATAGCACTTCAGTTCCTTAATACACTCCAAGGTTTTTAGAATAAATTTCTCATAACCCATTCATTTTCAAGCTTCATTGATTCAACAAATTTTATCTATTAGGATTAATTGATTCCAATCTTAAATTCCATCAGTACCAGTTGGTTTTATGACTGGTTTGTTTATTTTAGTTGAACTAAAGACTTTTACAAAAGACTTTTTACTCTAGAAGCCAAAATGGCTTATAAACTATTCCAAAATGGCTTACTCTAGAAAAACTGCAACAAATATAATTCCATATAATGCTTAAAATTCCACAATATCATTCAAAGCCTTTACCAATGTCTTTGGTATGGGAATTCAAGCCAAAATGGTGGAACTAAGTGGCCATTCATCACAAAATGTGCCACAGTCTAGTCAATCAATTCCTTGTCAGATTCAATAGACAACTCAATAAAAATAGGAGGCCCCTTAGACACCTGTACAAGAAAAGAAAAGCAGCAGATTCCAAAACAACAAAAACAAAAAGAAAATCACCCTGTAGAATTTCAAGAATACTTGAAATTTAAGAAATTCAAGGAACAAGCAAAAGCAGTGTCTATAAATAGCAAGGATGTATCAGAACGATCATCATTAGATTCATTCGGAGGACCCTTAGCCCAAGACCCCTTTGATTTTTAACTAACTAATTTCTGTTTTGCAAACTTCAAGAAATGCAGTAAGAATTTATCACTTATCAAGTTAAATCTCACCACGGCAAAAGAAAAATAGTCAAAGCTTCCAAACGACTTTGGAACATTCATAACACCAACACAATTCTTCACGAACAGTAACTCGGCAGACTCAAGCCGTCACTGTTCTGCAATTTATTTTTCCCTCAAACTAAAGGTGAAAAAAAATTGTGGACGAATTTTATGTTGGAGGACTCAAACATTGGATTAGCTATCAAGTCGACCCCAGCTCTCATTGGGAAAATGACACAATAATTACAAATTTCAAACCACAAACAGAAGCTTCAACTTCTACTCAAATATTCAATCCTAATCCATAGACAGGATTCACCAATTCATCCGAATTACTCCTACTCACAAGTAGTCCTACTCACAAGTACTCCTTCACAGAACGATGAATTGTCACCTAAATCTCGTGATCCCATCGAACCTGATTCATCGCCTTCACCATGAGGTAGATAGTTTTCATTCAAAAGGTGGAAAATGGAAAGATGATTAAAGCCATTCAATCACGTGAAATGGGGACAGTTAGAAAACGTTGCTTCCCGAAAAGAAGAGTAGGTCCCATGTCGGCAAATAATTACAAGAAACTTTTCAAAAAGAAGACCGGACCATCCTCAAAAGACTACAAGCGGTTGTCTTCATTCAAAAAGATGGAAAAAGATAAGAGTCCAGATTCATCAAATCCTTTGGAAAGGACATGAAAGTCAAAGACTACTAATTCAAAGTTGAAAAAGTAAATAAGACAAAAACCAAAGGTTGCATACTACGGACAAATCATTCAATCAAGACAAGAAATCATTCAACCAAGGCAAGAAAGTCAAGAAATGGCAACAAAGTCAAAGAGGCTACTTATAAAGGCTAAGATATGTTACAAAAGGTCAAAAAGCCTATCATGAAGTGGACGGCAAAAACAAGATTCATGCTTCAAAATTCAACTATAAAAGGACACTATTCCAAGAAGAACTCATCGGCAGTTTTAGTTTTCCTCAAGATTTTCAAACTCTATCTTTGTATCTAAACACTCTCAAAATATTCTATATCTCTTTGTAATATTTTCAAACATTTATTTTCACAATTTTGAAGTTTGTATTTCAGGTTTCATTTCAGGGAACTTTGTTGTATTCATATTTCAATTTCAAAGCTTAATACAGTAAGTATTCCATTCATCTTGAATTAATATCCATTTTGAGTACTATTCACGATTACTATTCATTTACTATTCATGATCACTGTAGCAGAATCACTATTCACACATCTCACTATTCATGATCTAGTTTTTGTTTATATTTGAATTGGGTTTGAAGGAGAAATTGATTGAGCATATGTCCAAAAAAAATTGAAAATTTAACACATAGGTCAAGCCCTAGGTTGAATCCTGGGTCCATCAATAAGTCGAGTACTAGGTCGAATAATAATTGGTTGAGTATTAGGTCGAATTTAGGTTGATTTTAAGTCAAATATTAGGTCAAGCAATAGATCAAATAATAATTGGTCGAATATTGGATCGAGTTTGTGAATGATAATTATTAGGTCGAGTGCTAGGTCGAATTTAGGTCAAGCTCGATCTAATACTTGACCTAGTAATTATCATTCAAAAATTTGATCCAATATTCGACCTATTGCTCAACCTAAAACTTGACTTAAATTGGATCTAAATTCGACCTAATACTTGACTAATTATTATTTGATCTAGTACTCAACTTGTTGATCGACCTACAACTCGACCTATATGTTAATTTTTTTGATTTTTTCGATGTATCCTCAATCAATTTCTTGTTCAAACCTAATTCAAATGTAAACAAAAAAACATTGCAACTTGTGAACAATGAGATGTGTGAACAAATTTTGTTGAATCGATGACGTAGGAAGACGAATGAGTTCTAAGAAATTCATTCTAAAAACCTTGAAGTGTAATAAGGAACTGAAGTGTTATTTCTTTGCGTTTTAGAAGAGAGGGGCATTTTGATCTTTATAGCAGGTTAAACAGCCTTGATCTGCTATAACTGCAAATAAAAAAGGAGATGTGCTATATTTGCAAAGTCAACTAAAAAAGGGGCTATATTTGCAAATTTTCCTTTAAAATCAGACAGAGTTGGACATCTTAAATTTGTTAAAAATACTTTTGAAGATTATAATTCTTCTCTTGGATTTCCTACAAAGTACATAGCTATTGTAACTATTAGAAAATCACAAGCATCTAATCGAGTAATAATTTGAACTTGTTCTTTTTCTACTTGAATTGTATGATCTAAAATTGTCAACTTATCTTGAAGAGTTAATTCATTATCCCACCAGTTTTTTAACTGATCTGTAAAACTAGTGGCAAGTAAACAAGCAACATCTTTCTCTTTTACATTTCTAACTTTATAGACCATTCTAGCCATTCTTATTTCTTGTAATGTATTTGATATTTCATATTCATATTTCCCATCTATATACCATTCATAAATTGGATCACCATTATAATTATTTAAATTAAATTTAGATCTTTCTTCATAAATATCTCGAGGACTAGGTTTAGGATAATATGTCCTAGTATCTGCCATTTTCCAATTATTGTTATTAATATATTTTTTGCCTTCTTATTTTTTTAATTTCTGGGTCTTGCTCATCTTGAAATTCTTGTTCTATTAGATTGATTTTTTCAATTTTCTCATTTTCTATGTTTTCACTTGAATATTCAGAATCTACTTCTATTTTCGATTCTTCTTTTTTACATCCTTGTTCTAAACAACTAATTCTGACTTTTGAACTACTTGGTTTATTATTTTGAATATTTCCTATACTCTGAGAAATTATTTGAATTATTTAATAAGTTTTCAATAATTTCTTCTTCTTTTTCCTTAGGTAAACTTCTAAGTTGAAAATGAGGAATTGTAACATCCTGAGGAAATCTAGGCTTTTCTTTAAGAATTGAATATATCTTTGTAGCTAAATGTTCTACTTGATTAGCTATCATATGCAAAATCTTATTTGAGTAATTATTTTGCTAATAAACTTTTTTTATGTCATCTAAAACTATTGATGAATTACTTTCTTCTCTACCATTTTTAAAAGGAGAAGCCAATACTTCATCTCCATTAAGATTAATTTTAATTGATTGTAAAGGAGAATAAATAGATATAACCACCTAATCATTTACCAAATTCTATTTTTTATATCAATTAGTTTGAACATTAATATATTTTAATTTAAAAATTTATGAATTTGTTCATTCCTAGAAAATCAATATTCTAACCATGAAGTTAAAGGAATATTACACATTTTTTCTTTCATATATGAAATCCATTCTTCAATTACATTTCTTAAAGAATATTCATATGTTAAGATAGCAGAAAGACTTAAATATTTTAATATTCTTTTTTTTTGGTCCAAAATTTGTGATCTATATTAACTTCATAGAAGTTAATGAGTACATGGAAGGTCCCCTAATAGGACTATTCTTAGCGCTGAAATCGGCTAAGATTGACAGACATCACGTCCCAAACTAACCTAGTAGTCCCACAAAAGAACACTACAGACCCAAATTGGGGACTGCAGGATTACCACCACAAGCCAGAAAAAAATTTGCAGCATCTCTTCTGGAAACTAAAAAAACCCTGGTTCTGAAATAGTAGAAACTAGCCCAAACCTGTCAGTAACCCAACACATATATCACAACACACAAAGCTATATGAACCACAGCTAGCAACACAAACTATCAACAAAAATCAGTAAAACTATTCACTTAGAACATATTTACGACGAAGTTGAAATAGATTGCCGAAACTCCAGACACTCCTGCTGAGAATCCAAGCAAAAACTGCTCCTCCAACCACTCCTACTGGAACACCACAAGTTTCTCATTTTCATACATGCCAAAGAATGTAAACCGTAAATTGAGCCATCTTTTTCCAGAAAGGTGCTCGCTGATTAGCACAAATGTCTTGCCACCACCCCGAAAAGTGACCACAGTTTTGAGGTGGATGAGACCATCCCAGTGAAGCAAAACTCCATAATCACTGTACACATTTGCAAAACAAGAAAGCATGTTCCAATGTTTCAACCTCCTAATGACACATAGGATAGAAGGAATCCACCAGAATTCGACGTTGTTGCAACTGTGCATTGACTGGCAAAATATCATTACAACATCGCCACATGAAGATCTTCAACTTAGGATTCACATTCAGCTTCCAGGTGGTCCTTCACATATTGTGGCTGAGACCCCGAGATGAACTACTTTCAGCTCGCTGCCCAAGAAAGAGTTTAGTATTTTGCAGTGGCATGTAAGCCGATTTGACAGTGTACTCTACATCCCTACTAAATTGTCAAGTGAGTTTATCCTGGCTGCCTTTAGGATCCAAAGGTAACTGCAATATTATCTCTACATCTTGCTGCAAAAAAATGGAGAAAACCAAACTGGACTTCCATTCTCGCCCATCCTCCATGAGAAGCTCACTTACCCAAGTAACAGGAGGTTGTGCTTGTCGACAACCATGCACTTGAAACCCTTGCCTCCCTGGAATCCACGGGGATTCCCACACCCGAATTGAATGACCATTCCCCACTTTATAACTTGCCCCCATCTGAAGCACATGCTTTGCTGCCATCCAACCTTTCCACAACCAAGAAGTAGAAGTTGTACATCGTGCCTGACAAAACTATTCATTAGGAAAGTACTTCGCCTTCATTACTCTACTCTACTCATCAACAATTTTAGTTTAGTAAGCATTTGCCAAAGTTGCTTAGCCAACAAAGCATCATTGAACTGTTGTATATCTTGGAACCCCATCCCCCCTTCACCCTTCAACTTGCTTATTTCTCACCAGGCTTTCCAATGAATTTTTTCTCGACCATCAGCATGCATGCCTCACGAAAAAGTTAGCTGACAGTCTACAAATCTCCTTACACAAACCCACCAGAAGTTTAAAACAACCCATGACATAATTTGGCAAAGCACTTACCATAGCCTTAATTAGGACTTCTTTGCCTGCCTGGCTAATAAAGCAATTCTTCCAACTCTGCATCCTTTTCTGAACTCTATCAATCACAAAATTAAAGACTTCTTTCTTCGATCTTCCAATTTGCATCGGCATGCCCAAATATCTAGCATTATGTTGCTCTTTCACTCTCTGTATCACCTGACATAGCTGACTTCTACACTCCCTGGATACATTAGAACTAAAGAAAATTGAGAACTTGGCCATGTTAATAAGCTAACCGGAACTGGAGCTATAAATATCAAAGATAGCTTGCAATTGCTGTGCCTGCCTCAGATCAGCCTCACAAAACTCTAAGGAATCATCCGCAAAAAACAAACGTGTAATGAATGGACCATTGCGACTAGCCTGCATTCCCTTAAACACCCCTATCACTATAGCCTGTTTCAATAAGTGAGATAGAGCCTCTGACACAATAAGAAATAAATAAAGAGAAATAGGATCCTCTTGCCTAATTCCCCGTGAAGGCTGGACAAAACCACATTGTTCTCCATTGATATTAACTGACATAGAAACCGTGCCAATACATTGTCTAATCCAATTTATGAAACCCCATCTTCCTCATCACCTTCTCCACAAACCTCCACTCAACTCGGTCATAAGCCTTAGCCATATCAGTTTTTAATGCCATGAACCCTTTCTTTCCTTTCCTCCTTGAATTCATAGAATGAAGGCACTCATGAGCAATGATAACATTATCAAGGATTTGTCTACCCAGAAGAAAAGCGGATTGCTCTGAACTAATACACCTAGGTAGACAGACTTTGAGACGGTCAGCCAAAATTTTAGATATAATTTTATAGACCACATTACATAAGCTAATTGGTCTATATTAGGATATAGAGATTGGAACTTCTACATTGGGAATCAAAGTAAGCAATGTATGATTAAGCTTACGAAACATACGCTTATATAAAAAGAAATCCCTCACAGCATTGCAAATATCCAACCCAACTACAGGCCCAATAAGTTTGGAAGAAAAGAGGTGTCATACCATCCGGGCCAGGAGTTGAATTTGAATTTATTTGAAAAAGAGCTTGACGAATTTCCTTATCGAGCACAGGTCTCATCAAGCTAGAGTTCATCTGCCTGGTGATAGACTTCGGCAAACCCTCAAGCAAGGTTAGACCATGTGGAGGTTGACTAGAAGCATAAAGCTGCTCATAAAATCCCAGAATCTCTTTCTATATCTTCTCCTTAGACCGACATTCCTGTCCCGTGGCTGAGGTTAAACGCTCAATACAATTCACCTTCCTTCTTTGTGTAGTGGATGCATGAAAATATTTAGAATTCCTATCCCCCTCCTGTAACCATTGATTCCTCGACTTTTGTCTCCAATACGCTTCTTCCTCCCTATAAGCTTGATGCAACTAACTCCTGAGATCATACCATTACTGCCAATCCCTAGAACCACCTAGCATACTCATGGCCAGCATTTTTTGCTTCAGATCCTGAATCTGTCTAGCAGAATGGATGCCATGTTTCCTGCTCCACTGCTACAACTCTACCGACATTGCCCAATTTTAGCACTCATAATTGATTGGTTCGACCCCAGCTGCACCTTCTGCCATGCTTGAGATACCCTCTCAAACATACCCTCCTTTCTAACCCACCTTTGGTAAAAAATAAAGCGCCTCCTACGATGCACCTGTTGCGCGTTAGTATTCAATAAAAGGAAAGAATGATCGGACACTTGCTTCTCACAATAAAACACCTTAGTAAGAGGAAAATAAAGCCTCCACCAAGGTGAGCAAAAGAAATGATCCAACATCTCCTCAACAAAGCCCTCCCCTGCCCTATTATTAGACCACATGAACTGCTTTCCCACAAACCCCAGATCAACCATCTCCATCTCCCTAATGAATCTATTAAATGTGAAACAATTAGAAACCGACCTTTGCTTCCTCTCTCGTTTTTCCTGTGGAAGTGCAATATCATTAAAATCCCCACCCAGAATCCATCGTTGGCCCTATTTATGCCGTTCATTCACCAAGAAATGTCATTGATGTGCCCTTATCGAACTCTACGTATTAGCATATACAAAAATAGCCCACCACACCTCTAACTTCCCATTGGCTTGATATTGCACTTGAACACAAAAAGAATTAAAGACCAAACTCAACAAAGAAATAGAATCAACCCAACATACCAACATACCCTCTCCAATACCCTCAGGTTCCGCATATTGCCAACGATCTGCTATCCCCAACCTCCTACACATTTTATTTACATAATCTAGCTTCTTCTTAGTCTCCGATAAGAAGACCAGATATGGATGTTGAGACATGAGAGACTCTCGCAATTGGGAAATTGTAGAGATAGCACCCAATCCTCTACAATTCCACACCCCAATTTTCATAGCGAAGCATGGGACCCTTGAAGGCTAGTCTCCTTTACCTCATTTAAATGATCAACCACAATTTGGTGACATGTTGCTGGCTGCTTCACATTCAGTTCCAACTCCTCCTCTAACAATGAGCAGTCCCTTTTCTCCCCAAGAACAACCCCCACCAACTGAGACCTTGAACTTAACAAACTAACACCCCCAGAAGAGAACTCCTGACATCCTTTAGGTGCAAAAAAAAACCTTCTTCCAACCCTTCTCCATTTGCTAACTCTCGGGCCCTCACTCACCTCATGCCCATTAGCAAAACTTACACCCTTATTCTTCACAACTGGCTGAACTTCTGAAGATTCAGGAGCAAAGAACGAACGGCTCAGCTGCACTCCTTCCTCCACGCCTTGAAGAACTGAAGAACCATTCAGCTCCCAACCTTCAACTCCAATCACAGATCGCTCCACACTCTAAAGAACAAAAGTAGAAGGAAAAACTTCGGCAATAGCAGCATGTAGAGGAGCAGAATTTAGACCCGCTAAAGATTTAGCAGCAATAGAAGGAAGCCGCTGCTACCACTGCTGCACACCAGAATTTTGTTGCTGCTGCTTGATGAGAATCAAATATTCATAAACTTAGATATGTGTTTTTCACGCTTTTACATAGATTTCATTGAGATATGCCATGTTTATTAGAAAAATCACATTATATTTGTGATTCTCATCTTTTACTTGTTTTGTAGGAAAAAGGGGATAAAAAACCAATCATCTTCCGGAATTCATAACTTTTGATGCGAATGTCCAAATGAGATGATTGAAGATGCTATGGAAAGATGAGAAAGAGATAAAAAACGTTCATGAACAAAGGTTTCTCAAATTCCGAAAGCAAATGGACCAAAATTGGGCAAAAGCAGAACAAGGCAGAACCAAAGAAGAGGAAAACAGGGAGCAAAATCAGCCATCTTCCGGAGGCCATAACTCTTGATTCAGACGTCCAAATGAGATGATTCAAGATGATATGGAAAGATGAGAAAGAGAAGAAAAACTTTCATGAAGAGAGTTTTGTCAAATTCCGGACTAAAAGGGACCAAAATGGGACAAAATCAGAACGACGCCTGAATCCTGAAATTTGCAAATTCGTCCCCAAGTTTTGGAAGCTTTACATTTTGCTCCCCAGCGCCCCTACGGGTATTAAGACCCCATTTTCTGCAGAAAACAAAGGAGGAAGAAGTAGGAAGTAGATGAGGAACATAGAATAGGTTAGAGTAGAATAGATTGTAGGGTTAAAGTTAGTTTTTACATTTTTTGCACATTTTCCCCAACTCACACCCGTGAGTTTCATTGGAGGCTAGGGTTTGGTTCTTTTTGTGGCTTGAAAACTGGAATCCTTGGAGTTGTTTTGGCTTGTAAGGTGTTTGGATTTGGTTGGAATCATCACTCTTTTGATTAAGGGGAGTATTTTCTTTCAATTCCTTATGCTTTTAATGGTTAAATTTCCTTGTGATTGTTGGTTGTTGGAAGCCATGAGTGGCTAAATTGTATTGGGTGATTCTTGGTGTTTGATGTATGGGTTAGGTTTATTATGATTTCTTGTTGGTTGTAGAGTAATGGGCTTGCTTTAATTGAAGTTTTCCTACTTGTATTTAATGAATTGACATGCATTGAATTGTGGCCACATTTAGTGTGTGTTCTTGGTGTTCGTGTGTGTTTTAGAATATACATGAATTTAGACCAAAAGTAGGATGAACTACCTAGCATTCTCTAGATTTAGGTGTTTGAGACAAGAAACAATTACCATATGAACTTAATTGTGTACTAAAATTGTGTGGAAGCCATAGGTTTTAGTGTGCAAAGGTAGAAGTGAGACCGAAAGGAGATCTTCTATTCTTTAATTCCATTGAGACCGAAAGGAGATGTGGAGTGAAAAATAGGTGGTTTTCTTAGATTAAACACTTGAACTAGGGAGTGTAAAGTAGTTGGCTAAAACATCTAGGGCAAGAATTGTGCATTAGAGTTGTGTGGAAGCCATAGGCGCTAATGTGCTCTAGGTGGGGATGAGACCGAAAGGAGATTCCTCATTCTATAATTTCGATGAGACCGAAAGGAGATTCGGAGTGAATGGATGTAGTCACTTAGTTAAGATGCCCTACACTCGGTTGCCTTTAGGAGTCAAAATAGCCGACCTTTGCATTGAACCCAAGGATCACCCTCCTTCATCATTTGTGTGTTTTTCTCTTTGTTTCAATGGTGTTGTTTTAGTTATTTAAATATCACTTTCTAAATCATTGCTTTAAGACACATAGATAGCAAATAATTAGTTGCACTTAAATTTTGGTTTTGTCCCCTTCCCTGTGGAAAATGATCCCTATGCTTTACTACAATTGATTAAGTGAGGTTTAGGTGTATATTTGTGTGAGTTTGAGCTTTATTTTGACGCACTTTTGCACACACCCAAGTCGCTCACCACTGCTGCACACCAGAATCAGTAAACAAAAAAAAGTATACAAGGGAGCTCCAACTCCAGCAACAGTAACATTTAGCGGAGCAGAAGGCAAGTGAGTTGCTTCCGTAGATATTTCTGAAACTCCAGCCGACAAATCATCTAAACTAGAAGCTGGAACCTAAGCACTAGGCACTCTCAACAACAATTCATGTGGAAGTGAAGGACGCAGCATCTCCCTTGTTTCCAACTGAGAACCATGACCTTCCTCTTTCCCTCGAAGCCAACTCTGTTGAGCAGCTAAATTTCCAACACCAATTAAGGCAGGAAATCCCGCACCCGCACGGAGGCAACTCCCAAATTGTCCCTCCCGAATCTGATTCCTCTGTTTCTCATCACTCCTGCGACCACACCATTTCTCCCCATGGCCAACCCGCCCACAATACACACAAAACAGTGGTAAGAACTCATATTGGAAGAAAACCCACCTGGACTGATTTTGTAAATGAGCCATCGTTTCTCGCAAAAGAGAAAGCGCCAAGTCGATGGTAACTAGAGCATGGATATATCTTCCATGTTTGTTGCCACCCTTTGGAAGCATCACCTCATGAACAGCTAGGAAAACTCGTCCAAGTTGCCAAGCCGTGGCTGAAGTAGCCCAGTGAGCCTGTAAATTCCAAAACTGAACCCAGACTTGCTAATTGAACTCAACATTCCAACTCTGCACCTTCTCCCCCCATTCCCTTAACGCCAAAAGCTGATTTTCAAAAGTCCAACCACATCCAGCCAAGACCCGAATTCTATCCTCCTTGGAGTGGAAGACAAATTGGAAGAAATTGAAATCCAACTCCTGAATCACAAACGGGTGATGAATTGGCCATAGAGCTTGAAAAGTATGTTTTAAACCAACAGGTTAACTCTTTTCTCTCCAAAAACCTTGCCCAACAAACTCCTCTCTCCCTTTTCCTTACTCTGTCGAAGGTTAGCCACCTCCAGATAGATACCTCCCTCATCCGTAGATAAGAGCTGCAGCTGTTGCATCAACGCCTCAAGCTCCTGCTTCCAGCTACCCGCACTGCTTGGCTCCATCTTCCAAACTCAAGTGAAAAAGTCGTGAAAGGAAAAACTAACTCCTCTGCCTTACGGGCAAACAAACTTACCCCTTAAGTAAAAGACACCTACAGGCAGTAGACACACAGTGATGGTGAATATCGCCCACACTACCCTTCAAATCGCCTAAAGGATCCAAGGACCTTCTAATTCTATTCATATTTTAATATTCAAAAGAAGATAGTAGAATTAGAAGAGTTATTAAAAAGAAATATGTTCAAATTTACCTAATGCCTTTTGAGTTAGGAAAAACCACAAGGTAGAGTTACCTTATGAAGAAGGATTTTTGGAGAAGAACATTCCTACTAAAGCTAGACTTATTTAAATGAATCAAGAATTATTATAAATTTGTAAAAAAGAGATTCAAACATTATTAGAGAAAATGTTAGTTAGACCTTCAAAATCACATTGGAGCTAGCTTACTTTTTCTGTCATGAATCAGGTAGAAAAAGAACGAGGAGTTCCCAATTTAGTAATTAATTATAAACTTTTGAATAAAGTATTAAAATGGATTAGATATCCTACTCATAATAAGAGAGATCTACTCAACAAAGTATATAATGCAAAGATTTTTTCAAATTTTGATATGGAATAAGGTTACTGGCAAATTCAAATAGCTGAAAGGATATGTATAAGACAACATTCATAGCTCCATTTGGTCATTACGACTTGAAATATGTTCAAATTTACCTAATGCCTTTTGGGATAGGAAAAAGCACGAGGTAGAGTTACCTTATGAAGAAGGATTTTTGGAGAAGAACATTCCTACTAAAGCTAGACTTATTTAAATGAATCAAGAATTATTATAAATTTGTTCAAAAGAGATTCAAATATTATTAGAGAAAATGTTAATTAGACCTTCAAAATCACATTGGAGATGTCTTACTTTTTATGTCATGAATCAGGCAGAAAAAGAACAAGGAGTTCCCAATTTAGTAATTAATTATAAACTTTTGAATAAAGTATTAAAATGGATTAGATATCCTACTCATAATAAGAGAGATCTACTCAATAGAGTATATAATGCAAAGATTTTTTCAAATTTTGATATGGAATAAGGTTACTGGCAAATTCAAATTGCTGAAAGGATATGTATAAGACAACATTCACAGCTCCATTTGGTCATTATGACTATAATGTAATGCCTTTTGGGTTAAAAAATGATCATTCTGAATTTCAAAATATAATGAATGATATCTTTAATCCTTATTTAACATTTATGATTGTATATATATATATATATATGATATTTTTGTATTTTCTGAATCTTTAAAAAAACACTTTAAACATTTAGATATATTTTTCAAAGTCGTAAAAAAAAATGGTTTAGCAGTGTTAGCTACCAAGATAAAACTATTTTTAGGACATAATATTCATTTAGGAACAATTATTCTAATTAATAGTAGTTTAGAGTTTACAAATAAATTTCTCGATAAGATCAAAGATAAAAATCAATTACAGAGATTTTTAGGATATTTAAATTATATTTTTGATTTCTTCCCTAAATTAAGACTAAAATGTGCTCCTTTATTTCAAAGATTAGAAAAGAGTCCTCCTGTTTGGATAGATAGTCATACTAGATTGGTTCAACAAATTAAAAGTCAAATTAAGTCACTTCCTTGCCTTAGTATTCCTCATCCGCGTACATTCATGGTAGTAGAAACAAATGTGTCAGATATAGGATATGGTGGCATTTTAAAGCAAAAATTAGAAAAAGAGTCTCAAGAACAGTTAGTCAAGTTTCATAGTGGAGTTTGAATCGGGGTTTAGAAAAACTATTCAACTATTAAGAAAGAGATTTTATCTATTATTTTATGTATTTCAAAATTCCAAGATGATTTGTATTACAATTTTTTTTAACTTAGAATTGATTGTAAATTTGCAAAAGAAGTTCTAGAAAAGGATATTTAAAATATTGTTTCAAAATAGATTTTTGTACGATGGTAAGCTATTCTTTTTGTATTTGATTTTGAAATTGAATATATTAAAGGAGAGAAGTATTCTTTGCCAGATTTCTTGACAAGAGAGAATTTTTTATAGGTATTTCAAAATGAATCTAATCAAGAAGGAACAAGATTCAAATACAAAGATTCAAACAATAAAAGATTTTGAGGAAAAAATTTCAAGTCCAAATAGATTTCAAGTTTTGCAAGACTTTCCACCTTTGTCTTACATTCAAGCCATTGAAACCCCATTCCTGAAAACCCAAGCAAATCAAACCAAAAAGAATATTCAATCAACCTTTTCCTTTGTTACTTTCACAAAACCTCATGTTGAACATTTACTCCTTACAAGATATGATCAAACTCTTGACTTTAACACTTTTAATCATTTTATCCACATAACTTTTAATCATGAAATATATTGGGTGACAGATGATATCTCAAAATCTTTGGAATTCTATCAACTGATACTAATAGATTCAGGATCTGTTGAAATCCATCATACATATGAAAAAGAAAATTTGACAAAAATAGCCTACTCAAAAGTAGTTATTAAAAAAAATCTGTATTCCTTCAGAGTGGTTTGCAATTTACAAAGAAAAACCTTTTTCAATCAGATTTGTTCCAAAATGATATAATTACCAAGATTGCCGAGAAGTTTGGTACATGGCTTTCCTATTTCGACCATTCAACCATTCATGGATTTTTTTTTTATTTTTCACAAGAATTTTAATCAAGATCTTCAACAAATTCCTATTTGGTTTTACCATTGGTGGATATATTATGGAAGTGTAGATGATGTTTTGCCACCACAACCTCAAATGGCCTACAAATATTTTTTGAGAAAGGTAAAAGGACCAGAACATACAAAAGAAGTTCAATTCCATGCAGAGTTCAGAGTTCTTTAATTTTTGGCTGGAGTTTCAAGATTATTCAACATTATCCAAAGCCTTTACCTATTGCTTTGGTAAGGGAATTCAAGGTTAAATGGTGGTCAACCTATTCCATTTCTCAATAGACTATTATCATTCATTTCCAAGAAAATTACAAAATTCAAAAAAGTATTCAGCAGTTAAATTAGTCACATTCAAAAGGATAAATAGCTGGACCAAGCACACATGTAAAGCAAAAGGATGTTGTCTCTAGTTACCAAAAAGATAATTAAAAAATAGACAACAAGGACAAGTTGGAATCATTGATTCAATTCATAAAATAAGATAATGATATGGCTGAGGAGTATGTGGAATTTTTGCAATTCAAGAGACTAAGAGAAAAATCAAAGAGCAAAGCTTCATTAGAGGCTTATCCTTTGATCTATTTGGGGGTCTCTTAGCATAAGATCCTTCTGAGATTTAAAAAAAAATATTTCTACTAATGCCTTTTCTTGTAGCCACAGAAATGAAGACCAAGATAAAATTCATTAGCTGTTGGAGAGCAGTAGGACCTACAATAATTCATTAGAGAGAAATAGAAAGAGTAAGAAAATAAGATTCCTGATAAGGCAAAGAAAATATAAAAGACTGTTGGCAAAAGAATACAAGCAACTTTGCAAAAAGTAGAAATTAAAGGCAAATGAAGATTTAAATTCAAATGGAATTCTAATTAAAGATTCAAGTTTTCAGCTATAAAAAGATTCAAGTTTGAAGACCAAGGCATCAAGTTTTTCCTATCAACTTTTGATAGCCATCACATAGCCTTCAATCACATTTTCTAGCCTGCTTCCTAATAGTCTTCATAAAATTCCTTATTCCCAAATATTTTGTAAACTTATTTCAAGAAGCTCTTTTGTATTTTGGAGTTGTAATTCAAATTTGAAGTTTTAATAACAAGTATTTTATTCAACTCAATCTTTAATATATTTTCTTTTTTAATCTGTCCTCAACTGGTATCAGAGCCATCTGTCTCATTTAAGTTTTCATTTTTTTTATATAAGTTATTCATATTTGTTTATGACTGCATAATTTTAAAATTTTATATTTGGTTAAGTGAAGATTGGTTTGGTAAACAGTTTGGTAAGACTTGTAAGTTCGTTGGTAAGCTTTAAGTGAGTTAGATGTTCTAGGCTGGTTGCTCCTCATGTTCCCCATCTAAAACTTTAATCAATATAAAATATGAAATTATGTATGTGTAATCATGGCTGCTAGACTTAGAAAGATGTTTATGAATATTCAAAGTAGACGCTCTGATATTATTCAGAATCAGGAAATTCATATGTCGATCAATTAGTCAAATCGGACAATTCCTCAACAAGACATTGAATCTATTTACAAGATAGGTTTATTAGATTTCAAAGCTATTTTTTCAATTAAAACTCATGAAGAAACAATTCTATTCAAGAAGAATTTCAAACTATTCCTTTATTAAACCAAGTTTCTCTTAAAAAATACATTGGAAAAGGGATATAGATATATTCATTTTGGATTAATTCAAGTAGCAGTAAAACCATCAGTACATATAGGAGTAGATGCTCCAATTTATTTAGCTTTAAGAGGAAAAAGACTCAAAAAAAGATATAAAACTTCCTTATTAGCAATGATTCAAACTAATGTTTTTAATAATCCAATATATTTTAATTTTATCTTTTGAGTCTTTTGTGCAAACAAGATATAAAACTATTCAATGTTATGTTTCTAATTCACTTATGCAAACAAGTATTCGGTTGCTACTTTAAACATTATTTTGTGCATGCATGCATAGGGTATTGTTTTTTTCAAGCAAATACTCATAACCAATGCAAACTCATGGGAATTTCAATGACTTTGTATTAATTCCTCTTATCAACAATAATTTCATTGATAAAAAAAGGTATTATATCATTTTAAAAACATTGGGGTTTTCATGTTTACTCAAAGTGCTCTATTTCTCTCTCCCTATATATATACACACACACACACTTGTCATGGGTTTTGTAGTTTTTTTTATCCATTCCTACTCATACTTATTCACTTATGTTAGATAAGAGTAATCTAATAGAGGAGTAGCAACATATTTACATAAACATAAAAAGGTACCTAAATCAGTGAAAAATATGAGAAAATATTAGTGATAATAGATTAAGAATTACATTGCATCAAAATTCACACCAAAAAGGCACATTGTTTATAAGGCCTACCATCACTAGTGTTTCACATATAAGCACATAAGAAACAACTAATTTAGGATATCAAACTTTCCTCATAGGCATTAGTTACTTAAGGAGCATGACATTTTACTTTCTTCATTGCTAAGTTGAAATATTGGTTAATCATTTTACTAGTTATTGATGAGAGTGAACTTACATCTTTATTTTTTCAAATTTAACCTTGTTTTATTATGTTTTTAGATATTTTAGTAGTTGAGATTGGTTGACTTTTTATTTATCATGTTTTTGTGTGATCTTATGCATAGTAAAAAATTATGTGGAAATGTGCAAATAAGATATTATAGTACAAAAACCAAGGTCGTGGAAAATAGTCTATTTCTTAAAGCAATATCTCAAGTTACAAAACTCTAAATTGGATGATTTTTAAAACACTAAAAAGTTAAGAGATATGACTACAATTTTTATGCTTACCACTTTGTCTAATGTGGTAATTTTTGAATCCAACTCTAACCTAAAAAGAAGCGCAAATCTACAATTAGTGACCCATATATTGTCACTTTTATAAAAATTATGGTCTACTTCTTTGCTTATTTCAATAACATCACCTAAGTTTGAAAATAAGATAAATGACCAAATCAACTACATACAAAATTCATATTCAATGATATTATCCAAGTTGCAAGTAAAATATATACTAATAAACAATAACCAACCAATAATTTAAAATACACAATATAATAGGTTATATAAACACTTTAACCAGCAACTAGTTAAAAGGTTTTAATATTTCATTCCTACATTTACTAATGCCCTAAATTTGAAATATGCATTGTCCCTAATGCAATACAATAAAGAGACAAGTAAGTAAAGACTCTTTTTTGTGTCACTTTTGATCATCGTTAGGACCTGGAGGTGGAGGTAGATAGGTGTGAAAGCTGTGTTTCTTAATAAGGTAATAAAGAATCAACACTTGTGCCAAATGGTTATTGAATGCCGTTTGGTAGTCAAAGAATACTTTCATACATCTGTTCATATAAGAGAGTTTGGTTTGCATCCTATCAAAATGTTGCTCTACAAAAAGTTGGTTGCTTAGTAAGGTCTCTGATTAGTGAGAAGATGGTTTCAAAAGGTGAACAGTGAAGAATGAGAGGTAGGGTGTCTTCATTTTTATCTACCTAAACTCCTGTCTTATGACATAAGGCAGTGATCAGTACTGGGAATACAAGTTGATGAAAATAAAAGATCCGAGACAACTACAACTCCTCAAGTAAATGCCGAACATGAGGCTGAACTTGAAGCCGAACATGCTGTCAAAACTTCAGCTACAAGGAGTCCAAAGTTTGATCCATTGCAAGGCATTGGAGGGCCAATGACTAGATCAAGGGCTAAGAGAATGCAAGCTGCCTTAATCTCTTTCATAAATGAATCCATTGAATCCGAAGCAAAGGCAGCAAGGAAGACTTCCAATTCTAGTTCAACACTTGTCATTTTACTTAGTATTGTAAATGATGAGCCAAGTGTTGTTCATTATTCATAATCAAGTTAAAGAAGCTTCCAAATTGGAGTAAAGAAGCTCCAATTCGGCCAAGACCATGATGATTAAAGGAATTACCAAATCCACAAAGCTGAATGGGAAATTCTGCTCAAGCAGAATTCAGCCAACACACTTGGATTAGTTTTAGGCAACTACTTGTTATTTTATTTCCTTTTCTTAGATTAGTTGTTTCTTTTAAGTAATAGTTAATTAGTTTCCTAAAAAGCTAATCCAACTAGGGAATTGCTTTCTTAATTCTTACAACTTGTAAACTATAAATAGAGGCATTCAGTCACAATGAAATACAGAATTTTGACAATACAAACTTGAGAGCTTTGTAGCTTTTCTTTAAGTTCTAGTTTAGAACTTGTTTTGAGTCTTTGAGGATAGCCTCTTAGGTTCATGTTTAAGCTATCTTGTTGAGTTTCTTTCCCTCAACAATTTGAGCGTGCTTCTTGGTTCCAAGGATAGTTCAATTCCCAACTTTGAGTTTGGATAATTCAT
This sequence comes from Gynochthodes officinalis, assembly GCA_020080225.1. NCBI lineage: Eukaryota > Viridiplantae > Streptophyta > Magnoliopsida > Gentianales > Rubiaceae > Gynochthodes > Gynochthodes officinalis. The sequence continues at coordinate 17,455,456 of CM034621.1, read as the reverse complement.
TTGGGTGTCAAGTGGACAAAAGTAAGGTCCTTCTTCACAAGTTGGAGTTAGTGTTTTATTAAAGGAAGACTTAGTTCAACCTAGAGGACGATACTAGGATCAACACTCTGATATAGGTTTGGATTTTATTCTCTTGGTTTAAGATTCGTATCTGATGAGAATCAAATATTCATAAACTTAGATATGTGTTTTTCATGCTTTAGCATAGATTTCATTGAGATATGCCATGTTTATTAGATAAATCACATTATATTTGTGATTCTCATATTTTATGTGTTTTGTAGGAAAAAGGGATAAAAACCACTTATCTTCTAAAGTTCATAACTTTTGATGCAAATGTCCAAATGAGATGACTGAAGATGCTATGGAAAGATGAGAAAGAGATAGAAAACTTTTATGAACAAATGTTTCTCAAATTCCGAAAGAAAATGGACCAAAACTGGGCAAAAGCAGAACAAGGCAGAACCGAAGAAGAGGAAAACAGGGAGAAAAATCAGCCATCTTCCGGAGGCCATAAATCTTGATTCAGACGTCCAAATGAGATGATTCAAGATGATATGGAAAGCTGAAAAAGATAGGAAAAACTTTTATGCAGAGAGTTTTGTCAAAATCCGGACGAAAAGGGACCAAAATGGGACGAAATCAGTACGACGCCTGAATCCTGAAATTTGCAAATTTCGTCCCTAATGTTTTGGAAGCTTTACATTTTCTCCCCAACGCCCCTAGCTGTATTAATATCCCATTTTCTGCAGAAAAACACAAGTAGGAAGTAGGATAGGGTTAGGGTTAGTTTTTCATTATTTGCACATTTTCCCCAATCTTGAGGGGATTTTCCTAGAGGCTAGGGTTTGGCATTTTGTGGCTTGAAGACATCCATCTTTGGAGTTGATTTGGATTGCTAAAGTGTTGGAATTTGTTGGATTCACCAATCTTTTGATTAAGGGAAGTTTTTCTTACATATTTCCTATGCTTTCAATTGTTGATTCTCCTTGTGATTGTTGGTTGTTTGAAGCCATGAAAGGCTAAACTATCTTGGGTGATTCTTGGTGTTTGATGTATGGATTAGGTTTATTTTGATTCCTTGTGGGTTGTAGAGTGATGGGCTTGCATTAATTGAAGTTTTCCTACTTGTATTTAATGAATGACATGCAATGAATGATGACCACATTTAGTGTGTGTTCTTGGTGTTCGTGTGTGTTTTAGAATATACATGAATTTAGACCAAAAGTAGGAAGAACTACCTAGTATTCTCTAAATTTAGGTGTTTGAGACAAGAAACAACTACCATATGAGATTAATTGTGCACTAAAATTGTGTGGAAGCCATAGGTTTTAGTGTGCAAAGGTAGAAGTGAGACCGAAAGGAGATCTTCTATTCTTTAATTCCATTGAGACCGAAAGGAGATGTGGAGTGAAAAATAGGTGGCTTTCTTAGATCTAACACTTGAACTAGGGAGTGTGAAGTGGTTGGTTAAAACATCTAGGGCTAGAATTGTGCATTAGAGTTGTGTGGAAGCCATAGGCGCTAATGTGCTCTAGGTGGGGATGAGACCGAAAGGAGATTCCTCATTCTATAATTCCGATGAGACCGAAAGGAGATTTGGAGTGAACGGATGTAGCCACTTAGTTAAGATGCCCTACACTCGGTTGCCCTTAGGAGTCAAAGTAGCCGACCCCTTGCATTGAACACAAGGATCACCCTCCTTCCTCATTTATGTGTTTATTTCCTTGTTTTAGTTAGTTAAATGCCACTTTCTAAATCATTGCATTAGTTAACATAGATAGCAAATAATTAGTTGCACTTAAATTTTGGTTTTGTCCCCTTCCCTGTGGAGAATGATCCCTAAGCTTTACTACAATTGATTAAGTGAGGTTTAGGTGTAATTTGTGTGAGTTTGAGCTATATTTTGACGCACTTTTGCACACACCGATTCTGCTCACCAGTATCACAAGTGCATTAGTTTTTTCCCATTTATACTCAGAAATTGTTTCTTATGAATGACATTTTCATATATGTGTACATCATAAAGTCGATCGTGGAGATTAGAGCAATCCTTTTCTTATAAACTTTTGAGTAGTGGTTGATGGGCATGATAGAACTATATATGAAGTAGTACCATGCCTTGGGTGTGAGACAGAATTTCTAAAAATCCCTTCAATTATTATTAAGGTGCCACTCAAATCCTAGAGTTGTAGTGGTACTCACCATTGCATTTTGATCTGGTTCGACATTCAAGAACTCGAATGGGTCATCTTAAGTATAGCAACAAAATTTAAAATATTTCTTGTTTTAATGTCACCATAATATGGAGTTTAGAATAGATTGGGAAATTGACATAGAACTCATATACCACTACTTTCTTTGCTTCTAATGATGTGGTGACTAACTTTTTCTGACCAAATCATAGGATATAGGGTAAAAATGGCTTTTCATCTTCTAAACCCCTTTCTTGAATCAACAGGTATTTTGAGAGTGTGCAGTAGTAAGTAGATTTGATGTCAATACATACAAACTACCGATGATCATTGTACAAATTATTTGGGCCTTCAGTTTATTGCCCATAGAATGCGCCATTTTTAGAGCATGATGTGTAAGAAAGAAAGGCCATAGTAAAAGCAAGTTCAAACTTCAATTAAGCATGATAATACCAAATGAGAGTATCAAATGACAAGTTCAAGTGGTGCATTTACTAATGACTTTATATACTACAATTCACATGAACAAAGTTTAATTAACCCCCAACCTCAAGTAATGCTCATGTAATGTATTGCATTAGGTATAATCATGCATATTTTTTTCAATGAAATTACATGTATGAACAACAATATTCAAGCCATATCATGTTCAAAAAGGTGTATAATTGACGAAGTTGGTGCAAAAAAGGAGTTCATAATGTCTCATTTGTATGCAAATGTAATAGCCAATAATTAGACATTAATACACAAGTATAATCCACTCCAACATGAAGATAAACATGAAGGACATATGTTGAGGGCATTTTATCAAATATTTGACCTTCAAATAAGTCTCTCATTCACGAAGCTAGGCACCAATTGATTAGAAATATTGCATGTGAATGAACTCATGATATGCAACGAGGAAATAGTCATACACAATCATAAACCATATAAATTAGATGAAAGAAATGAAAGCTAAATAGTTGAGGCATTTTAATAAACATAGAGCACACATTTATGTGTTAGTCTTCTTTTTACAGATAATCATTCTTTTATACTATCCATTATGTATATTAGATGCCACATAGTTCACAACACATAGCTATTCCAATTTTCACAATGATAAATATAAAAGCAAGCATCACAAGATATAAACTATTTAAGAGAAAAATCATGGTAGGTGTTACTAAATTTTTGCCCTAGGCAAGAAATTCGGCAATTGCTAGCCCTAACTCACTAGCAACTAGCCTTCATTTAGAGGCTTGGACATTGTGCTCCAAGCTAAATTAGAATAGGAAGAGTTCAATTTGCAAGGCACAAACAACTTATGAGCAAACTCTATTCAACCTTGTATTATTGTTCACTCTTAAATAATATAAGGGCTAAAGGGCCTATAGCACAACTTTACCAAGAAGCACCTCACTTGCTTGCACTCTAGATGGTCCTTTTGGTTTGCTGTAGTGCTCTTTATATAAGCAAGCTAGTTGATAACCCCCAACTAGTAGGCTTAGGAAGACTACTAAGAAATAGATGTTTGCCATACATGAACTAATAGCTTACAAGCATAGCTCCCTTTGGCAAACATGCAAATGACCTTCTTGGCTGACATTCACTCATTCATTTAGAAGACATGCACATTCCACGTAGGCCTTCATGCTTCGTGCCCCTTGGAACATCTCACACTAGGCTCACCAAACCGCTTGCCAAACCTATCTTAATCTTAATCAAAGGTAAAGTCTTAAATTAAGGTTATGCTAAACACTTAAGTTTAATTTAAACTAATGCTTTATGAACACCTAAAACAGAGACACAGTGGCTCTAATACCATTTGGGGGCAGGACTGGTGTCGTATACTAATTAAGCTACAGTGATTGTGAATTTGAAATCATTCTAAACTCTAAACCTCCAAGTGACCCATTAAAAAAAATATTTTTATATGTTTTAAAAGATTTTCATATGTTTAAAAGATTTTAAGTGATTATAATATCTTTAATAGATTTTAAGTAATTTTTATATGTTTAAAAAATTTTAAGTAATTTTTATATGTTTAAAATATTTTAGTGTGTGTAACTACAACAACAATACTATATTTAATCATAATTTATCATGTATATAATAATTAGTGTAATTGATTCATTTTACACAATGCCATGTAATTGTATTCAATTATTCTATTATATTTGATTCAAATACTCTACAAGTTAAATTGATATCCATTGTAGCTTTTTATTTTTAGAAAAATATTCTTATATATTTCAATATAAGTAATTAAGTATAATTATATAACCTGTATAAGTTAGCATATGAGTTAAATGTAAATTATGCGCTGCAATTTGCATCAATAATATTTTTAAATTTTAATATTATATACTAATTAAGCTACAGTGATTGTGAATTTTTAAAATTAATGAACAGTAAAAATGAATAGTAATGACGTGAATAGTAATCATGAATAGTAACTGCATGAATAGTAATTATGAATAGTAAAACGTGAATAGTGAAAAATATTGAATATGGTACTCAAAATGATCATCAAATCAAGATGAATTAAACACTTACTTTATTGAACTTTGATATTGAAATCCGGATACAGAAAAGATCCTTGAAATAAAACCTAGAAAAATGAAATTATAAAAGTTTGAAGTATTGTAACGGTTGGAATGGGGTTTTCTTTGGATACAAATGTTTGAGGGGATAAGGCTTTCTAGAATGCTAAGATTGAAGATGGAAATTTTGCCGATTGAAAATTTGCCGATTGTTTTCTGAATGGAATGAAGTCCTTTTATAGTTGAAATCTTTGAGTCCGGCCAATTCTAGACTGTTGAAATTGGTGAAGCCTAACCGCTAGGCTTTTTGACTTTTGTGGCTGGTGAAATGACTTCTGTGGCTTGTGAAATGACTTTTGTGGCTTGTGAAATGACTTTGTCGTCTTCTTGAATGACTGTTGTTTTGCAGATTGAATGAATCTCGTAGCTTTTTGTTTGCCTTTGTCTTGGATTTGCTCCAATTTTGACTTTTCTTCAATTTTGACTTTTGTTGGTTTGTGCAGACTTTGTCTTTGATGAATCCTTATCCACTTACAGCTTTTTGAATGAAGACAGCTGCTTGGAGACTTTTGAGGCCGATCTTATCTTCTTTTTTGAAAAGTTGTTTGTAATTATATGCCGACATGGAACCTACTCTTCTTTTTGGAAAGCAGAGTTTTCTGACTGTCCTCACTTCACGTGCTTGAATAGCTTTAATCATCTTGCCATTTCCTACTTTTTGAATGAAGACTGTCCTTGATTGCTTCATGGCGAAGGAAGTTGATCTTTTAAATCTGTTGACCGGGGTTGTATTGGTGAGCTTGATGAGGCTTGTAATCTAGCTTGTTCTCGAAGTCTTTTGAGATTGTCTTCCAAGGTATTGGAAACCATGAATCTTGGATCTCTAGGAATTGGTTTAAGTGGAGAATAAAAAGGCAAAGCTGGTAGTTCTCCGTTTCTCTTGTTGAAATCTTCAAAAAACTATTGCATTTGATGTTCATTTTTTACCCACCAATTGAGTTTAGCGGCATGATTGCGATTGTTCTGCTTTTAAAATTTTTTTTGCTATAGGGATAAATACATTTGGGTAATTTCTTTGGTTGAAATGAACCAGTTTCTCGATTTTGAATGATATGAGTAACATTTTTCAAGTATGGGGACTTGAAAGTATGGGGACTTTTTCAAGTAGTCCTATGTTTGAATTATCAGATTCGTCTAAATCTGAACATCCTCGGACTAACCAATATGGCTCTATTTGAGGAACTTCTTCATTGAATCCTGCAAAACAGAAAATCGTGAGTTTATAAATCAAAGAGTCTTTGAGCTGGTGGTCCGTCAAATGGTTCTGAAGATGATCCTTTGGATGAATCTCTGCTATTTATAAACATTGCTTTTGCTTGGTTCTGAGGGGCCGTTTGTGTTTATGGAGTTGTTTGTCATTTGTGATGAGGAATCAATGGATGATACTTTGAATCTTGTAGGTTCAATAGAAAATCAAGGGAATTTGGAGTAATATATAGAATGGGGTTTGCAATATTCTATTGAATTTATTTTGAAATTCCTGTTAAAAATTCACGAGTTAAAAAATCAGGCAAACAATTCTCCTCACCTTTTATGTATTCAATATCAAAATCGAATACAGATAGGATAGCCTGCCATCTTGCAAAAATCTGTTTTGAAACTATATTTTGAACATCTTTAGTTAAAACTTCTTTTGCAGATTTGCAATCAATACGTAATAGGAATTTTTGATAATATAAATCATCTTGAAATTTTGAAATGCATAAAACAATAGATAAAATCTCTTTTTTAATAGTTGAATAATTTTTTCTAGTTCCACTCTAGACACCACTATGAAATCTCACTAGTTGTTTTGGGGAGTCTATTTCTAACTTCTACTTGAGAATGCCTCCATATCCTGCATCTGAAGCATCAGTCTCTACAATCATCTTAATTGCTTTTGGATTTGGAATAACTAAAAAGACTTTTTATTTGTCTTTTAATGTCTTGAATTACCTTAGTATATACCTCTGTCCACGCTGGAGGGGTTTTCTGTAGTCTTTGAAATAGAGGATTACATTTCTGTCTAAGCTTCGGAAAGAAATCAGAAATGTAATTCAAACATCCTAAAAATCTTTGCAATTGATTTTTATCTTTGATTTCATCTGGAAATTTTTCTGTAAATTTTAGACTTCTATTAATTGGAATAATTGTTCCTAAATGAATATTATGACCTAAAAACCTAACATTGGTTTGAAATAATTTCATTTTAATAGCTGAAACTACTAAACCATTTCTTTTTACTTCTTTGAAAAATATTTCTAAGTGTTTAAAGTGTTTATCTATATTTTCTGAAAATACTAACACATCATCAATATAAATAATCATAAAAGTTGAATAAGGATTGAATATATCATTCATAATATTTTGAAATTTTGAAGGAGCATTTTTTAATCCAAAAGGCATCACATTCCATTCATAGTGTTCAGAAGGAACTGTGAATCCAGTCTTATACCTGTCTTTTTCTGTTGTTTGAATTTGCCAATATCCTGACTTCATATCAAATTTTGAGAATACTTTAGCATTGAATAATCGGTTTAATAAATCTCTTTTATTTGGAATAGGGTATCTAATCCATTTTAATACTTTATTTAATGGCTTGTAATTAATAACTAATCTAGGTACTCCTCTTTCCTTTTCAGCTTGATTCATGACATAGAAAGCTGGACAACACCAAGGAGACTTAGAGTGTTTTATTAATTTTTTATCTAATAATGTCTTTATTTCTTATTTACAGGTTTCTAATAATTCTTGATTCATTTGAATAGGCCTAGCTTTTGTCTTAATATCCTTCTCTGTGAACCCTTCTTCATATGGTAATTCTACCTCATGTTTCTTTCCCTCCCAAAAAGCATTAGGTAGATTTGCACAAATTTCCTTTTTAAATTTATCTTCTACTTCAATGATTTTTCTTTTCATACTATTATCTATTAATTGATCTTCTATTCTAGCATATGAATGTTCTTCATGACTAATATTATTTATTTGTTTAAATATTGAGCACTTTTGAATTAAATCTATTTCTTTCTGTCTTTTTGGAGAAATAAAATTGAATGAAATCTTCCTACCCATGATTTTTGTATGAATACCTTAAGTATCTACTTTGATAGGGTTAATTTGAGGTAAAAATGGTAATCCTAAAATTAAATCTTGAGCTATATCATCAACTACATAACATAAATTTTTAATACAATAGTCATCATTGCATACATTTAATATGACTCTATGCTTGACATGTAATCTACTTGAATTTGCTGCTAATAAACTTTCATTAGTTTTTTGAGAATACTTTGTAGGAATTATTCCTGTTTTAATACAATTTGCATCAGCACCACTATCTATCATAGCGTGTACTGTGAGTTTGAAATCATTTATTCCTATGGTAACAAAACAATACCATTTTTGATTCTCTATTTTATTTATCATTTGAATATATATTTTATCTGATACTTGTTCATTATTAATTTGAATAGAACTTAAGTCTTGAATATCAGTTATAAATTCCTTTCCTTTTGAAGAATTTTCTGGAGTATTCCCATTTTTTATTAAACTTATCTTAGTATCTAATTCTAAATCTTTTGTTTTTAATTCTATTAAATCCTTTTGTAATTTTCTAACTTGTTCTTTTAATGTTTTAATATCTTCTTTGACTTCATCTGGCTTCCTAATTCCTAATAATCCTTCATTTGGATATTTTTCTAATAATTTTGAAATACTAAATGGTTCTTCTAATATTAAATCTCTTAATTTTTTCAAACATTTTTTTCTACATTCTTTATCATCTATTTTTTCTATCATTTCAAATAATGCTTCTTTATTACTTTTTGAAATCACATTAATACACTTGTACTTTTCTATGCTTTCTAAACTTGAATCTGAATCTATGTCATCTTGAATATTATCTTCATCTATATCTGTTTCTTTTATTAATAAAGCTATCATTTTCTTTTTGAAATCTTCTTCTTGAAATATTTCATTTATCTTTTTCTTCATTTTACATTGATTTGCCTTGTGACCAAAGCGACCACATTTTCAGCAAATTATTGAATTATTATCATTAGTATCTCTATTTTTAATCCTTTATATTTCTTCTTTTTATATTTTTTATAATATTGACTATTATCATAATTCTTATGTTTCTTAAATTTTGAATGTCTTTTATATTTTTCTAACTTTCTATTTTGAGCTGAAGGAGCTTTAATTCCTTTAATACCAAAGACTTCACAAAAGTTTCCTACTTCTTGTTTTTCTCTACCATATTTATTTTGAATTTTTAATTCTGTACATAATTCTAATCCTTCTTTTTTAATAAAAGCAAATAATTGACCAAAAGATATTATGTTGAAATCTGTGTAATCATTTCCTACCTTTTTTTGCAATTTAGATATTATTCTTTGCAAAAATAAAGTATGTAATCCTGTAATGAATTTTTCTTTCAAAAAGGAGAATTTACATAATTTCTTTTTAATACTTGAGTGAGAAATACATCTTTATACCATCCAAAATCTGACAAAGTTGGACATCTTAAATTATTTAACATAATCTTTGAACTAGCTAAAGTCTCTTTTGGGTTACCTATGAAATGAATTGAAATTGTAACTATCAATTGATCTACTGCATCCGATTGATTTTCTATAACAAATGTTTTTGTTCCATCTGCGTTTGTTTTCTCTACTTCTACTTTTGTTGAGCGATTTAATATTTGTTGTTTTCCTTCTAAAGTTAACAAATTATCCCACAAATTTTTTAATTGTCTGATAAGATGTATAATTGCATATTTATTAGGTCAATTTCCTTGTGCTTAAGTGATTAAAATGCTTATTTATATGAATATTAAGTGTTTTTATTATTGATGGCTAGATTGGAGTTTTTAGGAAAAATTTAATAAATAAAAAGAAACATTAATTTTTCTTGGCAAAATCTTCAAGGTTTCTTTTTATTTTATTTATTTATTTATTTATTTTTTCCTTAGGCGTGAGGCCTGGAAAACAAGAACATGTTTTCTATATTTTGCGGCATATCCCGAGCACCAAGAAGTTTCAGTTAAGAAGTTGATTTGGTTATGGATCTCAGAAGGATTTGTCCGAAAAACCGAGTTAAAAAAGCTTAGTTATGGTTGCCTAGCGAAGATCCATTGGCGGTGTCAAGACTTGCCGCATTCATGATTTGTTACATGATTTTTGTTTGACAAAAGCCAGAGGAAAATTTTCTGCAGCTGTTACAAGGGTATGATGCGCTTCTATCTTTTGATGAGCCATGCAACTTACGGAGGTCATGCATTTACTCTAAGCAAGAGCATTTTAAGGAGTCAAAGTTCATTTGATATCTCATTCATTATTCAGAGCTTCAAACTTCTCAGGGTGTTACATGTAAGGCAAATTAATTTAGGTCCCGTTTTTCCAAGTGAAATGGAACTTCTTGTTCAGTTGAGATATTTGGCACTCCAAGCTAAGGTGGAAGTCATCCCATCATCAATAAGGAACCTTTCAAACTTGGAAACTTTCACTCTGGATCCAATTGCATGAAAGGTTTCATTGCCACATACTCTCTTTAGTCTTCAGAAGTTGAGACATCTTCACATAAAGGCGTCATATGCTAGGTTTACAGGAGCTCTAACTGGAGTTTGTTATGGAAGAAAAGAGAATGGATTGCCATCTCCAGCAGGTGGTATAGCCCTGTGCAAACAGATCAACGTCAAAAGAACGCTAATCTATGATCCAAATCAGCCAACTCTTCAAGCCCTTAGAGGATCAAACATTGAAGTTGATAGAATCATATTCATATGTAGCAAACCCGTGGATTGATTAATCAAAACTGGCAGCTGGGACAACCTCTTTATCTACGAGAAATTTAATCCGCAAGAATACAACACAGGTCAGCCGCTCAAGGAAAAGACAAAACAGAATTCCACTCAAATTTTTTCAGCCAAAGACAAAAGAATTCTGCTGCACAACAAACACAAGGACAAAATACTGCTGCAATTTGGAGCTTCAGCACTGCACCCCTTGATTTCTCAAGACAATGACCACAAACAAAGAAGAATATTTTCTTCACCGCAACTTGAAGCAAAGAAACCGTCTGCGAAAGATGAGAGACAAGACAATCAATTGGAGAGTAAGTGGGCAATCAATTCGGGAACAAAGAAACAAGCTGCACAACACAAAACAAAAGGAAATTTCTTTAGCAGCAAGAAGACAAAAACCGAGCTGAAGTGGGAAACAAAATCAGCCGAGAGAAGGAAGAAAAGCAGGAAACAAAAAGGGCGGCTAAAATTTGGTAACAAAGAAAAAAGGAAGCAAACAAAGAAAGAAAAAAAAGGAAAACTGCAAAGAAAAAGAAGGAGACTTAAGCTGCAAACTAATTTGGAAACAACATATGGTTGGAATTTGGAAACAAAAGAGACCAAGTTAAAGTTGAAGACAAAGAGAAAAGCAAAGAAGGAATCGGGTTTGCAAGATTTAGAAAGAAACAACCAACCTTTGGCTCTATATAAAGAAGACAACCGAGAACAACAAGGAGGAACCCATTCTTCGGTCCTCTGTCTTGTTTTTCTTTCTTTCATTAGTTAGGAGTAGCAGCCTTCCTCGGTTTTTCTGCAGCAAATTTTTCAGCCATCCTTTTGTTGTTTTCTTCAGTCTTTCTTCGTTGTTTTGTTCTTGTTGTTTGCAGTAGTTTAGCAAATAGAAACAAAACTAAGCTTGACTTGCAAAACACAAAAATTTCTCACATATTTTATGCTGTTTTTGTCTTCTTCTTGTTTTCTTTAGTTTATTTTAGTTATCAATTTTAGCTTTCTTTTATTGTTTTAGTTTTTAGTTTTATTTAGCAATTTTAGTAATTTAAGTTTTGTATTTTGTCATGAAATTTTTAGCTAAGTATTATTTTTAAGTACCAATCATCTACGGCTTTTGTTTGGATTTTATCTTTTATTTTTCTTTTCAATCATGTTTAAATTTTTGATAATATTCTTTTATATTAATATGAACTAAATTCTTTTTCTAGGGTTTCGATGTAGCCTAACTATGAAGTCTTAATATTTTTCTATTAATATAATTAGATTTAATTTTCTATAGTTGAGTATTTATCTTTGTGCTTAATGCTTCTAATTACTTGATCACTAATTAGATGATTTGTTAATCATAACGAACTGGAAGGGGAGTTATGTGTCAAGTTCATTGAGATAAATGCCATGAATTGCATGTAGGATAGGAATATACCTGCATGGTTTGTGTAGTCGCTACATGAGAATCCATAGAAATTAATGACTTCATAATTGTTGTAATTCACATAGGAATATGATGAATTAGCAATTAGGAGGATTTTTATTAGATCTCGGGAGGGACTAATAAATAAATTAGGGAGTCTCGACTATCAACCAGGAAATTAAATTAGATTATAGAAATAGATTAATATTAGGATGGATTAGTTAAGGTGAAATCGAAAACCCTAGATCTTTCGTCAATTTAATCCATTAACTTGCTTTGTTTAGTTTTTAATTTTAGTTTTAATTAAGTTTTAAGATTGCTTTTAATTTAGCTTATTCATAAAATATTTTTTTTCAAATAAAGTTAGAACTATTTTAATTTCGGTATTTAATAATTCATTAGTCTCTGTGGGAACGATAAATTATATTCACTCTATATTACTTGTTAACGATCACGTGCACTTGCGTGTAAAATCCGCAACATTGTCCTAAAAATCCTACTATTAATGCTATTGCAGTATTAATCTCTGTTAATCCTAATGTTTTGTAGGCCGTTTTAGCCATTCCCATCTCTTGCAATGTATTTAATATTTCATATTCTGATTTTCCATCTATGTTCCATTCATAGACAGAATGTCCATCATATGAACTTGTTTTGAATTGTTTTCTTTCTTCATATTGAATATCTGGAGGGGTAGGTCTAGGATAATAATTTCTTATATTCATTGAATTCCACTTTCTATAATTTTTTTGTCTTTTTATTCTATTAATTTCTACTTCTGAATTATCTTTAAATTCTTGTTCTACATTATTAATCTTTTGTATTTCTGAATTATCTGAATCTTTACTTGAATTTGAATTATCTTCTAATTCTGATTCTGTCATTTTTCTTTCTGTTTCTAAACAATTAATTCTATTTTCTGAAGTACTAGCTATATTAGCTTGAATACTTTGAGTTATTCTATTTATTAAACTATTTTGCATTTTATTTCTAATTAAATCTTCTTCTAATTCATGAGAAACACTTCTTGTTTTGAAATGAGGACTAGCTATTTCATTTGGAAATCTAGGAGTTTCCTTAGGAATTGAATCTATCTTAGTAGACAAATGTTCTACTTGATTAGCTATAGTATGTAATATCTGATTTGAATAATTATTTTGTTGATAAACTTTTTTAATAGCATCTAGTACAACATTTGAATTTCCATCTTCTCTACCTATCTTAAAAGGACTAGCTTCTATTTCCTGTTGATCAACTTGAATTTTTACAGATTGTAAGGGTGGATGAATTGAAGTAATAACTTGACTGTCATTAATTTTCCATTTTCTATACAAATTACTTTGAACATTAATATAAATTTCTTTGAAAACATTGGAACTACCTTCATTTCTTGAAAACCAATATTCTAACTATGAAAGTAAAAGAATATTACATTTCACCTTTTTCATACAAGAAATCCATTCTTCTTTTAATTTTTCTTGAATAACTTCATTTAATGCTAAAAACCAAAATTTCCTTTTACTATTTCATTTTCAAAAACCTCATTTAAATATTCAAAATTTATTTGGAATTCTTTCTTTTCAAAAGTAATAACATTAATTCCCATTTGTGACCTTGTAGGTGACATAGGGGGTGAAATGACTATTTCTGGAATAGGAGCTTTGAAAACATATTTTGAAAGGTTTTCTGATACTATCGATGGTGATGGTTCAAAAAATGATCTTCTAGGTAAATTGAAATTATTTGAAGAACTTGTTCCTTCTCTGAATGAATTGAATTTTAATAAAATTGTTCCATCTTCTTTTTCTATAATATTATTAATTTCTCTTCTAATTATATTTCTAGAAAGTTGAGCATTTTGAATTTCAAATTGTTCAGGAATTGTAATTTCATTCCATTTTAATCTTTTAGGAATAAAAACTGTTGGATTATCATCTTCTACATGTAATAAAACTGTTTCTTCTTTCGAAGTTGGTAACATGTTGAATCTAGTATTTATTTGAGAATTCATTAATCTAAAATAGACTCTATAAATAATAGCAAAATTCTTGCAGAATTGCTCAAGTTCATCACCTTGTAAATGAATATCTAATACTAATGAATCTAGTATTAATGGATCTGTTAATTCAACAGAAAAGTTTGGACAACAATTGAAATATATTGGACCATTACAAACATTAGTTTGAATCATACGTAATAAAGAAGTTTTGTATCTTTTTAATCTTTTATCTCTTAATGCTAAATAAATTGGAGCATCTACACCTATGTGTACTAATGGTTTAATTGCTACTTGAATCATACCATAATGAATACATCTATAACCTTTGTCTATATATTTTTTAATTGAAACTTTATTTAATAAAGGAATTGTTTGAAATTCTTCTTGTAAAGAAATTGTTTCTTCATGAGTTTTAATTGAAAAAGCAGTTTTGAAATCTAAAGAACCTATTTTATATATAGATTCTATACTTTGTTCTGGCATAGACCAATTTGAATAATCTAAAGGCATATGCACCTCCTGACTTTGCACGACGTCAGAGCTATCGTTTCTATCTTGAGTATTCAAAAACATTTTTCTAAATCTAGCTACCATGTTTAATACAACATAATCTAATCGTTTACTCTTGATGTCAGGTTAAGATCGGGGAACACGGGGAGCACCCTGCTTGGAACACCTCACACTCGAGTTTACCAACGGTTTTACTAGGCTCACCAAACCGCTTGCCAAACCTATCTTAATCTTAATCAAAGGTAAATTCTTAAATTAAGGTTATGCTAAACACTTAACCTTAATTTAAACTAATGCTTTATGAACACCTAAAATAAAGACACAGTGGCTCTAATACCATTTGGGGGCAGGACTGGTGTCGTATACTAATTAAGCTACTGTGATTGTGAATTTGAAATCATTCTAAACTCTAAACCTCCAAGTGACCCATTAAAAAAAATATTTTTATATGTTTTAAAAGATTTTCATATGTTTAAAAGATTTTAAGTGATTATAATATCTTTAATAGATTTTAAGTAATTTTTATATGTTTAAAAAATTTTAAGTAATTTTTATATGTTTAAAATATTTTAGTGTGTGTAACTACAACAACAATACTATATTTTATTATAATTTATCGTGTATATAATAATTAGTGTAATTGATTCATTTTACACAATGCCATGTAATTGTATTCAGTTATTCTACTATATTTGATTTAAATACTCTACAAGTTAAATTGATATCCATTGTAGCTTTTTATTTTTAGAAAAATATTCTTATATATTTCAATATAAGTAATTAAGTATAATTATATAACCTGTATAAGTTAGCATATGTGTTAAATGTAAATTATGCTCTGCAATTTGCATCCATAATATTTTTAAATTTTAATATTATATACAAGTAACTAAAAGAGTAAGTATTTAACATTAAATTATGTGTTAGTATTAAATAATGCTATAAGTACAACTGATTACATTAAAATTTATTATTTAAACTGTCAATACTACGTATCTATTGAGTATGAACAATCTAATATTAGTATTAGTTGTATAGTCATATTACATAATCTAATATGAAGTTCGTATTAGATTATTAGTTGTATATTCATATTAGTTGTACATTAGTTGATATTAGTATTAGTTATATATTCATATTAGATAAATTTTAAACCCTCAATTCATATTAGATTATAAAAAAGAAAAATTAAAAAAAAATAATTAACCAATTAACGAATTTATTTACAGTTTACCGGTCAACCGGTCACATGAATAGTATCGGTTAATTAGTTAAATCGGTAATACAAATTAATTGTTATAAATTTAATCAGCCAATTAATTGGTATAAAATTAACTGATTTTCAACCGACTGAACTGGCCGAAACTGGTTAACCGGTTGTGAACCAATTCGGGTGGTTGATCAATTTCACTAGTTGATTGCACAACTCTAAACCTCCCCCACTTAGAGAATTGATGTTCTCGTCAATGCCTTTTACTCTTTCTAGTATTTGGCAATGGCTTTTTCAAATTGTCACAAGTCGCTCCTGTTAACCCATTCGACTTTTACTCCAACCTCGTCCTTGTAATGGATTTGGAACCATATGCGACAATTATTCTTGCTCTAACCAAGCATTTAATGTCTTAGAATGTGGTGAACCTCCGTATTGAATTCCTTCCTAATAACAAGTGGTGCCTACCTAGCTTGAGCTCGTTGAGCACCCTACTCATATTTATTGTACTTTTTCAAAAAAGTGACATAAAACTTTAGATGAACCTTTAATCAAGAGGGCAATCTCAACTTGTAGGCTACATTGCCCACTTTCTCAATTATCTTGAATGGCTCATTGTACTGCTGCTCCAACCCTTATGCATAGTTTTGCTGCTTATCTTCTTTCAAATTTGAGGAGTAAGCTTGAGTAAGATTTGTTCTCCAACTTAAAATTCCACGTCCGTCATCCATTGTTGACATAGTGCTTCATCCATTGCAGGCTATGGCCAAGCTATCTTATGCTTCATCAATCAGTTCATGCTTCGTCCTCGCAAACTAGTAAACAACCGAGCCTCTTCCTCCTGTAGTCTAAAGAGTGATGTCATGTGGAGTTAGAGGTTGTTGGCTATTCGCTAGCTTGAATGGACTTATTCTGATCAACGTAAAATGATGCAAACTATAGCAAAACCTAGCTACATCTAGCAACTCGAGCTGATTCTTTTAGCTAGCAATCACATAGTGCCTCAGATATTTTTCTAACAACACATTCATCGGTTCTATTTGCCTATACATTTGGAGATGGTTCATAGTAGAGAACTTCAACTTGAAACCATCAAGTCAAACAATTAGGTTCATAAACGACTAATGAAATGTGTCTCCTGATCACTCATGATATCTTTGAGCAAGTTAAAGTACTTCACAACATGTTTAAAGAATAACTCGGCTACAACATTAGCGGAGCAAATTGATAGTGCCCCTATGAAGATTGCATACTTAGAGAAATGGTCCACTACCGCAAGAATGGAGGCTAGGCCATCTACCTTTAGAAATCCTCTAATGAAGTCCATAAAAACATGGTTGCTCAGGAATTGGTAGTGGTTGCAACATACCTACCTCCTTTTTTCTTTTGGTTGTCTTGCTAGCACACCATGAAAAACTTCACATAGACTTTAATATCCTTCTTTATTTTTGGTAAAAATGGTTTCGAGATAGCAATGCCCTCATCCTCTCTATGCCTCTAGCCCATTGAAGGTCATGAGTCTCTCTCAGTAGCAGTTGTCAAAACTTGTCATTTCCAGTGACATAAGCATGCCTTCCTTTAGTGAACAGTAGATCATCTGCTAGCCAATACCTTTTTACGCTTTTTTTCGTCTACCTTCTTTTTCAATGTGAGCTAGATTGGATCATTTTGGGACTTCTTTTAGACTTGCTCTAGAAAATTTGAAGTCACAGTTGTGATAGTCACTACGTACTCTCCTACAATCTTCCCAGCTCAAGGCATCGACTATTGTATTCTCCTTCGTAGGTTGATGTTACCATTTGAAATCGACTTTGAATAGATATTCTTGTTGTCATGGAATTTTAGCCCCCACCCGACAAGAAATCCCGCAACCGCTAGCCTTAGCGTCCTAACGGCTAGCCCCCCAAGCTTATTTAGAATATGAAGAGTTGATTGAGGCAAATATAGAAATAGTTTACGAGCACAAGGCTAAACCCAAGCATTATTACTCTTTCAAAGATTACAAGGGAAAAATAGGCTTGTAGCACAACTCTACCAAGAAGCATCTAGCTCACAATAGCTCTCAAGCTCTCAAGTTGGCAAAAGGTCCTCTTGGCTGGCTACAATGCCCCTTATATAGGTACAAGGGCGTGGGGACTAAGATGAGAATATAATGACACTTGCCCAACACGCAAACACTAGCCTAACATACACACTACCATTTGGCCAACATGCAAACGGCCATGTAGGATTACAAACATTCGCCCACTTGGAAGACATGCTAGCTCCACCTTGGCCTAGTGCCGTTGCGATAGCTGGCATACATGCATTCCTTCATTTGGCTAGTGAACAATGGGTCTTTGGCCCTCTAGGCTTGCCTTAGAGAGTTCTAGCCAACGCCCGTGCCCGTTGGGCGTTGATCGACTCACTGCCGTCTTGCATCTCAGCATTGCATCCCTCGTTGGCCCTCGGCCGTGTGATAACTCTATTTTATATAGGGTTTTTTTTTTATTCATTTTGGTTAGAAATTGGCTTGTGTTTTAATTTGTTTTTACATATTTTGGCCAAATTATCCTTTGATTTTATGATTTCTGAGTTTTCTAATATTTTGAGAACTTTTGAACTTAATCTTGAATTTTTCTTCTAATTTGAGAACAAAGGACTAACCAACTATTTTGTTACTTTATAGCCAAGAAAGCTTATCAAAGTTTGACCAAATTACTTCAACAACAAGACAAAGAAGATTCTTTTGGCTGCAACTAAGAAACCAAGAGCCGAGCTGAAAGAAAAAAAGAAGAGAAAGCAGCCGCACAATTGGAAGAACAAAAGGAGACTTCAGCTGCAAGAATGTTACAAAAAGGAAATACAAGTCAATTGCAACTAGGAAGAAGACAAAAAGCATTCTTCAGTCAAAAGAGAAAAGAAAGTCAGCTGCAAATTGGAAATAGAGAAGCCAAGTTGCAAGAAGCGAACAAAGATGGGTTAAAAATTAGAAATAGAAACCGTGTTGCACAATTAAGAAACAAAAGCAGCCGCACCCCATCTCTTGATTTCTGAAGGAAGCAACAACAAAACAAAGATAGGAAAGATATTGAAATTTGGAAACAGCATATGGCTGGGATTTGGAAACAAAAGAGACCGATTTCAAGTTGAAGACAAAGAGCAAAACAAAGAAGGATTCGGGTTTGCAGAATTTAGGAAGAAACAGCCAATCTTTTTCTCTATATAGACAACACAACCGAGAGGAAGAAAGAAGCAACCACTCTTCTGTTCCTTTGTTTTTCCTTTCTTCTCATTAGTTTAGGAGTAGTAGTAGCACATCCATCCTGGTTTTCTTTCTTCTTTTAGTTTAGATTCAGTTTTAGCCAAGCTCTTTTTCTTTCTATTTTCTTGCATTAGTTTAGAGCAGCCAGCTTTCTTATTCTTTGTTTCTTTTCTTTTCAGTAGTTTAGTAGGATTTCAGCAGCCAATCAGCTTTTCTTCTTAATTTCTTGTGTCGGTTTTTTTCAGAACATTCTGCTTTCTTCTCCTCGGTTTTCTTCTGAACCTTGCAGTAGTTGCTCTCGGTTTTTCTTAGCAGAATTACAGCAAATCCAGTCGGTCAAAGGTTTTTTGTTTCCTGGACTACACACATCCGTCCCTTTCTTGTTTTTATTCTATTTTAGTTTGTCTTAGGAAATATATAGATCACAGCCGCCAACTTGGACTTGAGTTGAAAGCAGCAAATTGTTGTCTTGTTTCTCTTTGGAAGCTATGGGTGCAGAACAAAAAGGAAGCAGAATTTTGTTTGTTTGACTTCAAGTCCTTGGTTTTGTCTTTTCTTACTTTAATTAGTTAGTTTAGCAATTTTAGTTTTCTTTTTCTTGTCTTTAGTTTTAGTAATTTAATTTCTTGTGTTTTGTTATGAACTTCTAGTTGTGGTTTATTTTCAAGTATTACCTATTACATAGTTTTTGTTTATTTATTGAATAATAGTTAGTTTAATTTTCAGAATTTGTTTTAATTTTAATTATGTCTACTTTTATTTTTGTTGTTAGTCTAAATTTCATTATGTTCTAAAGTCTTTTGTTAGGGATTAGATGGATCTTAATCATGAATAATTAATTCTTAAGACTTGTTCATGCAACCTATATTTCAATTGTGTGTTTAATATCATGTTCTTAATGCTTTTAGGTAATTGATCACTACCTAATTGATTTTTGATGCTTGTTTGATACCGTGTGGAGATAAGATGCATGTGCTCATGTGATATTAAACCGTGAATTCAATTTAGACAGTAATAATCTAGGTTGTTCATGTGATTTTAGTAGTAAAACTAAGTCGTGGCTACTTAGATTGAATCCGGAAATTTCCATAGTTCCCAATGCATTTAGAAATCTAAATTCACCTAGACCAAATGTGAGTTGATTTTAATCTAAATAGGGTTATTAGACCGATGTCGGCTATTAATTTACATTAGGGAAATTTCACCATCATAATTTGGAATTTAATTTAATTGCATGACAAGTCAAGAGAGTTAATTAGGATTGATTAAGTGAAATCGAAATCTCTAACATCTTATTTGTTGCTTTTATCAATTGTTATTAATTTTTCCTTTTTTAGTTTAATTTACCATAAAACAATTTAATTGGCTAGCTTGTTGTTGAATTAATCATATGGGTACGTAATTGGTTAGTTTTAAACAATCCTCGTGGGAAAGATACTCTACTCACCACTTTATTACTTGTTGATATTGTACAGTTGCAATTTCACTGAACACCGTGCGTTGCCTCTACTGTGCACGCTTGCTTGCGCCTCCCTTGCAAGCTGCTACACTCTTGCACATTTTCTCAGCCACGCTCACACCAAATGCAAGCTCCAGCACGTTTGCCACCCGTTTCTTCTCCTTTCGCCCGTTGGTGACGTTTGGCGCATTTTGGGGTTAGGGGCATTTTAGGCGTGTAACAAACCTCCCTCACTTAGAGAGGTTGACAACCTCGTCAACGCCCACTGCTCTTTTCAGTGCTTGGCAACGGCTTTTTCAAACTGCCATAGGTCGTTCTTATTAACCCATTCAGCATCTACTTCGGCCTCGCCCTTCCACTGAACCAAGAACCGTGTGTGACAATTCTTTTTACTCTACACCAACGTCTCATGCCTTAGTATCTTATGAATATTTTTGTTGAACTGTAGTTTAATAACGAGAAGCACCTATTTGGCTTGGGCCCATTCTGCATCAAACTCATCCTTATGCTACTTCTTGAAGAAGCTCACATGAAATGTCGGGTGAACTTTCAACCGAGGGGGCAACTTTAGTTTGTAAGCAACGTTGCCCACCCTCTTAATAATCTCAAACGGCCCATCATATTGATCTTCTTCCATATTTTTGGAGTTAGCTTGAGTAAGACTTGCTCCCCCATTTGAGACTCAACATCACGTCTCCCCTTATCAGCATACTGCTTCTTCGTTGCTGGGCTATAGTTAAGCTATCTCTTGCCTCTTCAATAAACTCGTTTTTAGCCCTTGCAAATTGATGTGCAGCTTCCACCCGAAGCCTTAAGAGCGACACTGTGCAGGGTAAGAGGCTGTTGGCTGTTCACAAGCTCTAACAGGCTCATCCCAGTCGACCTCAAACGGTGTAGGTTGTAACAGAATTGAGCCACATCAAGTAGCTCGGGCCAATTTCTTTGACTAGCCAGCACATAGTGCCTAAGATATTCTTCCAACAGTGCGTTCGTTCTCTCCGTCTGCCCATCCATTTTTGGATGGTTGACTGTGGAAAACTTCAACTCATAACTCATCAAGCTGAAAAGCTGGGTCTAGAAGCGCTCGGTAAAACGAGCATCTTTATCGCTTACAATATTTTCCAGCAAACCAAAGAACTTCACAACATTTTTGAAAAATAACTTTGCTACTACATCGGCAAGGCATACAGCTGGTGTAGCAACAAATATAGCATACTTCGAAAACTGATCAACAACAACAAGAACAGAGGATAGCTCATGTACCTTCACGAACCCACCGATGAAATCCATTGAAACCGATTGTCAGGGTTTGCTTAGGATTGGTAAAAACTGTAACAGTCCCGCCTCCTTTTTGCATTCGACCTTATTTTACTGGCACACTAGGCATGACTTCACATAGGCTTCAATGTCCTCATTCATCTTCAGCCAGAAGTAACTTTGTTACAGCAACACCCTCATTTTCTCATTGCTTGGGTGACCAGCCCACTAAGAGTTGTGCGTCTCTCTCAGCAACTATTGGCGAAACTTGCCAACTCTTAGGACGTATGCATACCCACCCTTTGTATAAAACAAGCCATTCTCTAGTCAGTACCTCCTCATGGTGCCTACCTCTACTCTCTTCTTCAACGTGAGGGTTGAGTCACTTTGGGTCTCCTTCCTAATTTCTTCAAGAAAATCAGAAGTTACTATAGAAACAACCGCTACATACTCCCCCACTATTTACGGCTCAAGGTATCGGTTACAGCATTCTCTTGTCCAGATCGATACACCCATTCAAAATCGAACTCGGCTAGTAACTCTGGCCACCTAGCTTGCTTAGGGGTAAGCTTTCGTTGGGTCTTGAAGTATGTGTTAACAACATTATCGGTGATGACTGTGAACTTTGTTCTCAACAAGTAGTGCCGCCACAGTTGCAAGCAATGAGCTATTATTGTCATCTCCTTCTTATGAGTCGTATACCGTTACTCGCAGTCTTTCAGTTTTCGGCTCTCATAGGCAACCAAATGCTTGTTTTGTACAAGAACACCACCAATGGCTCTATCGGAAGCATAGGTGTGGATTTCAAATGACTGAATGAAATTAGGTAACCTCAACATTGGCTCAAATGCCAAGGCTTCCTTCACCTCCCGAAGGGCCTCTACACATTGGACATCCCACTCTCATAGAGTGTCATTCTTCAACAGATCAGTTAATGGGGCTACTAGATTCGAATAGCCTTTAATAAACTATCGGTAATAGTTGGCTAAGCTTAAGAAAGACCGTAACTCAGGGACCTTTGTGAGCGTAAGCCATTCCAACACAACCTGAATATTCTTCAGGTCCATTCAAATCTCACTATGAACAAGCACATGGCCGAGGAAAATTATCTCTTCCGTGCAAAACTCACACTTCTCCTTCTTCAAATATAGCTCATGCTCTTTGAGCTTCTCAAAAACTAGCCTCAAATGCTCATCAAGGGTCGACGAGTAGACGACGATGTCCTCAAGATACACGACCACGAACTTGTCCAAGAACTCATACATAACATCGTTCATGAGGTTACAAAATGTAGTTGGGGCATTTGTCAAGTCGAACGGCATGACTAAGAACTCAAACGATTCATAACGGGTTATCACTGTTGTCTTTGCTTTATCCCCTTCGGCTATTCTCACTTGCCAGTAGCTAGCCCGTAGGTCTATCTTGCTAAAGAATCTCATTCACACCAACTGGTCAGACAGATCATACGTGTTAGGAACCGGGTAATTATTCTTCACCGTCAGCTTGTTTAGGGCCTTGTAATCCACATAAAAATGCAACGACCCGACTGCTTTCTTCTGAAACAAGGTAGAGCACTATACGAGTTTTTAGATGATTGTATCAAACTACACTCTAAGAGCTTGTTCAACTACCATCTTAATTCAGCGAGCTCGACTGGGGACATACGATACGGAGCTTGAGCTGGGGGCTTAGCTCTTAGTATAACTCAATCTAATGATCTACTGGCCGTTTTGGTGACAACTTCTTTGGTAGTTTAGAGGGCATTATATCGGCAAACTCATCAAGTAAACTCGTCACAGCTGTCGGGACACCGGAAGACACCTCCAAATCTATCTTTTTTAGCACGGCTAAGTACGTTTACTCTCTATGCCTTAGCCTATTTTCTATTTTTTTTAGCACGGCTAAGTACGTTTTGCTCTCTTCTCAACGTTCACTGGCCCTTTTCTCAGCCCGTCGTGCAGCGCACGAACACTGGGCTTGCCTCATCAAAGATCATCAGTCCATCTAAATGAGGAATTGGGAAGGGTTTATTCAAGTACATAAACTCTTTCCCCAAAATAATTTCAAAGCTGTTGAGGTTCTTCACAGCCATCAACATGCATTCACCTTGCCACTGCTCCATGCTTACGACTATGGTGCATTTACCCAGCACCTTCACGGCCTCAGCATTTACAGCTTTCACCCGGTTGCTATGATTAGCCAAGTTCAGTTTCAACCGACATGCGACATGCCTGGTGATGAAGTTGTGTGGTACCCCTATATCCAGCATCACCTCTACATCTCGCCCCTTCACCCGGGCCTTCACAAACATAGGGGCATTTGCTCATGCAGGGGCCTTTGTAGCCATTAACACATTCAACAACTACATTGGGTTCACCCATGTCAGCATATCATCCACCTCCCCCATTTGGCTTGAGATGATGACGTTAACTTTCTCACGATAAGGGCAATCTCGTGCTAAGTGCGGCCCGTCACACTTATAGCATGCATCTCGACTTCTTCTTAGCTGGTTGTTTAGGGTCGGAGGTGGAAACTTTCCCACATTCGGTAGGGCCTTTCTTCTAGTGCTTCTTCTTGAACCCTTTTTGGTCATTGCCCTTGTATTTCTTATCTTTCTTCTTATCGGCAATCGTTCCCACATTGACGTTAAAATCAATAAGCTTATCGACGGCGACTATGGCTTGGGGCAAATTCCACACCCCTTGCTGGATTGAATCTAACTTTGCAAACCTGACATGAAGTTGAATAGCTTGTCATACTTAAACATATCTCACACTTCCAACATAAGGGCTGTGAACTCCTTTACAAAGTCGTGAACCGTGTCAGTTTGCTTCAGCTTCCTCAACATTTCTCTAGCCGTTCAAGAAGTGTTCGCTGGTAGGAATTGAGCTTTCAGCTCAATCTTAAGCTCTTCCACAAATTGATTTTGGTGGCATTCTCATCAGTGCACCTTGTGCGCCACCAAAGCTTTGCATCCCAAACGAGATACATTGCAGCAATGTTAACCTGCTGGCTAACGTTAACCTTAGCGGTCTGGAAATACTGCTTCATGTCCCAATGAAAATTCTCAAGCTCTTTATCATTCCTTGTGCCCCCAAACGACTTTGGCTCAGGCACTTTAAATTCGGTCACTCGTAACATCAAGCCACCTTCAATAAGGTACTAGGCTGGTAAGCTAATGCCCTTTTTAACAAGGCCACATCTTCAATAAGGGACTCGATAGCCCTCTGATCCTCTGCACTCTCTATCTTGGATGAGCAGTCCTCTGTTGACCTCTTCAAAATCTTGCTTAGGGAGTCAATAGTGAGATGCAATTCCTGCGTTGGGGAGGGGGCTGCAGTCGAGGTCTCGGCCCCGTTGTGGCATTCAAGCTCTTCCAGTCGCGTTCTCATCTGGTTCAAAAAAGTCCATTGCTCAGTTATCATCCAGTATAGATTGTGTTGGTTATTATCCATGTCAACGATACTAATGAGCTCAGTAACTATGCTCTCAAGCTGGCTAACACGCTCGGTGGTGAAATTACCCGAATGCATTTTCGATCACAAACACACTGAGCAAAAGTGAGGTTGATGAAAAACCAAAGCTCTGATACCACCTTGTCACGGAATTTTCACCTCCACTGGATGAGAAATCCCGCAACCTCTAGCCTTAATGCCCTAACGGGTAGCCCACCTATTCAAAACTTGGAGCGTTGGACACCCAAGCTTATTTAGAATAGGAAGAGTTGATTGAGGCAAATACACAAACAGTTTACAAGCACAAGGTTCAACCCAAGTATTATTACTCTCTCAAAGAATACAAGGGAAAAACGGGCTTGCAGTACAACTCTACCAAGAAGCACCTAGCTCATAATAGCTCTCAAGCTCTCAAGCTCTCAAGTTGGCAAAAGGTCCTCTTCGCTTGCTACAATGCCCCTGATATAAGCACAAAGGTGTGGGACTAAGCTAAGAATACAATGACACTTGCTCAACATGCAAACGCTAGCCCAACATGCACATTATCATTTGGCTAACATGCAAACGGCCATGTAGGATTATATGCATTTGCCCACTTGAAAGACATGCTAGCTCCACCTTGGCCTAGTGACGTCACGCCAGCTGGCATACATTCATTCCTCCATTTGGATAGTAAATAATGGGTCTTTGGCCCTCTAGGCTCCCCTTAGAAAGTTCCAGCCAACGCTTGTGCCCATCAGGTGTTAACTGGCTAGCTGTCGTCTTGCATCTCAGCACTGCGCCCCTCGCTTGGCCCTCGACTGTGCGCTGCCTCTGCCGTGCACGCTTGCTTACGCCTCCCTCGCAAGCTGCTGCATTCTTGCACATTTTCTCAGCCACACCCACACCAAGTGAAAACTCCAACACGTTTGCCACCCGTTTCTCCTCCGTGCGCCTATTGGTGGCGCTTGGTGCATTTTTGGGTTTTGGGCATTTTAAGCGTGTAACACTTGCCATTTAGCCTATTTGGGGTTGAGTTTTTATTGGGTCCTGAAGTACATATTAGCGAGATTGTTCATCACTAATATGAACTTGGTCCTTAGTAGATAATGTCTCCACAATTGCAAGCAATGCACTACTACCATCATTTCCTTCTCGTGTATAGTGTCTTACTACTTGCAATCTTTAAACTTCCGGCTCTCAAAGACAATTGGATGCTTGTTCTATACAAGCACACCTCCAATGGCTCAATTGGAGAAATTGGTGTGCACCTTGAATAGCTAACTAAAATTAGGCAACCACGGTACTAGTTTGAACACTAAGGCCTCTTTCACCTCCTAAAAATGATCCTCACAATGGGCATCCCATTCCCACGGAACATCCTTATTTAGTAGATTGGTTGGTGAGGCTACCAGTTTTGAATAACACTTGATCAACTGTTGGTAATAGTTGATTAGTCCCACGAATAACCTTAACTTGGTGACCTTCGTGGGTGCTGTCCAATCTATAATTACCTTTGTTTTACATGGATCCATGTGAATCTACCCATGGCCAAATATATGCTTGAGGAACATGATCTTCTATATATATAACTTGCATTTATCATTCTTAATGCATAACTTGTGCTTTCTAAGTTTCTCAAAAACTAGTTGAAGATGTCCCATGTGCTCATCAAGAGTCGATGAGTAGATGATGATGTTATTTAGATACACCACCACGAACTTGTCAAGGAACTCGTATAACACATCATTCACAAGGATACAGAACATGGTTGGGGTGTTCATCAAGCTGAAAAGCATGAATAAAAACTCAAAAGACCTATATCAAGTCACCACCGTCGTCTTGGCTTCGTCCCTATTTTGACTAGCCATTAATTTGCTCATCGATCAATCTTGGTGAAGAACCTTCCACACACCAGTTGATCAAATAAATCATAGGTGTTCGGGATAGAACACTTGTTTTTCATGATCAATATACATTACTTGTCCATAGATTAAATGCTTACAATGCTCTGAGAGAGAGTGGAGATTGATTTAGAAAGCCCCAGCCCTGAAGTTCTCTTGGGCATATGCAAAAACAAGAACTCTTTCTAGTTTCAAGAAGATACAAAATCTTCTTAACTCTAGTCCTTAACTAAACTTATTGTTCTTTTATGCATGTGAAGCTGAAGTTGTAGACCCTATCTCCTAACTTTCGTGCATGCTAAAGTTGCAGATCAAGAGTCCCAACCTTTGTGTATTCTCCTTCTAGTTCCAACCTCAAGCAACTTCCTCATATTTAAGTGGCCAAGAGGAGGAAGCTTAATCATGATCTTGTAGGTTACAAGAATTTAAAGGTCACAAGTTCATCTTCCCACATCATGATCTTGTAGGCTCAAAAACCAAAATATTACATAACTTATAAGAATCTAAAAGGTTATAAGATGGGGTGATAACATAGGCGGCTGCAATTACTTTCACCCACTCAATCCAATCCAAGTGAATTTTGGGTTTGCTTGGAAGGTTAGAGAAGCGGTACTCATATATCTATATATTGTTTCAACAAATTATTTTATTTTCTTCTTATTCCTGTGAGCCCTATAAAGTATATGACATGAAAAGTATGGATTAAATACGGAAGTCGATGGATAAAGATAACGAAATAAAATACCAATGCTCGAGTATGCCGCTTCAATTTGTGGATTAACAGTAATAAAAGAAGTGACTTTTGATGAGACTTATAGAACCTATTAATACCTATGCATAAATTATAGACCTATTAGTAATGTTTCTCCAAATTTATGAGAATTGAGAATGCTCAAATATTCATTATTAAAGTAGCTTTCATCGTCGGCAAATGACAAGGTTTTGAGTTCATGTATAATCTATTTGCCTTCATTTGTTACGAAATCAATCCACATAGACAACATAACTGTCTGCATCTTGTTTTTTTTCAGTTGTGCACCATTTAAAATACTAGGTTTTATGGAAGTTTAAATACTAAAATTTCAGTCGCACAACAATTAGAATATAAGGAATAAGACGTTATGGAAATTTAAACACTAAAAAAGACAGATTAATGCATAAAATCTTTTGTATGTAAAAGATTATTATATTTTTATAAAAAATTATATTTTTGCAACTCGAACTTGAGATTTTAGATCACATGACAAGAACTCTTACCACTGTCAAAACTCCCCTACTATAGAAATTTAAACAATGCATCGAAAAAGAAATTCATACTACTAAATAAATAAAAGATACTACCTTCTTATCAAATAGAAGGAATTCCTAAACTGTTCACTCTCCATAATCATCGATGATTGATCTAACTAGTAATGCACTCACAACGAGTCCCATATTATCTAATAAATTGGTTCTTTAGCCCCACGTGAAGTGTGGGTGAATAAGCTATAATTTGAACTTTAATAAATATTAATTCTTTAAGAATTTTTTTTTGTAATTTCTGAAATATATAATTGATATTTTTAATTAATTTTATTATATGTTGTGAACTATAAAATTCTTTTAATTTAACAGTATTTTACATAATTATATTGCTAATTTTTTTCTATTCTTTAAAATCCTATTAAGGGCATATATTAAAATTTGTTTAAAATGTATAATTTTAGATAGTAGATATAAAGTTAATTTGAATTAATTATTTAGTCAACACTCAAATATTGAAATTAAAACATATTACAAATTTAAATATATATTACTATGTAAATTAATTTATATAAAAGTATATTTATTTTAATAAATATAAATAATTGAAGGCAATAGTTGTAAAATATTTAAATAAGGATATGTAAATTTATAGTATAAATGATTTTTATGGATGGATATGGTGATCACAGTATTCATAATTTATTTAGATAATTATACATCAAAATGTTTTTTAATAATATTTTTATTAGTACTGGTATTTTTGGTTAAAATATTTAAAATGATAATTAGCAATCAAGTTAAGTTATTTTTAATATTTCTGTATGTAAGTTTTTAAGACATACTACTACGGGCATTTTTTTAATATGAAAAATAAAATTTTAAGAACATATATAAATGAAATATGTAAGTGTATGTGAATTACAAAATTTTTGTATTGTAATACAAATTGAAAAAATAAATTCTTACGTATGACAAAAGCTTCGATTAATTTTAGATTTTTACAATTGATTGTATTTGACAGTAAAATTTAAATAATTAATAATAATTTTTTAACTTGATAATAAAGAAAATATAATAAAAAGTTTTTTAAAGTGAATTCATATACTAAAAGTGATATAGACATAGTTTTGAAATTTCACAAAATTACATTTTTACTAGGGTGAAACCTGCAAGCTAAAAAAAATTAGATAACAAAAAGTCACCAGTAACTCTCCGTTTTAGTATAATAGATAATAATAGATCATAGATCAATGATTTATGTATTAATGATTGCTATAAAAATATAAAAATACAAAAAAGTTATAGAAATATACATACACACAAAAACAAGTGGATGATTTTGACATGCCAATTTCTCCAAAATCTGTATTCTTATACTGATGTGCAAGCACGTTTTCTCCATCCGGCAGTTTGTCAATGTTCTTCCAAAAATTATCCACTGCATTTTTTCACCTTCGTGGTGAAATATATATGGTTTTGTTTCCACCTGAACGTTGGCAATTTGATATCTTTTGTAGACTTGAAACCTCAGAGTTATGTTTGGTTTGTTTATTCCTTTTTTAGGATTTGTTTTCCTTGAACAATTTAAAATTTTTAGTGAGAATTTTAGATTTTAAATTTGAATTTGAAGAGAAAGATAAAAAAATTGTTTAAATACTTTTTTTTTCATGTAAACAAAGTTAGCTTTTTACACAAAAATTGAAAACAAACATAGCCAGGTTAGTTAAAATCAAATTGTCTGTCTCTCTATGTGAGTCATCCTCTCTTTGTTTGAGTGTGTAAAAATACTCCAAAAATTGCCAAGAATAAATTAAAGAAATACTGTACTAGAGAGCAAAAATAAATAAAAAGAATTAGACATTACAGGAATACGATCAATTTTCCTTCTTCTCTATATATTCTTTCACTTTTTCTCAGTCCCTTTAATATAGGCAATTGATAAATTAAGGGTTATGTACATCATGTCATACTTTGGCCATTGATCATTTGGAGTAGCTGTAATATTGGGAACTAGTTGTGTATTTATACCCACAAAATTGGTTAATAAAACTCACCCTCATGCATTCATAGGTTAAAAAATTGTCTAGTTAAAACCTTACTAGATAAAACATGACTACACAAGTTTTCTAGTCATATTTGAGTTTATTTGTTTATTTTAATTGTAAGGCTTCCGAGGTATTCTTGGTATCAGAGCCATGGCGGCATTTTCTTAACGCAAGGGTATATTAAATAAGTTTATTGGATATTTGACAGGAATGAGTAGAAGTAAATCGCAAAACCATGGAAAACCAAGATCTTAATTCAGTTTCCCAGTTATTCTATGTAACTTCAACCTTATCTTTACCTAGTCTCCCTTCTAGCAAAATTGAACATCTAATAGAATATTCAACCACCCCTAGTGATGCTATAGCAGAACAGGCAGTTCCCCTTCTTATAAGTCCTTATAATATCTATAGAAAGAAGACCAAATCTATCCGGTCCCTCATATCTACTACCAGACCCTCCGTTAAAGAATTTGTCTAGTCCTCTAAATTGGATAATTGTGATCTGACCTTTTCAAAAGGTAAACAGTATGTTACTCTCACTATCCTGCTAGAGTTAGTTAACTCTTGGAAAATCTCTAGATATACCCATCTCCATGTTGGAGCCGTGAGGCTTGTCATTTCTCATCATTGAAGGAGAGGACTTCCTGTCACAGCTAGAATTGCTTTATTGGATTCTAGACAATTGGAGTACAAAAATACTGTAATTGGGACTATTCTGACCACTCTTAACTATGGGAGTGTGGTTTTAACCTTTTTCCCAAATTACTCTGTTTCACTGAAGGATCCAAACCTATCCACATCTTTAAAAGTTTAGGTACAACTCCATGGTGTAGATCTAGTTCCCTTGGCAGTTATGGCCACTTTACACCATCAGTTGGTGTACAGATTACAGAACCATGCCATAGATCTCCAGGATTGTGGCACCCCTAATGCATTAATGGTTCTTGCAAACTCAGGAGATAAAGTTCCAATTGTTGTCCAGATTCCTAGGCAGATAGAAAGACCAGAATTGGAAAAGCTTATGCCTCGAGAATGAATAACCAACTATGAAACTCTCCAATAGTAGCCTCAACAACCTGTTTGATGGACGAGTCAAAACACTCCCTGATGGACGAGTCAAAACACTCTTTGATATACAAAAGGGTGAAGTTCCTCTCAGCCTATTTTCAAATAACTCATAATGACTCATATCCCTCAGGATCCTAATCCAAATATTCCCATTCGTTCCTTGAATCCCAATGGAACTTGGACATATACTGATAAAGTCAATGGCCATTTTATATGGGATGTTGATCTATCTATGTGTGATCCAGATTGCTCATGTGATGAATATGATCCAGATGAAGATGAAGAAGACATAAAGAGAAGACAAAGGAGAGAAAGAAGAAGAATACGAAGAGAGACAACAGCCTCTAAATGCGAATACTTCAAGCCTCCAGATCCTAATCATGATTTCCTCCTTTCCACAACATCAGTCCATTCTAAACCACATCATATTTCCTGCCAGTTAGAAGCTAGAATGACTACCTATTCTTTGCCTTCACCAAATCAAATCCTTTATTGTATGATGTTTCAACCTGATAATGATTTTCCACCTCTTGAAAGAAAAATTGATAAAACCTCAAAGATTCCTTATAGACCCAATGTCCAACCAGCCATGGATAACTCTGGCAAATCTACCCAATTGACCCAAGCAGAAAAAGTCATGAATTGGCAAACCCAAAATGCCAGAGCTCAAAACTAGGCCTAACCAAGATTGAATCCAAAGTTATCAAAGTCACTGAAAGGATTGACTAGTTGGAATCCTCTGATGATATTCTTGCTAGACTATATCAAGAGATGAAACAGAAGATTGTTGACTTGGATAGAGATCTCAGATCTATGATCGAACAAAGATATTCTGGTCAACAGTTTGATATAAAGGAAGTCGAAATCAGAAAACTGAAAATGGAAGTGGAGAGAATTGATAAGGAAAAGAAAATGCAAGAATTATCCTCCAATTGTCCCTTCGGGATGAGCCGAAAATATCCTATTTATTCTCTCGTGACTTACTCACCACCATCATCTCCACCAGAATTACCTGTGTTTCCTTCTTACTAAACACCAACTAGACCCCCAAGTCCTCAAAAGCCTACAACACATAGGTCTCAAAAGCTTGTTATTAGAACTGAAATAGCTCAGACTTTTTAGCAACTTGATAAATCCTCACAAACAACCCAAAAGCTATCATTTGAAAAGCTAAAACAACCTCAGGCTCAGCCCCAATCCTCGGAATCACAGAAAAACCTCAACTTTTCACCACCTCCAATAGAAAACCCTTGGACTCGTTTTTGGGCACAATTGTTTATTGGTACTGATCAAACCTCTCTACCACAACCTGATCCAATTTTCCTCAATGAGGTTTATCACAGTGATGAAGATTCTTCTGATAATTCTTCAGAGCAATCTTTTTAGCTCACTACTGATACTGAAGAAGAAGAATATTCTTACTACAATATTCATGACAGATCAGGCTGGACCTTGTACCCAACAGTCCCAGGAACTGATGAAAATCAAATATACCTAAATTTAACAAGTAATATTACTATATTTTTGGAAATTTTTGTTATCATTCTAGTAGATTTTGTAGAGTTGGTAAGTTTATTATACTTAAAGTGCTAAATTTTATTTATTTATTTATTTATGTATGTTTTTTTCTTTCCCAACAATAAAAATAATATTTTGTAGGATAAGAATTGTTTTATTACCCTTACTAATTGATTTATATAAATAAATAAAAGCAGGTCAGTTTTTAGAGAAGAAGGTTTGGGAAAGAGTTGGAATTTCTGGAGCGAGATGCAGTAATAGAATCAGTTACTCCAACTACATCTGAGGCTAATGGTCTACCCAAATCTGATTCCAGTCAAAAGTGCATGAATTTTAGGATTAAAATTCGGTTGATTAAGTTTCCTTTTTTTATATACACTATTTCCTTTATTTTTTAAAAGATAACTGTAAGGAGGAAAAAAAAAGGAGATCTTGGAAAAAAACATCCGCCTTTGTCTTCTCATCTGTACGGTTCTTCTTTCCTCTTTGATCATTCTCAATAAAATCACAAAGTTGATCCGAGGATGTTGAGCACCACCATGAGAGGCTAAAGCGTTGGTTTCTGATCCAGGGAGAGATTGATGTCAATGTTTTCTCGTGAGGTTTTGGTTTAATTTAAATTTCTTATTGTGTCTGAGTATTCATTAATTTTTGATTGAATTGTTATGAAAGATTAGGATCATTTGAATTGACGACTCAATTAGTTTTAATCTTTCAACTGCTATCCACCCTGTTCTAAATCCGCAATAGTTTAGAATAATTGGAACTAAGAGCAGCTACAATAATTTGCATGTGAAAAGTGTGAGCGATCGTGTGACTTTGGCTTAGGAAAGAATTAATGGAATGAGTCTAGAGAATTGTAGCTATCTCAATTGTTTGGAATTGGTTTAACTATTTCACTTACTCAATGCTATTGTCAATTTGATTTGGAACGCTATCGTGCCCAGTCGGTTGAGAATTAGGTTTGTTTTGGATGCTAGGTTTAGGCAAACGAATTTGGAAAATATAAAATCTACTTGGGCTAATCCGATAGATTTTTGGTTAAATATTTGAACTGATAAGAATGCTGCTTAGTAACCTGTGATCGAGAAGCATTGACAGAAATCGTATTTCCAAGGTTGGATTCTTGGTAAGATTGTTATTCACATTTGTTTATTTCGTTGTAAAAAACAAAGAAGAAATTTTTAGTTGACTTTATATTTTAATTTTATAAATAGTTTTCTAAATCCAAAACCCCTCTTTTGTTTATTGCTAAGAACTTCGAAAAAAGTTCCCTGAGGGATTCGACCCGGTCCACCTTTTACTGCAGTTAATTGTGAGATCGGTAATTAATTTTGGGTCTTCGACAATCCCACCAAAATTTTGGCGCCGTTACCGGGGAACTTGTGAAAGTTCTTAGAATTTTTGTTACTAATATTTGCTTTGTGTTTTATGATTACTTGTGCTTCTCGGGAAAGAAAAACGTTAGAGTATATCTCAGAGATTGAGAAGGAAGCACGGAAGTTAAGAAAGAGGACGAAGAAAAGGAAATCATTCACCACTGAATCCGAGGACTTGGAGACTAATTTACTTATTAGAGATACTTCACCTTTTATCGAGACAAGTGACGAGGAGTTTCCAATGGCTGCTAGAGACAGAACTTTGAAGGAGCTAACTGCTCCTGACCTTAACCAGCAACCATTATGCATCAATTATCCGAATTTAGAGGTAGCTTTTGAATTCAAGTCTGGACTAATACATTTACTTCCTACTTTTCGTGGTCTTGCAGGTGAGGACTCTCACAAACATCTTAAAGAGTTCCATGTGGTTTGCTACACTCTCAAACCGCAGAATGTAAATGAGGAACAAGTTAAGTTAAGAGCTTTTCCCTTTTCTCTGGGAGATAAAGCAAAAGATTGGCTCTATGATCTTCCTGAAGGATCAATTGGTACGTGGGATGAGGTGAAGCGTTTGTTTCTGGAGAAATTTTTTCTAGCTTTGAGAGCTGCCAATATAAGGAAAGAGATATTTGGCATTAGGCAATTCAATGGAGAGATCCTGCATGAGTATTGGGAGCGGTTCAAGCATTTATGCGCTAGATGTCCACACCATCAAATCCCTGAGCAGCTGTTGGTTCAGTATTTTTATGAAGGATTATTGCCCATGGATAGGAGTATGAAAGACGCAGCTAGTGGAGGGGCATTGGTAAATAAAACTCCTACAGCAGCCAAGTAGTTGATTTTGAACATGGCAAAAAATTCTCAGCAATTTGGCACAAGGATGAATGGAACCACCAAGAGGATAAATGAGGTAACTTCTTCTAACTTAGAAAATCAGATTTCTGACTTGAGTACTTTGGTTCGTCAATTGGTTGTAGGTGTAGGACAGATGCAAAACGTCCAAGTGTGCGGAATTTGTTCAGTGCCTGGGCATCATACAGAAGGGTGCCCAGCACTTTAAGAGGAGCCAATTCAGCAGGCAAATGCAGTATGTGGATATCCCAATCAGCCTCAAAGAAGATATGATCCTTTCTCCAACCAGTATAATCTCGGCTGGAAGGACCACCCAAATTTCAGCTACGGGAATCAAGGAGGCCAGCAAAGATATCAACCTCAAGTTCAATTTAGAGCACCTCCACCACCAGCACAAGCTTCATCTTCAAATTCAAGTATGTCTTTGGATGACATTGTTAAGGCCCTCACCACTAACACTCAGCAGTTCCAACAAGAAACGAGGGCCAGCATTCGGAATTTGGAAAATCAAATGAGCCAGCTAGCCACAAGTGTGGGTAGATTAGAGTCCCAAAATTTAGGAAAATTACCTTCCCAAGCCGTGGTAAATCCGAAGGAGAATGTAAGTGTTATGATTCTAAGGAGTGGAAAGGAGATGAGAGATAGATCTTTTTCCGAGGAAAAAACCGGGAAGAACGATGAAAATGAGGATGAAAAAGAAGGGGCTAAGGAAAGCAGTACGGTAAAGTTTGAGTCTTCGTTACCTAGTGTTACTAAAGCTGTTGTTGCACCTTTTCCTAGCAGGTTGGTGAAGAATAAGAAAGAAGAATACGAACAAAGTATTTTGGATACATTCAGGAAGGTGGAGATAAATATACCACATTTGGAGGCTGTTAAGCAAATTCCAAGATACGCTAAGTTTCTAAAGGAATTGTGCACCAATAGGAAGAAATTGAAGGGTGATGAAATAGTTAACATGGGAGAAAATGCATTAGCAATAATTTTGAGAAAAATGCCCGAAAAATGTGGTGACCCAGGTATGATTTCAATACCATGTGTAATTGGCAATAGGAGAATTGAACGTGCTATGCTCGATTTAGGAGCTTCAATAAATGTCATGCCTTATTCTGTTTATTGCAAGTTGAATTTGGGTCCTATGAAGGGAACTGGTGTAATTATTAAACCGGCTAATAGATCTAAAACTCACCTTGTGGGAGTTGTGGAGGATGTCTTAGTGCAGGTTAATAAGTTGATTTTTCTAGAAGACTTCTTTATAATGAAGACTGAGGATGACGACGATGATGCGCATGATTCAGCAACCCTTCTACTAGGGAGACCTTTTATGATGACAGCCAAGACAAATATAGATTTGGATGAGTGCACTATTTCAGTTAAATTTGATGGAGATATAGTTAAATTCAATATTTTTGATTCCATGAAATTTCCTGCTGAATCTCACTCACTGTGTTCAATTGATGTAGTAGAGACAGTTGTGCAGGAATTCTTTGAAGAAGAAAATGAAGATGCTGATTTAGAATTAAATAAGCATTTGGAGAATAATAGTGAAGAAAATAAGAAGAAGGACGTTCACGACTCTCATTTTGAAATGCCAAGTAGATCTATTAATTTGAATAGTGAGAGTTCAAGTTTTTATAAGTCAATAATACCTTACATTTTGCAGCACCTAAATTGGAGTTGAAACCCTTGCCAAGCCACCTTAAGTATGTTTACTTAGGTAATGAGGAGACCTTGCCAGTTATTATTGCAAGAGGCTTAACTAAAGAGCAAGAAGCAAAGTTGATTCAAGTTTTGAAGAGGTATAAAAAGGCAATTGGGTGGACTTTGTCGGATATCAAAGGCATAAGTCCGTCAATTTGTATGCACAGAATTCATTTCGAGGACGATGCCAAACCAGTGAGAGAACCACAAAGAAAGCTCAATCCTACAATGAAAGAAGTGGTTCTAAAGGAAATTTTGAGACCTTTAGAAGAAGGCATTATTTACCCAATCTCAGATAGCGAATGGGTAAGTCCGATTCATATGGTGCCTAAGAAGACTAGGATCACTGTGGTAAAGAATCAGCATAATGAGTTAGTACCCACAAGAGTCCAAAGTGGATGGCGAATGGTTATCGATTTTAGGAAGCTCAACCTGGCAATGAGAAAAGATCACTTCCCTTTACCATTCATAGATCAGATGTTGGAAAGATTGGCTGGTAGGGATTTCTTTTGCTTCCTTGACGGATTTTCTGGTTATTATCAAATTGTGATTGCTCAAGAAGATCAGGAGAAAACCACATTTACATGCCCGTTTGGCACGTTTGCATTTAGGAGAATGCCTTTTGGTTTATGTAATGCTCCAGCTACATTTCAAAGATGCATGATGAGTATTTTTTCTGATTATATTGAAAAATGCATTGAAGTGTTTATGGACGATTTTACTGTGTATGGTGATTCTTTTGATGAATGCTTAGTTAACTTGGATAGAGTGTTGATGAGATGCATTGAAACTAATTTGGTTTTAAAATATGAAAAGTGTCACTTCATGGTAACTGAAGGAATTGTTTTGGGGCATGTTATCTCTTCTCGAGGCATAGAAGTAGATAGAGCCAAGGTTGATTTAATTGTGAGCTTACTTTACCCTACAAGTGTTAGGGAAATTCACTCTTTTCTTGGCCATGCAGGCTTTTATCGCAGATTCATCAAAGATTTCTCAAAGATAGCTATGCCCTTAACCAATTGCTTCAAAAGGATGTAGAATTAAGTTTGAAATAAGGTGCAAGGAAGCATTTTACAAGCTTAAGGAGTTGTTGACCATAGCTCCTATTATTCAACCACCAGATTGGAACTTGCCATTTGAGATTATGTGTGACGCTAGTAACTTTGCTATGGGAGCAGTTCTAGGCCGACGAGTGAATAAGAAAAGCCATGTTATTTATTATGCTTCCCGAACTTTGAATCCAGCTCAGAGCAATTACACTACTACAGAGAAGGAGCTTCTAGCAATTGTTTTTGCTTTAGAGAAATTTAGATCGTATTTACTAGGCTCTAAAATAGTTTTGTTTTCTGATCATGCAGCTCTGAAGTATCCGCTGGCGAA
The DNA here is from genome assembly GCA_020080225.1 of Gynochthodes officinalis. Taxonomy (NCBI): domain Eukaryota; kingdom Viridiplantae; phylum Streptophyta; class Magnoliopsida; order Gentianales; family Rubiaceae; genus Gynochthodes; species Gynochthodes officinalis. The sequence goes on along the minus strand of CM034621.1, from coordinate 17,417,287 downwards.
GAAGGAATCAAAACCAAGGCTAATAAGATGGATTGTGTTACTCCAAGAGTTCGATTTGGAGATTAAAAATCGGCTGGGATCAGAAAATTCTGTGGCGGATCATCTGAGTAGGTTAGTTCGAGAACCAGATTCTTTGCCCATCTCTGAGTCATTCCCTGATGAGCAATTATTCCAAATAAAAGGTACAATCCCTTGGTATGCTGATATAGTGAATTATTTGGTTACGGGTAATTTGCCTAGTTTCATTAATAAATATAGGAGAATAAAGATCAAAAGTGAGGCAAAATATTATGTTTGGGATGAACCTTTTTTGTAGAAGATGTGTGCCTGAGAATGAACATCTGTCCATTTTAACCTTTTGTCATAATTTTGCTTGTAGAGGTCATTTTGGACCTAAAAGAACAGCTAGGAAGATTCTGGATAGTGGGTTTTTTTGGGAAACTATTTTTAAAGATTCATATCACTATTGTAAAAATTGTGAAAGATGTCAAAAAATTGGATCTTTATCCCAGAGGAATGAGATGCCGCAGACCCCCATCCTTATTTGCGAAATATTTGATGTATGGGGTATTGATTTTATGGGCCCTTTTCCATCTTCTTGTGGTTTTTCTTACATTCTTTTAGCTGTCGATTATGTGTCCAAGTGGGTGGAAACAAAAGCCACCAAGATTGACCATTCCAAGGTTGTTGTAGGGTTTATCAAGACTAATATTTTCAACAGGTTTGGCATTCCAAGAGCAATGATTAGTGACCAAGGGAGTCATTTTTGTAATCGCACAGTTGCAGCTCTTTTGAAGAAATATGGGGTCCATCACAGAGTGGCTACAGCTTACCATCCCCAAACCAATGGCATGGCTGAAGTTTCTAACCATGAGGTAAAGTCCATTCTAGAGAAGACAGTCAACCCGGGGAGGAAGGATCGGAGCCTACACCTTGATGATGCACTTTGGGCCTATCGGACGGCTTACAAGACTCCTATAGGGATGTCTCCTTATAGGTTAGTGTTTGGGAGTATTGTCATTTACCGGTAGAGATTGAGCATAGAGCTTATTGGGCGGTGAGTCGTTGCAATATGAATTTGGAGAAGGCTGGAGAAGAAAGGAAATTGCAGCTGCAAGAGCTTGAAGAATTGAGATTAGAAGCTTACGAGAATTCATGCCTTTACAAGGAGAAGATCAAATTATTTCATGATAGCATGATTTTGAGGAAGCAATTTGCAATTGGTCAGAAAGTTTTACTCTATAATTCTCGTCTAAAGCTCATGCCAGGTAAGCTGCGCTCTAGATGGATTGGACCATTTGTTGTTACTAACGTTTTTCAACATGGTGCAGTGGAGATAAAGAGTGTGGATACGGGCAAGGTTTTTACGGTAAATGGTCATCGCTTAAAACTATTCCATGAAGGTGTTGATGCATCCCCCGAAGAAGGCATTAAGTTGACTATGCCAATTTATTTAGAAAATTGAGAAAGCAAGAGGTCGTTGGGCATACGATGTTAAAAATTTGCGCTCTTGGGAGGCAGCCCAAGGAATAAATATCCTTTTAGTATTGTTTTTTTCTTTTTCAGGTCATTTAGCCTTATTGCATTGCATATTAGAAGTGAATTTTATGTCATATTAGAAGTTAGTATCCTGTTTCTGTCATTTGCATTGCACAAGAGTAAGAGAAATTTGAGAGAGAGAAAAATTGAAAAAAAAATTGCATTGCATTTTTAGAAGTAGAATCGCTGTCAGTTTCACTTAGTGTAGTTGCATATAAATTGTATGAAAAAAAAGAAGAAGAATTTGATAAGAAAATTTTTGGGAGGAGCTAGAACAGTGCTTGCATTTTGCATAAAACTTAGATGTGCTTTAAAAAAAAAATTTAGCTACTGTTTAGGACAGCCCCACTCGCAAGTTGTTCATTAATTTTACAGCATTCTTTTGTTTTGCATATACAACTGGGGGCCAGCTCGGGCAGAATGAGTAGCTGAAGACTAGAAGAAGCTTGGAACTTAGTGCATCCTTCTTCCCTTGGACAGCTTGTACGCACAGACACATGTGTGTATGAAATGTAAAGGCAAGGCAGCAGGTGAGAAAAAATTTAAACCCTAACTTCACAAACTGGAATTTGATGCTCATATTGTTTTCTTATGCTTGTTTTTATTGATAAGGACTGTTGATTGGGTGTTTTTGGTGCTGTTTTGTTAACGATCACGTGCACTTGCGTGTAAAATCGACCAACAAGTTTTTGGCGCCGCTGCCGGGGACTAATTTGATTTTATTAATATCGATACCAAGTAGTTCTACCTTTAATTTGAACTTTTATTTTTATTTATTTACTTTTTGTTCTTTAATCTTTTTAGATATTATTCTGTGGTGCATGAGAAGGTTTGGAAGTGATAATCTCCTCCCATTGGATCCAGAGATAGAAAAGACTTGTCGTTTGAATAGAAGAGAAAAGAGAGAAACTTCTGCACAATCTCATAACACTATGGCTGAACATGAAGAGAACGCTATCCCAGTCGCTAATGCCAACACTAGAGCATTACGTGATTATGCTTTGCCTCGCCACATATGATCTCCACGATGTCATACCTCCAATGCGGCAAATAATTTTGAATTGAAGTCAGGCATAATCCAGATGGTTCAAGCTAATCAGTTCACTGGGTTAGCACATGAGAATCCTAATGCTCACTTAATCAATTTTCTTGAGATCTGTGCTACATTGAAAATGAATAGTGTCTCTGATGATGCCATTAGACTGAGGCTTTTCCCATTCTCACTGAGGGATAGGGCCAAGAGTTGGTTGCTTTCTTTGCCAGTAGGAGCAATCACCACGTGGGACATGTGTAGGCAGAAATTTTTGACGAAATATTTTCCACCCACCAAAACTGCAAAGATGAGGAATGAGATCACCACATTCACTCAAAATGAGATGGAATCACTTTCTGAAGCATGGGAGAGGTACAAAGATTTATTGCGAGCATGCCCTCATCATGGTATCCCAGATTGGTTCTGATTCTGAGACTTTTTATAATGGGTTGATTCGATCAACCAAGATACTTGTAGATCTTTGCGTGGGAGGTTCACTAATGGGGAAAACATATGAAGCTGCTTATGCATTGTTGGATGAGATGGCTTCTACAGACTACCAATGGTCTTCAGGGAGATCCACACTACCGAAAAATCATGGCAGGTATGCGTTGATGCCCTCACTTTCACTATTGACCTGGTTGCTACCCTGTCAAAGCAACTTAGTTCACTCAATGCAAATGCCATCCATATTCCTCCAGAAGCTTGTGATTTTTGTGGTGGACCTCATTCTAGTGGTGATTGTCAAGTGGGAAATCCTTTTGCCCCATCGCAGAGGGAACAAGCTCAGTTTGTAGGGAATTCAAACAGACAGTATAATCCATACTCCAACACTTATAATCAGGGATGGAGAGATCATCCCAACTTTTCTTGGAGAAACAATCGACTGCGATAAACCCTATGGATTTCAGCCTCCACCAATTCAACCCCAAGCACAAAGGTGTCTTTAGAAGATGCTCTTGTTCAATTGAGCATGACCACCTCACGATTCATGACTAAGAAGCCACATTGCAAAATCGAAAGATCCATTCGAAATTTGGAGGTTCGGATGGGACAACTTGCGGTGCATTAAATTCTAGACCACAAGGGTCTTTGCCTAGTAATACGGAAATCAACCTAAGGAACAAGTGAAGGCAATTACACTAAGAAGTGGCAAAGAGTTACTGAACTGTGACACGAGAAAAGTCGAACAAGAAGCGATGGAAGTGCGGACGGAAAATCGGAGAACAAATTGAAGAAGTCGTGAAACCCACATCGAAGTTGTTTCCAGATAATCCACCTCCTTATGTGCCACCTATGCCATATCCTCAGCGATTCCAAAAGCAAAAGCTAGATAAGCAATTTTCTAAATTTCTTGATGTTTTTAAGAAATTACATATTAATATTCCTTTTCGATGCTTTGGAACAGATGCCTAGCTATGTGAAGTTCATGAAAGAGATCCTCTCCAACAAAAGAAAGCTAGAAGAGTATGAGACTGTTGCACTTACTGAAGAATGCAGTGCCATTTTGCAGAAAAAGCTTCCTCCTAAACTTAAAGATCCAGGGAGTTTTGCTATTCCTTGCACTATAGGAAATTCTTATTTTGATAAAGCCTTGTGTGATCTTGGTGCAAGTATTAATCTTATGCCTCTCTCTGTTTTAGGAAACTTGGCTTAGGAGAAGCCAAACCCTCTGATCACATTGCAATTGGCAGATAGATCGATAAAATACCCAAGAGGTATTATAGAGGATGTGCTTGTTAAGGTGGATAAATTTATCTTCCCGGTGATTTCATTGTACTTGACATGGAGGAAGACCAAGAAATTCCTATTATTCTTGGTAGACCTTTCTTAGCTCTGGGAAGGACCCTAATAGATGTGCAAAAGGGCAATTAACCATTAGGGTTCAAGATGAGCAAGTCACTTTCAATGTCTTTAAAGCACCTGAAATTTCCGAGTGAGATAGACAATTGTATGAAGGTGGATACAATTGATGGGTGCACTAAAGAAAATTCAAGCGAGCCATCCAAAAGATCCAATCGAAGCATGTCTTGTGGGGATAAAGCATTCTAACAATCAAGAGGTAGATACATGCTCCAAACAACTTGAGACCTTAGCACCTATGTTCATTAAAAGGCCATTTGAAGACCTTGGAAAAGGTGTTTCCAAACCACTACCTTCAGTTGAGAAGCCTCCACAATTAGACCTCAATCCATTGCCCAAGCATCTTAACTTTGACTTGAAAGCCTTAGGTGAGAAAAGACTACTCCAATTGGATAAGATGGATGAATTCCGTCAAGGGGTGTATGAGAATGCAATGGTGGTTTCTGCAAAATCAATGAAGAACATGCAGATGTGGTCCAAGCAATTGGTAAAAATTTGAGCAATAGAGGACGTCGAGCATAACGACGTTAAAAAATTGCGCTAATTGGGAGGCAACCCAAGTTCTTTTACCTTTATTGCTTTTATTTTGTTATTCTTATTATTATTATTATTCTTATTTTTGTCTTATATAAAAAAAAAATTACTATGTGAAATTCTGCTTCACCTTGTTGCTGCACCAGTCAAAAGAAGAATTCGGTTCAAGGCCTTCCTATTGGAATTTTGTGCTGAAATTTTACAGGCAGGAAGAAGATTTCCCCAGGTTCATATCCACCAAAATTTCAGAATTTTTGGAGCTGCTTTGGTACCTGAACGAAATTCATCTTCAACATGTTACGAATTTTACACGCAAGTGCACGTGATCGTTAACAAGTAATATAGAGTGAATATAATTTATCGTTCCCACAGAGACTAATGAATTATTAAATACCGAAATTAAAATAGTTCTAACTTTATTTGAAGAAAAAATATTTTATGGATAAGCTAAATTAAAAGTAATTTTAAAACTTAATTAAAACTAAAATTAAAAACTAAACAAAGCAAGTTAATAGATTAAGTTGACGAAAGATCTAGGGTTTTCGATTTCACCATAACTAATCCATCCTAATATTAATCTATTTGTATAATCTAATTTAATTTCCTGGTTGATAGTCGAGATTCCCTAATTTATTTACTAGTCCCTCCCGAGATCTAATAAAAATCTTCCTAATTGCTAATTCACTATATTCCTATGTGAATTACAACAATTATGAAGTCATTAATTTCTATGGATTCTCATATAGCAACTACACAAACCATGTAGGTATATTCCTATCCTACATGCAATTTATGGCATTTATCTCAATGAACTTGACACATAACTCCTCTTCCAATTCGTTATGATTAACAAATCATCTAATTAGTGATCAAGTAATTAGAAGCATTAAGCACAAAGATAAATACTCAACCATAGAAAATTAAATCAAATTATATTAATAGAAAAATATTAAGACTTCATAGTTAGGCTACATCAAAACCCTAGAAAAGAATTTAGTTCATATTAATATAAAAGACTATCACCAAAAATTTAAACATGATTGAAAATAAAAATAAAAATAAAGTCCAAACAAAAGCCGTAGATGATTGGTACTTAAAAATAATACTTAGCCAAAAATTTCATAACAAAATACAAAACTTAAATTACTAAAATTGTTAAATAAAACTAAAAACTAAAACAATAAAAGAAAGCTAAAATTGATAACTAAAATAAACTAAAGAAACCAAGAAAAAGACAAAAGCAGTAGAAAATATGTGAGGAAAAACAAAATTCTGCATGTGCATGCTTTGTTTTGCTTCTACCTTTGTTTTTGCTTCTACCAAACTTCAAAAGGAAACAACAATTTAAGCTAGCTTTACACCCAAGTCAAGTCTTGGCAATGAGTTTCCATCACATATCAATGAAGCAACAAGAACAAAGTAAAACAAAATCAAGAAAACAAAACAAAAAAATTTACGAGAAAAGAAAGAAGAAACCAAGAAAGGCTGAAGTTTGCATCCGAAAACCCGAAGAAGGCTGTTGAGATTCTTCTTTGAACCGTGAGCTTCAACGTGAGAAGATGCAGCTGGAAGTTCTCAAGAAAACCGAGAATAATGGCAACAAGTCTTGAAGAAAACCGTGAACAATCTTTGAAGTTTCAAAAGAAAAACCGAAGGAAGCTAATGAAATCCTACCAAACTCTTGAAAAGAAAACAAAACAAAAGAATGAAGAAGGTGGATGCTCTAAACTCTGAGAAAAATAGAAAGAAAAATAGCTTGGCTAAACTAAATCTAATCTAAAGAAAACTAGAAATCTTTCTCATTGAAAATGGGATCAGCTGAAATGGAATGTCTTCCTCCGTTGTAAGCTTTCTTATTTATAAGCAAGGATTTGCTCTTCTTTCTTTGCTCTGCCGAAGGTGTTGTTGCTGCCATGTGCTTGGTTTCTTTTCCAGCAAATAAAACTGTTACGAATTTTACACGCAAGTGCACGTGATCGTTAACAAGTAATATAGAGTGAATATAATTTATCGTTCCCACAGAGACTAATGAATTATTAAATACCGAAATTAAAATAGTTCTAACTTTATTTGAAGAAAAAAAATATTTTATGGATAAGCTAAATTAAAAGTAATTTTAAAACTTAATTAAAACTAAAATTAAAAACTAAACAAAGCAAGTTAATAGATTAAGTTGACGAAAGATCTAGGGTTTTCGATTTCACCATAACTAATCCATCCTAATATTAATCTATTTCTATAATCTAATTTAATTTCCTGGTTGATAGTCGAGATTCCCTAATTTATTTACTAGTCCCTCCCGAGATCTAATAAAAATCTTCCTAATTGCTAATTCACTATATTCCTATGTGAATTACAACAATTATGAAGTCATTAATTTCTATGGATTCTCATATAATAACTACACAAACCATGTAGGTATATTCCTATCCTACATGCAATTTATGGCATTTATCTCAATGAACTTGACACATAACTCCTCTTCCAATTCGTTATGATTAACAAATCATCTAATTAGTGATCAAGTAATTAGAAGCATTAAGCACAAAGATAAATACTCAACCATAGAAAATTAAATCAAATTATATTAATAGAAAAATATTAAGACTTCATAGTTAGGCTACATCAAAACCCTAGAAAAAGAATTTAGTTCATATTAATATAAAAGACTATCACCAAAAATTTAAACATGATTGAAAATAAAAATAAAAAATAAAGTCCAAACAAAAGCCGTAGATGATTGGTACTTAAAAATAATACTTAGCCAAAAATTTCATAACAAAATACAAAACTTAAATTACTAAAATTGTTAAATAAAACTAAAAACTAAAACAATAAAAGAAAGCTAAAATTGATAACTAAAATAAACTAAAGAAACCAAGAAAAAGACAAAAACAGTAGAAAATATGTGAGGAAAAACAAAATTCTGCATGTGCATGCTTTGTTTTTGCTTCTACCTTTGTTTTTGCTTCTACCCGAAACTTCAAAAGGAAACAACAATTTAAGCTAGCTTTACACCCAAGTCAAGTCTTGGCAGCTGAGTTTCCATCACATATCAATGAAGCAACAAGAACAAAGTAAAACAAAATCAAGAAAACAAAACAAAAAAATTTATGAAAAGAAAGAAGAAACCAAGAGTCTGAAGTTTGCATCAGAAAACCCGAAGAAGGTCACTGGTTTGAACCCGTGAGCTTCAACGTGAGAAGATGCAGTGGAAGTTCTCTGAAGAAAACCGAGAATAATGGCAACAAGTCTTGAAGAAAAACCGTGAACAATGCTTTGAAGTTTCAAAAGAAAAACCGAAGGAAGCTAATGAAATCCTACCAAACTCTTGAAAAGAAAACAAAACAAAAGAATGAAGAAGGTGGATGCTCTAAACTACTGAAAAATAGAAAGAAAAATAGCTTGGCTAAACTAAATCTAATCTAAAGAAAACTAGAAATCTTTCATTTGAAAATGGATCATTGAAATGGAATGTCTTCCTCCGTTGTAAGCTTTCTTATTTATAAGCAAGGATTTGCTCTTCTTTCTTTGCTCTGCCGAAGGTGTTGTTCTTTGCCATGTGCTTGGTTTCTTTTCCGAAGAAATAAAGCTATTTAATTTTACACGCAAGTGCGTGATCGTTAACAAGTAATATAGAGTGAATATAATTTATCGTTCCTACGAGACTAATGAATTATTAAATACAAATTAAAATAGTTCTAACTTTATTTGAAGAAAAAAATATTTTATGGATAAGCTAAATTAAAAGTAATTTTAAAACTTAATTAAAACTAAAATTAAAAACTAAACAAAGCAAGTTAATAGATTAAGTTGTGAAAGATCTAGGGTTTCGATTTCACCATAACTAATCCATCCTAATATTAATCTATTTCTATAATCTAATTTAATTTCCTGGTTGATAGTCGAGATTCCCTAATTTATTTACTAGTCCCTCCCGAGATCTAATAAAAATCTTCCTAATTGCTAATTCACTATATTCCTATGTGAATTACAACAATTATGAAGTCATTAATTTCTATGGATTCTCATATAATAACTACACAAACCATGTAGGTATATTCCTATCCTACATGCAATTTATGGCATTTATCTCAATGAACTTGACACATAACTCCTCTTCCAATTCGTTATGATTAACAAATCATCTAATTAGTGATCAAGTAATTAGAAGCATTAAGCACAAAGATAAATACTCAACCATAGAAAATTAAATCAAATTATATTAATAGAAAAATATTAAGACTTCATAGTTAGGCTACATCAAAACCCTAGAAAAGAATTTAGTTCATATTAATATAAAGACTATCACCAAAAATTTAAACATGATTGAAAATAAAATAAAAAATAAAGTCCAAACAAAAGCCGTAGATGATTGGTACTTAAAAATAATACTTAGCCAAAAATTTCATAACAAAATACAAAACTTAAATTACTAAAATTGTTAAATAAAACTAAAAACTAAAACAATAAAAGAAAGCTAAAATTGATAACTAAAATAAACTAAAGAAACCAAGAAAAAGACAAAAACAGTAGAAAATATGTGAGGAAAAACAAAATTCTGCATGTGCATGCTTTGTTTTTGCTTCTACCCGTATCTTCAAAATACTACAACAATTTAAGCTAGCTTTACACCCAAGTCAAGTCTTGGCAGCTGAGTTTCCATCACATATCAATGAAGCAACAAGAACAAAGTAAAACAAAACTGAAGAAACAAAACAAAAAAAAATTCTGCAGAAAAGAAAGAAGAAACCGAAGAGCTGCTAAAGTTTGCATCCGAAAACCCGAAGAAGGCTGCTGAAGTTGCTGCTGAACCCGTGAGCTTCAACGTCAGAAGATGCAGCTGGAAGTTCTCTGAAGAAAACCGAGAATAATGGCAACAAGTACTGAAGAAAAACCGTGAACAATGCTGCTGAAGTTTCTGAAAAGAAAAACCGAAAGAAGCTAATGAAATCCTACCAAACTACTGAAAAGAAAACAAAACAAAAGAATGAAGAAGGCTGGATGCTCTAAACTACTGCAGAAAAATAGAAAGAAAAATAGCTTGGCTAAACTAAATCTAATCTAAAGAAAAACTAGAAATGCTGCTCGGCTGAAAATGGGATCAGCTGAAATGGAATGTCTTCCTCCGTTGTAAGCTTTCTTATTTATAAGCAAGGATTTGCTCTTCTTTCTTTGCTCTGCCGAAGGTGTTGTTGCTGCCATGTGCTTGGTTTCTTTTCCAGCAAATAAAACAGCCCAAGCTTTGCTTTTGTAGTTGGCAATTCATGTGACTTGATTCTCTTTTCTTTTTCTTTCTTCGTGTGCATGCTCGGCTGTTTGCTTGTTTCTCTCCATGTTGCTGCCCGATTTTTCTGAGCCTTGTTTTTGCCCATGTGAGACTGCATTTTTGGAGAGACTTTCTTGCTGTCCTCATGCACTCTTTCTTTAGAAAAATAAAAAGATGCAGCTGGGTTGGTTATGCTCTCATGTGCTCAGTTTCTTCACTCAAAAGCTGGCTTCTTCCTTCTTTTATTTCCTTCTTTATTGTCCGAAGTGTAGCAGCCTTTTGTTACTAAGCATTCCTTTTGTGTGCTGGATTCTGTCCTTTCTTTTATTTCTTTGCAGTTGGCCTCCTTTGTAAAGAATGAATGGTAACTGATTTTTGTTCAAGCCGACTGTTTTCTTTTCTAAATTGTGTTGCTCGGCTGTTTCTTTTTCTTTTGCTTCTTTGTTGTCCGATTTGTTTATTCATTCTCTTTTCCTTTGGCTAAGTAAGAAGGCTTCTTCTTCTTGAATGTTGCTATCAAATTGTGCTACAAAAACCGTGAAGCAGCCTGCTGAATGTCTGAACCCGTAGCTAAAGAAACTTTCAGAAAAAATCTTCAAGTTTCTGTCCAGTTGTGGTCCTTTTTCTTCCAGAATTTGAGAAAACTTTCTTCATGAAAGTTTTTGCTCTCTTTCTTAGCTTTCCATATCATCTTGAATCATCTCATTTGGACGTCTGAATCAAGAGTTATGATCTCCGGAAGATGAGTGGGTTTCCAAAGGATAATTTGGCCAAAATTTCAGTTTTCCTCTCCTTGTGTGCTGTCGGTTGCTTCATTTTTCTTTGTTGCAGCCAACAAAAGAAAATCTTCTTTGTCTTGTTGTTGAAGTAATTTGGTCAAGCTTTGATAAAAATAATTGGTTAGTCCTTTGTTCTCAAGATTAAACTCAAAAAGTTCTAGAAATATTGGAAATCTTAGAACTCATAAAATCAAAGGATAATTTGGCCAAAATATGTAAAAACAAAGTAAAACACAAGCCAATTTCTAACCAAAATTAATAAGAAAACTCTATATAAAATAGAGTTATCAAAAACAGCCCAAGCTTTGCTTTTGTAGTTGGCAATTCATGTGACTTGATTCTCTTTTCTTTTTCTTTCTTCGTGTGCATGCTCGGCTGTTTGCTTGTTTCTCTCCATGTTGCTGCCCGATTTTTCTGAGCTTTGTTTTTGCCCATGTGAGACTGCATTTTTGGAGAGACTTTCTTGCTGTCCTCATGCACTCTTTCTTTAGAAAAATAAAAAGATGCAGCTGGGTTGGTTATGCTCTCATGTGCTCAGTTTCTTCACTCAAAAGCTGGCTTCTTCCTTCTTTTATTTCCTTCTTTATTGTCCGAAGTGTAGCAGCCTTTTGTTACTAAGCATTCCTTTTGTGTGCTGGATTCTGTCCTTTCTTTTATTTCTTTTCAGTTGGCCTCCTTTGTAAAGAATGAATGGTAACTGATTTTTGTTCAAGCCGACTGTTTTCTTTTCTAAATTGTGTTGCTCGGCTGTTTCTTTTTCTTTTGCTTCTTTGTTGTCCGATTTGTTTATTCATTCTCTTTTTCCTTTGGCTAAGTAAGAAGGCTTCTTCTTCTTGAATGTTGCTATCAAATTGTGCTACAAAAACCGTGAAGCAGCCTGCTGAATTTCTGAACCCGTAGCTAAAGAAACTTTCAGAAAAAATCTTCAAGTTTCTGTCCAGTTGTGGTCCTTTTTCTTCCAGAATTTGAGAAAACTTTCTTCATGAAAGTTTTTGCTCTCTTTCTTAGCTTTCCATATCATCTTGAATCATCTCATTTGGACGTCTGAATCAAGAGTTATGAACTCCGGAAGATGAGTGGGTTTCCAAAGGATAATTTGGCCAAAATTTCAGTTTTCCTCTCCTTGTGTGCTGTCGGTTGCTTCATTTTTCTTTGTTGCAGCCAACAAAAGAAAATCTTCTTTGTCTTGTTGTTGAAGTAATTTGGTCAAGCTTTGATAAAAATAATTGGTTAGTCCTTTGTTCTCAAGATTAAACTCAAAAAGTTCTAGAAATATTGGAAAACTTAGAACTCATAAAATCAAAGGATAATTTGGCCAAAATATGTAAAAACAAAGTAAAACACAAGCCAATTTCTAACCAAAATTAATAAGAAAACTCTATATAAAATAGAGTTATCACAACAGTTGTTCAAAACAGGGCAGTTTCCTCATTTTTCGTTTTTCTTATGTTCTCTTTAGTTGCTATACTTGATCTTGCTCCTTGTTGCATTGAGGACAATGCTAAAATTTAAGTTGGGGGTGGGATACATGAAATGTGCTGGATTTCTGTCAAAATTTTTGCAAGATTTCAATTTTATTGGGTTAAAAAGAAAAGTCCTTCCAAGTTGAAAATTTTATTGATATCTTCTTTGAAATTTCTAATTCTTTTGATACTCATTTAGAATAATTTTGAGTTATATGCATTAGTTATTTGGGTTGGAATGTATGAATGAGGCAAGTATGATTAGTCTTTGTTTTGAAAATTTTTAAAGCATCTTGTTGATTTTAATAATTGAATTGAATGAGAATGTGCAAGATTTGATATACATTGAACCATTGTGAGTATTTGAGCCTAAGAGCAATTTTATTTTCATTGCTCACATATTTCTTTGATTGAGTGTTGTCAAATATGGTATGTTCATTCTAGAACTTGCTTTGTTATGCATGTTGAGATCACATTATGGATTCATGCTTTCAAATGATAAGGGCACTACTTAGTATTAACCATTTTTAGCTTTCTAAAAAAAAAAAAAAAAAAAATAGCTTAACCTTTACATATACCTCTAGTCAACCAACGTTGAGCCTTAACCTTTCTTTGTTATAATACCACATTCTTTAGCCTTAAACCGTTGTTTTTGTTTACCATCGTTAAACCCTTTATCAAGAGTATGTAGGAATGAATTGCATTTCTATTGATTCCAAAGAAAAGAACCAATGAAAAAAAAAAAAAAAAAAAAAGAGGAAAAGAAGTGAACAATATTCCCTACGAAGATTGGACAAAGTTAATGTCTTCACTATGTACAAGATAGTCCAATTATATGATGAAGTTGCAAAAAAAAGGAATGCATGTTATTTGGAATAAGAAGTGGTTCTAATGTGCTATATTTGTGCTTTTGAGTTATGCAAGAAAGTTCCTATATACGTTGATATGCTTAACCTAAATTTTCCTTTCTTTTTACCTACCTTTACCTAAGCCCCGTTACAACCCTTATAAAGACCCTTTGATTATTGCATGGATTCATATTTATTAGTGGTGGAGATGTGATATATAAGCAAGCCTATGGTAATGACATGCTATGTTTGATTTGAGTGTTGAATAAAAATCCTAAACACTTTGAGTGATTAGAGTGCAACCTATGAGAGGTTATCAAATTTTGTGCATTTGATTTTGACGGAATTGTTGGAATTAATGAGATGTGTATTTTGTTTAGATTAAAAAGGGCTATGAATACTTGTTCTTTGGCTTATTATTCCAGTTTGAATTTTTAATGTAAAATAATTTGGAATTATTTATGAGTGAGTTAGAAAGGATATGGAGTGAAAAGAAAGATATTTATCTAGTGCAAGCTTGAGGACAAGCTTTAATCTAAGTTGGGGGTAATTTGATAACTCTATTTTATATAGAGTTTTCTTATTCATTTTGGTTAGAAATTGGCTTGTGTTTTAATTTGTTTTTACATATTTTGGCCAAATTATCCTTTGAAAACTCACTCATCTTCCGAAGTTCATAACTCTTGATACAGACGTCCAAATGAGATGATTCAAGGTGATATGGAAAGCTAAGAAAGAGAACAAAAACTTTCATGAAGAAAGTTTTCTCAAATTCTGGAAGCAAAATGACCAAAACTGGACAGAAACTTGAAGATTTTTTTCTGAAATTTCCTTCAGCTACGGGTTCATATTATTGCAGCAGTTTACTTCACGTTTTGCAGCACAAATTGATAGTAAGTTTCAGTAATAAGAAGCCTTATTACTCAGCCAAAGCAGAAAGGAAAGATTAGCAACAAAATTCTGCTGCACTACGGGAAAGAAAGAAAGAAAGGAAACAACCCAGCTGCAAAGGAAAAATAGCCGCACATGCAAATGAAACAACCCAGCTGCCATTCTTTTCTCTTTCTGAAGAAAAAATGCACATGGACAGCAAGAAAGTATCTTCAAAATGCAGTCTCACATGGGCAAAAGAAAGGAAAAATAAAAATACAGAAAGAAAGAAAGCTGGACAGCCGAAAGAGAGAAGAAAAAAATTGCCGGCGGCTGCATTTCTTGGGCCATCCGAATTTCTGCATGAAGAGAGAACATGCATTCAACAATTTTTATGGAGACCAGCTGCCATCTTTTTATTTTTCTGAAGAAAGAGTGCATGAGGACAGCAAGAAAGCCTCTCCAAAATGCAGCCTCACATGGGAAAAAGAAAGCCAAAGAAGAAAAGGAAATCTGTACAAAGACAAAAGCGACAGAAGCATTAACAAAAGAAAAAGAAAGAGAGGACCACAAGAGAATGGTGAAGAACATGAGGAATGGCATAAAGAAAAGATAAAAGAAAGTGGCCACAACCAAATGTCTTGAATCCTTGCCTATAAATAGGCAAGGCTTGGATATGATCAAGCATCCCATTCTTTGGAGCAGCACTTCATTCTTTGCTTCTTTTTCTTTAGCTTTAGGTTAGAGTTAGAAAAATTTTCCTTTTTCTGTTTTTAGTTCTTCTTCTTGTTCTTCTTGGTTTTCTTCTTGTTTTCTTCTTGTTCTTCTTCTTGGAAGAATTGCAGCCGGTTGTTGTTCTTCTTCGGTTGTTGTTCTTCTTCCTTTTGTTGTTCTTCCAGCCACTAAGCTTGATTTGGATACAAAGGCAGTGAACCTTCTCTTTGGAAGTTTCTGGTAGAAGACAAAAGTCAAAGAACAAAGAGGGGAGTGGCTACCACCTACGGGTTTTGTTGAAGTTTATTTTTATTTTTTTTTTCTTTTTGCAATTATGTTTAAGAAATTGGTGTTGTTCTTCTATTTTAATATGAACTAAATTCTTTTTCTAGGGTTTTGATGTAGCCTAACTATGAAGTCTTAATATTTTTTCTATTAATATAATTTGATTTAAATTTCTATGGTTGAGTATTTATCTTTGTGCTTAATGCTTCTAATTACTTGATCACTAATTAGATGATTTGTTAATCATGAATTGGAAGAGGAGTTATGTCAAGTTCATTGAGATAAATGCCATAAATTGCATGTAGGATAGGAATATACCTACATGGTTTGTGTAATCGCTATATGAGAATCCATAGAAATTAATGACTTCATAATTGTTGTAATTCACATAGGAATATAGTGAATTAGCAATTAGGAGGATTTTTATTAGATCTCGGGAGGGACTAGTAAATAAATTAGGGAATCTCGACTATCAACCAGCAAATTAAATTAGATTATAGAAATAGATGAATATTAAGATGGAATAGTTATGGTGAAATCGAAAACCCTAGAGCTTTAACCAATTTGATTTATTACTTTACTTTGCTTTGCTTTGTTTTAAATTTAGTTTTTTATTCAAGTTTTAAATTTAGTTTTAATTTAGTTTATTCATAAAATATCTTTTTATCATTCAAATAGAGGTAGAATTAACTAAATTTCGGTAGTTGATAAACAATTAGTCCTTGTGGGAACGATAAATTTATATTCACTTTATATTACTTGTTAACGATCACGTGCACTTGCGTGTAAAATCGACCAACAAGTTTTCAAGTAATATAAAGTGAATATAAATTTATCGTTCCCACAAGGACTAATTGTTTATCAACTACCGAAATTTAGTTAATTCTACCTCTATTTGAATGATAAAAAGATATTTTATGAATAAACTAAATTAAAACTAAATTTAAAACTTGAATAAAAAACTAAATTTAAAACAAAGCAAAGCAAAGTAAAGTAATAAATCAAATTGGTTAAAGCTCTAGGGTTTTCGATTTCACCATAACTATTCCATCTTAATATTCATCTATTTCTATAATCTAATTTAATTTGCTGGTTGATAGTCGAGATTCCCTAATTTATTTACTAGTCCCTCCCGAGATCTAATAAAAATCCTCGTAATTGCTAATTCACTATATTCCTATGTGAATTACAACAATTATGAAGTCATTAATTTCTATGGATTCTCATATAGCGACTACACAAACCATGTAGGTATATTCCTATCCTACATGCAATTTATGGCATTTATCTCAATGAACTTGACACATAACTCCTCTTCCAATTCGTTATGATTAACAAATCATCTAATTAGTGATCAAGTAATTAGAAGCATTAAGCACAAAGATAAATACTCAACCATAGAAATTTAAATCAAATTATATTAATAGAAAAAATATTAAGACTTCATAGTTAGGCTACATCAAAACCCTAGAAAAAGAATTTAGTTCATATTAAAATAGAAGAACAACACCAATTTCTTAAACATAATTGCAAAAAGAAAAAAAAAATAAAATTCAACAAAACCCGTAGTGGTAGCCACTCCTCTTTGTTCTTTGACTTTTGTCTTCTACCCAGTAAACTTCCAAAGAGAAGGTTCACTGCCTTTGTATCCAAATCAAGCTTAGTGGTCACTGGAAGAACAACAACAAAGGAAGAAGAACAACAACCAAGAAGAACAACAACCGCTGAAATTCTGCCAAGAAGAAGATCAAGAAGAAAACAAGAAGAAAAACCAAGAAGAACAGAAGAAGAACTAAAAAAACAGAAAAGGAAAATTTTCTAACTCTAACCTAAAGCTAAAGAAAGAAGCAAAGAATGAAGTGCTGCTCCAAAGAATGGGATGCTTGATCATATCCAAGCCTTGCTATTTATGGCAAGGATTCAAGACATTTGTGTGCCACTTTCTTTTATCTTTCTTTATGCCATTCTCATGTTCTTCACCATTCTCTCTGCCTCTCTTTTTTTCTTTCTTTGTTAATGCTTTTTGTCTGTGCATTTCCTTTTCTTCTTTGGCTTTCTTTTCCCATGTGGCTGCATTTTGGAGAGGCTTTCTTGCTGTCCTCATGCACTCTTTCTTCAGAAAATAAAAAGATGGCAGCTGGTCTCCATAAAATTGTTGAATGCATGTTCTCTCTTCATGCAGAAATTCGGATGGCCAAGAAATGCAGCTGTTGGAATTTTTTTCTTCTTCGGCTGTCCAGCTTTCTTTCTTTCTGTATTTTTATTTTTCCTTTCTTTTGCCCATGTGAGACTGCATTTTGAAGATACTTTCTTGCTGTCCATGTGCATTTTTTCTTCAGAAAGAGAAAAGAATGGCAGCTGGGTTGTTTCATTTGCATGTGCGGCTATTTTTCCTTTGCAGCTGGGTTGTTTCCTTTCTTTCTTTCTTTCCCGTAGTGCAGCAGAATTTTGTTGCTAATCTTTCCTTTCTGCTTTGGCTGAGTAATAAGGCTTCTTATTACTGAAACTTACTATCAATTTGTGCTGCAAAACGTGAAGTAAACTGCTGCAATAATATGAACCCGTAGCTGAAGGAAATTTCAGAAAAAAATCTTCAAGTTTCTGTCCAGTTTTGGTCATTTTGCTTCCAGAATTTGAGAAAACTTTCTTCATGAAAGTTTTTGTTCTCTTTCTTAGCTTTCCATATCACCTTGAATCATCTCATTTGGACGTCTGTATCAAGAGTTATGAACTCCGGAAGATGAGTGAGTTTTCAAAGGATAATTTGGCCAAAATATGTAAAAACAAATTAAAACACAAGCCAATTTCTAACCAAAATGAATAAGAAAACTCTATATAAAATAGAGTTATCATGTTTAAAATTTTTTTGGGCCATGATTCATCCTACTTGTATGAATCTTCATGATTTTAACTTTGCACATCATGTGTTTGATGAAATACCTAAACGAAATTTACAGTTCCATTGTAAGCAATTGAGCACTTGAACATTCTTATTTCACATGTGTATTGACTGTACTTCTATTTCTCCACACTAGCACGGTTCTTTGGCTGCATTTTTTTTGTGCCAAAAGGAAGCACCACTGCACACACAAGCACGGCTGAAAAAAAAATTAGATAAATAAACTAAAAAAATAAAAAAATATATAGTGAATGCATAAATTCTAAGCACACATAATAGGCATAAAACTGCACATGCACCGTGACATAAAATTGTTTCTGCCATTTGAATTGCTAGACATTGCACAACACTGCAAGCTGATTTTTCCAACTACTGCACTGGACACATGGCTGCTGGCACGGTCATTTATTTCAAATTGTGATGATGGTATTCACAATACAGGTATGATCCTTTTGGACTAATATGCTGAATTAATGAAAGAATACCCCTGATTTGCTGAATTTTGTATGCAATATTTTGTTTCATGTCTGCTTGCTAAATCTGGATTAGTGGCAGCTTTCTTGTGCTGCATTTTGCTTATTTGTCGGCACTTATTTTTTTTGTTTTGTGCATTGAGGACATTGCACATTTCAAGTTTGGGGGTGATATTTTGAGGGCATTGCAAGCAAAATTCTGGGTAAAGTATGGCTGGAATTTTGTGCCTAAATGAAATATAGAATGCATTTGTTTTGTAATGCTTGTGACTTCCTTAGGTGTGGCAAGAAACGGCCGAAACATGCATCATCTAGGACACCTTTTTACTGGCCAATTGCATGTGAAAATTGAAGAAATGTGAACATTAGTCAATGAAGAAAAAGTGGAATGAGTAAGCATGAAAATGGTGGTGTATTTTTTTTTCCGATTCTTTACTTATTTAGGAAAGTTTTGCTTATTAAATGATGTTGTCTTAGTGCACATTTCATGGGGCATGTTCGTGAGATGTAGTGTATGGATTATGAGGCCTTTGTGAGCCAAAGTAATGTTCCTAATGCATCTCAATAACTACGGCACTTCACTTAAAACTTGAAAGATGACTTAGGCAATCATTTTTTTGCATTTTTTTGTATGTTCACTATTGTGGGCAGAATTGCTACTCCGCTACGAGACTGCTCTTAGGGGAGGTCTCCTGAGTGAACTTGTATGAGTAGTAGAAGGAAAAAGAGCCACAAAACTCTGGGCCGAGTAAAAAAATAAAAAATAAAAAAAAAATAAACGAAAAAAAAAACAAAACAAGAGTGAAGTACCCCAAGTGGAATGTGACTTTCATTGCTTGATGTGATAGAAATTTGTCAAAAGGCTATGTAACAACTTGGGGGAAAGGAATAGAAAAGAATTCAATGCCTTTAACGATTTCAAGTGAGTGAATTTTTGTGAAATTTTGAGATGTCTTAGTAGCATGATTATCATGAGTGGTGCTCAGTTCTTGCGTTGCATTGTTCATGAACATGTTCCTTATTCACACACACACACGGCAACATTTAATATGCAAATATTAGTACCGAAAAAGTGGAGAAAAGAGGGACTTACATTACCTTAGTGCAAGCTACAATATTCCACTCTATGAGGCAACATGGTGTTTACATTTTCTGAAAATTAAATGTGCATTGTTCAGTAAAATAGGGACATCGATGAGGGGCATGATTAGGTCAATGCTTGCCGTTACATAAGAAGTCACTTTGTGTTAGTCCGAGTTGTGTTTTTCTTTACGTGTTTTATTTGCGCTTATGTGTTTGTGAATAAATTGCTCAAGGACGAGCAATGGTTTAAGTTTGGGGGTATTTGATGAAAATCAAATATACCTAAATTTAACAAGTAATATTACTATATTTTTGGAAATTTTTGTTATCATTCTAGTAGATTTTGTAGAGTTGGTAAGTTTATTATACTTAAAGTGCTAAATTTTATTTATTTATTTATTTAAGTTTTTTTCTTTCCCAATAATAAAAATAATATTTTGTAGGATAAGAATTGTTTTTATTACCCTTACTAATTGATTTATATAAATAAATAAAAGCAGGTCAGTTTTTAGAGAAGAAGGTTCGGGAAAGAGTTGGAATTTCTAGAGCGAGAGGCAATAACAGAATCAGTTACTCCAACTACCTCTGAGGCTAGCGGTCTACCCAAATCTGATTCTAGTCAAAAGTGCACGAATTTTAGGATTAAAATTCGGTTGATTTAGTTTCCTTTCTATTATATACACTATTTCCTTTATTTTTTAGAAGATAACTGTTCTCATCTGTACGGTTCTTCTTTTCTCATCTGTACGGTTCTTCTTTTCTCTTTGATCATTCTCAATAAAATCACAAAGTTGATCCAATGATGTTGAGCACCACCATGAGAGGCTAAAGCGTTGGTTTCTGATCCAGGGAGAGATTGATGTCAATGTTTTCTCATGAGTTTTTGGTTTAATTTAAATTTCTTATTATGTCCGAGTATTCATTAATTCTTGATTGAATTGTTATGAAAGATTAGGATCATTTGAATTGACGACTCAATTAGTTTTAATCTTTCAACTGCTATCCACCCTGTTCTAAATCTGCAATAGTTTAGAATAATTGGAACTAATGATAGATCCAAAACCCCTCTTTTGTTTATTTCTAAGAACTTCGAAAAAAGTTCCCTTAGGGATTCGACCCGGTCCACCTTTTACTGCAGTTAATTGTGAGATCGGTAATTAATTTTGGGGGCTTCGACAATCCCACCAGAAACCTCCAATTGTAACAGAACTTGATACTGAACAAGAACCTATGGTGGTAGATCCCCCTACTACTGCTTCTAAACCTTCTAATGGTCCCTATTTTACCTTTGATGATGCTCCAATCAAAAAATGGTGAGAAAATTCTTGAATTCTCAGCTTGGTTAGAAGTTCAACAAATCCGGCCTGGAACCTCATTCAAAGACATTCTTAAAGAATTTTCTGCTCGATTCACGGGCTCTCTCAAAGAATGGTTCATGGAATTAGGGGAATATCGTCAACAGACGTTCTATAATCACCCTACAGTAGCTCATGTTCTTGTATAGATCCACTTTGAATTCCTTGGTGATGAACAGGCATTTCAGGATGAAAGAAAAAATGAGTTCTATGATCGAAAATGCTATTCTCTTAAACAAAGAGATTTAGATTTTCGTTTCAAACGAATGATAGATCTGTTCCATGAAATAAATGGCAGCAATCACCCTGAATTAAAAAATGTGTATGTAGCTGCATTACCGGAAGAAGTCTAGCATGAACTCTACAAATTAATCAAGGGTACTGGAAAAAGCCTAGAGAATCTTAGCCTTGGGGAAATTCAACAAAAGGCTATGACTACTTTGACAAAACTTTGTGAGAAACAGGATTTTTTCCAATAGCTTATGCATAACCAGAAGAATTTTCCAAAAAGCCTGTTCCCAAAAACATCTGGAGATTAAATGCCAGGACAAGAAGTGTGATTGTGAAAAGCCATCAAAAAGATCCAAAGATTAGTCTGAAAAGAAGTTCAAAAAGAAGTTTCGTAGAGAGAAGCCTTTGTGATTTTTAAGAAAGAAAAAGGGAAAAAAGGGAAAATCTAATTGGTGTTTTATCTGTGGAAAGAAAGGGCATTTTGCAAAAAATTGTCCTAATAAAAAAGGAAAAATTGCCAAGTTGGTGTTTCAATGCCAGCTCACTCAATATGATTCAGATATAGAATCTCTATACTTTGAACAAGATGAACAGAACAAAGAGACAGTCTTTGCTATTCAAGATTCAAGTTCTAGTGAATTCCAATTATATTCAGAAGGCTCTTAGCCTAGTTCTGAAGGTGACTTCCCTATCTATATGATGAAAGCTCAACCCCTAGAAAGACCTCATGTTCT
The DNA here is from genome assembly GCA_020080225.1 of Gynochthodes officinalis. Classification (NCBI taxonomy): domain Eukaryota; kingdom Viridiplantae; phylum Streptophyta; class Magnoliopsida; order Gentianales; family Rubiaceae; genus Gynochthodes; species Gynochthodes officinalis. The sequence continues at coordinate 17,395,315 of CM034621.1, read as the reverse complement.
ACCAAATGTGGAGATCAAGATATTATTTTCTAAATATGTAAAGCCTATTCCAACAATTGGCCTTATTGATACAGGTGCCTTCAAGTCCATGATGAAACTCTCAGTCTTACCCCCAGAATTCTGGATCTCTCATACTAAATAGTTCAAAGCTGCAGCACAGATGGACAGGTCTTTCATAACCAATGGATTACCAAAAAGGAAATTGGAATACAATTCTTTCCAGGATGCTTGGTAAAAATCAAACTCTTAGGATGTGTTCTTCCTGATAAATATCTTCGTATTGCGTTTGCTTTATATTCTAAGGCTCAGCTCCTCTGTGCCTTACCTGAAGGAATTCAATGAAAGAGAAATTATTTTCTATCTCAGATGCCCCTCATGAATTCAAAGACATAGCAAAAGAGCTCAAGAGATGTTGTACTGATTCTCATTCTGATTTCCACCATCCTTCTTCATTATAGGAAAATACTGATTTCTTTATCTAGTTGCCTTTCAAGTTAAATGAAGATATAAACCCAACCAAGGCCACTCATCCTGGGATGACTCCTGAAGACCTTGCACTGACTTGAGAAGAGTGTAACCAACTTCTTAAGCTTGGTTTAATAAAGCCCACTAAGTCTAGTTGGGCTTGTCAAGCTTTTTATGTTAACAAGAGATCTGAACAAGTTTGTGGAAAGAAAAGGTTGGTCATTGATTATAAGCCTCTCAACCAATTTCTCCAGGATGACAAGTTCCCTTTGCCCCGAACTCAAGTTCTGTTTTCCCAAATCGTAGAGGCCCAAGTCTTCTCAAAGTTTGATTTAAAAGCTGGATTTTGGCAGTTGGGTATTGACCCAAAAGACAGATACAAGACTACTTTCTGTATTCCAACGACCCAGTACCAATGGACCATTATGCCTTTTGGACTCAAAGTTGCTCCGTCTATTTTTCAAAGATCCAAGATCAGAATTTTTGACCCTATCCTACATAGTGCTATAATCTACATTGATGATGTCTTATTATTTTCTAAAGACCAACAGGCCCACCGCCAGTTGCTCAAAGAGTTTTTGGGCCCAATCCAAAAGTTTGGGGTCATGCTTTCTGAGAAAAAAGGTTTTATATTTCAACCTGAGATTGAATTCTTAGGAATGAAATTTTCTCAAGGAAAATACCAGCTTGGACCTCACATCACACAGGAACTTTTAAAGTTCCCCAAGGAAAATCTTTCTGTCAAAGAGATTCAGTAGTTCTTAGAGATTGTTAATTATATTAAAGATTTTCTTCCACAATCTTCAAGGTATACCAGCCAGCTGACAAAGTTGCTCAGAAAGAATCCCCCACCTTGGGGAAAAGAACAAACGAATGCAGCCAAGAAATTAAAAGAGCTTTGTCAGTCACCACCTTATTTATAGATACCTAGTGCAAGCCTCTGAATTCTTCAAATAGATGCAAGTGATGAATATTGGACAGCTGTCCTCATTGAGGAAATCGATAAAAAGCAACACTACTGTGGACATGCCAGTGGATAGTTCAAAGAATCTGAAAAGCATTACCACATAGTCATCAAGGAGATCTTAGCCGTGAAAAATGAAATAAAAAAATTTGAATTTCATTTGATAGGACATCACTTTACAATAAAGATGGATAACTTTTCTTTCCCGAAGATAATGGCTTTTTTGAAAAAGATGATCCCTGAACCACAACTTTTGAGATTAAAGGATTGGTTTTCCAAATACCAATTTAATGTTGGCACCAATTTTTTGAACAGGATTGGTTTTGACTTGCAAATTGATATCTTGGCTGTCCACCCGGGTTCCCGTAACTAAGATTTGGATGATCCCTCCAACCAGGATTATAATGGTTTGAATAAGGATCATATTTCCTTTCGGGTTGACTGGGATATCCTCCAATTGCATTTGCTTGTTGCGTTATGTCCTCTTGCAAAGTTGGGCACAAATCCGTAGGATGTCCAGGAATCGAGCAAACTCCACAGACCCTTGCACCTTGCAATTGTCCTACAGCCATTTGACGAACTAGAGTAGTTAGATCAGAAATTTGGTCTTGAATACTAGAAGTACTTACCTCATGAATCCTTTTAGTTGTCCCTTCCGATCTTGAACCAAATTGTTGTGAATTCTCTGCCATGTTTGATAGTAATTGCCTTGCTGCAGTTGGTGTTTTGTTCACCAAGGCTCCTCCGCTGGCTGCATCAACCATACTGCGATCCATCGGTAATAACCCTTCATAAAAGTATTGGATCAAAAGCTGGTCTGAAATTTGGTGGTGCGGGAAACTTGCACACAATTGGTTAAATCTTTCCCAATATTCGTATAATGATTCTCCACCAAGTTGTCTAATACCACATATCTTCTTTCCAATATTTGTAGCTCGTGAGGCCGGAAAAAACTTCTCCAAAAACAACCTTTTCATTTTCTCCCAAGTTGTAATGGAACCTGCAGGAAGATAATAAAGCCAATCCTTCGCTTTATCTCCTAAGGAGAAAGGGAAAGCTCTCAAATTAACTTGTTCCTCCGTCACTCCTTATGGTTTCAAACTAGAGCAAACCACATGGAATTCCTTGAGATGTTTGTGTGGATCTTCACCTGCATTTCCACGAAAAATAGGTAACAAATGAATAAGTCCAGATTTTAACTCAAATGCTACTTCTAAATTTGGAAATTGTATGCAAAGAGGTTGTTGATTCAAAACTAGAGCAATAAGCTCTCTCAATGTACGATCTCTTGCAGCCATTCTTTCTTCCTCAAGTGGTGTTGAATTAAATTGTAGCCTCCTTGTTTCCTTCCTTAGTTGTCGTGCTTCCTTCTCAATTTTTGAAATGAACACAAGATCACCTTTGTGAGAAGCACGGGTCATGCAATAAAAATCACAATGCTAAAAAAAAAAAAAATAGCTCCCCGGCAACGGCGCCAAAATTTTGGTTGGGTTGTCGAAGCCCCCAAAATTAATTCCGATCTTCAACTAGCTACAATTGATTTGTAGTAGTAGTGGATCAGTTCGAATCCCACAGGGAGCTATGTGTTGAGGGGGGTTTCTTAGCACTTGAGATGAAAAGCAAAATAAAAGAAGAAGGTTAATACCAACTCTAATAGTAATAAATAAAGGATAATTATAAAAGAAATTACTAGAAATATGTAAAAGAAATACTTCAGTCTTACCAAGCTCCGATCCAAGGAAGTGTAGTTGTACCGAATATAGCTAGATCATAGGATTCTAAAGACACTTTTTTATTCAAGCATTTAACCGAAAATTTCGCAGGATAGCCATGACAAAATTTTGAGTTTTGTTATTCTGCTTGTTTGAACCTAGCATTCATAACAAACCTTACTAACAAATGACTGGGGGCGATAGCGTTCCATATCATTTGATAGTAGCACTAAGAACATTGAAATAGTTAAACCAAAAACCAACAATTGAGATAGCTACAATTGAAAATCTTTGTATCATTAATTCTCTTTAAATCATAAATGCATGATTACTGTCACTTTACACACGCAAAAAGACTTAAGTGCTACTTGTACTAATTGTTCCGGACAATTACGGATCAAGAACAAATAGATAGCCATAGGAAGAAAAATGAAAATAAGTTGTCAATTTATTTATCATTCAAAATCCATAAAAATAGAATGCAAGAACCAATGATTACTTGAATGCAAAAGATTATAAAACTATGAACAAAACCTCACTAAATATATTGGCATTAACACCCTTTGGAACGGAATGAAAGTAAATTAGCCACTCATGGTGGCAAAACTATTCTAACTTTATTCTAAAAAGAAAGAGAAGTACAAAAGAAAGAGGAAATTCTACAGAAAATTAAAGGAAAGACTTATGTCTTCTAAGTTCACTAACCCTCCTATTTATAGCCTTATTCTCTAACAACCTCCCTAAAGACTTCCTAAAATCTTTCCAACAAATCTAAGTCTTTAAACCTTAAATTCCTAACTAATTATCCAGCCAACCATCCTATCCTATCTAATCCTAACAAATGTCATCCCATCCATTCTAACTTGAATTACAAAAGTTTAAATCAAAAGACAAATTCAAATCTTGAAATTTCAGCCCATCGGTCCTTTGTCTCAGATTAAGACGTGGTCACGTGCATTTCTTTGAGTTTCACCTCCAAGACTTCATCCTTTAAGGCGTGGGCACGCTTAATCCAAAATAGTCTTCTGTTTTGGCTCCAAAAGTGCTTCTCCAAAAATCATCTAAATCTCTATTAAATTCCATCTTTTCGCCTTAGTCTATCAACTTACTCCCTGGGACAGAAAACACCTCAATTTAGCCAATTTCATACCAAATAAAGTATTAACATCATATTTTTGCTCCTATTAAATGGTAACAAATTAAATCCTATCAGTCTTCATGCCCTTAACCCTCGGGACCTTCCTATTACCAATCCTCCCCTTTCCGACCTCTGTGAAGTTCATATCTTTGCCTTTCTCTCCCAATTGTTGATCATCAGTAACTTCTCATATGACTAGATAAACTTCGCACCATATTTTCCTTTTGGAAATTTGGTCATTATTCTGCCTAATAGTTCTTTTCCTGAGGAATTACTATGGTATTTTTAGTGCCTTAGTGTACTGTATTATTTTCCTATTAGGTTCCCCATGGATCTACTACTTGAATTTCTTACCAACAAGGACAACCGCTCTTCATTTTTATGGACATTTCTTGAATGGTATTACCCTATTGAAAGATGGATGGATTTCTATCTAGAACAGATTTTAGAAGAGACCTATCACCAGAAGGATAATAGAGTCTTTACTATAATTATCCTTCATAGGCCTTATGTCCAAAAGAGTCTTTACTACTTGTTATATCTAGAAATTTTATGCCACAGGATTTCTTGAAACAGAAGCAGACAAAAAGGCACTCAGGTCCCATCTCCTATCCCTCAACAAGATGACTGAAGGTTTTTATGAACCTGGAATTTCTTTCACCTTCATGGGAACTCCAAAAGCAGATAAGGGATTCTAGACTGATCCAACTAATGAAGAATCAACGTCCAAGCCTATCAAAGAAGAGAAGGAAGAACGATGGGCTACTGATCTAGGGATGTATGCAATTCTCCAAGATCCCTTTATTGATCTACCAGGAGAATATTTTGATGACGCTATTCAAGATGCACAAAGCCCTGAGGAGGATCCCCCTGAGATACACTGGGAGGGCTATGGAATTGCCTGGGATATCCCTTACTCCAAGGAATATTATGATTATCATAATTTTCCTTAAAGAATTCTCTACATGACTCAGCAAGCCACATCAACAATCTACTGTTTAGATGATTTGTCTTTTACATTTTTTCCTTTATGTTTGTTTGTATCAAGGGAATATATTCTAGAGAATATATTCTCTACTATTTACTTTCCAAAAGTGGGAATTTGGCCCCTCCATTGTCCTCACTTTAGTTTGCTTTGTGTTTGGATTTTCCTAGGAGAATCTTTCTTCAGAGTTAGGAAACCTCTATAAAAGGGGTTCACTCTTTACATGTAAATTAGGCTTGAAGGGAATAAAAACTCTAAATTTCTACCTTTCATGGTTTTCTAAAGTTTCTTTCTTCAAAAGTTTCTGAAGAATTCTAATAAGCTTGTTTATATATTTCTCCACTAAGGCAGAGAGTATGCTCTGTACTTGCCTCATTTGAGGATCTTGTACATCAGAAATATGTTGCCTGGTCCATCAGTTTGCTACGGTCCTTGCTATTAGATTAGATAGATAAATGTCAATGGTTGCCATGTGTCCGGAAGAGACTTTCAAACATATTTGAGTTTATCTGTTCATTTTAATTGTAAGGCACGGAACTGAAAATTTGCCGATTTTCATTGACATTGACAATGAAAACAGTGAAAAATCCGGTTCTCATTCTAGAATAGTATTCTTTGCGCGTTGAAGCAGTTAGATGGAATCATTTTCGTTCTTGAAACACAGCTTATAATTTCTGTTTTGGGCCCATAAATACGACTTATAATTTCTTCGAAACAAGTCGAGTCGTTGCGAAGACTTTAGAAGTCAACCACGGCCATCATAGTTTATTCTCTAATTTTTCATTATAAGTTGAGTGATGAAAACAGAGCAAACAAACAAAAGCAGCCTTCCCTTCCAAGTACCAACCATATATGGCTACTTTCATATTCTTTCTCTTTTTATTTGCATTCTATTCAGCCACAACATCAGCACAGGCAAGCTCTGTTAACATTACCCTCGGTTCTTCTCTAACACCAACTGGCAACTCATCATGGTTGTCCCAGTCAGGATTGTTTGCCTTTGGATTCTACAAGATGGGCAATGGCTATGCTGTGGGAATTTTCCTTGCTGGAATTCCTAATAAAACTGTCGTGTGGACAGCTAAAAGGGAAAATCCCATTTTTTCGAGCAATTCTTCATTATTGTTATCAAGAGATGGGCGGCTCATTGTGCAGCAAGCACAAGGAGGTGACATACAAATCCTTTCAATTTCTGAAAGCATTTCTTTGGCTTCTATGTTGGATTCAGGGAATTTCGTCCTGTATGGTTCTGACAGGAGAACCATTTGGCAGAGTTTTGATAATCCAACAAACACTCTCTTGCCTGGTCAGCGACTTAAAGCTGATCAAGAACTGGTTTCTAGTGCTTCAGAAGCCGATGGTTCAAAGGGCATCTTTAGAATAAAGATGCAGAGTGATGGAAACCTTGTGCAGTACCCTGTGAACACCCCAGATACTGCTCCTTACTCTTACTATTCATCTTTCACGGATGGAAGAGGCAATACTGTTACTCTAAATTTGGGGCATGATGGCTATCTCTACTTGATTAATTCAACCGGCAGTATATTGAGAAATATAACTAGTGGAGGATATCCTCGTGAAGGGAAAATCTATCTCCTAAAATTAGATTGGGATGGGATACTACGATTGTATTCATTTTCTTTAAATCAAGGCAATCAATCCATCCTGTGGGAATCCCCAAAAGATGTGTGTGCTCCATTAGGCAGATGCGGGTTCAATGCCTACTGCACTACGATAGATAACGTACAAGAGTGTAGATGTCTCCCTGGATTTGCTTTTGTCATTCAAGGCAATCGGAGCTCTGACTGTGAGCGGAATTTTACTTCGGAAAGTTGTAAGTCCGCGGAAGCAAGTGCGGCATACAACATTGCACCATTGGAAAGCATATTGTGGGAGGATAATACCTTTTCTGTGTTGCAAACAGACACAAGAGAAGATTGTCAAAATGCATGTCTTGAGGACTGCAACTGTGAGTTAGCTTATTTCAGAGATGGTCAGTGTGGAAAGCAAAGGCTCCCATTGAGATTTGGAAGAAGAAATTCCGGGACATCAAATATAGCTTTAATTAAGGTGGGTATTTCTTCCATCAGTGGCCAAGGCAATCCCAATAATTTTCCAAAAATTATTAAGAAAAAAGAACGTCTTGATGTCCTAATCATTGGGATTTCACTAGCTGTGTTTGGTGTCGTGATCTCAATAATTGCTGGGATTTATGTTCGAATGAATCGAGGAAAAGCCTATATGGAGATATCACAGAAAAGAAAGGTCGGTTGTCTTGAGGATGTGGCTCTAAGGGCATTCACCTTTGAAGAATTGGAGCAAGCAACAAATGATTTTAAAGAAGAGTTAGGCAGAGGAGCATTTGGGACGGTATACAAAGGGGTTTTGCCAGATTTGCAGAAGGTCGTGGCTGTGAAAAAATTGGAGAAATTATTAGCAGAAGGCGAAAGGGAGTTTCAGAATGAAATAAGAGTAATTGGAAAAACACACCACCGAAATCTTGTTCGGTTGCTTGGCTACTGTCTGGATGGAATGAAGAGGCTTCTAGTTTATGAGTACATGGATAATGGATCATTGGCAGATGTTCTTTTCAAGAAGGAGAATCTTCTAAGTTGGGATGAAAGAATCAGAATTGCTCGTGATGTTGCCAGAGGTATTCTCTACTTACACGAAGAGTGCGAGACACAAATCATCCATTGTGACATCAAACCTCAAAATATACTCGTGGATGCGGATAGATGTGCAAAGATATCCGACTTTGGATTGGCAAAGCTCTTAGATCATGAACAAACGAGAACCTATACTGACTTGAGGGGAACAAAAGGTTATGTTGCGCCAGAGTGGCACCGAAAATCGGCAGTGACTGTTAAAGTAGATATTTACAGCTTTGGAATTGTGTTATTAGAGATTATAAGCCGTCGAAAGAATGTAGATTACAGCTTGTCCGAGGGTGAAGCTGTTCTTGAAGGATGGGCTTATGATTGTTTTCAGGCTGGAGAGCTACATAAATTGGTTGCTGCTGATGAGGATGTTGACATGAGGAAATTTGGAAGAATTATCAAAATAGCTCTGTGGTGCATCCAGAATGATCCATCATTTCGTCCTTCAATGAAGAGAGTTCTCATGATGCTGGAAGGAACGGTTGAGATTCCAATACCTCCTTGTCCTGATTCCTTTCTAAGCGCCTTATGATCCATGTTCTCTTTTCCTTTGATATCTTTAGTTTCTTTATTTTGTATTTTGTTCAACTCTTACAAAATGACGTCAGTTTTACCAAAGTTTAAAACAAAATGAGGACATCATTTTATAAGAATAAGAAGCAATAGGAATGCAATAAAGGGAACAAAAAATGTGACGATTTTTATATCTTTTCTACTGAATCAGATTTGTTGGTAGATTTTAATATATTATAAATAGCATTAATAGGGCTAATTTTACAATAGTTTCTATGCTATGTTGCTTTAACCTTCAATTGCAAATAAACAGCTTCATGAGTTACGATATCTCAGTGATTATATGAGCAGAGTCAAAATGTACTAATCCTACATTATTACATAAGTTACCAAAAGTTAGATATATTTTAAAATTTTGAATTTGATCATTCAGTGTATTGGTTTTAGACTTTTGAGAATTAGGAAGAAAAACTCCACTGAGCTCTTTTCTTCTTCAAAAGTTAAAAACTCTTCTTTACTATATTTTGGGTTCAAGTAAGGTTGTACAAAAGTTTCAACTCGTTTCTTTTACGTCAAAAAAAAAAAAAGGGAAAATGTTTCTATTTTGACTTGTTCAGTCCTCAAAATAATTTAAACTTAGAAATAGGTGTTGCACTTTGAAGGGTACCCACATTCGAGGACTTGAATAATAAGCGATGGAGGTCTACGCAATCACGTCTCCTCAATAATTTTTCATTATATTTTCTTGTGTTTTATGATTTTTGTTATTACATTTTATTTATAATATTTATTTTGTTATGAAATATATGAATGGATATTCATTATATTCATCCCTATTTAATATTTGTTCATATCCCTATCCAATGTATATTCATCATATCTAATGAATATACTTATATCTATCTAATATAGCTACTTATCCCTATCTAATATAAATATTTATCTTTATCTGATGTATGCATTTATTCAAATACGTGGATAGGTGCATCATTATTCTCCTATAAATAGGAGCATAGTTTGGTTATTAGGTGGTGTGGTGAAGAAAAGTAAAATAAGAATTTCTCCTCTAATTTCCCTACTACCTCTGGTGTCTTTTTGCTTTCTCTATTATATACTTTCTCTCCATTCTGTTATATTATATACTTATGATGTAATATTTTACAACACGTTATCAGCATAAAGATCTACCAATTGAGTAAGTAATCTTTGCGAGGTAAAGGGTTCTCTTGATTTTCTTTGATCATACTCCATATTGTTCTATCAATTCTTCATTTTTCTTTTTCTTGTTTGTGAAATCAATTTATTCCTCCTGAAGTGGCAGTGGATATTTTGGAAATCCTTTTAAATTTTATGAGATTTGACACCTGACGTTGTCAAAGTAAGCACAAATGGAAAATTTCGAGAAAAATGAAGATGTTTGTTTGCTTGATAGTGCAACAACGCATATCATCTTTCGTTGTAGACACTTTTTCTCGAGTATGACATTGCGTAAAGCATATGTCCGTATAATATTAGGTCTCGTTCCGATTACTGATGGTATAGGAAATGCCACAATTGTTTTGCCAAATGGCACCATCCTCCATATTGAGGATACGTTTATAAGCAATAAATCAAAAAGGAATTTGCTAAATTTCAAAGATATACGCCGTAATGGGTACCATATTGAGACTATTTATGAGCAAAATAAGGAATATATTGACATTATTTCTTATAAGATGGGCTTGAAGACCATCCATGAGAACCTGGAAGCTTCTTCTATGGGTTTGTATTGTGTCATGATTAAAGCCGTTAAAACCTATGCTACTATGTCCTAAAAATTGGTAAACCCTGATCAATTTGGATTGTGGCATGATTGCCTTGGTCACCCTGGCGCTTCAATGATGCGTTGAATAATTTAAAATACAAAGGGACACCCTTTAAAGGATACAAATGTACTGTTGTCCAAAGATTATAATTGTGAAACTTGTTCACAAGGAAAACTCATTATTAAACCTTCTATAACAAAGGTTAATGTTGAATCCCCTTTATTCTTGCAAAGAATTCAGGGTGACATTTATGGGCCATTACAACCACCAAGTGGACTGTTTCGATATTTTATGGTACTAGTGGATGAATCCTGTAGATGGTCCCATATTTGCCTATTATCTACGTGCAATGTTGGCTTTGCACATTTACTTGCGCTGATTATAAAGCTTCGGGCTCAATTCCATAATTATCCAATTAAAAGCATAAGAATGGATAATGCTGTTGAATTTACATCAAAGAGTTCTGATGCGATTTGTGCTTCACTCAGAATCGATGTTGAGCACCCAGTCGCACATATTCATACTCAAAATGGATTGGCAAAATCCTTGATTAAACGTATCCAAATCATTGTCTGAACTCTATTATTGAGAACAAATCTCAATGATATAGCATGGGGTCATGCAGTTTTGCATGTGACCGCTTTAATTAGATTGCGCCTCACTACTAGTTTTTTACAATCTCCCCTTCAAATGGTTCTTGGTTATGAACATGATATTTCACATTTATGCACATTTGGTTGTGTAGTACAAGTGCCTATAGCACCACCAAAAATAACGAAAATGGGTCCCCAACGCCGTTTGGGCATTTATGCTAGGTTTAATTCACCATCCATTATTAGGTTCTTGGAACCAACTACTGGTGATCTTTTTACTGCTAGATTTGCAAATTGTTATTTTGATGAGATAGTATTTTTATCAATTGGGACACCTACAACTTCCATGGCTGAAAAGTAGAAACCAATTAAGGTTATCTCCTGGAATGAAAAAAATTTATCTCAATTAGACTCAAAAACTATAGAATGTGAAAACGAGGTACAACGTATAATCCATTTACAAGTTATAGCCAATAGACTTCCTAATGCATTTAATGATGCTGTTAAGGTAACGAAATCTCATATTCTAGCTGCAAATGCTCTAGCTAGGATAGCTGTTCCCGAAGAACAAGCTAAAATAGATCAAAATCCTCGCACTTGAAGCGTGGGAGACCAATGGGATCAAAAGATGTTGTTCCTCAAAACGAAGGGGAAAGATTCAAGAATTAGCTCTAGAAGAGCCTAAGAATCAAGTATCCACTCTAGAAGAGCCTGATGTTGTGTTTGCTCCCAAAGAGCTTATTGCCCCTGAAGAGGGACAAACCCATGAAAAGATCACTAACCCTGGGCTCACCCATTAAGCACCCCTATGGTTGTAAGGTCTTTAGATCCCAAAAAGATCAATTTCATCCGAGAGAATCTAATTAAGAGATACTTGGTCCTGAAGTACCACATTTCAATGCAATTGGGGCTTTGATGTACTTGGCACAAGGTACACTTTTGCGGTAAATTTATTGGCATGTTTTAATTCTGAGCCAACTTAGAGACACTGAAATGGGATTAAACATATTTTCTGTTATCTCCAAGGCACCATAGATTTGGGATTATATTATTCCAAGAATTCCACTATCTCTGGTTTAGTTGGATATGCTAATGTTGGATATAAATCTGGTTAACATAAAGCTCGCTCTCAAACTGGTTATTTATTTTGTTATAAAGGTACCAGCATTTCTTGGCGATCTACAAAGCAATCGTTAGTAGTTACATCTTCTAACCACTCTGAGATTATTGCTTTATATGAAGATGGAAGAGAGTGCGTTTGGTTAAGATCCGTTATAACACAAATTCACAATTCTTGTTGTCTAACACCGATTACAAATTCTCCTACTATAATTTATAAAGATAATGCTGTTTGTGTTGCACAAATTCTCCTACTATAATTTATAAAGATAATGCTGTTAGGGGAGGATATATCAAAAGTGACAGGACCAAGCATATCTCGCCAAAATTTTTCTATACTCATGAACTTCAAGAAAGTCGACAAATTGATGTCAAACAGATTCAATCCATCAAGAATCTTGCAAATCTTTTTACCAAATCATTGCCAACGTCAACTTTTGAGAAATTAGTATATGGCATTGGTATGCGGTGAGTTCAAAAGTTACAAGATTGATTAGCCTCAGCAGTGGCTATATAGCTCAATTGAGAGGAATATATTATGAACTATGCATTGCACTCTTTTTCCCTTATGATCGGTTTTTTACCCACGGGGTTTTTCTAACTTAAGGTTTTAAATGAGGCAACTAATGCATCCATAAAAGGGGGATATCATAAGATTTGTGCTCTGTACTCTTTTTCTTTTTTGTTTGGTTTTTGTTCCACTGGGTTTTTCAGGCTTAAGGTTTTTAATAAGGTAGTATTATACACATTCGGAAAATAATGAATACAATGAATATTCAAAGGGGAGTGTTATGAAATATATGAATGGATATTCATTATATTCATCCTTATCTAATATTTGTTCATATCCCTATCCAATGTATATTCATCATATCTAATGAATATACTTATCTCTATCTAATATACGTACTTATCCCTATCTAATGTAAATATTTATCCCTATCTAATGTATGTATTTATCGAAATACATTGATAGATGCATCATTATTCTCTTATAAATAGGAGCATAGTTTGGTCATTAGATGGTGTGGTGAAGAAAAGTGAAATAAGAATTTTTTCTCTAATTTCCCTACTATCTCTGGTGTCTTTCTGCTTTCTCTATTATATAATTTCTCTCCATTATGTTATATTATATATTTGTGACGCAATATTTTTCAACATATTTTATAATATTTTCAAATTATATAAATAAATTATAAAATTTAAACTAAAATTTATAAAAATATTTTTAATGTTAAATCAATTTCAATTTTAGTAGACAACCAAACGGACATTGCTACTATTTCTATCGACTCCCAATAAAATTTGGATTCTAGTGTTGTTGGTTAATGCGCAAAGCAAACTTCGGCACTCTGATGTCGTTTTCGAGTACCTCAGAGCCTAATTGAGGATGGTTGACAATTATTAACATCTCCTACAATTAAAATTTACCGGCTCTCTCCACGTTCCCTTGTATTATTTCCTTTTTACCCTATACTCCCTTCATTTAAAAAAAAATCACTTTTAATTTGACAAAACTTTATATATTTTTAAAATTTTTTATTTAAATTATACATTGTTACTATTAATAATATGAATATAATAATTTCACATTAAAAGTGAAATTTTTTAAAAAAAATAAAATTTTTGAAACTAAAATATTTTTTAAGACAAAGATGGTAATATTATTAATCTTGTAACAACTCCACTCTTTCCAAAATAATAAGAACATTAAAAGTTTCATTAATATATTATAGTTTACCTATACTATGTTTAATTAATAACATTATAAGTGAACGACTTCTAATGATTAAAATAAAGATTAGTGTTTTTTTTTTTGGATAAAAGACAATACATCTATTAAATAGAAGCTGAATTATGGGTAATGCACCTAATGATGAGCTCCAAAGATCCCATCATGATAACAATAAAGACAAGAACAATGAAGATCAAGTTGTGAATAATGCTTCTCAAAATGAGACTCCTTCTCCACCTCATGCACTTGATCGCATGGCTGGTCCTATGACTCGTTTAAGGAAGAAAAGGATGGAAGAATCTTTGTATAAATTGATCATTCAAGTCCATGACAAAGAAAGGACCAATGCTACCAAAGTTCAGCCCACTTGTTACAACATTTTGCAAGTCTTGGACCTAGATTCAAAAGGGGCTAATTAAGTGAGTCGTTGCTGATTCTTAACCACTTTATTTGGTCCAAAATAATGCAATTTTCGTTCAGCCCAAGTCCCAAAAGTCAGTCAACAAATCTGCCCAAAATCAGCCCACAATTCAAGTCCAAATTCAACCCACCAAGTGATGAATTTTCAAGACAATTCAAGAAGCTTCTAAGGATCAAAAGCATGGTGAAATGGACAAAATTATGGAGTATTTTGAAGGTCTCATCTGATTTCCTTGGTCAAAATTCAACTAGCAAGTGAAGGGGTGAAGACTAGTCAAAGAATTAAAGTTAGAAGTTTGAAGGTCATTTTGGGGCTGAATTTTTGGACGAATTTCCAGCCTTTTTTTTGAAGACTTTTCAAGTTGTTTTCTGCATTTTTAATGTTCAGATTAAGTGTTTTAAGTCCAAGAGTCTTTTTGGGTCATAGAGCTTTTCTTGGTCAAAGAGAAGATTTAATGCTAGTCTTGACCAAAAAGTTCAGATTTACTACTTTAATCCTTTTGTAATTTTCAACCTTGGTCCCTCTTGAAACACTATAAAAAGGGACCTTGGTTAAGCATTTAGAATCAGATTGAAGTAATAAACTTTTAAGGAATTTTCCTTTCTTTACTAGTTTCTTAGTGAGCTAGTTTGAGTCTTGCAAAATTGCTTGCAAAACTTACAAGGCTTATCAACTAAAACTCTTCCTTTTAGTTGTGGCGCCTCTACTCAACTTATTCTTTTCCTTTCATAATCCAAAGGTGTTAGGTTCATCCTAGTGTTGCTGGTTTTGAAGATTAGAGGGGTTGGGAATAGTGAATTCAATTTAGCCTTATTATGATTCAAAGGTGATAGGTTTCATTCTATTGTTGTTGGGTCTAGTTTGGTTAGGTTGTTTTTGCTTGGAAGATTTCAAGACTTCTTTCTTCAAGTATGATTCAAAGGTGATAGGTTTATCCTATTGTTGTTGGGTTCATTTGAGATTGGCGTTTTGCACTAGATCATTCGGGGACGATTCTACAATTAAATTGAGTCCTCCCGGATTCACATCACCTAACATGATGAGCAATTGCATGAACCATCCTATTACAATTTTTCTTAGGACAACTGATGAATACTCCCTCAAAGACACTTCTGTAATCTCGGCTTTTAAGTACAAATACATTTTAATCTTGTTAGATAAAGAGAAGAAAACTCTAATTTTTGCATCATTAACTTTTGGCAGTTGAAAAACTCTAACACTAATTTAAACATCAAAATATCTACCCTAATAACCATTCGAGATTTATTATGTTAAAATAATATTAACTGCAAGATTCATTATGTATTCATCTCAAAACAGGTTGTAGGTATTGGTTTTGTCAACAACAAATATCAATATAGGATATTTTTGCCTTAAAAAAAAAGGTGGATGTCTTCTATTATAGGACCAAGAGTAGAGAGACTATCATCATCTTTAATAGCTTAAATAACCGTTGCCAGATTACCCACATTCTAAAACTCCCAAGGTTTAGTGATTCCACCAACTGAGTTGCTTCTCTAGAAGCATAAATATTTGGTTTATGGTTAAAAGAAAAGTATTTCACATTGATTTGTAAGAAAAAAAATAAATTAAGAAATTGGTATAATGTAAATCTTACTAGTATAAATTTCAAAACTGAATTGGCTATCACCTATTTATTGCTGCTTTAATGGACTTCCTAGCAAATTTATTTGTAATAAATGGTATCAAAGTTGGAAATAGATTGGTCCAATTTGTTGTTAATGAGTGCCCAAAAAATTCCAAGATAAGGGTCTGTTAATTGTGAGCCTTCTCACAAAAGTTGATCTTGCACTCTTTAACAGGGTTGACCTTGGGCTTGAAAAATTCAAACAAATGAAAGAGTCAAGGAGGAGGAGTCAACTTTGGCTGCTGATACTCTAGGTGCGATGGGCTTCCCCCCTCATTCTTCTTTTTGGAGAATGGAGGAGGTTGCTCTATTTTCTTATCTTTAGTAGTATTATATCCTTATAATTTAGAATTTAGTCTTCTGTTTTAGAGGTGTATGTGTCTCTCTATATGAGAGTTTGGTCTTCCATTTTTGAGGTTTTTTTTTTTTTGGTATGAATTTTAGTTTCTAGTCTTGTTTATAATTTTCCAATTTTACATCTAGTTTTGTGAAGTTGCTTTACCAAAAATTAAAAATAAAATAAAATAAAAATAAAAATTTGAATACTAGCTTGGGAAGAGGGGCTATGGATGTATAGGGAAGAATCAAGAAAGGTATAAGCAGTAGTTAGGAACCAGAGTATGAGTTTAGTGGTTACTCTGTAGCTAGGAATCAGAGTCTGAGTGTGGTTACTTTGTTGCATGCAATTCGAAATGCTCAAGTAGAGACCAACAAGTTTGGATGAAAAGTACTTCAAATTGCTATTGATGTAAAAGTTATAGTGTGAAAGCTAAGACAACAAAAGGAGTTTGAAGTTAGTATTGCAACGATAGTCGAAAACATCAATCTTTTGTGCAATTTTTTTTGAAAATAGTAGGTTTTGTATTTGTGTAATATCTTGTATTTGTCATAGATTAACTAAAATAGCTATAGAAATGGGAAATAGTTTGAAATGTTCTCTCTTTTTCTTCCTTGGCTATCATAACAGACCAAGGAAAGCAATTAGCCGGTGTTTAGGCTAACACATGTATAGTTTGTTCAATTAAATAAAATGACTAATGTTATAGTTAAAAAAAAAAGATCTTGAGCTTAAAAAAATTGCAAAAATTGTGGAGAGTTGGATTTTTGATCCTGGATTATTATTATTATTTTTGAAAGAGTTGCAAAATTCATGAAGAGCTAGATTTGAGTGATTGGGCTAAAAGAGATTCTAGTACAAATGTGTAGTTTACTCATAAAGAGGAGAATATTAGGTTGGTGGTTAAAAGATGTAACCAAAAAAATTAATAATTAATAAGTTAGTGTAATTTAAACCCTACTAGTTTAAACGTTTGAAACTGAATTGGCTATCACCTATTTCTTGTGTTGCTTTCATAGAATCCCTAATAAATTTCATTGCTAAAAATAAACTTCAAATAGATCTGAAAATGTTAATCCACCTCTAATGTTATGAAAAAAAAGCTCCATTAAAATTAACCTGAAGTGTGTGCGTAGTAGATTGTTTCCAAGTAACCACATCAATGGAATAATGAGTATCCTACTTAAGTTACCTTGTACTAGCAAAAAATGATTAGCATTTTGAAAAGAAGACAATGTTTGATTAAGGTAGCTAACCCAACTTAGTGGCTCACAAAAATTTCTATTAAAGCATGAATTATTTCTAGAAAACCATAATCCCTAATAATATATTGCAAAATTGTTAACATTTGGAGAATCAAGGTTACAAATAATACCGATTGCCAACAAATAATTTCTTTTCTCAAAACAAAGTTGTACCATACCATTCATGCAAGTCAATGCCCAAACTTGCCAATCAACAATGATTGAGGTTCTCATTTTCAACATGACAATAGGACACACAGTAGACATGTGAGCTCCCATTCCATTTAAATTGAGCAAAATTGGAAGAAAATTTTTGTACATACACCAAGGTAATATTTCAAATTTATTGGACATATTCATTACCCAATTTGTTCCCAATATCTAGATATATACAACAACTAGATATAGAATTGAATTTAACTAGGTAAAAGTTTTTTTTTTTTTAGGTCTAAAAACCATTTATACTTCCCCTAGGAAAGCCTAATGAAGACAATCTTACAAAAACAACATGATGAGTACTAAATCTCGATTTAGAAGGTTTGACCCATGAAGGCTTTCAGAAGTAATAATGATAATGCTATTAGAAGGTGCATGAGTATTAACAACTTTAACTCCCTTTTGGAACACGATCTTATAATCTTAGGGTCTAGGTATAAATACATCACCATGTAAAGGAGAAAAATTCTAATTCTAGTATCTTGAGCTTTTAGATATCTTAATAACCTTAACACTAATTTAAGTATTGTAGTATCTACCTAGTGAACAATCCCAAGATCTATTTTGAAAGCCTAATGCCAATTGAGGAGTCCGGCTCAAGTTAATTTTTGAGTGGGTTGCGGATATTTGTTTCATCAAGTGGCACCATCTATGGGAAATTTGATTAGTTGGTGATCTTAGGAAGTCATATCCACTTACTCGTTTCTTTTCTATTACCAATTTTGAGCAATACGGTTGATACACAATCTAGTAGCCATAAGCAAGGTGTTGGCGCTGGCTATTAGTATGACGGATGTCATCATTTTGACCCCACTAGAGGGGATAAGAAGCCTCTAGGTGACATACTTGAGACGTCTGAGTGGATGCCATATCATGAGGATGACTAACTCAGGCGTTCTATTTCAAATCATTGCAACTGGTAAATGAAGAATTACTACAATGATGGTGAGTGTGCATTTTATGAATAGAATTGAGCTCAATTCGAGAAGTTTAGGAATGTGATATAGAACAAAAGAGGTATGTAGGATGATTGAGGACATGAAGAGAAGAAAATGACCATTAGCTAAAGAGTGACATGTGGAAAGAGCAATATGAGGTGCACGCCGACAACAACTATCTAGATAATTGTCTTGGTGGAAGAATGCAGGAAAGCTACAAAAGGCCTCACGTTAACAATGTTCCCAAAATTAGTAAGAAAGTCTAAGATGACATCCAAAATCTACTAGGATTAGATGATAAGGACAATGCTCATTCGCCAGTCGCACCCTATATCACTAATTTTTCTAATTCCATGGGTTTCAAATTGTCAGAAGGGGTGGAGGTGTATGTTGGAGGTTTTGACCCCTTGGATCATCTGTCTCTTTTTAAGTATACAATGAAATTCAAAAACGCTCCAATGGAACTTATGTGTAAGGTGTTTCCTATTTAATTAAAAGGAAATGCCCGTGTCGATTTTAATGATCTTTTTGAGGTAGCATTTTGTCCTTCAAACAATTGATACAACTTTCTACACTTTCTTCTTCCCGTGGAAATAATTTGACAAAATGATTGCAAATTTGATGAATATGAAGCAAATAAAAGACGAGCTGCTAAAGTCTCACATAGAGAGGTTTTGGAAAAAATTCTAGAAGTGAAAAGCCAAATTGATTAGTTGGTGATCTCAACTTGCATGAATAGGTTAAGTCTTGGCAATTTTTACACTAAGTTGGGTTGAGATACCCCTACTAATATCTAGACCTTATGGTAAATAGTACAGAATTACACTAAAGGAAAAGAAACTAATAGGTTAAAGTGGAAAAATGAAAAAAAATGAAAAACAAACAATTTTAAGGGTAGAGACAATCAGAGCAGAGTCAAAAGTGTAGTGTTAGATAGGCTAAACTATAATTAGGGTAGATCCTTATTTAGGATAGGAGCTTGACACCCTTAACAAAGAGCCGTGCCAAAATTTTGACTATTCATAAAGATATTTTGATACATATGGTGCCGTTAATCATGGCTCCACACAAGCAATCTCGTCATTTGTGTGTGCCATCCACAACGATCATGGCCATGACATCGAGGATTACAATGATCTAAGAAAGGAGATCAAGAATTGTATAAAAAATGGCATTCTGTAACAATATATTTGGAGATAGAAACCATGTAATGACTTACCTTAACATCGGCAGAGTAGTCAAGAAAAAGGGTATAACTTTAGTGGACGAGGTGTAGACTAATACCAAAAAAGAAGAGGCGCTCCTTGAACTTGCACGGATAATAGGTTGAGGTGAGAACCTATCCCCAATCAACAGTCACAAATGAATCCCCAATAGCAACAACAACAAAAATAGCAAAAATACCATCCCTAGGACAACAACTCCCAGGATAATAGGAACGTCACTAGCATAATCCATATCATTTTTGGGAGATATCTAGAGGGACAATCGCAAGTTGCTATAAAAGGTAATGCTAGAAGCACACCCTCTAACAGCTAATGTAAAAAAGGTTCAAACCATCAGAGTTCATCACCTTTTCTGAAAAAGATGTAGTGCCTTACTTCTATCCACAGAACGATTCCTTAGTGATTAAGATAGTTATAGCAAATAAAGAGGTGCACTAGATATATGTTTATGAAGGGAGTGCTATGGATGTCAAGTATATAGATTGCTTCAAGAAACTAAGTATTGACTTCAGAGCTTTGAGATCTATTAGCATGCTTTTGGTCATGTTAACTCATGAGATGATACACCTGGTGAGAATCATTACGTTAGCCTTTAGTGTGAGGAATCATACTTGAGACAAAATAATCATGATATACTTCTAGGTATTGATTGTGCCTTTGCTCTTCAATACCACAATTGAGACCCTAGATAAATAAAACCAAAACCATATGGCCTCTTTGCGATTTGATATTAAAATTCCCAACAAAGTATAAAGTGACTTCCGTACGAGGTGATAAGTGTAGCACGTGAATGCATATGGGTCGCAGTAAAAGGGAAAAGATTTGAGACCAAGGGAGTGCATTCTATTTAAATAATAAGTGAAGTGGAAAGTGATCATAGGGTAATAGCCCAAGAAATAGTAGCCACCCAATACTAAGCGAAAGAAGTGGACGCCAACAGTCCCGAGATCACACCTCGGGAGTACCCAGACATTCAATAATTAGATGATGTGCAGGAGGTATAGGACATAATGGATTAAGTCCAATGAGTCCATATTGATGAGGAGCACCCAAACTAAGTAGTCCAAATTAGAGCCTTATTGTCAAATGAGGTGAAGGACAAAATCATTGATTTACTCCAAAACTAGAAGTATTCACTTGGAGCACATATGACATGCCTGGAATACCCTTAACATATTGCCCATAAGTTGAATATTGATTCCAGGGTGAAGCCTGTCTAGTAAAACAAAAGGAACTTTATCTTGAAGAGAAATTAGGTAATCAACAAAGAGGTGGAAAAGTTGCACTAGTTAGACATACTAAAGGAGGTGTGTTCTATCCAACTTGACTTGCTAACTCCATTTTAGTTAGAAAACCCGATAGTAGTTGGCACATTTGTATAAACTACACATATCTAAACAAATACTATCTCAAAGATTGTTATTTGTTCCTCGTTATAGACTAGAAAGTGGAAGAAATCTCCAAATATACAATCCTAATGTTCTTGGATGCTTGTAAAGCGTATTGTTAGATTCTCATTGAAGAAGATAGAGAAAACTGCCTTCATCATTTAAATGTCTCTACTACTACAAAAATATGCCATTCGAGTTAAAAAATGATGAAGCTACATATCAAAGGCTAGTTAACCATATTTTCTCTAAGTAAATAGGCAAAAACATAGAAGTCTACATAGATGATAAGGTGATCAAAATTAAGAAAACCTGAGATGCACCAGCAAACTTGGAGGAGACGCTACAAACACTAAAGGAGACCTTACAAAAATTGAAGGAGATAGACATGCATTTGAAACCAAAAATACACTTTTGGAGTCATATTAGGGAAGTTTTTGGGGTATGTGGTCGCCAAGTAGGGTATTAAGACTAACCCTGAAAAATTAAGAACTATTACTGAAACGGCACGATCGTACAACAAGAGATATTTATAGACTAACAAGATACCTAGTGGCATTGAACAGATTCTTATTTCAATTCATAAACTGACACCTATCTTTCTTTTAGATATTCAGAACTGTTAAGAGTTTCAAGTGGACTAAATAATGTCAAAAAGCTTTAGAAGAGCGAAAAGTCCATTTGGCAAGCATATCGGCATTACCATATCTCATCCAAGAGAGGTATTGTGTTTATATTTGGTAAGCTCAGACAACATTGTTAGTGTAGTCTTGATGCGAGACGAAGAGAGCATCTAGAAACTTGTGTACTATGTTACTAGAGCCTTGCATGGACCCACTCGTTACCTTCAGACTGAGCAGTTTGTTCTGGTTTTATTCAAAATCACTAAAAGGTTAAGGCCTTACTTCTAAGCACACCTCATCTATATACTAATAGATTAGCCCATTAAATAGATACCTCAAACTTGAAATCTCAGGAAGTTTAACAAAGTAGGCCATCGAACTAGGGGAATATGATGTGAGTTATTGGCCTTGGGGTGCGAATAAAAGGTAGCAGTTAGCAAATTTCATAGTAGAAATGTCCACCAATGGAGGTTTGACAACTAATTTCAGGTCACCCAAATAGTTCTCCTCAAGTGATAAGCAAGCAAGTTTACTCCTTTGAAGTTTTTAGCGAGTTGAAGTCACAAACGCTTTATGCTTCAATTTCAAAGTAACTAACAATGAAATAGAATATGAAACTTTGATAATAGGACTGAAGCTAGTCCAAAAGATGAAGGTAGGCAACATCAAAATTTTCTATGATTCCCAAGTGGTGGTCAACTAATTAAAAGGAACTTACGAAACTAACGAAAAGAAAATGCAGAGGTAACTCGACAAAGTACTCCAACTTAGCTAGAGCTTTGAAAGTTTTACTATTAAACAGATACTGAAATCTAAGAATACACAGGGTCGATACATTGAGTAAGTTAGCCTCATTAGCTTTCTCTCACTTGAGCAAAAAGTTATTAGTTGAAATGTTTTCATGTTGAAGACAAATTAAAATGTGACCATGACCATCAAAGAAAGGAGAGATAATTGGATGACTTATATTTGCTAGCACTTATAGTATAGGGAGTTGCTAAAAAAAAAAAAAGACCAAAAAGTTGAACCTAAAAGTTGAACCTAAAAGTATCTCGATATGTTATGAAAGATGGGATATTATGTAAACAACCACATCTTCAACCGTTGCTAAGATGTATTGGGCTCCAACAGTAGGGCTATATTCTTAGAGAAGTACACTTGTGATCTTGTGAAATCCATGTAAGACCTCAAATGTTAACAAAAAAGATTATTAGATAGGGATACTATTGGCCAACCATGTTTTGAGATGCTCATGAGTTCGTTTAAAAGTATGTAAAATATAAATTGCATGCCCTAAACAGTCGGATAGCTTACATGAAGTTGATTAATTTTTACAATTTTTGGCCTTCCGTCCAGTGAGATATCGATATCCCAGGACTTTTTCTGAGGCTCCAAGTTGTCTTAAGTTTTGAGTAGTGGTTATTGATTAGTTTATTGAGTGGGTGAAAGTAGAATCCTTGGCCATTATTACTAGGAAGAACATCTTGAAGTTTGTCTTGAGTAAGATCATCTACATATTTGGCATCCGATATATTACTATTTCAGACAAATTTTATATATATACTCATGCATACATCATACCTTCACATGTATAAATATTGTTTATCTTTTCCTTTACTTTCCGTATATTTAATCCTTTTTTACTTTCCGTATATTTAATCCTATCCTTTTTTATTATATTGATTATTGTGTTTTTTGTCTTGTTGGTTTAATGACTCTAGTCCAACAATCATCTGAAGTTAGCTTTAAGCCTTGAGCGTATAGTTTCACCTCTGCTTTTTCGAATTTTTGCTTTCAGGTTTTGTACTCAAACTTAGTTCAAAAGTTTTGTTCTTTAGCATGCACACATATTCCTGGAGGCTTTAGATCTTGTTTTATTTTTCTTCCAACTCCTTAGTGAATACTTGGATGTCCTCATCTTGACCTGTGATCTATGAATTCAACTATGAAGCCTTGGAAGTAAGTTCTGAAATCTTTTTTTTATACGTTTTCGCTTATAAGCGGAGACTATCTTCCTGTTACTTTAGAGAGTTTGTCATATTTTTTTCTCTTCTTTCTCTTCTTCAAGTGACCGTATTAATTTCTTATCGGATAGAGTCATTTCCAAGTTTGTTAGTTGTCACTCAAAGTTTATCTACGATCTTCTATAATTTTTTGATTTTAGACATAAAAAATGTCACCTTGTCATTCCTACTTAAAAACACAGAAGTTAAAAGAAAGATAGACTTATGAAAAATATTGACACAAAAATAAGAAGGAACTTCTATTAATGATTTGGATTTAATTACATCGACCAAAAAAAAAAAGAGAAAGAATAAATACAAAACAAAGAGCCTAAACACTAGCCTATTTTTTTAGTTTATTCAGCTTGAGGTGAGATCTCAAATTCTGCATTCTTGTCATCATGTTCTTCATCTCCATTTGGGGTTCACAAGTCTAAGTATTCATCCACCTAGCACTCTAACAGCTCATCTATGGTTCTAGGGAATCCCAAGATGCTAGATGATATAATAGGGTGAGGGATCTTTCATTATCCTAAACCATTTTGGCGTACACCCTTTCGACATTACTTGAGGCTTCTAGCTCCTATCCAAGTAGATCTTCTAACTTTAAATTGGAAAATTTTTCTTGAATCTGGATAGTGACTTAATGTTTCTCTATCTCCACGCTACCTTATTGAAGTGTATGGCAAAGGTGCCAAAATCGCCGATGTGAAATAATTTTTTCACCAGTTCCTTCCCAAACTCTCCCTAATTGATTCCCTTCAACTTCCCTATTATAACTTGAAGAGATTCATTCTCTTTGGATGGTTTCTCATTCTTGGATTATAATCTCCTTTCTGTTGCCCACGTTTCTTGTAGTGAGCTATGATATAAGGCCTCAAATTCCTTTAATTAGATTACCTAGGCCTCATGTCTTGTTGTATGTTGTTCCAGATGGCCCGTCCACTACAAGAAAAAACCCCCTTTAGTGACAACCGGAATTTCGTCACCAAAGGGCTGATTTTCGTCACCAAAGGGCTGATTTTCGTCACCAAAGGCCCAGCAGAGACCTTAGTGACGAAAAAAATTTTGGTGACGCATCGTCAGCAAAGGTCCGTCGCTAAAGGTCTTTCGTGACAAAAAAAAAAACATCGTCACTAAAGGGTTGCATTTAGTGACAAAACTTGGAAGTGACGAAATTTAGTGACCAAAAAAATCCGTCACCAAAAGGGGGAAATTGTTGTCACTAAAAGATACAAGTCGTCACTAAATGCGCGAAATTAGTGACGAAAAATAGTCGTCACTGAAAGTGCGACTGGGCAACCGGGCAGTGTGACTGTTTTGGTGACGAGAAAAAATTTCGTCACTAAATTATGCCTTGGTCAACGCCTTTAGTGACGAGCTAGTGACGACCAGTTTTTCGTCACCAATTACTTTTTTCCATTAGTGACGGGAAAAAATTCGTCACTAAATTATGCCTTGATCAATGCCTTTAGTGACGAGCTAGTGAAGACAAGTTTTTCGTCACCAATTCTTTTTAATCATTAGTGACGGAAAAAGTTTGTCACAAAAGAGTTGTTGGATATGCAATTTGTGATGAAAAAGTTTTGTGGCGCTGTTCATTGGTGACGAAATTTTGTCGTCACCGAAGGTTTGTTCTTACTTAGTGAAGAAAAAAATTTGTCACTAAATGGGGTCATTAGTGACAAATTTTAACATTACAATGTAGTTTGTTTTAGTATCATATGACCAATATCACAGTATTGATTGTCACATCATTTATTCTTATAATACATATATCATCGAAGTCGGAAAAGTACTGAACGCAATCATACTAAGCATTGAACATCATTTAAATATATATCTGCAAAAGGGCACAAAACTTCAACTTGTTCAATGCCATAGACAACATTTTAATATCCTACTACTTAAGAAATAAAATATTATCCAAACACCATACAATATTATCCGAATTGTAGCATGAAAATATTATCCAAACATCATACACCCACAAAATAGTAGTGCACACATAATTTCCTTCACATTCTAAAAGGAAAAGCTAGAAGGAATGAAAAAGACCTTGACAACACCAACCAATGGGCCATTTGTAATGCCTTCAATCTATGGATGATTGGCTATGTGGTGGTGAATGCGTCACTGTGATAAGAAAAGTGAAAAACAGTTAATGTTTAAAAATCCATCCAATCCATTCGCACAAATGACTAACTATAGAAACAACAATACCCCATAACTTGAACTCATGACATAATGCAATTATAGAATTGCCCACCAATCAAAGAAAACTAATGTGACCACGAAATGTATCACATACCATAATACAAAATCACAAACCGCAAATTTTACTTATAAACCAACCTTATTAACTAGATATCATTATGTTACATCATCCTTATTGCTAAGAGAAATTTAGAAATGTGCCACGCATCGATTCTAATGATATGCAACCTTTGAGTGTACAGGTGAGATCGTACTAAGGGACCAACATGTTGCGATAACGAAACTCATCTTTATAAGACTCGCATATATATAGAAAAAAGCAACACCCCATAATTATATATCATGACATAATCCAATTTCACCAGTAAATGAAAATAATTATACTACATTCTCCATCAATCAAAGACAACTAAAATAACCATGAAATGTATAGCATAACATAATACACCACGACCAACCAAATATAATGTTTGTATCTCATACACCAACATTGTTAACTAGTCACCCGTATGTTACATAATGTTTGTATCTCATAGAAAAATAGAAATGTCCCATGCGTTGATGATAATGATATGTAATGCACGTATGGACATGCAACAATCCTTATTCGAACATCATGTGTTTGGGATAACCAAGCTCGTTTTCATAAAACAATGATATATACAGAAGCATCAACATCCCATAATTATATCTCATCACATAATACAATTCCACCAATTAACGATAATAGCCATACTAAAATTTCGAAAACTGAAAAAAAAAAAAAGAAACTGACCACCAAATGTATCTCGTGACATAATATAAACCACGAATCGCATATATAAATCATGAACCAACTCATACATCTACGCACCAATATGTTACATAATGTTCATATCTCAGGTACAAAGTTGAAATGTCACATGCATTGCTATTGATATGAATTCTATGAGTAGACATGCAAAAATTCCTTACGATCTCATGTTCTTCGCGATACCTAATCTCATCATCATATGACACTAATATCTACAGAAATAGCAGCATCCTATAATTATATCTCACAACATAATACAATTCCAAGCTATTAACGATAATAATCATATTACAATTCCACCAACCAACGATAACAGAACCGACCAATAAACCATAATCCATTGGCATAACACAATACCACCAATCACCTATGCCAAGCAAAAGAACCAACCCACATATCTACGTACCAATATGTTACATAATGTTCATATCTCAGGTGGATGCTAGAAATGTCCCACACATTGCTAATATTGATATGAAATGTATGAGTATATATGCAACAATCCCTTAAGGGAACATGTTTTCGAGATAACCAATCTCATCATCATAAGTCACTTATATCTACAAAAATAGCAACATCTTATAATTATATCTCATGACATAATACAATTCCAAGCTATTAACGATAATAATCATATTACAATTCCACCAACGAGAGATAACATAACTGACCAACAAACTATAATCCAGTGACATAACCCAATACCATCAATTGCATATGCCAAGCAAAAGAACCAACCCATACATCTACGCACCAATATGTTACATAATGTTCTTATCTCAGGTGGATGCTAGAAATATCCCACGCATTGTTAATATTGAAATGAAATGTATGAGTATACATGCAACAATCCCTTAATGGAACATGTTCTCGAGATAACCAATCGCATCATCATAATGATATAAAACCTATAAAATCTGCACTTACCTCCTTTGACGATTGTTGATTTGTCAAACGAGTTAATTCCGCCAGTAAAAACTGCATTTACTCTTTCATTGCACTCATTTCAGCTTCTACTTTTGCAGGCATGGGTGTATTTTGTTCGACAGCATCATTAGCCCTCTTCCTCTCCACTTCCACTTCACTCTGGAGTCTTTCCAAGGCAACTGCCGGTCTCACCGATTTAGCCCACCCCTACATCTGTCCAGGGATGTGGTGTAGTTTGTTTCGGCATATATCTGCTGGCGAACTTGAAGAAGTAGACTCCTCCTGCCGCAATTCATCCTACATTATGCATTCCAACATTATTTGCCGATTAGCATATATATTTGCAAAAAAATAGTGTATAATTTGGAAGTGACACTCATTTACCAAAGTTCGTTGTGCCTTGTCCGAAACCATCTTTCCCTTATTCCTCGAAAAATGAGCAATTTCGTACGTATCAATTGCAGTTGGTGCTTTTCCTTCCTTCTTTGTCTGTCAAGTGGCCACAAGCACAATACATGTTGTAAGCATGTGTAACATCCCATATATGGGGGGAAAAAAAATGAAACCTATAAAATGCTTTACTAACCAAATCATCCACCCTCCTGGCATTGGAGACTGACCCAATAGCCGTTGGGGTCTCATTAGCAGCCCTATTCACTTTATTGCGTTGGCTAATCCCCTGGAAAATGGTTCCATATGCAAATTGAGTCAAATCCAAATTTATCACTAGTGAAAACAAATGGAGGGGAAAAAGAAAATAAGAATTACTGCCTACGTGACCTGGAAGTTCTCGCTAGCAAATCTCTCACACAGACTAGCCCATTCTTCCTCTTTCACATTCGCTGGCGGATGCCTGAGTGCCTCCTCCTTCGATGGAAATTTTTTAAAGTGAAGATGTAGCCTGTATTGCCTATTTCAGTGTTGGCCGCTAAATTGTGTATTGAAGGCCTTCTTCACTACATCACTCCCATCATAACTTGAATTCTCCTAAACGTTAACAAAAATGACATTAACCTTCAAATATGCATCTAAGTACCCATACCATTCCAATATGCAACAAAAATGACATTAGCATCAAGAAATGATCTCTACGAATTGAACTAACAAATACTAAGCACATAAATACCGTGCACTTGGCCATTATCCCTTCCTTCAGCTCCTGTGGCTGGTTCTTCCAAGTAGTGCCATCGTATTTTGCAAACTGACGTAGAATGCACCCGCTCTTAGTGATCAATTCCTGACTATCAGGTCCCACAAACCGTCCTGCTTTCTCATTCACTTCTATAACAAGAGGAACATCCAAACGGCCCTTTCTCTTACGTCCCAAATTGTGGGTGGGTCCCCTCATAATGGATGTGCCTACATAATTTTTAACACCCATATGCCACAAGAGCCAAATATACATTAATAAAATTGACCACCAAAGGAGAAGCATTCATAAAAATATGCTATGGTGCATCAAACTTTTAAAAAGAAGTGGAATGCGATGAAATTAACTTACCAAGCGAAGTATTTCCCGAAGGTGTACTTGCCGTCAAATCCTACTGATTAGGATTGGTCCCCTCAGACGGTTCATGAGCATCCTCCTCACCAGTATGTTCAGTTGCTGTCGGGGTACGTTAAGCCTCTTCTGTATGGCCCTCTAACATCAACGTCAACGATCGCCTAACGCCAGTAGGGTTTGTCGACAACATACCCGAGTCATCAGTGTCCTCGTCTCGAAGTTGGAAAGGAGGATTTGGCCTTTGTGGCGTTAGCCTGGCACTTCGCCGAGGAGGCACGAGTTCTGGATGGCTTTCCTGACTTGGCATTAGGCGCGCCCTTCTGCGCGGGGATGCACCAAGTGGAGAAGCTTCTGTATTCTTTCCTTTATCTGGAGCGGAAGTTCCCTTTTTTCCCATCTTCCCCTTGCCTGGCCCAACCATCTGTTCATCAACAAATAAATATTAGTCCCATTAAGAATTTCCTAACAATAAGCTTCAATGTTTATAAGCTAACCAAATGTAGCTAACAACAAACATGCATAACCAAGAACTTTGTACTAAGTACCATGTTGGCATACCATTTGAAACAGAAGATAATGGCTAAAACATTTAGAGGATATAAAGACACAGCATAACTTTGGAAACACCACACATGTTGAGTTTCACACATACAACACTCACTCTTTGTTTGGAAAATACAACTACACATGGAGGAAGAGGCATTTGGACCCTATTCTGACTCAGAATACCCATCTTCCCCTAACTCATCTTCCGGTTCAGAGGATTCAGAGTCTACTATGTCTTGTAAACCATCATCATCAATGAATGATTGATCCAGGGATCGCCTAGCCTGTGGAGATCCAAAATGGACATCATTAGCAATTTCTGCATCAACCAATGTAAAAGTCTCTGTATCCCTCGTCAAGGATGGCATCTCTATATTCAACTCAACAACAAGATTGAAACTTGGATCCTTTTCTTGATGCACTTCTTCTTCTTGGAACACCTCAATGTTTTCTGGAATATCATACATCCTACGAGGAGTTACACTTTGCACAACATGCCAATTGTTGCATAGTTTTAGATCAGCCACATAAAATACCTGCCTAACTTGAGATGCAAGTATATATGGCTGATCTATGTACCATTTTCTAGCAATATTTACGCTACTCAGACCACTTTCCTCATCAATTTGTCGGCCGGTCGCATTAGTTAGACTAAACCAATCACACACAAAAACCAACACTCTCTTTTGCGCACCTAGATATTGAATTTCTAAGACATCTTGCAGTACCCCATAGAAATCAATTATATTGTTCCCATGTTCTCCCTGTACTGAAACTCCAGAATTTTGAGTTTTTCTATTCCTTTCATGACCTTGGGTGTGAAATCTATACCCATTAACCACGCATCCCGTGTATCGATTTACTTGATGCAGTGGTCCAAATGACAAAGTTCGAATCTCATCCGCAAATGCGTGTGGATCACGGCCAACCTACGTATAGAAATTAAAGAGACATTAGGGAACTTCATTATATGCAAGTACATTCTTTGAGTGAAGTTTGTGGCAAACTTACACGTTCTCTGAACCATAATCCAAATTGATTATTGTGCCTTTCATCCACATTGTCACTACCTTCTTTTTCGAGGAGGAGTTTATGTTCGCTATAGGCACCCACGTAGTAATAAGAGTAAATACACATGGTATTATTGATAAATTAACATAAAAAAAAGTGTGAGAAATGAACGTACTTGATTAGCTCCTCTATTTCGTCACAGTTGTTTAGAATGTATGAATGAATCCTGGCCAATTCGCCCTCACTAAGCACACACCATTGCGAGCCCCCCAATGGCCTACCTCTACTTGCGAAAATAGAAATCTCACCATTACTATCTACCATCTCGTTGTTTCTAACAACCCTATTGAAGCTAGTCTCAACATCATTCAAGTACATAGAACAAAATGTTAAGCATTCTTTGTCTATGTACCGCTCAGCAATACACCCTTCCGGTCGAGCTTTATTCTAAACATATCCTTTAAAAGTCCCCATTTGTCTGGAAAAATTACTGAGATTAGTGAAAGAAAAAAATTTGAATATAAGAGAATATGCTAAGGCATTTAGATAAATTGATTACCTCTCAAATGGGAACATCCAACGATATTGGGGTGGACCACATATCCTTGCTTCATACGGCAAGTGTGTCAATAGATGAAGCATGATGTCAAAGAATGATGGAGGAAACAATCTTTCCAATTTGCACAATAGTGAAGCAATTTTCAACTCTTCTCTTTCAAGTACATCTAAGTTTGTACCCCGCGCACATAACTTTTGCACAAACTCACTAAGTTCGTACAGAATCAGTCGAACTTCCTTTGTGAGAGAGGACCTAATTGCCATCGGAAGAACACGTTGCACGAACACATACAAGTCGTGACTTTTCAAACTCGACAAATGCAACTCTCCCCCTTTTATGCATCGAGATATGTTCGACGCAAAACCATCAGGGAACTTCACTGATGTTATGAAGTTAAAGATTTTCTGCTTTTCATCTTTTGTGAAATGGTAGGAAGCCATGGGCATGATGAATGAAGTCCCCCGTGGTTGCAAATGCAACTCTCTTTTCAACTCCTGATCCATCAAATCCCTACAAGATTTCCAAGTGTCCTTGGTCTTACCCTTAATGTCGAATAATGTTGCAACCACACTCTCAGTCACATTTTTCACCACATGCATGATGTCTAGATTGTGTCTCAACTTCAGGTCTACCCAGTACGGAAGGTTGAAGAACATGCTCTTTTTAGACCACATCGCAACATGACTTCACGCTTACGCTTACTCCTATTGACATTAGTTGATGATTCACCAAATGCATATGATCCACTAACTGACATCTCAACATCATGAAGGATCTCATGACCCGATTTGGGTACTACTGGATAGCGAAGGTCTACCATCCCATCACAAGATCTTTTATCCATTCGCCATTCGTGGTCCAATGGTAAAAACCTACAATGTCCTATATAACAAATTTTCTTACTGTGATGCAAGTAATGAGATGAAGTCTCATTCATGCAAACTGGGCAGGCATTATAGCCTTTGGTACTCCAACCAGAGAGCATACCATATGCGGGAAAATCATTTATGGTCCACAGGAGAGCGGCACATAATGTGAACTTTTCTCTTTTGTGAGCATCATACGCATCGACACCAGTTCACAACTCCTTCAACTCATCAGCCAAGGGTTGCAAAAAGACATCAATACTCTTTCCGGGAGATTTGGGTCCAGGAATTAGAGTTGACATGAATATGAATGGATCCTTCATGCACCTCCAAGGAGGAAAATTGTACAGGACAAGAAAGACAGGCCAAACACTATATGCATTGCTTAGGTTGCCGAAAGGATTGAACCCATCAGTGGTAAGACCAAGTCTAACACTACGAGGGTCACTTGCAAAAGAAGGAAACACTCTATCAAAGTGTTTCCATGCTTCACTATCTGCAGGATGCCTAAGGATGTTACCATCTTCTATTCGCTTCTCTTTATGCCACCTCATGTCAGAAGCTATCTCCTCATTAATGAACAACCGTTGAAGCCTGGGTTTTAGAGGAAAGTACCGAAGAACCTTACGGGGAACATTTGAACCCTCGGCCATGAATCGAGACTCATTACACTTAGGATTTGGACAAGTTGTGAGGGATGCATACTCATTGCGAAACAAAACACATTCATTGACACAAGCATGAATTTTTTCACTTTAAAATCCTAAATCCCTTATATATCTTTTACACTCATAGAAATTCTTTGGAATGGAAGCTGAATTTGGAAGGGCTTTCTTGAATATGTCAAGAAGAAGATCAAAAGATTTGGCTGTCCAACCACTAGTAGTTTTTAAATGTAAAAGATTCACAATAAAAGAAAATTTGGAAAAATTTTGACACCCTGGATACAGGTTCTACCGGGCATCATCTAATAATTTACGAATAGACTCTGCAGTACTATCTAAATTATTCGACGATCCATGACCAGTTTCCCAATTTTCACCCCAATTACTATGGCCTATGTCATGCAACATGTTATCAAGATTATCTCTATAACCCACATCTTCATCACCCTCATTCTCATCAGTTTGTAAGTGTTCATCGTCTAAAACATCATCGTACTCCTCACCATGATAAATCCAATTCACATAACCCGGACAGATCCCTTTATGCATTAAGTGAAAGAACACAGTATCTCTATCATAAAGGCGGAAATTGTTGCAAGATTTACAGGGGCATGGAATTTTTTCCGATCCCTCTTTCGCACGATATGCAAATTTTAAGAACTCTTCCACCCCTAACTTATAGCGTATGTCTTTTAATCTGTGAGCAATTCTCAACCATGACTTGTCCATTACCTATAATCAATTCATTCAAACATTAGAGCACACAACAAATGGGATTAATCGTTTGCTCCCATCGTTTTTGGTTCACAAGCATGAATATGACCCATTTTATTATTTTGCACTCACACGCATACATGCACAAGTAATACGTAAAAAAACAAACAAATCAACCATAAGAAAAGTAAACCATCGGCCTTGAATCCTAAATGCACATCACAATAATATTAATCAGTACCCTTAAAGATTCCACTGCCACCATCATTATGCATATATCCAGAAAACAGCACACCAAAACGAGTTAAAAATGAGCCCAACAGTAAGGGTGAACGGCAGTAATGCAATTAAGATCCCCCAAAGAATAATAAATCCTTTAAAAAATCTATGTTTAATCATTTCTCACATAGTAATTTCAACTTAGCGGAAGTGATTATCTAGTTATTTAGTAGAAAAATATTTCCATCTCATGTAACCCGGAATTCATGATGAATCCTCTTCTTATTTTTATGAAAATGATGGATCCTCTTCTAAAAAAGTCAAGAAAAAATGATCCAAAAGGAATTAAATTAAAACAATGAAATAAAATCGCATCTCATCCAAATCGTGTATTGCAACAATAAAATGTTAAACCAAATACACGTATTACATAATTTGGGAGAATGTTGAACCGGTGTCAAACTCAAATAAAGCCTCTCCATTTTCAACACCCCTAAAAATCCACATTTATTAGCTATGAAGAACTTTACTACCTCATATTAAGACTTTTGACGGGAAAATTAAGATTGTATTTTTATTTTTGTCTCTCATCCCATATTATTATTTACAAAAAAAAAACCTATAAATCATAAATCTCATCCAAATCCCCAACGACAATGCTAAACAACAAATCTAAGCAAAAGAATGATCCACATGATGTAATCAAACTTCATTTAAACAATGTGCAACAATTTGCAAAAGAAAAAAAAAACAGAAAGTGAGACATGGAAATTCCCTTCTGAACATCCAATATGTTACAAATATGGAACTCAAAAAACAACTGACCGATTTATTTTTCCCCTGGTTTGCGAAACAGATCGGTCGACGGGCCTTCGCTGGTGCTTGAATCCTAAATGCACATCACGATAATATTAATCAAGATCTTTGAACAATCCAAATGCCACAATCATTATGCATATATCCGAAAAACAAAGACACCAAAATTGCTAAAAAATGACCCCAACAATCCAACAATCACAGCCCTAATCACATAGTCGTGTTCAATTTAGCAGAAGTGATTATCAACCTATTTAATAGAAAATATTTCCATCTCATCTAGAAAGAAATTTATTGTTTTCCAAAGTCATCTTTTTTTCTTTTCTGTTTTGGGACAAAAATATATGTATACTACATTACGCTAGTATTGCGAAACTACTCTCGCACGCAAATGTTATAGATTGATTGATGGAACCGACCCATAAGAATTGTCTATTTTTTTTTTTTGAGTGATGTGCTGAAAGCATATGTGAAACAAACAATAATCAAAACACTTAAGCAATATTCCATTTGAGGACTTAACCATTATTTTTTCTTTTTATTTCTAAACTCAAAAGAAACTTGATTTTACTGATTTCTCAAAAATTGAGAATAGAAACAGAGAAACTAAAGTCAATCTCTAACAAAAGCCATTCACTTTCTTTTCTTTTTTCTTTTTTTTTTTGACCAAGGAGAAAGATGTTCCAGATGGAGTGCCTCATATGCTTGAAACAGGATGGAATCATTTCCTTATCTGTGATATATCTAGTACACTTATGAGTATGATGAAGCAGGAGATAGTGAGAAAACCTTTCCAGTTACTTTTTTCTTCTCTATAGACAGGATTGCTCCGTAAACTCTTCCTTCGATGCTAAAATGATGGCTGCAGGAAACAACCAATTACATTTGTAGCATTAAACCTCCCATAGACCATTGATACTTGATAAATTACACCATGCACAAAAAGAAAAATTCACAACCATTTTAGCTCATGAAAACAGCATAACGACACATGTACAAACTTTCAGTTTAAGGCAATGGAAAAACATTCCTCCTGAGACCAAATAATGAATAATATCCAAGGCTATTGATTTCCGCTAAATAGGATAAACATCTTCCATATATGGGTTATAAGTCATAGACACTAAGAGAATTTATCCCATCCCTCGAGTTTGAAATAACAGCTTTCATGCTGCATGTAGTCATTTAATTTTAAATGGAAAAAAGTTCATATTTCAATCACAAACGCTAGAAAATTATAAGAATCAGGTGTTTATGAGATTGTCTATTCAACACACTCAATATTCCTATTACTCCTTGTAAACAACAGTATTTAAGCAACATACACGCTTAGTCAATATGAATCAGGGTAAAACAAAAGAAACACAGCAACCCACAAAATAATGCGATTGTGCAGTACATCACAGTATTATTTTGCTAGTTTAATTGTGGAACATATTAAGTTTGATAATTCCCATCCAAAAAACTAGTGTGCCTACCAAACTAAGGAATGATGAAATTGAAAATATTTGTTTTCAGAATAGCTAAAATAGAGACAACATCAAACAGGTAACTGTTATCCAACTTTGAAGCACTTACATATGTAGGAACATTTAATAAAATAGAGTAATTAGGCAATCGTATCACAAGGTAAAATTAGGAAAATTCAATGAAGGTAAATGATCCAATATTTTCACAAAAAAAAAAAAGAATATAAAAGATTTTTTAAAAAACAAAAGCCCAACAATTGAAGATTGAATGCAACAAATATAGATACATACCTCAACTTCCAACTTGTAGAATGTATTTACTAGTACAAAATCCGGTGATGGAGAGGCAGTCGCCGGGGGGAAGAAAGGGGAAAATGGAAAATGGAGGGGAGGAGGGCTGTCGGCGGGAGAAAAAGGGAGAAAATGGAAAAGAGAGGGGGCCAGTCGGCTTGGGGGAAGAAAGGGGAAAATGGCAAATGGAGAGGAGGGGGGCTGTCGGCGGTAGGAGAAAGGGAAAAATGGAAAAGGGAACAAAAGGGGTTAGGGTTTGTATTTTTGTATTAAGTGTAAATATTTTTTAAAATGTGTTTATTTTCTCAAAATATGTTTATTTCTTTCAATTGCATCCTTAATGTTTTAATACAAAATTTAGTCAATTAGTATAACATTTTATATTAATATGATTAATTAATAAATCTATACATATTATTTTCTCTATTTTTTTCAATTATTTTAATTTATTTTTAAATAATTTGTACATTTTTTAATAAATTTCTTTTTTTCTTTTCTGATTTAATATATTAATATTATTATTAAAATTTTAATATATAATTATCAAAATTATAAATATGTTAATTTGTTCAATTCTTATATTATATTTAATCAATTCTAATATATGAGTAAAACTAATATAAATACATGTCATATGTAATAGTAACACAAATCAATTGGTCAAATACTCAAAACACTAGCATTTAGTTAATTAGCTCCATAATCTTATATATATTTTGATAAAGTACATAAAAACAAGATATGAAGTAATAATTTAATGAAAAAATTAATAAAGTTTTTAAGATTAGTATATATGAAACACTAGGACCATATATCTTTCAATAAAGGACATTCAAGTGCTTCTGTGTTTTCTTGAGAGTTAAAGCATTAACATCTATTCTCCAATGGTTGTTTTATGGAAATGTATAATGTCACAAAGATTATTAAAATAACAAAATGGTGTCACTTTATAGAAGAACATTTTGTTTGTTATTTAACTTAATTTCATTCAAAATTATAAATATGTTTATTTCTTCAATTCTTATATTATATTTAATCAATTCTAATATATGAGTAAAATTAATATAAATATGTGTCATATGTAATAGTAATATAAATCAATTGGTCAAATGTTCAAAACACTAGCATTTAGTTAATTAGCTCCATAATCTTATATATATATATATATATATATATATATATATATATATAACACTTATTATATGTATAAATATAACTCAATGTAATTTGTATGAATGATGAACCATACACTTTATATGTATAGATATAACTCAATGTAATATATATATATATATATATTTTTATTGAGATAGAAATCTAGAGTGCAACCCCTTAATATTACTTTTCTTTTTTTGGAAATTGAGCGACATTGTTTAGTTGAAGATTTGGAAGTAAGATAAAAACTCTTAGAGTTAATAAGTTTGATTGAAATACAGAGTAAAAGTGAGTTTTAACTGGAAAAAAAAAATAGTACCGATGTTGCTTTTGGATATATGCTAGGGAAATCTAATGAAAAAAATAAAAAATAATTAAATGCCATAAACCCTTTACTTGGAAAATAAATTAAATAATATTTTGTATTTTGATTTTGACAAGATTAGCTAGTAGTAAATGGGAAAGAGTAAAATAATTTAAAAGTAGTATTAAAGAGTTAAATATATTCCAAGTGCCTTTATCTAAGAATTTAAAAGGAAAGATATAAATTCAAAATACTACAATTATTCTAATCCAATCAATTAAACTAGAGGGCAAGGAAATATTATGTTGCATATTTGTTGGGGGTGAATAGAAGTAATAGCTTGTGGCAAAAGTATAATTAGAATGAGGAAATAGACATAAATAAAAAATGGATAAATGAAGTTCTTAATTTCAAGTGGTACTTTTTTTTTTTCTAAATCAACTTTGCTACATATTTACAAGTGACAAATACTAAATATAAAAATTAAAACATGAAATAATATTAAAAATATATAAAGGACGGGATCGGGTTTTTTCGGGTTCGGGGATCGGGTTTTCGTCGAAACCGAAAATCCGGGGTCGGGTTCGGGGCGGGAATAGGTACCCCCATACCCGCCCCGAACCCGAGCCCGGGTTTCATTCCCATCCCTGAACCTGAACCCAAGCCCAAACCCGTCGGGTCGGGGGTAATTTGCCATCCCTAGTCAAAGATATATTTCAAAAAGATTTCAAAATGTCCTTAATGAGATAAAATATATTACAATTGTGTCTTCATATAGAATACTCTTAATGAGGAAATTAGTGGTATAAAATGAGATGTACCAAAAAAAGAGTCTAGTTTCAAAAGTCAAAACCAATTTTTTAACAAAATTTCCAAAATATCTTTAATGAGATAGAATACATTAAAGGGTGTATTAATATACAATACCTTTAATGAGGAAACTGGTGGTATAAAATTAGTTGTACCTCTATTTGGTTGACTATAAATAAAAAGTTGTACATTGGTGAAACCAAACTCTTTTTTTTGGAACAAATGGAGTATAAATGTATTTTACTACTTTTATTATATATTGTACATCTAACTATATATGTACATGTATTAACCACTACTTATGTTATAATATTATATTAGTGACTGTAACTAGTTTGAAACTACATATTTTTTATTTCTAATTTTCTTATAAAAAAATATAGTTCGTAATAAATGGCAAAACTTTTGATTACCATTAATCGATGGTGTATTTTAATACTAACAAAACTTATGTGTGCAAATTCATAAATTTCAAGGTATTCTAGTATAATTATTTTAAATTAAGAGCCATAACATGAATAAGCTAATGACTCTCAACCCAATAAAGAATATACTTAGTTCAATTGTTATTCTTAACCAAAAAAACTAATTAGTACTAATCAATACTGTATTCTACTACTAAAAAGAATGTGTGATTAAAGTACAACTATATGGACAAATAAAATGTTAAGGTGTCATAGTATAATTATTAGAAATTAAGAGTAATAATATAAGTAAGCTAAGTTTGGCATAAGGAAGAATATGTTTAGTCCAATCATTATTCTTAGCAAAAGAAATTCAATCATAATTATTGAGTGTATATAAAAAAGACTCAATTCTTGAAGTAAAATAATGTAGGCAAATTCATATATTAGGGTGTATTAGTGCAATTATTAAAAATTAAGAGTTATAAATTTAAAAAGTTAAGTTTGGCCCGATGGATAAATTACATAATCCAATCATTATTTTTAACCCAATAAGTCCAACCAAGGAATAATATGCTTAGTCATATAATTATTCTTAACCAAGGAAATCCAATCATAATTAATTGAAGGTATATCTTAAAAAAGTAATGTAGGCAAATTCATATACCTTAGGGTGTCTTAGTGCAATTAGTAAAAATTAGGAGTCATAAATTTAAAATCTTCAATTTTGCCCAATAGATAAATAATATAACACAATCATGATCCTTAGCCCAACAAGTCAAATAATTATATAAGTTGTTGCAAATTAATTTAGGCCAAAATATTTTATTCAATCTATCCCTAATTATATGCCCAAGTACATATATTGTTATTAAATCCTATAATTTTTAATTTCATTACACACTAAAACAAATCTTTTATATATCAATATTTAATAATATTATACATTAAAACTTTATATATAGAAATATGAATTAAAATATTATTACTATTAGGGTGTCATTGTATAATTATTAAAAATTAAAGGCAATAATAAAAGGCATCCATTTTGGTAACGACAGGAATTTCGTCACTAAAAACCATCCAATTGGTGACGACCATAACTTCGTCACCAATGGTTGAACTTTTCGCTTTTAGTGACGAGAGTGTTTTTTTGTCACCAATGTTTTGTCACTAAATGTGTCATACTGGCGGGAAACTTCCCGCCAAAGTCTTTACTGACGAAATGGTGACGAGTATTAGTCACTTGTCACTAAAGATGGTGAGATGGTGAAAATTTGGTGATAACTTGAGTTCTTGTCACTAAAGGTGGCATTTGGTGACGGAATTTTTTTTCCGTCACGGTGGTTTCCGTCACTAAAGGGGGGTTTTTATTGTAATGGTCCTTGACATATATTCTATTAAAACTGCCAATGACTACCAAGATTTTATAATCAATTAATATCTTCAGTGACCCTTAATAGTGAATTAAGTACAAAAAATCTCCAATCCTACTTGAGTGATTACAGAAGAAATCATTGTATTTAACTCCGAGATGGGCATGTCACCTGCCATCTCTTATTCTTCATCTATCCCTTGTACCTCTACTCTTGGTGAGTTCTCTCCTGGGCTATAGAAATAGAATGTTTTCTATTTACTACCAACTTTGGTAGCTTTCTTGGTGACCTTTTCTTTGTTACCGACCATCTTTATTCTCTTTCTTGGTGGTTAGTTCTCTTATCTCAACGACTCTCTTAGGCACATTTCTTGCTGCTTTGTACTTGCTAATGTAGAGGTCCCCTTCCCAAGATCATTGCTACTAGGCAATGTTTTGGAAAATGTTGTAGCTTCATTATTGTCAAGGTTACCAGCGAACTTAGCCACAGCAAAAGAAATATTATGTGATCTACGAGTACTACACAGACAATCCAGTATATAGATAATAGGGTAAATTGCATGTACCCTCCTTGAGGTTTTTTTTTATTGCCAATCAGACCTTAATATTTGTCAAAATTACCAATACCCCCCTGAATCTTAAAACGTTTAACATTTATCCCTTGACTCTGTTATGAAAAGTACCGTAATAGTAAAAAATTTCAATATTTGGACAAAATTACCCCTCATACTCCAGTTATTAATTTGTATAAAAACAATACTTATAACTGGCATTTACCCAATAAATAAAAGCAAAAAATTATACATATTCACTTGTATCAAAGGCAGAGTACGCATGAAGAAAATAGAAGTAGAAGGTTGACTTGTATCAAAAAATTCGAATTAATTGAAAAGTAAAAATAAAATCTATCAATGAAGAAATAAGGTATGGTATGTATGAAAAAAAGAAATATATGTATTTTTATTTTTGTTGGTTTGGTGGATTTGACTATGAAATGAATTTTAGAAATTTTTATACTATACTTTCTTTCTTCGTTGATAGATGTGTTTTTTATTCTTCAGTTAATTCGAATTCTTTTATACAAGTCAACTTTTTACTTCTATTTTTTTCATGCATACTCTGCCTTTGATAAAAAACAATGTGTATAATTTTTCCTTTTATTTTTAAGGTAAATGTCAATTATAAGTATTTTTTTATACAAATTAATAGCTGGAGTATGAGGGGTAATTTTGTCCAACTATTAAAATTTTTTAATATTACGATAGTATTCATAATGAAGTCTGGGGTCAAGGGGTAAATATTAAAAGTTTTAAGATTCAGGGGGGTATTGGTAATTTTGACAAATAGTAAGGTTCGATTGGTAGCAAACAAAAAAACCTTATGGGGTATATGTAATTTAGCCTAGATAATATATCAATAGTCCTTTCCTTTGTCTTTTTTGCTTGGTTGGCCCTGAAGCTTTATGTCTGACTTCAACTATGGACAGATTCAAATTAAATTCCACCAGTTTTTCTTGAAAAATTTCCCAATCCTTTTCTCTTTGAGTTCTATATACTCTTGCCTTGGGGGCTATGTTTATTTTGACTCTTAAAGGTATCATTTGCCTCCCTGTAGTGCCACTCTATCTCTATTTTACAAGGGCCAGTCTTGAAAAAAATAACTCTGTTTCCAGTCATAGAAGGTGATGAGCTTGTCCAACTTATTTCCAACCTTAGAAAAAAGGTGAAATATCTTATTGAGTTTGCGGACTTCATTATATAATAAAAGTATCTTAATAGGTTCACTGAACTCTAAATGTAACCATCTCGACATAATACTTCAAAGCCTATGATCATCCTTATCAAGTTCTGTGCTAGTTGCCTTAGAGCTATGTGGTAATAAGTCAGGATGTCAGATATTAGGTGGTAGAGAGGGGACTCAAACCCACTTTTAACTGGTCTTCATACACCGCCCCATACCCTATAGAAGGTTGGCAGTGTCTTCATCTTAGATTGTCCTTATCAAGTTTGATGCCAGTTGTATTCTCTAAGTATGTGACATTTTCTTTTGTAGCCTCGGAGCTCTAACTCCCTTAAACCAAATGCCATAGTCTCAACAGTCAAGATGTACTTTTTTGAGTAAGCTACTAGCATCTTAAGGATTAATGCTTCATCCCCACTCTCACTACCATTACTCTTCACCAATGAGATTTCTCACATACTTTCTACCATTTCTAGCATTTTCCCTTCCACCTACTAACTTTATTCTAGATTTCTTCTTATCTATTAGGTGAATCCTTTGTTTCCCTTCTTCTTCATTGCTAATGTGGTCTAAGGAACTTTCACTCTCATTTTCCAATACTTCACTGGAATACCTGCAAGATCTAATTTCTAATCTTGAAGAACCTTGAGAAAATAAATCAGAAGCGAACACACTTGTTTTGGGTTGATGTCATTGGCTGGTTGCTAGTTGAAATGGGTTCCTTACTGATTGACGCTTCGATGACTTCTTATTTTGTAAAGATTTAGTGCCTCACTTTTCTCTTTCTTTGATGGTTCAAATGAATGCTGAGAATTAGTTCTTGCATGCTTGTGTTGAAATCGGAAGACCGATGATCGCCTACTTTTGATTTGACAATAGCCTATGTCATGTCTTTTCAATTTATTATAAGTTGTGCGTTGTGCTCAAAAAAGTGCATTTTTCTCGGGGTT
The DNA here is from genome assembly GCA_020080225.1 of Gynochthodes officinalis. NCBI lineage: Eukaryota > Viridiplantae > Streptophyta > Magnoliopsida > Gentianales > Rubiaceae > Gynochthodes > Gynochthodes officinalis. The sequence continues at coordinate 17,352,247 of CM034621.1, read as the reverse complement.
AGTTGAGATTATTAGTTGTAGTGTGTTTAGTTGATAGTGGGCATAATTTTTTATGTTTATCTCTTTGGCAACGGTAAAGCCTCGACCTAACTAGTCATGCCAAGGCTTGGGGGGAGGGGGGGAGCTTTTGAAGAGTACCGGACCTCATATAAGAAAAACCCATGAAAGGTTTCGTAAGTGATAACGATAATGCTATTAGAAGGTATATGAGTATTGGCAATTTCATATTCCTTTAGGAACACATTCCTACAATTTCAAAGTTTAGGTATAAATACATCATGGTCATGCAACGCAAAAACCATAATTCTAGCATTTTGATCCTTTAGCTAGCTCAAAAACCCCTAGCACTAACTTAAATATCAAAGTATTTATGTCGGGAATAATTCTAGCATTTTGATCCTTTAGCTAGCTCAAAAACCCCTAGCACTAACTTAAATATCAGAGTATTTATGTCGGGAATAATTCTAGATCTATTTTTTAGGCCTAATCTAACAAAATTAGAGATTAGAGTGATTCTAATTTATAGAGATTTATAATAGTCAAATTGACATATCTTTTTCACCTGCTGCAACTACTCTCCTATATATCTGTTAGGCTACAACACCAACTAAAGTCTCAACATATTTGTCATCTATATGTACAGAATTAAAGCTGTAACTTCACTTAATTTAAGACGAGGCTTCACTTCACAAATATTTATACTAATGTTTAATGGTGATACTATAATAATTAGATACATATAGAATTTAATATTGCATAATGTAGAAATGAAGTCAACCTAAATAACATTCATGCTAGGGTGCAACAATATGAAGTTATATTACCTTCGGTTTGGGGTTTACTTTTTAACATCTAAGTAGTTAAATTCAAAAGGCATATACATAGTAGCACTTGCTTTTTTTCGCAATTTAAACAACATGGTTGGACTATTTGTTGCATCCCATTTGCTATTTTTTATGTTGCCTCAATTGAATAATTCTTTTCTATTTTTTTTAGAAGAAAAGAGATATTTTCATATAACATCGAAAACAAAATTGAACAGGATTTGATAGTATCATAGTTTATCACTCCGTCTAAACTTAAAAGTTATGGTATTTTGCGAAGGTGTTCACATGATGGCTGTGCTTAGATTTGCTTTATTTTTTCATATAATTTTTTTGCAAATAACTTTCTCAATATAATCCATATTCTTTTCGTAAAATGTGCAACACAATAGCATGCATAGTACATATGTTATAAACTTATTGATTTTTCAAATTAATGTAATGAATTGTTCTTACCAAGCACTAGCCACATATGTTTTTGGGATTGGTGGTTTAAGGTTTATGTTGGTGCCACTTCATATACAGACATATTTTTTTAGTCTGTGCATAAAATGAACATGTGTGTAATAGAGAACTATTTTTGGATACAAAGAGGATGCATGACCATAAAGTTACTGACTTTCACTGCAAGAAGAATCACATGATTTGCATGAGCTAGTTTCATTACCTTTGTGAATTCATGTGACACGTGATTATCCTGCATATTGAGAATCATTGGTATACATCTACAAATCAAATTTTTATTGTGTCATTTGTAAAGAGTTTTTGAAAATGGTAAGCGTATTAACAAAATTGTTTCTCAGGTTATGGTTAAAATTCTTATTCTTGGTTAATAATTACAAATTCTTCAAGATTCATAGGGTTGTTCGATGATCTAACTAGTTTTGTTTTAAGTGCTTCAATAATTGTGCAAATCGCATTTGATATATGAATTACAAAGCATTAAATAGTCCTTAGCATGGTTGTTAAACTCTCGATTTTACTTGTATGTTTTTACGATTTTACGAGTCAAAACTAAGTGTCCGAGTTAAAACATAGGTAAAATCTTAAATGGGGTGAAATCTTATGATTTCACTTTCCGAAACTTAGAATCTGACGATTTTAAGATCCGATTACTCCAAAAGAAGATGAATGACTTGGTTTTTGTGATGTACAATTTGAAGTTGAAGGATAGAAAAGTTCGAAGTTTTGAAGAAAGCTTTGATGATCTAGCATCTGATGATGAGTGGATAACTGAGAACCTTAATGATGATGATGATCCAATTGAAATTAATCCTTTGCATGTTCTTAATAGTGCAGGTGCTCCTAGTGAAGACAATTTGGCTTTAGATGCTAGTAGCAGTGGTGCAACACTTAATGAACCTATAGATCTTTCTAGGTGTGATTGATAATATTCTCTAAATGAAATTTGTGTACTTTTATAAGTTTAAACTGGTCAATAATTTATAAATTTAAGATATATTATATATAATATATTTATTAAATTATTTTTCATAACTGGTAGAATTTTACAATTTTACAATCCGATTTTACGATTCGATTTTTTGGACCCTCCACCGATTTTACGTAAAAACTTGATTTTAACAACCTTGGTCCTTAGTTGGTACTCTTGACATATATCCAAGTTTGATTTTATTAAAAAGTTTAAAATTTTCAAATACTTATAAAATCTTTCATTGTCTTGCTCCATAAGTTTATCAAACTCCCTAGATGGCGTTAGCAAATATCATTCAACTATTATTAATTCACTATTTACCATGTACTTCTTGATGTAGGTATCTCCTTTTGAGGTTAGCGATAAAGCTATGGTACCACTTTAATAATTATTTTTAATGATGTTTCTTACTAATGCATTCCCAATATAATATGTTTCCTAGTGCTACAACAAGTTGTTGATTTTTCCCACATCATCATTATACACAAATACTTGAATGGTGTTTTTTTTTTTAAGAAATTTATAATTTTTGAGGTAGTTTTAGTTATTTCTTCTCTATAGCAGAAGTAAATTTTATGTAAAAAAGTAAAGAATACCTATTTATTTGGGAAAATATATCTTTGAAAGTCTTAGATGCTATTTTGAAAATTCTTGTTTTCTCAATCACTATTAAATATGAGTACCAATTTTTATTTCCAACAACCAAATTCATAATGTAGACACATTTATTATCCATCCTTCATAGAAAAATGTTTTAAACTTCAAAAGTTTATCCTACAATAAAAAACAAAATATAAGTTAGAAAATCCTAAGATAAAACATTAGAAATTTAGTAAGTTCGATTTGTAAGAAATATCACCTTCATAGACGACACGTGTGATTCTACATATACATCTCTATGTATATGTAGATGAAATTTTCATTTATAATGACATTTTAACTCCTAGCATTCCAATAATCATATTCTTAATAAATCTCATAATGTATATGTTTTTATTATTAACAATAGATCTCACAATATAAAGTTTTCGTCCATACACAGAGACATTATAGGATTATAACTATTTGATAACATAGAGCAAAACTCAGAGTAAAATATCAAGAAACCAATTGTCAGACTTGTAATTTGTAGCATTAGATTACAAGAATGCATCCTTTATTACATTTTGTGAATGATCTATATGTTTCATTTTTTATTTTATTTTTATCAATTAACTCAATTATTGTAAAACTCATAAATATTCTAAATTATGAGGCCAAACCAAAAGGAATTGAAAGTTACCATCGGTGTCTATTTCTTTCCTTTAATTAATGGCCCATCATTCTAGTTTTCGAAGTTTTGTACTATATATCTCATTTGTTAAGTCTTACTAGAAGTGCTAATGTAAATCCCCATCGTTACCATCACTACATCACTTTAAATTTCAATCTCTTGCTACTACTGATATCTTTTAGTGAAAGATGGAAAGGAGGCTTTGAATAGAATGTTTGTTTAAGCATAAAAATCAATTGAACAGCCCCCAATAGAAAAATAAATGGAAAGGAAAACCTAATATTAGAAGATAAAAAATTAATTGAACACAAAATTTAATAGGATGTCATATTGTTTTCCTCACTTGCTAACTATGTAAAGGTTGGTGATAAAAGGTTTCTAACTACTATCAATGTTAATATAATAAGTGGAGATAAGGATAATAAAAGTGAGAGGATAAAAAAGATATTAAAACTTATAGTTCTAACTGAAGTTAATACTAATGGTAAGATTCAGGATGACGAGGTATCAACTAGTGGTGCTTTAATAGCATTGATGAGTTAGTAAATAAAAAATGAATCGTGATTGTTGAAAGTTTGGTTATTTTCACTTTACCTCGCTAAGATTTTATTTAATCTCAATTTGTCACCCCCAATTTGATAAATAGGTATTTTTAATCCATATAATGATTTTCATTAAATACTTAGGTGTGACAATTTTGGCTAATTGAAAAGGATAATATTACCCTTTAACTAAAGTCTAGTAAACCTTTTATTTATTTAGACATCACTTATTTAATGATATTTAATATAATTTTTTGAATTTTATTCTTTTAATATCCTATATGATGATCACATAAAAAATTAAAATAAATAAAATATTAATTCAACATAAAAAATAATAAATTTGCTTAAGCCTTTCAAGTAGCAATGAACTTATTCTTCTTTTTAGCCACTTCTCTCATTTGAACTATGATGATTACTTACACGAAAACCTAAATATGATGGCTAACAGCAAAAAGATTGAAAGAAAAAATTGGAAAAGCTCAAATCTTTCCTATAGATAGTGCCAATTGATGAGCCTATCCCACTGGCATTAGCACCCTGATGTACGTGTAGCCCGAGCACCTGCAATACAAGCTTTCAACCCTGCAAAAAACTCGAATTCCTAAGTATCGATTTAGGTATATTGTGTGCTATTAACGAGTTTATTGAAACTTGCAAAATTAATCACCAGCCTCTAGTGATTACAAATTAAATTTGTAGCGATAGTGGACTAGGTCAAATTTCATGGGAATCGAAAGCATGGTTCTAAACTTTGAACAATAGAAATAAAACAAAGGCGTTTAGAATGATTAACTACTTGATTGAATTCTAAAAATTAATAAAAGTAAATATTCGAGCAGAAAAATAGAGAAGTTATCAAATTTCCCAAGCTTCCAATCCAAGGTTTGATCTCATTCAATTGCACCACTGATGAAGGGTCACAAAGAATTATCTTGCATCTTCAAATATTTAACTTGAAACTTATGAGGATAGCCGTAATAAATTTCTATTTTTCTAATATAATTGATCGAGCCCAACATCTAAATTAAAACTTACCATTAATTGACTGGACACGATAGCGTTCCATATCAGTTAATAATAACATTAAGATTTATGAAAATAGTTAAACTAAGATTAAAGAACCAAGATAGCTGTAGTAAATTAATCTTGTCTTGTTGATTCCCCTAGGCTAGGCATGTATATTTCAAGTCATAAACATAATTAACCTAGTTGCTACTTGTACCACTCATTCATGACAATTACAGATTATTGAACTCATAGATAGTAGTAAAATAAAAGATAAAGAATTAATTTGTCAGATTAACCAACACCAATTATTCATAACAATTAGATCAAGAATCAACAAGTACTTGAACTAAAAGCAAGACATATAAATTTAAGAACAAAACCTCATAGTGATTGCAATTGAAATCACTCATTCCCTTGAATAAGAAAATAGATGTTTAGCAACTCATGGTGGCACACATGAATTCTTTAATTTTTCTAAGAAATTTCTAACCCTCAGAAAGAAAAGATGAGAACATGTGTTTGAAGAGAGAGGCAGCTGCTTGTATGTTTTCTGTATATTTTGGCCCTTCTCCTTTTATAACAAAAGCTAACTCCTACAATATGGTAAGAATATTAATTCTAAAGGGCTACTAAAAACTATATTCTATTTTAAAATGAAAATATAACAAGAATAGAAAAGTACTCCTAACTAAATAAAAGATTTGTTCCCTAAAAACTTTGCTGCAATATCCCATTTTCTTCTTGCAATTGACAGCTTACAATTTTCTTTTCTTGATGAAAATTTCATCCATAAAATTCTTCTTCTAGATAAAATTTTCGCCCAACCCATCAGTGCATTAAGCCTAATCACGGCAGACAACTAAAAGTCTTTTGGTCACACTTTTTCACCAAATTTCACTCTTTTGTCCTCTTTTCCTCCAAATCTCCACTTTGAACATCTAAAACACAAAACATAACCAAATCAATAAATTTCATTCTAAAATCAACCAAATATTGGAGAAAATATTAACAATAAACATGAACAATTTAAGCTCTATAAGCTATATTGAATAATGCTTACCTTGTGTTATGGCTATGAAGTGCTTTTATATTATATGTTGTCTAGGGATTTACTCTAGATAGGAGACTTATTGTAGAGTTCTAATAGGACCCTTCTCTTTTTTGGTAATCAAATATAAAGTCCTTCTTAGTCAGAATTGGATACTTCCATGTCACTTCTCATTCTTTTGAGAAGTATAGTATATTAAATAGGTAAGTCAATGTATAAAGACATGCTGCCTCAATTTTTGGATTAATGGTAATGTAAGAAGTGGCTTTTGATGAGACATCAATAGCTATGCATAAATTATAGCCCTATTAATAATATTTCTTCAACACCGATGCATCCTATTTTTTCAGTTGTGCAACAATTATAATATAAGGCACTATAGATATTTAAATATTAAAATTTTAGTTGAGTAACAATTAAAATATAAGGCTAAGGCATTATGGAAATTTTAATACTAAAAAAGAACAATTTATGTATAGAAACTTCCACATATGAGTGACTAGGAAAGGGTCAAACACTAAAAAAGGCTGTTCAATGCATAGTATGGGAGCCTAGTCCATGAAAACTTCTGCATGTGACGGGTTCAAGAAAGGGTTGGACACTGAAAAAGGGTAGTGTGATGCATAGAAACTTTTGCATGTGCGAGATCCATAGAAGATTAGGGTCATCAAAGCCTCATGTTTGTAGATTTAAATTATATTTTTATAAAGATTGTTTTGGTTTGAACCTAAATTCTCAAGTCACTTGGTAACAACATTTATCACTATGCCAAAGCTCCCCAAATTTAAACAATGCAGCAAAAAAATTCATGTTGCTAAATAAATGAAATATACTACCTTCTTATCAAGTAGCAAGAATTTCGAAACATTTGACTCTCCATTATCATTAGTGATTGATCTAACTAATAATGCATTCCAAATGACTCCTATATTATCTAAGAAATAAAAGATCAAAGATCAATGATTTATGTATTAATGTTTATGCTTGAAGTGAAAACTGTGATAAAAAATAAATATGGAAAATAATAAAAATATACACATATATACACACGCGAAAAAACAAGTGAATGACTTCTAACATCAAAGTATATGTCAATTTCTCCAAAAATTGTGTTCTTATACTCAAGTGCAAGGAATTTTCTTCATTAAATTGTTGGTCAATGTTCTTGCAAAAACTATCCATTACATTTTAACACCTTCGTGGTGACATATATATGGTATCATATTCAAGGTGTGCAATTTTTGAATTAACTCAAATATTCGATTAAACCGAATTCGAATTTGGTTTTTAGGTTTTCGAATAGGCTTTCGATTTAAACCAAATTTTGAATTCGGTTTTCGAATTGAGCTTGAATGAAAAACGGAATTCAAAATTATAATATTTTTTAATATACATTATCTATATGTATAAATTCATAATATTTATGAAAAATAAAATATATACTATACATAAAATGTCAAAAAAACTACAATGAATATATAAATACATTAGATTAATTGTATGTATTTATATACATATAGATATATATAAATATCTATGTAAAACTTTAAAAGTAGAATAATTTTTGAAATTGTCAAGATGTGATATTTTACTTTTTAATTTTCATTTTATTGTATACAACACATATTTATATTTAAATCATATACAAATAAAGTGCAGATATATACTGTACTAATTTACTCATTTATAGAGTGATTAAATCCTAAGGGCCGAGACAACTACAACTCCACATGAAGCCGACCAGGAAGCTAGGAATCCACACTTAGATTCTTTGCAAGGGATTGGTGGTCCTATTACAAGGTCAAGGACTAAGAGAATGCAAGCTGCCTCAATCTCTTTCATAAATGAACCCATGGAATCCGAAACTAAGGTAGCAAGGAAGACTTCCGAACTTAGCTCATCATTTGTCATTCTAGTCATCCATGAAGAATCAATAATGAAGGATCAAGTGTGGTTGATTTTCACTTGTGTAATTAAGATCCTTAGACCACTTCTCATCACAATCCAAGTTCGAATTTGGAAGGTTGGCAATTCTAGTTCAACACTTGTCATTTTACTTAGTACTGTAAATGATGAGCCAAGTGTTGTTCATTCTTCATGATCAAGTTAAAGAAGCTTCCAAATTGGAGTAAAGAAGCTCCAAATTCGGCCAAGGCCATGGTGATTAAAAGAATTACCAAATCCACAAAGCTGAATAGGAAATTCTGCTCAAGCAGAATTCAGCCAACACACTTGGATTAGTTTTAGGCAACTACTTGTTGTTTTATTTCATTTTCTTATATTAATTGTTTCTTTTAAGTAATAGTTTCTTTAGTTAGTTTCCTAAAAAGCTAATCCAACTAGGGAATGGCTTTCTTAATTCTTACAACTTGTAAACTATAAATAGAGGCATTCAGCCACAATGAAAGAGGAAGAATTTTGACAATACAAACTTGAGAGCTTTGTAGCTTTTCTTGAGTTCTAGTTTAGAACTTGCTTTGAGTCTTTGAGGATAGCCTCTTAGATTCATGTTTAAGCTATCTTGTTGAGTTTCTTTCCGTCAACAATTTGAGTGTGCTTCTTGGTTCCAAGGATAGTCAAAATTCACATCTTGGGTCTTTGATAATTCCTTCGGTTGTCAAGTGGACAAAAGCAAGGTCTTTCTTCACAAGTTGGAGTTGGTGTCTTGCTAAAGGAAGACTTAGTTCAGCCTAGAGGATGATACTAGGACCAACACTCTGATATAGGTTCGGTTTCTTATCCTTTGGTGTAAGAATTCGTATCAATTTGGTATCAGAGCTGCCTTTGGGTTGCTCCTTGAAGTTGTTTATATCCTTTGTGTTTTTGTCTCTGTTTTCTTTGTTTCTTCCGCATCTTTGTTTTGTGTCTCTGAGTCTTCTTTCTGTCCATAACCTCTTCGTGATTGTTTTTCTTAGTTTTGTGTTGAAAACTAAACAAAAAGAAGCTTCCAAATTGGAGTAAAGAAACTCCAAATTCGGCCAAGGCCATGGTGATTAAAAGAATTACCAAATCCACAAAGCTGAATAGGAAATTCTGCTCAAGCAGAATTCAGCCAACACACTTGGATTAGTTTTAGGCAACTACTTGTTGTTTTATTTCCTTTTCTTATATTAATTGTTTCTTTTAAGTAATAGTTTCTTTAGTTAGTTTCCTAAAAAGCTAATCCAACTAGGGAATGGCTTTCTTAATTCTTACAACTTGTAAACTATAAATAGAGGCATTCAGCCACAATGAAAGAACAAGAATTTTGACAATACAAACTTGAGAGTTTTGTAGCTTTTCTTTGAGTTCTAGTCTAGAACTTGTTTTGAGTCTTTGAGGATAGCCTCTTAGGTTCATTTTTAAGCTATCTTGTTGAGTTTCTTTCCGTCAACAATTTGAGTGTGCTTCTTGGTTCCAAGGGTAGTCAAAGTTCACATCTTGGGTCTTTGATAATTCCTTCGGTTGTCAAGTGGACAAAAGCAAGGTCTTTCTTCACAAGTTGGAGATGGTGTCTTGCTAAAGGAAGACTTAGTTCAGCCTAGAGGATGATACTAGGACCAACACTCTGATATAGGTTCGGTTTCTTATCCTTTGGTGTAAGAATTCGTATCAATTTGGTATCAGAACTGCCTTTGGGTTGCTCCTTGAAAGTTGTTCATATCCTTTGTGTTTTTGTCTCTATTTTTCTTTGTTTTTTTCGCATCTTTGTTTTGTGTCTCTGAGTCTTCTTTCTATTCATAATCTCTTAGTGATTGTCTTCTTATTTTCGTGTTGAAAAACCAAAAAGAAAAAAAAATTCCATCTGTAAAAATTCGGTCCCGTTCCAGATTTCTGTCTTAGTTTCAGCTCCTATATTGTGTCTCTGTCTCTTTATTTTTTTTTCGTGTTCTTATTGTGCATAACTTCGTCCTTGTTCTACCTGTGACCTCCTCTGAGTTATCCTCTTAATTCGTGCTTGAAAAACAACATAAAAATCCCACTTCAAATTGTAAAATTTCAGTTCCAAAATCTGTCCTGAATTTTGCTCCAGTTCTGCCCGACTTTTTCTGTCCAGTTTTCTTTCGTTTCTTGCTTGCGTAAAAACCTTGGTTCTGTGCTCCAAATTGCTTTGTGAATATTTCTTGATAAAGAGGAAACCTTGGTTGTTGAATTGCTGCTGCAAAAGTGTGTGGGAAGTTCCAAAACCCGTAGCTACAAGAAACCCTCACAGAAACCTGACTTTTGTTTCATTTCTGCCCAGATTTTTGTGTTGTATCTTCGTGGGGTTATTACCTGTGTAAGAAGGCATCTTCTTCTTGCAATTTACTATCAATTTGTGCTACAAAAGCGAAGCAAACTACTGCAATAAACCCAAACCCGTAGCTGAAGGAAAAAAATTCAGAAACCTGAATCCAATTTTCTGAATTCTGTCCGCCCTTATTTTGATCTTGATCCGACTGTTTTTGTGATTATTTTATGATAAAAAAGGCTTCAATTTGTTGCCAAAGGTGTGTTTCAAAGTCACAAAACCCCATTCGAAATTTAGCAACTCCTTGAGAAAGAAAAAACAGTCCAGAAAAGAAGGAAAACCTGAAAATCCTGAAACTGAATTTCCTGATTTGTTCTAGCTTCGGTTTTGCATCAAATTTTGGAGTAAAAGGCTGCAAATTGTTGTTGAATTGTGTTGCCAATAATTTGTTCTAAGTTGTGAATTAGTTGCTGGAATTTTTGGATCCTTCTTGTACAAGATTTCTGCTAGAAACTTGAAGGTAAATCCTGTTTGGAATTGGATTTGATCCAGAATTTGGAAGTTGCTGTATTGTTGCATATGGTTTTGATATACTGAGCAAAGCCAATTCATATTCACAAATTCCATTCATCTACAAGCACATAAAGAATCATCGTTTACATATTCCTTCGGCCAAAATTCAGTTTTCCCATCCTTTGAAAATTTCAGCCGCAAATAGTCTTCTTTATTCAAAGTCTTCGTTCTTCTTTGTTGACCTCATATTTGTTTCTTGTTTTCAGAGTTCATCTTCGTTTCTTGTCTTTCTTTGACCTCTAAAGATATTATTCTTGCTTTAACTTGAATTTAATTGTCTATTTCTGTGAGACTTTTGAAGTATGTTTTGATTAGAACTCTTAGAAAAGTGATTGAGTGTGAGTGAACCTACTCAACAACCCATTCACTATAAAAAGAGAGTTTAGCCTACATTGATGAGAGTCTCATACTTTGGGCAATTGGTTAGAGGGAAGTGAGGTAGGAAAGTTTTTTTTTTTACTAAAATTGCTTGTGTAGAGAAGGCTAAAAACCCAAAAGAACAAGAGAAAGACATGAAAGAATATCTTAAGGACTTAGCTTCGGCTTTAGAATTAGTCCATAAGAGATTGGATCAAATGGAAGGCACAATGGCTCAAGTTGCATCCGCAAAGAAAGCATCCAATCCTGCAAACAGGAAGAAGTTTAAACCACAAACTTCTTCAAAGGTAAGTAACCCTAAACCTTCGTCCAGTTCAAGTAGTTCTAATGTTAGTTCTTCTATTCAATGTTCTAGGTGTTTAGGCCGAGGACATGTGACTTCTCAATGTCCAAACTCTCGAATCATGACTATCTTAGATGATGGAATCTATAAAAGTGAGAGTAAGATGGCAAGTAATGTTAATGAACATTGGGGGCATGAAGAGGATCAACTTACTGGAGAATGTTTTTTTACAATAAGAGATTTGAGTACTTTACCCGAAGAACCTATCGAAGATCAAAGGATAAATCTTTTCCACTCTAAATGTTTAATTAATGATCAAATTTGTATGGTGATTATTGATGAAGGATCTTGTACTAATCTTGCTTCTACTTATCTTGTAGATAAATTGAAGCTCAAATGTTTCTTGCATCCTAAACCATACAAATTACAATGGATGAATCAAAGTGGATCACTCCGTGTCATAAAGCAAACCTTGGTAAGTTTTAAAATTGGAAATTTTATTGACCAAGTTCTTTGTGATGTTGTTCCTATGCAGGCTACTCACCTACTATTAGGACGACCTTGGGAGAATGATTGCAATGCAATTCATTCCGGGAGGACTAATAAGTATCGTCTTCATAAGGATGGAAAAGCCTTCATACTAGCACCATTGCCAGCTTCGGAAATTAGTAAGTTTCATCAACAACAAAAGGTGAAGAAAATGGAGTGGATAAAAGAGCAAAAGAAGATTGAAGAAAGTCCAAATTCTGCTCAAAACGTGAGTAAACAAATGTCTTCAACTTCTAAAGGTAAGGCTTCGGTTCTCATAAGTGAAACCGAAGGTATCCAGCCATCAGTTGAAAATTTTAAAGGTAGTTTCTCTACTTGCATAAATGATGTTGATAGAATTTCAATATAAGTAAAGAGTTGGTGCCAAATAATTTTCAAGAAGTTTTATCTATTACTGATGAGCTACCAAGTGACTTGCCGTTGCAAGTCAAAACTATTTTGCAGGAATACGAAAATGTCTTTCCAGAAGATCTCCCTAAAGGACTATCACCTTTAAGGGGAATTGAGCATCAAATTGACTTCGTTCCTGGAACCGTAATTCCCAACCGACCAGCCTACCGAGCCAACCCTGAAGAGACCAAAGAGCCCAAATGGCAAGTTGAGGAATTGCTAGATAAAGGTCATGAACAAGAAAGTCTTAGTCCATGCGCCGTTCCAGTCAACCTTGTTCCAAAGAAGGAAGGTACGTGGAGAATATGTACAGTTAAGTATAGACATCCAATACCTCGCTTTGATGACATGTTTGAAGAGTTGCATGGGTCTAAAATTTGTACTAAAATTGACCTTAAGAGTAGATATCATCAAGTATGCATTAACAATGGAGATGAATGGAAAACTGCTTTTAGAACTAAGTTTGGTTTGTATGAATGGTTAGTCATGCCTTTTGGATTAACTAATGCCCCTAGCACACTCATGTGGCTCATGAACCATGTACTTAGGTAGTTTATAGGAAAATTTGTTATGTATTTTGATGACATTCTCATTTATAGCAAGAGCTTAGAAGAGCATGTGAAGCATATTAAATTTTTTCTAAGTGTCTTGTGTGAAATTATGATGATTGGTTTTAAACTACTAACCCCTCTTGACTTAGTGCCATTGCCTAGCAATGAGCAAATGAATCTTAATGGTGCAGCAAAGGCTAAGTTTGTTCAAGACTCGCATGAGAAAGTACACCTTTACATCCTCAAAAGAATAAACATTATGCTCAAGTTGCCAATACAGGGAGAAAGCCAGTAAGGACTAAGCTTCATCCTCGAGGAGATGGTCCTTTCCAAGTTATTGCTCGCATGGGCGAGAATGCATACCAACTTGTCCTTTCAAATGATTATGGAGGTAATGCTGCAATTAATGTTTATGATCTTTCTTTATTTGAAATGGATGACAAGTTTATGGACTCGAGGGCGAGTCCTTTCAAAGAAGGAAGGATTGATGAAATCCTAAGGGCCGAGACAACTACAACTCCACATGAAGCCGACCAGGAAGTTAGGAATCGTCACTTAGATTCTTTGCAAGGGATTGGTGGTCCTATTACAAGGTCAAGGACTAAGAGAATGCAAGCTGCCTCAATCTCTTTCATAAATGAACCCATGGAATCCGAAACTAAGGTAGCAATGAAGACTTCCGAACTTAGCTCATCATTTGTCATTCTAGTCATCTATGAAGAATCAAGAATGAAGGATCAAGTGTGGTTGATTTTCACTTGTGTAATTAAGATCCTTAGACCACTTCTCATCACAATCCACGTTCGAATTTGGAAGGTTGGCAATTCTAGTTCAACACTTGTCATTTTACTTAGTATTGTAAATAATGAGCCAAGTGTTGTTCATTCTTCATGATCAAGTTAAAGAAGCTTCCAAATTGGAGTAAAGAAGCTCCAAATTCGGCCAAGGCCATGGTGATTAAAAGAATTATCAAATCCACAAAGCTGAATAGGAAATTCTGCTCAAGCAGAATTTAGCCAACACACTTGGATTAGTTTTAGGCAACTACTTGTTGTTTTATTTCCTTTTCTTATATTAATTGTTTCTTTTAAGTAATAGTTTCTTTAGTTAATTTCCTAAAAAGCTAATCCAACTAGGGAATGGCTTTTTTAATTCTTACAACTTGTAAACTATAAATAGAGGCATTAAATACAATGAAAGAGGAAGAATTTTGACAATACAAACTTGAGAGCTTTGTAGCTTTTCTTGAGTTCTAGTTTAGAACTTGCTTTGAGTCTTTGAGGATAGCCTCTTAGATTCATGTTTAAGCTATCTTGTTGAGTTTCTTTCAGTCAACAATTTGAGTGTGCTTCTTGGTTCCAAGGATAGTCAAAATTCACATCTTGGGTCTTTGATAATTCCTTCGGTTGTCAAGTGGACAAAAGCAAGGTCTTTCTTCACAAGTTGGAGTTGGTGTCTTGCTAAAGGAAGACTTAGTTCAGCCTAGAGGACGATACTAGGACCAACACTCTGATATAGGTTCGGTTTCTTATCCTTTGTTGTAAGAATTCGTATCATAGAGCTACTTGGTTTACAATATAATATATATATATATATATATATATATATATATATATATATATGTATATATATATAAAAAGAGAGAGAGAGGGAGAGAGTAGAAAAATCTACAAATATTGTGATTTTAGTTTTATTCAATTGTTAAATAAGTGAAAAAAAAAATTCTATTTTATGATTCTAATTTAATAACGAAAATATAATGCTATTACTATAGTAATTGACATATTATTAAAATTATAAGAATAACATAGCAAATTTGAAAAGAATAATTGTAAATTTATTAAAAAGGTGTAAACATTATGAAAAAAACAGATAAGTAACTTATAACTTATCCCTATTTCATTAAATGTAAATATAATAAAAGGATAAATGTAAATTCTCTTCCTTAATAACTTATCCTATCTCACTTGAGTATATACCTTTGTAATTTGTAAATAATCACTAAAAAATGATTAGTGAGTAGTCATTATATACCAGTTATTAGTAATATAATAATGACAAAGTGTTACTAAATTGATAGTTTTTACTTTTAATTTCCACTAATTACTAATAACTCAAAACTCAAAAGTTTCAAATTTCAATAATTGCCAAATTGTCAATGTGTGATTTATTTTTTTTTTACTTTTTAATTTGCAATATATTGTATACAATACATTTTTATTTTTAAATCATATACAAATAAGGTTCGTGTATATAATGTAACTATTTAGTTACTTATAGAACTACTTGGTCTACCTTATAATATATATATATATATATATATATATATATATATATATATATATATATGTATATACGCTATAGAGTAGAAAAATCTATTAATATTGTGATTTTAGTTTTATCAATTGTTGAATAAGTAAAAAGTTTATAACTAATAAGTCTAATTTAATAATTGCAATATAATGACATTAGTGTAGTAAACTAGAAAAGGATAAAAGAAAATTAATTAAAAAATGTAAAAATTATTTTAAAAAATAAAATAAATAAATGGAAAAAATAGAGAAAATAAGCTTAGATTATTACTAATTTGAAGTTATGAATTAACTTAATTAAATTTGGAGCTATGTATTACTAATTTGGATATTTCTTATATTTATCATTACTAATTTGTATTATTAAATTAATTGTAATTATATTTATTATACTATTAAGTTTGTTATTGTGAGTTTGTGATGATTTGGAACCTTTAAAAGTTGGCTTTTATTACTAAATAGGGTGGAAAAATAACCTTGAAAAAAAAAAGAAACAATATATAGTCAAATTGGTTAATTCGGCCGAATTAGATCCAATTTGAATTCGAAATTGAATTCAAATTCGACCATCAAAAATCTATTAATTCAAGAAAATTTAAATTCAAATTAAAAATCAAATTTCAAATTCAGTTGGTTTAAATTCAAATTTAGTTCAATTTTTTATTTGGGTTTCAAAATTAACCAAACTGATTAAACAGAACTGACTAAACCGAAAATTAAATGAAATCAACCGATGAACACCCCTAATTGTTTGTACCTGAACACTGGCAATTTGATATTTTTTTTAGACTTGAAACTTAAGCTATATTTGGTTTGTTTGATTTTTTTTTGTAATCGAAAAGTGTAAAAACTTGGATGAAAATTTTAATTTTGAATTTAAGAAAAAAAATTATTTGAATATATTTTCTAAGAAAAGTTAACTTCTTTATACAAAAAAATTGAAACAAAACATAGCCAAGGACAGTTAAACTCAAAATGTTTCTCTATAAGAGTCATTCTCTCTCTGTTTGAATGTATAACAATACTCCAAAAAATGCCAATACTATAGTAGCTAGAAAAATTAAATAGCAAGAATTAGAGATTAGAGGAAAATGATCAACTTTCCTTCTGCGGCTCATGTATATATTTTTTCACTTTCACTCAGGCCTTTTATATAGGCAATCGATAAATAAAAGGTTATGTACATCATGCGATATTTACATCTAGATAATCTGTAGTATTAAAAGAGACATTTGGATGACAGAAAATATTAGTTGAGAATAAGTAAAATCAAGGACAATTGAAACTTTTGCTGTTGATGATTTAGAATAGCCGTAATATTGTGACCTAGTAGTGTGTTTACATCCACAAAAATTGGCTCGTAAAACTTGCCCTTATGTATTCATAGATTGAAAAAATTTCTAGTTAAAATCTTATTAGATAAAACCCTGAAATATATACTGACTACTATAAATTATATCAATTTCGCCCTCTTACCGAGCTTACCTGCAAGAATACAAGTTTTCTGGTCTTGAAAAGACACTAGAAGAATTACTGGTGGTCATGCCAAGAGACTTGTTCAAGCCTTGATTAATACGGAACTGAAAACTTTTGTTCAAGCCTAAGCCTTGATTAATACGGAACTGAAAAATTTCCAAAGTTTTTTCATTGACATTGATAGTGTAAACGGTGAAAAATCCAGTTCTCATACTAGAATAGTTTTGCACGTTGAAGCAGTCAATCGGAATCATTTTCGTTCTCGAAATCCTTCCTGTGTGGTCTGAAAATTCTGTTTTGGGGCCTATAAATGCAAGTTATAATTTCTTCCACGCAGCTGAGTCCTTGCGAAGACTTTAGAAGTCAACCATTGCCATCACATTTACTCCTAATTCTTCATTATAAGTTGAGTGATGAAAACAGAGAAAACACAAAAAGTAGTCTTCCCTTCCAACGATATATGGCTGCTTTCATATTCTTTCTCTTTTTATTTGCATTCTATTCAGCCATAACATGAGCAAAAACAAGCTCTGTTAGCATTACCCTCAGTTCTTCTCTAACACCAACTGGAAACTCATCATGGTTGTCCCAATCAGGAATGTTTACCTTTGGATTCTACAAGATGGGCAATGGCTATGCTGTGGGAATTTTCCTTGCTGGAATTCCTGAAAAAAACTGTCGTATGGACAGCTAACAGGGAAAATCCCATTTCTTCCAGCAATTCTTCATTATTGTTATCAAGAGATGGACGGCTGATTGTGCAGCTAGCACAAGGCAGTGACATAAAAATCATTTCAATTTCTGAAAGCATTTCTTTGGCTTCCATGTTGGATTCAGGGAATTTTGTCCTGTATAATTCTGACAAGACAACCATTTGGCAGAGTTTCGATAATCCAACCTAACATTCTCTTGCCTGGTCAGCGACTTAAAGCTGATCTAGAACTGGTTTCTAGTGGATCGGGAGTCTTACAAAGCTAAACTTAACAAATGAACTCCGCAACCCACTTGCCTACACGTCCCTCCTAGACTTACAAGGCCTCGGAGTCTTTTGTTATTTATCCTATTAAGCTTAACTGTAAGGACCGTAAAACACCAGGCTACATATTTCTGTTGTACAGGATCCTCATAAGAGGCAAGTACAGAGCATACTTTATGCTTTCTGGGACATATCTAGATGGGCTTATCAAGGCCTTTCAGAAACTTTCGATGAAAGAAGACTTAGAAAGCCATGGATATAAGAAAACACTCAATGTTTATTCCAAATAATACTCAAGTCACTCGGCTCTACAACTGAAGAGGAAGGTCCCTTTTATAGAGAAACTTCCGAACTTCAACTACGGACTTATCTTACAAACTATACATGGTGGGAGACAAGAGATTCCCACTAGCAAAATTAAAGCAGCTACTTTTACAATATGGCCAACACAAGTGGGGACAGATTCCCACCTTTTAAAAAGAAAATAGTAAAAGCACACCTTAGTGGAGATAGACTTTCACTTTTTCTAAAAGTAAAGCATAAGGGAATAGATTCCCTTAGAATACAAACAAACACTAAATGACAAATAAACTTTGTACACCATGGAGAGAGTGCCACGAGATGTGTTTCTCTAAGGAAAATTATGGTAGTCATAATAAGTCTTAGAAAAAAAATTATCCCAGTATATCCCAAATCCATCCCAATTGATTTCATTAGGGTCAAAATCGGGATTATACTCATAGACATTGTCTTCATAATCCTTTTCCTCTGGAATCATTTCAATTTTAGGTAGCTCAGAAAAAGGATCTTGGGAGTCTTCCATCTAGTACTGCATGGGATCATATCCTTGAGGACTATCAGATGGTTGAGGACGACTGAATTCGGGCTGTGCCCGCAAGTCCGGCTGTGGAGTGTTAGATTCTGGCTTTGTTTGCTTATCTGGCCGTGCTGGAGGTATTGGTGGCTAAGTGTTTTCTTCATCGTCTGTCTAGGTGGAATTGTCCTTCATTTTATTTGGAACAGAAGTAGAGGGAAGTGCATTGCTCTTAGTGGTAATCAAAGGAATCTGATTAGCTGAATAGATATGAGCCCTTAACTCTGCCTTTTCACCTGGAACTTCATGAAATTGTTGATTAAGAAAAGTCTTCCAGATGTAACAAATAGGCTTAAGTAAAAGAAGAATTTTGCCCTTCTTGTACATACGGCCTATGGAGAATGAAGATTGCATAGACTTCATCTTCTTCTGGTCGCTGGGATTCTTCGATGAGTTGTTCAACATAGAACTCTACCCATTTTTCAATGGGATAGTACCATTCCAAGAATGTCCATAAAAGAGAATTACAATTTCCTGGATTGGTCAGAAATTTGAACAAACGATTAAGAGGAAACTGGATAGGAAAATAATAGAGAGTGCCTAAGCACCAGAGGCACCATAAGAGTTCTTTAGTGAAAGGCTAATTAGGAATTATGGTGATAGAATTACAGAATAGGTGGTCTAGAAGAAGGGAAAGCTTCTAAACACTAATATTATAGACAATAGCATACATTACCAGAAATGAAAACACATTGTTTCTAGCAAAATCTTTAATAGCTAAGAGGGAGTTTAAAGATTTGTGAGAAGGGGGAAAATCTCTCTAATAGAGAGGCTTAGGATAAAAATGACGAGGAGGGTGAGAAACAGAAGAACTAGAAGAGGATGCCATTAGAATAACAGGTACAGAATATTTGCTGGAAATGAGAAGAAGAGGTTTAGAAAACTTAGGTTTTGGTCTGGTAAGGAGATCTGGAACGAGGTTATGGTCTCCTTTTATATGCACAACATCAAACTAATATTTGGAGAACCAATCTTTTAACCTCAATAATTGTGGCTCTGGAATCATCTTGTTTCTGAACTCCATTATCCTGGGGAAGGATGAATTATCCATCTTTATGGTAAAGTGGAATCCAATCAGATAGAATTCAAACTTTTTGCTTCCATTCTTCACGGCTAAGATTTCTTTGATCACCGTGTGATAATGTTTCTTTGACTCCTTGAATTATCCACTAGTATGTCCACAGTAATGCTGCTT
Organism: Gynochthodes officinalis; assembly: GCA_020080225.1. Lineage (NCBI taxonomy): Eukaryota > Viridiplantae > Streptophyta > Magnoliopsida > Gentianales > Rubiaceae > Gynochthodes > Gynochthodes officinalis. Next base: position 17,332,347 of record CM034621.1, on the reverse strand, counting down.
TCCATCAAGCTCTTCTAGCAAGACAGCTCCCCAGTATTCATCACTAGCATTAGTCTGTAAGATCCCATGGTGGGGGTCTCTTCTTTAACATTTTGGATAACTAACTCGTATTCCTAGAGGATTGTGGAAGGAATTCCTAAGAACTGTTGAATTTCCTTGAGAGTGAGATTCTCTTCTGGAAATTTTGCTAACTCATGTGTGATGTGGGGTCCTGGTTGATACTTTCCTTCTGAAAACTTCATCCCTAAGAATTCAATGCTGGGCTGGCCAATGAATCCTTTCTTTTCTGAAAGCATGATACCATATTGTTGGACCAACTTTAGAAATTGCTAGAGTAATTGTTGATGGGTCTGTGCATCCTTTGAGAACAAGAGAACATCATCAATATAGATAACCGAACTGTGCAAGATGGGCTCAAATATCCTGGTCATAGCCCGTTGAAATATAAATGGGGCTACTTTGAGTCCAAAAGGCATGACGGTTCACTAATATTAGACCATTGGAATACAGAAGGCCGTTTTATAACAGTCTTTTGGGTCAATACCCAATTGCCAAAAACCTGCTTTAAGATCAAACTTTGAAAACACTCGGGCTTCAGCAATTTGAGAAAACAGAACTTGGGTTCTGGGCAGAGGAAACTTGTCATCCTAGAGAAATCTATTGAGAGGCTTATAATCAATGACAAGTATTTTCTTTCCTCGAATCTGTTCTGATCGCTTGTTAACATAGAACGCCTGGCAAGCTCAACTAGACTTAGTGAGCTCAATAAGACCTAGCTTGAGGAGTGGGTTACATTCTTCTCAGGCTAAAGATAGGTCTTCTGGAGTCATTCCTGGATGAGTGGCTTTGGTAGGGTGATGTTTTCATTCAGCTTTAAGGGCAACTGAATAAAGAAGTCTGAATTCTTTCATAGAGGTGTTGGATGAATGAAATCTGCATGAGAATCTGCACAACACTTCTTTAGTTCATCTGCAATAGGTAGGAAATCAAGAGGAGCATCTTGGATTGTATAGATCTTTTCAACCTTAGTGTAAGGTTGAAAATTCCTTTTCCATCGAATTACATTTGATGAAGCTCTAAGAGACTGAGCTTTATGATAGAGATCAAACCTTATCAATAAATCTTTGTTAGGAAGATTGCATCCTAGAACTTTGATCCAAACAATGCATCCTGGAAAGAACTGGACTCTTATCTCTCTGTGGGTAATCAGTGTGGACTGAAAGACTTCTCCATCAGCTGCTCTGAAATGCTCAGTGTGAGGCTTCCAATATTTTGAGGGCAAAACTGCTGGATTCATCATAGACTTTAGAGATCTTGTATCAATAAAACCAATTAAGGAAATTGGCTTAGAGTATTTAGAAGTTAAGACTTTGAGATCCACATGAGGAATGAGGGGATTGCTCTCATCAAGAGGTTAGGCCTTCATCATGTAGATAGGAACATCCTCATTGCTAGAGGAATTAGAATCTTCTGAAGAGTTTGTCTCAGAAGTTGAATCCTGGATTGCAAATTCTGTCTCAGAAGTTTGTTCTTCTTTTTCAGAATATAGGGATTCTCTATCTGAATCATAGGCTGTGAGCTAGAGTTGTAAAATGAGCTTGGCTGCTTTCTCTTTCTTGTTAGGACAATTTTTTGCAAAATGTCCCTTCTGTCCACAAGCAAAACATCTGTTAGCTTTGTCTCATCTCTTTTTCTTCTTTTTGAAAAATCTGAATGGCTTCTGCTCTTTGTTCCTTTTTCTGAACTTCTTCTTCTTGTAGAACTTCCCTTCAAACTTCTTCTTGCTTTGAGGTTTACAATAAAAAGTTTTATCTTTGCATTTCATTTGAAGATGCTTCCTACTGCAAGCTTTCTGGAACTTTTTCCGATCATTCAGCAACTATTGAACTAAGTCCTGCTTTTCACACATCTTATCTAAAGCAATTGGGACTTTTTGCTGGATTTCTCCCATAGTGAAATCTCTTAGCTCACGACCACTAGCTTGTATCATTCTATGAAGATCTAGCTGCAATTCTTTAGGAATTGAGGCTGCAAAGACATGCTTTAAATCAGGATTATTGATACCATTAAGCCTGTAGAAGAGTTCTGACATCTTTTTGTAGTGGCATTCCAAGTCTTTCTTCTTCAAGAAGCAACATTTTCTATCATAGTATTCTCTTTTTTCCTTGTTGTTCTCTTCACTTTCATTTTCAAGGAATTCCCAATGGATCTGTCCTATCGCAGAGGCTATATTAAAATGTTCATAGAACTGAGTCTATCTAAATCTTCCAAGGGTTTCAAACCATTCTTTCAGAGAATCAATAAATCTGGCAGAGAATTCTTTCAAAATGTCTTTGAAAGAAATACCAGGTCTGGTTTGTTGAACCCCTAACCATGTCATCATCTCAAGCACTTTATCACACCATTTTGAGATAGGTACGTTATCAAAGGTGAAATAAGGACCATTGGTAGGTTTACCGGATACTGCAGGAGGAGGATCTTGATCTATAGGAGTTGGTTCCGAATCTGGATCTTTAGGATCATCTGGATCATCTACAATGGGTTCTTGTTGTCTGGTATGACTGGTTCTGGATTCTGCTTGATCAGCCATCATTGCTTGGGTTAAGGAAATATCAGCATATTCTTCTTCAGAGTCAGGGATGATCTGAGAAGATTGTTCTAAGCTTTCTTCAGTGGAACTTTCATCAGTATGATAATCTTCTAGAAGAAAGGTTGGGTCAGGCTGAGGTAAGGTTTCGCGGTTAACATTAGAAAATAATTGGTTCCAAGGTTGTCACCATTGTGTTTGAAAAGGTAAGGGTGAAGGTTGAGGCTCAAATATGAGTTGTTTTTGTTCAGGTCGAGAGGGTTTTTAGGTTGAGAGAGCTCAGTCATTGGCTGTTTCTGTTTATCAGTTCTGGTAGTTTTTTGTTTAGGTGGACTTGGAGGTGGAGGAGGATTTCTTCCAAGGGAAAATAGTGGAGGTTGGTAAGGTTTTGGTGAACGAGAGCCAAAAGAGGAATAGGAATCAAAGGGAGTAGCTAGAGCTCTTGAACCAAGTCTGGTTCCAAAAGGACTAATGGAAGCAAGAGCCTCCATTATTTTCTCTTCATCAATTCTAGCAATTTCTTGTTCCAATTCTCTATGTTCTCTTTCTTTTCTATCAAACTCCGGGCCATAATATCTTTGCTTTATCATGGCATTCAAATCTCTTTCCAAAGAATTCAGTTGTTCACGCATCTCATTATAGATCTTGGTAAGCTCATCTGTACAACCTTTTATTTTCTCCACCTTCCTGGTAACAGCATCAACTTTGGATTCAATCCTATAAAGGATTCTATTTTGAGCACATGCATTAGAGGTTTGCTAGTTCATTACTTCTTCTCCTTGGGTTAGTTGGGTAGTTCTTCCTGAACTTTCAATTGTTGGTTGGACAAAGGGTCTGGAAGGAATTTTAGTGGCTTCATCAACTTTTCTTTCTAGAGGAGGGAAATCAGGTTCTGGTCGAAGCATCATGCAAGTCTGGATTGTTGGTATATAGGAAAGGGCTGTCAAGGCTGCCATTTTACAAGTTTCTTCTTTCCTCCTTTTTTCTTCTTTCTCTCGTCTGAGGAATTCAAGACCTTCATTGTAGCAAGCAAAAGGCTTGCATTTGATTGGCATTGAATCTACATTTGGATATGGAGGTTTATAGTGGAAAGCCATGCGTATTCGCCTTCTTTCTTTTCTCCTTCTTCTCCGAGCTTCTTCCTCATCTTTCTCAGGTTTGTCGCATGAGCAATCTGAATCACACATGGATGGATCTATGTCCCATATAAAGTGGCCATTAATCTTGTCAGTGTAACACCAAGATCCATTGGGATTAAACCAATGAAGTGGAATGTTGGGATCAGGGCTATCATCAACATGGGTCATCATAAGCTGCCTGAAGATAGGTTGTAGGGACTTTCTTCCTTCCGGGTATCAAAGGTAGTCTTTACTCTTCCATCTGTCAATCTATGGAAGTTTGAAGGAGTGGCTTGCACTGGTTGTGGTTGCTGCTGGCGAATTCTTTCATAATTAGTAATCCATTCATTGGGCATAAGCTTTTCTAGTTCAGATCTATTAATCTGCTAAGGAATCTGCACTATCATTGGAATTTTTTCTCCTGAATCAGCAAGGATCATGAGGGCATTAGAGATCCTCCATCTTGAAGATCAATAGCATGGTTCTGCAATCTGTAGATCAACTGATAGTGTAAAGTTGCCATGATAGCGAATAGGATCAGTTCAGCTCCAGTAAGTTGGACTTGCACCCTTAAGACCTTAGAAAGATTGATGTCCTTCAGAGATAGAGAGAAATTGGGAAAGAACGTCAGGACAACACTTTCTGCATTAAGAGTAGTTAGAATGGTTCCAATAACAGCATTCTTGTATTCCAAGTGTTTGGTATTAAGTAAGGCTATTCTTGTTGTGACTAGAAGACCTTTTCTCCCATGATATGAGAGAACAAGTCGGATGGCTCCAAAGTGGAGATGGGTATAACCTTCAGTTTTTCACTTCGTAATCCAATTTGGAGGAATACTAAGACTAAGATACTGTTCTCCTGTAAAAGACAGTAAATCACACTGGTTTAAACAGGTTTCTTGTACGAACTCTTTTACTTGTGAACGGGTTGAGGAAATCAGAGATCTAATACCTCTGGTTTTCTTTCTGTAGATATTATAAGAACTAATTACAGGGGGAATGAACTGTTCTACAATAGCATCACTAGGTACAGTAGAATATTCTATAAGATTTTCTATCATATCGGTGAAATGACGAGGTAAGAAAAGGGTTGAGGCTATATGAGTAAGTTGTGGAATAGAATTGAAATCTGAAGTTTCCATGGTTGTGAACAAAGTTCTTCTACTCATTCCTGTCTAGCACAAAATAAACTTATCTAATATGTTACCCCGCTTTTAGAAAAAGTAGAAGTCTATCTCCACTAAGGTGTGCTTTTACTATTTTCTTTTTAAAAGGTGGGAATTTGTCCCCACTTGTGTTGGCCATATTGTAAAAGTAGTTGCTTTAATTTTGCTAATGGGAATCTCTTGTCTCCCATTATGCATAATTTGTAAGATAAGTCCGTAGTTGAAGTCCGGAAGTTTCTCTATAAAAGGGACTTCCTCTTCAGTTGTAGAGCAGAGTGACTTGAGTATTATTTGGAATAAACATTGAGTGTTTTCTTATATCCATGGCTTTTTAAGTCTTCTTTCTTCGAAAGTTTCTGAAAGGCCTTAATAAGCCTATTTAGATATGTTGTCCCAGAAAGCATAAAATATGCTTTGTACTTGCCTCTCATGAGGATCCTGTACAACAGAAATATGTAGCCTGGTGTTTTACGGTTCTTACGGTTAGGGTTAACAGGATGAATAACAAAAGACTCCGAGGCCTTCTAAATCCAAGAGGGACGTGTAGGCAAGTGGGTTGCAGAGTTCATCTGTTAAATTTAGCTTTGTAAGGCTCCCGGTCCCCGTCGTGGTATCAGAGCCAATGCGGCTTGTAAAAGCGGGGTAACATATTAGATAAGTTTATTTTGTGCTAGACAGGAATGAGTGGAAGAACTTTGTTCACAACCATGGAAACTTCAGATTTCAATTCTATTCCACAACTTACTCATATAGCCTCAACCCTTTCCTTACCTCGTCATTCCGCCGATAGGATAGAAAATCTTATAGAATATTCTACTGTACCTAGTGATGCTATTGTAGAACAGTCCATTCCCCCTATAATTAGTCCTTATAATATCTACAGAAAGAAAGCCAGAAGTATTAGATCTTTGATTTCCTCAACCCGTTCACAAGTAAAAGAGTTCATACAAGCAACCTGTTTAAACCAGTGTGATTTACAGTCCTGTACAGGAGAACAATATGTTAGTCTTAGTAGAATAAATTTGCAAAGTGATAATAATGAAGGTCCTATGTATGCTTACTATTCATCAGGCACGTTGGGAAATGGTAATAATGCTAGTTTAAATTTGAATGATGAGGGCTATGTCCACTTGATTAAATCAACTAGTTGTATACTTAAAAATATACCTAGTGGAGGATATCCTCGTGAAGGGAAAATCTATCTCTTGAAAATTGATGTGGATGGGATAGTAAGATTGTACTCATTTTCTTTAAATCAAGGCAATCAGTCCATCCTGTGGGAATCCACAAATGATGAGCATGCTCCATTAGGCAGATGTGGGTTCAATGCGTACTGCACTACGATAGATAGCGTAATGTAATGTAGATGTCTCTCTGGATTTGATTTTATCATTCAAGGCAACTGGAGCTCTGGCTGTGAGAGGAATTTTACTTCGGAAAGCTGTAAGTCCACGGAAGTAAGTGTGACATACAACATTACACCATTGGAAAATGTTGAGGTTCATGGGTTGCTATAAAAAATCCCTCAACGGTTTCATAGAGAGGTACAAAACACTTAATAAGTAAATTGGATTTAAAACCTATCAACTTAAGCTTCTGAGCCAAATTGGACTTCAACTTACTTATTAGTAACTATTGTGGCTCTTTGGATGTTTTTTCCCTCTCAAATGCTTAACTCTAGTATCAGAGCCAAGGCTGGGGGAGGTTATTAGCTGCTATTATTCTAATAGTGGTATCAGAGCCACGGTTGGGGGAGGTTATTAGTGGCTATTATTCTAATAGTGGTATTAGAGCTAAGGTTGGGGGAGGTTATTAATGGCTACTGTGGCTCTTTGGGTATTTTATTTGGTACAAATTCCTAACTCTGGTATCAAAGCCAAAGTTGGGGAAGGTTGGGCTTTTGTGGCCCTTTGAGTATTTTTTCTCGCACAAATTCCGAATTCTGGTATTAGTGCCAAAGTTGGGGGAGGTTATTAGTGGCTATTGTAGCTCTTTGGGTGTTTTATCCCCCACAAATTCCTAACTCTAGTATTAGAGCCAAGGTTGGGGGTGGTTGGGCTATTGTGGCTCTTTGGGTGTTTTCTCTCGCACAAATTCCTAACAGTAGTATCAAAGCCAAGGTTGGAGGAGGTTATTAGTGGCTATTGTGGCTCTTTGGGTGTTTTCTCCCGCACGAGCCAAGGTTGAGGAAGGTTATTAGTAGCTATTGTGGTTCTCTGGGTGTTTTTTTTTACACAAATTTCTAACAATAGAATTAGAGCCAGAGTTGGGAGAGGTTATTAGCGGCTATTGTGGCTTTCTAAGTGTTTTTCCCGGCACAAATTCCTAACCGTGGTATTAGAGCCAAGGTTGGGGGAGCTTAGGGGATTTAATAAGTAAATTAGGTTTAAAATAGATCATTTTAAACTTTTGGGCCAAATTGGGTTTCAACTTGCTTATTAGTGGCAGTGGTATCAGAGTCCAAGGTGGGAGACTTAATAAGTAAATTGAGTTCAAAACCTATCAGTTTAACCTTTTGGGCCAAATTAGATTTCAATTTACTTATTAGTGCCTATTGTGGCTCTTAGGGTATTTGCCCCCGCACAAATTCCTAACAAACATGACTAAACAATTTAAGAACATTACAATTTAATGAAGACCACCCCTTCCCTTGACCCTTGAATCGCTTGCATCAGATTCATTGTCAAAAATTCTTCCTTTCCAATTCTTTCCTCAAGAAACCAATCCATGTTTGTACCTCACCCTAGTTTGTGTTTTTCATGATATAACAACGATGATTTTACCATCTCGAAATCCAAAGTGTTTTTCCCATTGACCGGGTCATCACCACACTGACAAAGAATTAGGGACTAAGTTAAAAAGTAAATGGCCAATTTTCTTTCTCAACAAAGAGTTAATCAGTACACAATGATTAAACTCTTCCCAGTCATCATCCTTGTGCTTGCACCATCATCTTCCAACATCTTCTATAATTCCTGTTGGATCTAGATATGCTCCATCCTCAAAAGAGAGTAAAACCTTCAATAAATTGTTAAATTTTACCATGGTATACAACCATCCACTTAAATCCAATAGTTGCCTATGAGATGAATTCATCTCTGATACTCGTTGGAGAAAACAAAATGCAGAAACAAACACAACTATTAACGATTTAAGAACACTACAATTTAATGAAAAATAAACCAAGCACAAAACATGCGGAACACAGTGGTTCAGCTTAATTTCCAGACCTACGTCCACCAAGAGAATGAGATATTTATTATGAGAGAAAAAACCCATACAAGAATATCCCTTGTATCCTAGCCCAAAAACCCTAGACTACTTACATCTATTAATATCCCTCATATTTTCTGCATAAGATCAATCCCTTATTTATGACAATAAACATTACTTGGTTTTTAATCAAATAATAACATCAATAGGAAACAACTTGGTCTCCACTTCAAATCAGTATCAAATTTGGAATCTACCATAGAAAATACAATTTTATAAAAAAGGTAATTTTGTTTTTTCCAAAAGAAAAATATGTCAATTTTCTAAGAGAAAACATATTGTGGGAAGATAATGCCTTTTCTATGTTGCAAACAGACACAAGAGAAGATTGTGAAAATGCATGTCTTGAGGACTGCAACTATGAGGTAGCTTTTTTCAAAGATCGTTAGTGTAGAAAGCAAAGGCTCCCATTGAGAATTGGAAGAAGAAATTCCAGGGTGTCAAATATAGCTTTAATTAAGGTGGGTATTCCTTCCATCAATGGCCAAGGTAGTCCCAATAATTTTACAAAAATTATTAAGAAAAAAGAACATCTTGATGTCCTAATCATTGGGATTTCACTAGCTGTGTTTGGGGTTGTGATCTCAATAATTGCTAGGATTTTATGTTCGAATGAATTGAAAAAGAGTCTATATGGAGATATCACAGAAAAGAAATGTCAGATGTGTTGAGGATGTGGCTATAAGGGCATTCACCTTTGAAGAATTGGAGCAAGCAACAAATGATTTCAAAGAAGGGTTTATTATGGCGATTGACTCTCTCTGGGAGAGTGTGAGGTTTCTCTTTGGGAGTGAGAAAAAATGCTATGTCCTTTGAGGTGGTAAGATTGTCTTAAAGCCAACTAGAATAATTAATAGCAAATCGGCCTTCAATTTAATTCCAGTCATAAATCCCCAAGTAAATACCAGAGGAAGACACAAGTAATACGCCATGATTGGTATTTGAAATATTTTGTTGAAAATGTATATCCAAATTTTCAGACATGCTCCCTATGATTCAAACAAAGAAAAAAATACCCCCTTACTGTCTGGATCTTCTGTTGACAATAAACTAAAACCCAAATAACAAGTGCCTACTAAGTTTTTGTGGTATTTACTCACTAATATATGTTTTATTCTTTTCTGGCAAGGTCAACTCTGATAAAAGGCTAGGGTGATGGACAGTGGTAGTAGCTCAAGCTAGGAGAAGGAGATGGTTGGGTTAGTCTAAAAGATGAAACTATCAAGGGAAGAAGAAAGTGAGGTGGATCTTGAGAAGAATGATATAAATGTAAGTAGAGAAGAGTGTGAAAGGAGTCTATTAGGGAAGATCTTTGGAGAGAAGCAAGCTAACTTCACAGGGCCAAAGAATACTCTCATAGCTATCTAGCCTACAAAGGAGTAGTTTAAAGTAAGAGAGTTGGGGCCAAACTACTACTAGTTTGTCTTCAAGAATGAAGAGGACAAAAACAAGGTACTGTAAGGACGCGACTGGACTTTCGATTGGCAATATATCATACTGAAGGAATGGTCAGACAAGCTATAGATCCAAGATGAAGGATTCAAAATAGTGGAAATCTGGAATATTCTGAATCATGGGATTGCCAAGGAGACTGGGTTCAGAATAGGTAAACTCTTTCCAACAGTACATGATGTGTATATACTAGAGGAAGACTCATGAAGCTGTTGATGTTTATGGATCTAGAGAAACCAGTACTCAGAGGGACTGTGGTGAGGCTAAATAATAGCTTCTGGTGGGTGGATTTTAAGTATGAGTAGTTAGTAGCATTCTACAGCTATTGTGGAAGAGTGGGACATTCAGAGAGGATCTGCTTGACCAGAAGGGAAGATTATAAGATGAAGGATCTACAAGAGGATCAGTGTGGTGATTGGCTCAAAGCTGGAGGATTTAGAGTTGTAAGCATGGATAAAAGAAAGAAATGTGAAGCAGGCAAAACACTTTAGATGATTAACATGGAATAGGAAGAAAAAGAACACTTAACATGTGGAGAGGCACAACAAATTCACCAAAGTTGGGAGACAGAAATTGCCGGGAGAAGTGATGTTAAGGAAAATAAGACTATAGAAGAGAAATGAGGTCTAGACGAGGGGGTCAAAACAAGGAGTTAATCACAGAAGGTAGTGGTGATCTTAGAAGGGGAAAGAAGGGTTCAAGTAGGGGAACTAGTACACCACAAAGAAAAGGAAAGCCTAAAGCGAAGTGAAGGGTGTGGCAGCCAAATAATTATGATGGTTGAAGAAATAAGATAAGATGATGAGGCTGAACATCACAATAAAGGAGAATCAGAATTGGTGAATGTTCCAATTAGTTGTGAAGGGATAGTAAATCAGTTAGGAAAGGATTTGGGAAAGAACATGATTTGTGGATCAGGTGATAACAAAGAGGCAGATACAGGTCAGAGGAAGAAATGGAGAAAGAGTGAAATAAGAATAATTATAGAACTAGTAGTTAAGGATAGGCAGATAGGAGGTTCTGGAAAAATGGCAGCTAAGAGGAGCTTAAAGCTGTATCATGATGAGTCAACTTCTGGAGAGGAATAGAAGGCAAAAACCAAGAAAAAGAGACTTGCTAATCGGGGGATAGGTGGAAGTAAAGAGGTGGAAGGGATCAGCCTAAATTGGTTCCTATAAGACCCATGAAAGTATGTGTATGGAATTGTAGAGGTTTGGGAGAACACTCTACAATTTCCCAGCTGAGGGAGTCTGTAAGATCCCAATGCCCAAAGTTAGTATTTATTTCAGAGACAAAGAAAAAAAGAGCTTTTGTAACAATAGTGTGTAGAAGACTTCAATACCAAAGTAGATGGAAATCAATAAAATCTATGGAAACTAGAGGAGGGTTACTAGTTTGTTGGGCAGAAGCAGTCAAAGTTTTGAATATTATAGCTACCAGTTTTTGTGTGCGAATGGAATGGCAACTAGTTGGAGATCATCAAGCTTGGTGGGCTGTATTTGTATATGCTAGTACTGAGGCAAGTGTGAGGGAGGAACAGTGAGCTTATTTGGAAAAAGAAAGACAAAAGTGGGGGGATTGGTGGGTTGTAGCCGGAGATTTCAATGATATAATTACTCAGAATGAGAAGAAAAGGGGGGAGGAAAAGAGTTGAATCAAGCTATGGACCATTCAAGAATTTCATAATGAGAATGGGAATGGTGGACCTAGGTTATGTAGGCAAATAATGTACTTGGGCAAATAATAGGGAGAGAGAAGGATATGTGGAGGAAAGACTTAACAGATTTTTTGGTGGCCCTAACTAGTTATTCAAGTTCCCAAATGTGAAAGTCTATCATTGTGAGGAGGAATCCTCAAATCATTCTCTTATAATGATGGACACAGATCCTAAGGTTTAACTAGTAGGGAGAAGGTTTATGTTTGAAAAAAGATGGATCAGAAAAAAAGGGGTGAACAACATTGTGGAGAAAGCTTGGAACAAAGACCAAACAGGAACACCTATGTTTGTAGTCTGTTAAAAAGTAAGCCATTGTAGAATTGAGTTGCATAAATGAAATAAGAGCCGAGGGATGAAATCAGCTAAACAAATTAGGAAGATTAACTCTCAAATGGAAAACCTTAGAAGTGAAAGGGCAATAGCGATTGGAGGGCATGAGCCAGGCTAAAGGTTGACCTGAATAAAGCTTATAAGGAGGAGGAAATTTTTTGGCGATAGAAATCTAAAGTTCAATGGTTGCAAGAGGGAGATAAAAACACCAAGTTCTTTCATACAAGCACAATCTAGAGAAGGAAAAGCAATTGTATTGAAAGATTTGTGATTGAAAAATGAGGAAGTGTGTGAGAACAAAGTGGAGGTACAGAAGGAGGTCATTAACTTTTATGAGCATTTGTTCACATCCTCTAATACACAGCATTGCAATGAAGGACTAGAAGGTTTACCACTATCCATCACAAGAGCAATGAACTAGAAACTGACAAGGCCAGTAGAGAAAGTAGAAATTAGGCAAGCTTTATTTGGCATGCACCCCAACAAATCCCTAGGTTCATATGGTATGAACTTTTTATTTTTACAACATTATTAGAATGTGATTAGAAAGGATATTTGCAAAGCTGTTAATGACATTTGTACCCATCGAAAGATGCTTAGGCAGATGAACCATACTCTAATCACACTTATTCCCAAAGCACAAAATCCTAGCTCAATTCTACATTATAGACCAATAAACCTTTGAATATGGTATATAAGATAATATCAAAAATAGTGGTTAAGGGATTAAAGATCTGCCTTCACATGTGTATTAGTCCCAATCAATCTGCTTTCATCCTGGAGAGACAAATCATAGATAATGTGGTTAATTCACATGAATCCATACATACTCTTAAAGATTGAATGTGGTTATTTCACATGAATGCATACATAATGAGAAAAAGGAAAAGGGATATATGGCTTTAAAGATTGATATAGCTTAAGCATATGATAGAGCAAAGTGAAAATTTTTGGAAAAAGTCTTAAGTAAAATGGGATTTGCTAAGATATTTATTGAGTGGATAATGTAGTGTGTTATCACATCTACAATGTCCATAAATATAAATAGAGATCAATGTTGCTATATCAAGCCTTCAAGAGGAATTAGGCAAAGAGACCCCATCTCACCCTATCTTTTCCTGATTATCTCGGAGGCACTTTCAAATTTGATCAAGCAAGCAAGCTTGAGGGAGGAGTACAAAAGGATGAGAGTGAGCAGAAAAGGACAATTAATAACCCATTTATTTTTTGTGGATGATTCAATTATTTTTTTGTGAAGCATCATTGGAACAAGCAATGAAGATAAAAGCTTTGTTGGACAATTATTGCAAATATTCAGGGCAGTTGGTCAATCTAGACAAGTCATCAGTATTTTTTAGCAAGAATTTGTCATTGGAGCAAAAACAAACGATTTGTTAAGCCTTGGAAGGAGTGAAGGAACAAAGAAATGCAAGATACCTTGGCCTTCTAATGTATATAAGCATATCAAAGAAGGAAATCTTCAATTACATTATTGAGAGAGTCCAGAAGAGAGTTCAAGGATGGAAAACAAAATTTTTGAGTTTGGTTGAAAATGAGGTACTCATTAAAGCTGTGATAAATGCTTTACTAACGTATGTGATGTGTTGTTTTAAACTACTTATGACAGTATGTAAGGAAATTTGTACAATCACATCCAACTTCTGGTGGGAAGAAAGAGAAGAAGACAGACCAAAGTTACATTGGAAGGCTAGGAAGGATCTAACAAGACCAAAAAGAGAAGGAGGTATGATGTTCCAGGACATTCAACTCTTCAATGATTCACTAATGGCCAAAGAATTATGGAGGATAATCACATAACCTAATAATCTCATGAGTAGGATCCTGAAAGCTAAATATTTCCCAAAAGGTGGGTACTCCAAACTGAATACAGAGGTAATGCATCATGGTTGCAGAAGTGCTGAATGAGTGCCAAATACATTCTGCAAAAGGGTATTATATTCTAGGTAAGGGATGAAAAATCTATAAGGATTTGGGACTCTCCATGGATTCTTGAAGAAATGGGGTGTAAACCAAGTCAGCACAACAGTAATAAAGGCCAAGTCACATGGGTGAGTGACCTCTTGTTACATGAAGGAAAAGGTTGTAACAAAGAGTTGATCAATAAGACCTTCAACAAAAGAAATGCAAAAGCCATTTTGAAGTTACCTCATGGACAACAAGGAAGTAGCGACCATTTGGTTTGGCAGTTTAACAAGAAATACTGTTATACTGTCAATTCTGCCTATCATCAAATAAAACAGGATCATGAATGTAGGAATCATGGAGCTAAAAGTAGTAAGTGTAGAAATAGGTTAATTTCATGTGGAGGGGGAGCTAGAAACTCAACATTAAAGGCAAATTGAATCATTTTTTTTGGAGATGTCGTCATGATATACTTCCTACTAAAACGAAGCTGCTGAAAAAGGGCTTACAAGAGGGTCCAATATGCTCAATGTGTGGAGCATATGAAGAAAACATAGAACAGTATTATTCAACTACTCAAGAGCCAGAGTGGTGTGCAAAATTGCCTGTGTCAGGTAGAATGATTCATTACAGTCAGTGCTGAACTGTAAGGAGTGCTGGCAGACTATTTGTTGCAAAACAAGAGGTCATTCAATATATATTTTGTGGATGCTATGGAAATCAAGAAATCTTTGGATATTTAGAGGGGAATGAATGAAGCAAAAGGTAGTGGTGAAAAGGGCATTAGAGGAGTGAAAGGAATACCAGGATTTTCAATACATTGGAGAGAGTTCAGGAGCTAGAAACATTATATAGTGTTCAGTGGTTACTTAGCTTAGTGTGGTGGAGTCCATGCAAGGATGAAGTGGTAAATGTAACCAATTTCTGAAGTGTGGGGTTACAGTTACTACTTCAGCCTGTTTGATATTTTTTGGGACTAGTTTGTTTTTCATTAGTGCCTTGGTAAGGTAATTAGTAGTTTTGCAAAGTTACAAGCATTCTTGAGATTGTATAGAAAGTGTTGGATTGTAGAGGTAGGTGATTTATCCTGTTTTAGCCTTAGCCACATTGAGAAGCTAAGGAAAGTCCAAACTACGGACTATTTGATGTAACTATTAACTTTTGGAAGAAGTTAATGTATCTATCATTATGGAAAAAAAATGATTTCAAAGAAGAGTATGGTAGAGGAGCATTTGGGACAGTGTATAAAGGGGTTTTGCCAAATTTGCAGAAGGTCATGGCTATGAAAAAATTGGAGAAATTATTAGCAGAGGGCGAAAGGGAGTTTCAGAATGAAATAAGAGTGATTGGAAAACCACACCACCGAAATCTCGTTTAGTTGCTTGGCTACTGTTTGGATGGAATGAAGAGGCTTCCAGTTTATGAGTACATGGGCAATGGATCAATGGCAGATGTTCTTTTCAAGAAGGAGAATCTTCTTAGTTGGGATGAAAGAATCAGAATTGCTCGTGATGTTGCCAGAGGTATTCTCTACTTACATGAAGATTGGCAAAGCTTTTAGATCGGAGCCAAAGGAAAACCTATACTGCCTTGAGGGGAATAAAAGGTTATGCTGCGCTAGAGTGGCACTGAAAATCGACAGTGACTATTAAAGCAAATGTCTACAGATTTGGAATTGTGTTATTAGAGATTATAAGTCGTCGAAAGAATGTAGATTACAGCTTGTTCGGTGGTGAAGCTATTCTTGAAGAATGGGCTTATGATTGTTTTTAGGCTAGAGAGCTACATAAATTGGTTGTTGTTGATGAGGATGTTGGCATGAGGAAATTTGAAAGAATGATCGAAATAGCTCTGTGAAGTCCGCTTGTCCTAAGCCAGGGTAAATGAGGAGTGTTGTGTTAGGTGTTGCGAGCTAGCTATAAAAAAGAGCTACCTTTTATGAGATGAACCCTACTAAATTTTCTTTAGAGCATACCCTTCTTAGTGATGCATTGCATTAGCGCCTAGATATAGCTAAAAATGGGCAAGGGTCCTTGCACCAAGATAGGCGGGTGCGAGGGGTAACGAGATTAGCCTTGAGCTATCATTCCCTGAGTGATGCTCCACATCGAGGCCTGAGTGTGGTGAAAAGTGAGTGAGGGTCCTCACACTTTTATAGGCTAGTGTGGGAGACAAGCTAGGCCAGGGGGTAAGGATTTGACTAGGGCGTTAGAACATAGGAAGCTTAACATGTAAGTTGAGTGAGTTAGCAAATGCCTTTGCTCAAAGGATAGTGAATATTGCTTGGCTATAAGAGACTAAATGGGTTGGAGAAAAGGCTAAGGAAGTTGAAGGTATCGGATTCAAGTTCTGATACACAGGCACATAAAAAAGTGTAAATATAGTTGGGATTTTGATTGATAAACGTTACAGAGATAAAGTGGTAGAGGTTAAAAGATCAAGAGATAGAATTATTTTGGTTAAACTAGTAGTGAGAGAGCTAATTTTGAATATCATTTGTGTATATGACCTTGAAGTTGGATTGCAAGTATACAATAAGAACAAATTTTGAGAAGATTTGGAGGAGATTCTAAGGGAGATACCGTGCGAGTCAACATAGTGGAGGTTTTGATAGAGTTCATGGAGGTTTTGGTTATGGGACTGGAATTGAAGCTGGTGAGGATATCTTAAGTGTTGCTCTAGTCTATGATTTAATGTTGGAAAATTCCTTCTTTAGGAAAAGAGAGTCGCATCAAATCACTTTTTGCAGCGGTCAAATTGTAGCTAGATTGACTTTTTTCTTGCTAGAAAAGAGGATAAGGCCTCATATGTAGATTGCAAGGTTTACCATGAAGAATGTGTAGCTACGCAATATAAGTTAGTGGTTTTAGAGGTTCGGTATAACAAAGTATGCAAAATGCAGAAACGTGCTAAAAATCGCAGAATAAGATGGTGGAAGCTAAAAGAGGAAAAACAAATATCATTCAAGGAAAGAATCCTTTAGGAAGGACCGTGGCTACTGGAGGGTTACGTAAATATGGTGTGGAACGAGATGGCTAACTACATCCAAAGAGTGGCAAGAGGGGTCTTAGGGGAAAGTAAAGAGAACGGACATCAAATAAAGGAAACTTGGTGGTGGAATGAAGAGGTGCAAGAGGCAATAAAACATAAGGAGTGTTCTAGGAGTTTGAATAAATGTCCTAGTGATGAGAATTTGCAAAAGTTTAAACTAGTAAGAAAAAATGCCAAGAAAGCTATGAGAGAGGCTAGAGGCAAGGTCTTTCAGAAATGTTTAAACAACTTGGGAGGAAAGGAGAAGAAAAATGTATCTATAGACTTTGAAAGATAAGGGACAAGAAAAGTAAAGACTTGACATAGGTTAGATACATCAAGGATGAAAATCAAAAACTTTTAGTAAGAGATGTAGATGTCGAGGAAAGGTGGATGAGTTATTTTAGCAAGTTTTTTAATTGGAAGAGTGGCAGAAGTGTGATAGATTTGAGGGATGTTTCTGATGATTCAAACAGAAGGCTTGTGCATCAAATTAGAAAGCATGAAATTAAAGAGGCATTGAAGAAGATGAAGACTAGTAAAGCATTGGGACTCGATGGTATCCCTAGTGAAGTGTGGAGATGCTTAGGGGATGTGGTAATACGTTGTTGACTAACCTTTTTAACAAGATTCTCTAAACAAATAAGATGCCTGATGGATGGAGGGAGAGTATGCTCGTACCTATATACAAAAAACAAGGGGGATATCCATAATTATTCCAACTATAAGGGCATTAAACTAATGAGCCATACAATGAAGTTGTGGGAGAAAGTTATTGTGGATCGTTTGAGAATAGAGACCAAGGTCTCTAAAAATCAATTTCGATTTATGCTGGGAAGATCTACCATAGAGGCTATTTTCTTGATACATCAGCTAATGGAGAGATATCAAGAAAAGAAGAAGGACCTACTTATGGTATTTATTGATCTTGAAAAGGCGTATGATAAAGTTCCAAGAAAGGTTCTATGGTGGGTACTTTTGAAGAAAAAAGTATATTCAAAGTATGAAGACGCAATCAAGGATATATATGGTGTTATTACATGCGTGAAGGCTTGTAATGGAAGATCAAGCTATTTTCCAATCACAATGGACTTACACCAAGGCTCTGTTTTGAACCCTTATCTTTTTGCCCTAGTTATGGACGAATTAACAAAGAATATCCAAAATGAGGTGCCGTGGTGTATTCTATTTACAAATGATATCATGCTTATTCATACTACCAGGGCGGGTGTAGAAGTTAAATTAGAATTATAGATAAGCACGTTGGAGTCAAAAGGATTTACGTTAAGTTGAAGTAAGACCGAATACATGAAATGTGAGTACGACACGACAAGATGAGTAAACGAAGATATCATTAGTATGCTCGAACAAGAGGTACCCAGAAGAGATGCTTTTAGATATCTAGGATCAATACTGCAACAAGGGGAAGGGATTGTTGAAGATTTAAACCTTATAATCAGAGCAGGTTGGATGAAATGGCGTAGTGCATCAAGGTTCTTGTGTGATCGCAAAATCCTACTTTTAGATGAAAACAATACCTAATGACTATGTGTTTCATTTGATGATCTTACAGTGGAGGGCAAAAAACATGAAAACATTATGTGCGTAACTAAGTTTTCTTTAGTAGTATAGAACTATAAAAGTAATAATAATTATGGTGATTAACTTGTTTGTAATTTGTTAACATTGCCATAAACAGTATCCATGAAAACATAAGTTTCCCTTAATCACTTCCAAAAGGGATGACATAAAAATTAAAACAGTATCATGGTCTAAATAATATGATCTCATTTGGTATAGTGAAATTGTCCTCACAATCATTCCAGCAGCTTGCAAACTGTTTATATTTTATTTTTAAAATCCAAGCATTACGACCATGATAAACGTAGATTTCTTGATGGTTTACGAATTCATTCAAGGCATAGAAGAAAAATGGGATATTCTGTGATAGAAATGAAAAATAATAAGTATTAACATGAATGAATTAATTAATGAAGAATAAAATTACTAATATATGATTTTACACTTGAATAGTGAGAGAGAAGAGAGAAAAATAGTGAAAATAGATGAGAAAGAAAAAGGAGTGAGAAAGAAAACAAATGAGGAGAAAGATAAGTGAGCTAAAACAGAGAGAAATAATGAAGAGATATGAGAGAGAAAAAAGGACAAAGAGAAAAATGAATAAGAGAGACGAGAGAGAAGAGTGAGAAATGAGAAAGGAACAACATAGACATTAGAAAATATAGATATTAAGATATATGGAGGGTAATTTTATAAAAACTCATGATTTAGTGTTTCTCTCGAAAACCCAAGCTGGGGTTTGGGTTTAGTAGATGTCCAAAATTTTTTATATGCATTCCAAAATTACTTTTTCATGCCCTTAAACTAAAACATCATATGAGAGTACAATACTCTTTTTTTTTTATTCCACATCCTTCTAACCAAATGCCACTATAAGGATTTATGGCTCTGGCCTTTGTGACATGAGGTGTTGAGCCTTCAAATTTACCTTGTGGTAGGATAGCCTATTCTAGGTTTAAGATTCCATTGCATCTCTCAAATGACAAGTCGTGTGATGTGAGCAAGCAAAATAGTACAGTAAGGCTACTTTCTAAAGCAAAACTAATCCAATAAGATGAGGTTTCCATGCTAAGGGAGATGCAATCGAGGCATTCAATTCATTGATGTTAGATATCGTCAACACTACTGAATCTTTTGGAAACAAAGTGGTCGTATTTGGAAGTGATTTTAGAAAAACTTCACCTGTTATTGAAAAGGCATTGAGGGAAACTGTAATCAATCTGCCATCTTAAATTTTTGAAGAAAAATATGCAGGCTAGGTTAAATATGGCTGTGTTAGTTATGAAATCATCAGCACCGCATAAAAACATTCTTCCTAAAGTAGTTATTAATACGAATAAGAGAAAATCTGTTATAGCCATTTCTGTAAATTCAATGTACTCTATGAATAGAGGAATACATAGAGTTGAACATAGTAAAATAAGAAATTGAAAGATTTCGTTGAAATTGTTTGTTTGGAAATTTCTCGAAAAGCTAATCATAGGTTCTTCTCTCCATCGCAACAATAGGGCCGTAGCTTTTCACTTAGAATCGGAGAAAGATTGGACCTATTTGATCAACATGTAAACATAACCTTACCTTCTAAAATTGTTGTTAAATGTACTAAGAGAGAAGAATCACTGAACAGGTGAGAAATAACTCATCTATAGTTCTATATAAAAAAAAATCATATTTTTTTATTCTAACTTATTCTAATTACTACGCGGAGTTTTCATTAGTGTTGTCCGACTGGACCTGAATGCATATTGGTGAAGTTAATGGAAAAGGGGTCAACTGGTTGGATTAGAAGCAAAAAGCCCAAGTAATGTCATTATGATGTAATAAATATAAATTAATTATAAAAATATTAATACTAATATACAAATATAATAGAGATAAATTATTTAACTTTTTAGTGTAGTTAAATTAAATTTAGCATAAATTATATGAAATTTTAAGTGTATGATTGAATAATTTTGTGGAAAATAGAATAAAAAATATTTCTAGTAAAGAATGTCTTAAAAATTGTAAGAATTATCTTGTATAAATATTTTAGATATTCAATTTTAAAGAATTAAAAAATTTGTTAGTAAGAAATTCAAAATATTTAGTTAAAAAGTAATAAAACATGAGTTTTTATAAAAATTTAGGGTAAAATTATAATTTTTAAAAATTAAAATTATTTTCCGTAAATGGAAAGTATGATCCGGTCAAGCCTATGACCCGGTCAATTAATCATCCTATTCTTTTGGAAAGGAATAGTTCAGTTGTTGTAAATAAAAGGTTGATTAATAAGCTTTTCGTGTAGCCGCATATTTTTAGAAGCATTAAGAAAGCTACTAATCAAAGACATCAGGGTGATTTTGAAGAATTTTTGAATTCTCTTAATGACAAAGGGCTTCCTCCTCATGAACTTTTGTTGAAAAAAAAGGAGATAATCCCCAAAATAATCCCTTACATATTGGCCAATGATCTTTTTAGTTCCTCACTTTTAAAACAAGAACAAGTAGTCCCTCACATTTTATGAATGTACTGTTTTGATCATTCGTCAATATTTCGTTTGTTTTTTTGTTAGAATAGTGATGGAATAGTATCAAAATAATGTCGGAATAATGTCAGAATAGTGACGGACAACCAAAATAGTACATTCATGAAATGCAGGGGACCATTTGTTCCCGTTTTAAAAGTGAGTGACTAAAAAGATCATTGGTCAATATGTGTTAGGGTTTGGGGGTTATTTAAAAAAAAATACAAAAACTGTCCATTGATTTTTATTAAGAATTTGGATCCTATTGAGGTATTGTGTAATGAAACTAGATTCACATATAGAGGCTTGCTGCCAAATAGTCTCCATGCAGAAATAATGGTTAGGCAACAAAAAGGGAAAATCATTTTCATTTTCGAAATTCCTTTGAACTATTCTAATAATAAGATACATAGAATTCCTTTTCAAGGACACAATTCCTTGTTAACTAATGTTTTGCCATAATGATTAATAAAACCCAAGGCCAAAACACTTAATTATGTAGGAATATATTTTAGAAAACCTATATTTTTCCTCGACTAGTTGTACATTGAACTCTCAAGTGCTATGACATCTCAAAAAGTGAAAGTATTTATTTTGCCTCCAACGTTTCATGAAACAAAATCTAATAATGTAGTGTATGATGAAACTTTTCACTTGGCAAATGACTCAATTTCTTCGACTATCAGTAATGAGGTGTGATATGCACATGAAAACCAGTAAGGACCTCCCAATACGATTAAATTCTATAAGCCCAGAGCTTCACCGAAAATTGAACTAAACATGTGATCCAATGGAATCCCCAAGCACGGTTTTTAATAAATCTAGCAAACTATGCATACTAGTAGATACCTAACCTCTAAACTGTAAACAAATGTACAATATGACAAAAGAGATAACACCCAAAATAGTCCTTCATTTTTCAGCAAAAAATCTTTCTCGTCATCCACTTTTAAAACGGGAACAAAAAGTCCTTTACATTTAATAAGTGTATTCGTTTAGTCTTTCGTTACAATTCCGTTTTTTTTTCTGTTAAATGAGCCCACGTGCATTTCACATGACCTGTTAAGGATGGGCAAAAGTGGAATTAAACAAAAAAAATAACCCTCCCTTTTCCTTTAACCCACGTCTAAACGAACAAGTAAATTTTATTTGCATCCCAACACCCCTCGAACGTGGTCTTTTCCTCCTCTTTCCAACGTGGTATCTTTCTCCCTGTAGCCCTAACAGCCCACAGATCAGTTCCACCCCGGCAAACTCATCGAGCTCATCAAGCCGGCGAGCCCTATCCCTTTCGTCAATCTTCTCTTTTCACAATCCTCACCCCGTCGGACTCATCCATTTTCGCAAAATCTAAGAAGAAACCGATGGCACAAGCACAAGGAATACTATGTTACTGTGGGAAGAAAGCTACTGTGTGAACTTCGTGGATATTAACCAACCCGAGAAGAAGATTCTTCGGATGTGAAGGCTACGAGGCAAGCCCTTTTCTTTTACTGAATTATTTTGATTTTTATTCCATAATAGCGGGAATTTTTTTTCTGGCTTTGGCCTGTTGCTTGTGGCATAGTATTTTTGGAAGAAACTGAAAATATGTTGCATACTATTTGTAGAAGAACCAAGGCTGTGGCTTTTTCCGTTGGTGCGAGAGACTATGTGGACGATGCGATAGATTAACTGAGATAATTGGTGGTCTGCTTAGCACAGTTAGAGAGCTAGAAGCAGAAATAGAAACGAGGAAGAAGAAGGCGAAAGTCTGCAAGGCCCTTTTGATTTTATCATGTGCTATTATTGTGTACTAACTACTTTAGGCATGTAGACTTTTTTGTTAGATTTTGTGCCCAAGAATGCCGAAGGGTTAGGGTTAAAGTAGACTATAGAAAGTGTGATTGAATGTTTTATGGATTGGATGTTTTAGAATGAAGGTGTCAACTGTTAGGTTGTGGAATATGTTTTGTTATGTATATTATGCAGATTGTTTGGGCATCAATAGCTGGTTAGCTATTTCCTTTTAATCGGATTTGCTCATTGTGCATGTGGTGCTTGAGGTGTGTAGCTGGATCTTATGTTGGGACGTTGTTTTATATGTGCATGCACAAGTGTTCCAGCTGGTTGATTAGAGGTCATAAATGTTGTAGGACTTGAAGCTATTTAAGTAAGGAAGAACAAAATGAAAATTACTGATTGTGAAATACCACTAATGGTCAATTAGAAACATTTCTAATGAACACAACTAAAGTAGTAATGAATTAGTTTGGTTGAACGATTTTGTTTGGGAGTCTCAAAAGTATCATTCATGTTTGTAATTGTAAAAAGCAGCATGTCAGGACCAAATATTGAATCACCTAAATGGACAAAAAGACCTAACGAGTATTGATTAAAAAGCAGCATGTCATGACTAAATTGACACTGAAATGAACGTCCCAATCCAAGTATTCCTCGCGAGTTTGATTCATTCAGTCAGTAAGCTAATAATGGACATAAAGACATCATGTGCCAACTACAAACAACACCGTGACGGCTAGTACTTTCTCTCAAAACAACACCACGAACAACACCATAAAAGGCCATTATATCAGGAGATAACTATACATTTGCATACTGAATATAAAACTCCCTAGGTGCTAGGAACTTAAAATTCCTAGTTTCACACAAAAGTGAGGTATTGTCTAGTGTTCATAAAACAGCACATAGTTTAGTCATTCACAAAAGATGGCGCCATTAGTAGATATGATAGATACGCTTCTTGTAATCCAAGCAATGGTTGATTCAAGAATGTAGGCATGCTGCGTGGTAATTCATATACATCTTCACATCAGGGCAACACTCTATCAACTCCCAATAACCACTGAAAAAAAAAAGAAGATCAGGTTTGGTTTAATTAGAACTCAAAAACAGCACAATCTATTAGCCACAACGCAATATTAATCAATCGATACAATACATTTTTACACTTCTAATCACAATGCATCATAATAAAACAACATTTCTACACTTCTTATAACATTTTATCCACTATTAAGACCAAAGCTACATAGTTAATAGCAATTATACGAGCAAAACAGAGCTTACTTTACTCAAACTTCTGCATTTACATATTCATAGCCACAAAGAGGCTGCCAAACTATCAACGAGTTAGTCTCCAACATCAACATACACGCTGTATCCAAACCAAGCCACTTGATATCATATGCATTAGTCAAATTCAGCATATAGAGATGAGCATTCCCAAAGTCTATAAAAACTAACATACAAGCTCAAAATCCAAATTTCACCCATAAAGAGAAGAGAGTATTTACCTTGGACTTGGCAAATGTAAACTGACTTGTGCTCCTAATTGGCAGCATCTTCCCTGGCTGTGGATTTGCCCGGGGACCCATGTGACTTACCTGAACGCAATGTTTTGGAGAATGCCTTCTACACCATTGAACCATGTACACCATTAAATACGGTAATTACACTCATAACTAAAGGGATAGTGTTAAGTGCAACTACTTATCTCAATCCATACAAATTGATTGCGACTTTGCGACCTATACAATGATTCAATCGTACTCCCACACTTTGCTCGATTATGTCCCGGTTGTCTACATAAACTACATTGTGTGACCTTCACATAATTACGTGATTTAGAAATGTGTGAGTACGCGATAGGAGTAAACATATGTATTATACACTTTAAGGAATTACTAATCAAACATTACCAGGCCATGGTTCACTACGCTTTGACGGGAAGATGGATTGGCTGGCTGCTCTCTTGCACTCTCCCTTGCCTGCATATCAATTGTATTGTGATGCACAACTGATTCTTGTGTAGTAGGTCCTTCTTGTTGCATACTAGGATTAGGAGCTGAAGCAGGCGTATGAACGTGTACGGAACCTCCACATGCGGCCCTTGTGATTTTGAATTTGTCGTGACTCGTGTAGGGCACCTTCTTGCATTGTGGCCAGTTGCCTTGCATAGCCTACACTTATATGCCATTTGGTTAGCCCTCAATAATCTCCCAACATTTCCAGTTTGACCGTGTCCACTTGGATTCTCTTCGGCCCTTTTTCGCCTCAATTTCTTGGGCCGGCTAGGAAGCGAAGCCCTTTCAGGAGGTAAAATAGGCTTTCTTCCCACATCTTGCCACAAATGCTCACCATTTACCGGATGTATGACTTGATTGTACACCTTTTGATAAGCAGCCTTCACGTAGCATTCATGGACAAACATCTCAGGCGGCTCGTTCGTTGTGCAAATGGTAGCTACAGCATGTGCACACGGGATCCCTTTCAAGTCCCACTTCCGACAGCTGCATGTTCTTGCAACTAAATCAACAGTGTACTCCTCCCCATACATGCACCTGATTTCGAACTTCAACTCACCGGCTCCTGTAGCTATACAAGCACTTGAGTAATTTTTCATCCTTTCCAATGCTGCCTGAATCTTTGGATACACATTCCCTTTGAACCGGCTGGCAAAACATCATTTTTGCTCCATTCTGACCATCAGGTAGTATCTAATACCTTCTAGAAGTCCCAAAATAGATTTCTCTCTGGCTCTCATAATGGCGGCATTGAAGCTCTCACTGATGTTATTAGCAATAATGTCGCACTTCGGGGTGGTCCTAAAGTGAGATCTACTCCAATGTCGGGGAACGGTGTGCTCAAACAGCCACTTTTAGGCATCCTCATCCATCTCTTTTATGGCCTCCATCTCATGCTGAAACTTGTTAATGTAGTTTGCCTTTGCTGCTGCCTAAACTCTATCAACCAATGCCATTCCCTTGTGGACCGAGTGAAAATTCTTTATCATGTGCCACGCGCACATTCTGTGCTTGACCCCAAGGGGTAGCTCCCATATAGCATTGGTCAAACCCTATGCAAACAAAGAAAATCAGTTATGACATTTATGTTGTATTAAACAATTTCCCTTATGCATATGAATCGAAAGTTTCTTTGTTGAGAAGAAATTACTTTTTGCTTGTCCGTTATGAATGTCCACCGCTCAGGGTCCGAAATTCTGAGGTCTTTTATCAACTCCCAGACAAACCATTTCCATGTAATCTTCTTTCTACCTCCATTACCGGAAACGCAATAGGGTATATCTAGTCATTGGGATCCATTCCAACGCCCGCCAGCAGCATACCCTTTTGGGGCCCTTTAGAAAACATCCATCTAACCCCACAACCAGCCTACATCCATCCATGAACCCTTGTTTGCACGCATTGAAGCACACATAAATTCTTTGGAACTGCTCATCACCCTCATCTGTCTCGGTTGTTTTAATGAAGATATTTGACCCAGGGTTTGTTCGTAGCAACTCAGCGCAATATGCATGTAACTTGTTGTATTGGCTTGCATAATCTCCCTTGATCAATTCCTTTGCTTTCTTCTTTGCCAAGTAAGCGAGTTTCCTCAATATGTTGACGTTTAGGTCTTGATGAACCTTTTGGACGAGGTTTCCCACACTCAAATTTGCAAGTCTAATGTCCTTCTTATACTTGTCTGCCAAGAATCTCGAAGATGCACACCCGTGGTTGAATGTCCGACCGCAGCTATGAAAACCATTCATACTCTAGATCTGATAATCTTGCTTGCCCTTACGCATGGCAAGTGAGATGAACCAGTCACACGACTTGCAGAAGGCATTCATGCGTATCTTGTCATTTTTCTGCAATCTCACCATCCTCCCATGTCGAACTCCATGGTGTTTACATGCCTTCTTGAACTCATCTCTTGAGCTGAAAATCATCCCCACCTTGAATTGAGGGTCCTCCATATCAGTATCTGGCCTAAATCTTTGGAAGCGGGGAGATGGTTTTCTGCCATCATTTTCGACATCCGTACTCGAATGACTCTCTGGTTTCTTATCACTATCTAGCCATTCGTCTTCCGGCTCACCTCCATCGTCATTTTCATTTGTATGCGATGGTTACCATCAGCCATACCCTGTGCTGAAAGATGTGCAACATTGGCCCATTTATCCTCCCTAACCCTAAGCATATCATGAAGATCTTCCTCACCACTTAGCTCATACTCACTGTCAACCGGTTCCCCACCTTCCGTGGTGTGGTCACTATCTGTTGCATGCTTGTCTCCCACTTCATCTGGATTCACTAACTCATTGGCGGCTGGTGTTGCATATGAATATGAAAATCTTTGCTTCTTCCTTTGCCGTACATCGCATAATGATGCTTCCGTGGCTGTATGCTTTTCTGAACTCCTTTCACCACCCTGAACCTCGGCTTCATCGTGCACATTTGCAGCTATTCCGCCATGTACAACATCATTTTCTAGGGTTTTTTCTGCATTGTTGTCGGCTGAAACCCTAGTGATATCCGATTCTTGCATGTTGTGGTCTTCAACCTTACTGGGATCACACTCGGATCTACAAGTTCTGCTAGGCCCCGAAGTTTCATTTCGACCGAGGCTTCCACTAGCTGACCTGGTTGTCTTAAATAATGGCTTCTTCTTGACACAACTCTTTTGCCTCTTGCCAATTTTTGAGGGTGAAGCCGATGATGGAATGGTCGGCCGAGATATAGGTTGAGGTTTAGGTTTTCCTCCGTTTATGTGCTCCACGTATAGATCAACTAATCTAAATTCCTATCCATATCTAGCCATATCCAGTCAATCGATATCAGAAAACATAAATAGCAACCCATTGTCCAGGGTTCGACCAGGAACTAGGGAATAATACCCGACTTTTTGTGCATCACACCCCAGTTTTTCAACTAGCTCATCTAGGACACATAGGGATCACATGTCGGGATCGTAATTATCAACCATGTCCACTTTTTTCCCCGATATACTCTTTATTGGGGTTACTTACAAAGTCCCCGCCGTAGAAGATTCGAACACTAAATAAGGTGCTTTCTGGTCCTGAAAGAATGCAAAAAAATAATGCACGGATATCAGTATCAACTATACAAAGAGCAGATGTACTAATCAATAATTAATTGATTACTGTTCCATGTACTAATCATTAATTAATTGATTCAATAAGGGTCATAATTAATATAAAAAAAAAGCAAAACCACCACGAAATCTGCTTTAATGGCTTAAACTAAATTAAGCATATTAGTGGCACTCTTGTGTATTTTTCAATAATTTGAATTCAGTAGCAATGCTCAACAAAGACTGATCCGTGAAAATCAACAAATAGCATTAATCACAACCGCAAAGTAGTAGTTGAAGTCTATATTTTCTCTCGGTTAATTGGTTTGAAAATACTAGTAATTAACAACAAATCTTGAAGTAGTATTCCAAAAACAAGAGCAGATTATTTCCCACTTTTCTTGTTTCTTTCTGAAGTTTACTTTATACATATACTCTAACAAAATGATATTCTCTGCATGGTGACAAAATTCGTGACATTTTCCTCACTAATTAGAAAGAGTTTGGGTCCTGACTTCCAGAGGATGATGGTAGATCACGTGAAAATTATGATATTAACAAGTCAAAAAGATTCCAAATCACATTGTGCTATGTGGTAATTTTTTTTTCCCGATGGTATATTTTATAATTTCCCAAAGAAGATTTCTGCATTATATGTAGCTAGCAGGAATACATTAAATTCAGTTAGTCCTTTCAATTTTTTCTAATAATATTTTTATCCTTCATCTTTAGCCCATTAAGTGCATGTGGCTTCCATAACAAATAAAGTTGATAACCAAGAAAGTAATTCAATTAATAGAAAACAATTCACGCATTTGTTTGGAAGTGTTTTAGACAAGAAGTCTATACGAATATATATATTAATGGTGTCTATACATGCGGTCCCCATTTTAGAATGCATAATGGGTGCATACTGGTTTTTTTGAGATTTTTTAACACTTTCTAATTTTGTCTTTTCCCCAAGGGGACTAGTACTACCCTAAAAGGCAGACCCCAGTGCTGGAGTGTGACACTACACAGCATTAAAAAACCACAATTCACAGTACATGTGGAAAGCACAATTGGAAAGCACAACTTTCACATTTTACTGTAAACAAGTCCGTATAAGTATAATAAACGCACGCAGCACAACAAACAAATCTAAGGGTGTCTCCATATTACCGTAATTGGGATTTCCATCGCTTCGCTTCTCTGGTCACACAGGTGGACATGGACGCCTACACTGAGGTGATTCCTCTTCTAGGGTTACGGAGGAGGCAGCCTAGGGTTCCAACACTGGCGGCGTTATGGTGAAGATGCGCCTAGGGCTCGCCTTGCACAATGACATTACAGGCTTGAACGGAAGAATGACAGCTCGGCTTTGGCGACTGGACGGCAGGAAAGCACGGTATAGAGGGAGTTGGGGTTGATTTGGAGTGCAAGGACAACGTTGTCGCTATCGACTAGGAGGAGGACGACGGGGGTGTTAGTAAAATTAGGGTTCGGCTAATTTGGGGGAAGGGGCGAAGGTGATGGTGATGAGTCAAGGGCTTGGGACGATGACGATGGGTCAAGGGTGGGGGGACCACGGTCAAGGGTTAAAAGGGAGGGTTATTTTTTTTGTTTAATTCCACTTTTGCCCATCCTTAACAGGTCATGTGAAATGCACGTGGGCTCATTTAACAGAAAAAGAAACGGAATTGTAACGAGACTAAATGAATACACTTATTAAATGTAAAGGACTTTTTGTTCCGGTTTTAAAAGTGGAGAACGAAAAAGATTTTTCGCTGAAAAGTGAAGGACTATTTGGATGTTATCTCTATGACAAAATTATGAGGTAAAATATGCCACAACTTATTAAGGATTAATTACCAAGTTGATAAATCAAAAAGCACCACGAGGTGAACCCTGATAGACTCAAAATTAAGTTCAAGTACAAGAACTTAAGTTGTGAAAAAAACTTACAAAAATTTTATTAATCTTATGCTTAAAAGTTTTTGGCCATAAAGGGGTTTAATTAAGTGTTGCAACCACGTATTTTGGTTTTACAATTGGACTAGAATGAGTGATTTGATGCCATAAGGATTTGGCAACTAAACCCTAACATAAGTGGACTAAAATTGAAAGGAAAAAAAAATACTAATACTATTTAATTTTTTATATAATTTAGGTTATTAAGTGGAGGCCAAACTTTAAAAAAAATCCTATTGGAACTATGAAAATAAAAGAATAAAAATAATTTAAGATTTTTAAACTGGAGTTAGATGAAACTCTAAACCATAAGAAACTCTTGGAAAGCTAGGAAACCCTAATATAAATTCTAGAGTGTTTTAAGTTTTCCAATTTAAATGTAGCTATCAAATTCCATAGAAGACTTCAATGTTGGCCCATAATCGACAATTCGAATAATATTTATGGTACGTGGCTCGCAGTTGTCGAACTAGGCAACCTCCTCAACTAACTTGAATTTCTTGAATTAAGCCATTTAAACCTTCTTTTTAGTTTCTTACCTTGAAGTCTAGAGTCTCTTGCCATTGGACCATGAAAGTTGTTTAGTGGATACTTGAATGTTAAAATCGAACCATTTTAAATCTCGATCTTAACTCCTTTCAAGTCTAATTCTTTAGGTCGATCATTTCCCATTTAACCTTGTGCACTTGAGTCCTCATCAATGTGTGTGATATTTTTACCAATTTTTGGGTTCCTTTGGTTTACTAATGGTTGAGTGAATTCCAATAGTTTAGACTTTTTTTTTTTTTTTTGGGGGCTATGTAGAAAGGTAGATTCAACTCCGATAGATACTATATAGCAGGTGTAAAGAACCAAAAAGTCACTCCCAATTTTCAAGAAAAGGATGCAACATGATCATGCCAAAAATAGCCGAAACACATTAGAAATATGTGTTTGCTGATTTGAAAGTGGGAAAAGTAAATTGTATTACTTATTCTTACTGAACTAACTCTTTCAGTCCCTAGTGAGTTTGTTTTTGCACTTTATTAATTATGCCTTACTATCGAGTTTCGAACATAAGATATGATTTTTATAATCCAGGGAGCAATGGTCGATGGTGTTGCTTCAATCATGAGGTCCATCAAATGAGCAGCAAAATTTGAGTCCTCAAGAAACAACGAGTGACCAATACTGAGGTACACGTATTTACCTTGTATTCAAAATATGTACACGTATTTTCCCCAAATCTATTACAAAAGAAATCTTAAATTTTTTGTTAAAGAAATCTATAAGAAGATAAAATTAAAATTAGGTTTGTCCACTATTGGCTAATGAAACTTAATTAGTTCTAAAGGAGGTTTTAGTAATTTTTTGTCACTTTTTTTCAATTGATAGGACTTGAATCATTTCCTAAATTTCCATAGTGCAAAAAGAAAATCTAATCAGACCTGGACTCTTTATATTATGGAGCAAGGTGCAATTTTTATATCCCAATTTTAATGTAGTATTTGGATGATTCTAAGTACTACTGGTACTTAAAATTTAGTCCTGAATGCTTCTTCACACTCTATTCATTATGTAGCAATAGATAAAATTAAGATGGAATCAACACCCTTGTTAGGACTATATTATTGAATATCTCACTAAACATTCACTTTTAAAAACCTAGACCAAGTGACTTATTGTATGCTTCTCTGCATCATCCAATTGAAATGTAAACACAGAATGAATTTTGTTATATATTATGGTTAATAAGATAATGCTTCTTTTAGAAAGTTAAATGTTGAGTTTTGAACTTGGAAATGATAAAGTTATTTTTGAAATTGCAATAACTACTGTGCCCATTTTAACTTCATTGAAGCTATTGAAGAAATACATTCTTTTCCCCTATATGCCATAATTATGAATGCAAGTATATCAACTGCACATACATGCGCATACATATTCATTACTTGTAATACCAATGCACAAATTTTGATCACCGCAAAAATGAAAAAAGGAATCTGCAAAGCTGAAAGAAGATATTCTAAAGTCATGTTTACAATACTTGACCTTTTTTCATCTTTAAATGTTATCAATGTTTCGCTGGCAAAAGTTGTTCTCGCTATATGCAAAGAAGCAAAAGTTTAGAAGTTTGTTCTTGTTAATGAGAAGTGATGAAGGTAAAATCCGCAACTGGTAACAATTTGATTTAATTGTCATGATCCAAGATTCTTCATGTGCTCAACAATGGATAATCTAGCAAAATAGATCCCGAAGTAGTTCAACGAGGTAGATTCTCTGATGATACAACCAGTATTTAGTCGGAATATAGTATATTTTGAGTTGTTCGAAATGGATCCCCTTACCTCGTGGTCCTTCCCACGTATATATCTTATTCCCTAATCCAAAGAGATTCATTGTTTTCCTTATCCTCTTCCCTAATAAAGAGAGATTAATTGTTATCTTTATCCTCTTCCATAATAAAAGGGGATTGATTGTTATCCTTATCATTTAACTCGTTTGTTACAGTTATAACACTATTTTGCCATTGTAGCCCGAGGTCTTGCTCATTTAGTGTGCTTTTAGCGTACAGGTCATGCCATTGCAGGTAGCGTAAAGGTCTTGGCCTTTGACTCCAAGGTACGGAATTTCGCTTGTCTCTGAAGTCTGATCTTTGGACTCCAAAATCTGGAACTCTAGTTCTTGACTAGTAACTCAGCTTAATCTATACACATCATAAGCCCCCCAGACCTTGGTCTGATATCGTTAAGAGAAGGTCTTATCAGGAGTAGGCTTTTAGGATGTCTTAACCAATGAGGTTAAGAGGTCCAGAGTCTCCATGGTGCACTGAAACTATACAAGTAGTAGATTCTAGATGGTAAGGACTTGGACGTCTCAGATGGCTGAGATGGAGACCTGTTTAAAAGGGATAAGTCTGAAAGTAGGATCTTCTGATAGAGATCCTACAAGAGAGGACTAAGTATGAAGAAGAGAAGAGAAAAAGAAAAAGAAAAGTTTAGTGTTTTCTGTTCGTATTTTATTATGTAATAAAATAACTGAAGTTGTCTTTGAAACTTTTGCAAGACATTATATCTTTGAGCAAAAGGTCTGAGGTTTTGGACTTTAGTACTGATGTTCAGGACCTTTGATGCGAAAGTCCCCACCCTTTAAGGTGTTTGGGAACTTTGAGGTGAAGTTCCCCACCCTTTAGGATGTTCGGGAACTTTGAAGAGAATCTCCCCACCCTTTTGGGTGTTTTTGGGAACTTTAGAAAAATAATAAAATTTTCTTTTTTGACATTCGTATAGATGTTTGTATCCCCTCACCCTCTTGGGATGTTATGGAGTTCGCAGCTAAACTTAGCTGAACCAAGGTTAAATCGGATTTCTCGATTTAAAACTTAGCAGGGTAGTTTCACCACCTTGAATCGAGTTCAGGGAAGTTGTAGTTCCTCTACTCGATATAAGAAGAGCAAAATAATATTTTATTCAACAAGAAGATAATTAAATATAGAAGTGTTTTAAATTGCTAACTTGCTAGACTCGGGGTAATAAATTCTCCTCCATCGTTGCTAGTTGGTAGCTTCTAGATTCTGATGTGTCGAGGACCCAGATCGAAGTTGGGTTTCTGAATGCCAGCGCTGGATATATTGACTCAGCATCCCATTGCGAATGCAATCGTCTATTTCCTTCTTGAGGTCCTTGCAATCTTCAGTGTCATGCCCGTGATCGTCGTAAAAGATATAATGTCACGATCCAAGATCTGATGAAGGTGAAATTCGCAACTGGTAATGATCCGATTTAATTGTTATGATCCAAAATCCTTCATGTGCTCAACAATGGATAATCCTACAAAACAGATCCCGTAGTCCGAAATGGATCTCCTTATCTCGTGGTCCTTCCCACGTATATATCTTCTTCCCTGATCCAAAGAGATTCATTGTTGTCCTGATCCTCTTCCCTAATAAAGGGAGATTGATTGTTATCCTTATCATGTAACCCGTTTGTTACAGCTGTAACGCTGTTTTGCAATTGTCGCCCAAGGTCCTGCTCGTTTAGTGTGCTTTTAGTGTACAGGTCATACCGTTGCAAGCAGCGCGAAGGTCCTGGCCTTTGGCTCCAAGTTCCGGAACTTCGCTTGTCTCCGAAGTCTGATCTTTGGACTCCAAGATCTGGAACTATAGTTCTTGACTAGTAACTCAGTTTAATCTATACACATCAAGAAGTATGTATATATTTATCAGCTAATTCATCCCATCTAATTTGGATAAGCATTAAGGTCAAGATATAAAATTGTAATCTCTAAATTCTTTGTTATAGCAATTTACAATGCAAACCTTTGTGTTGAGCATGTAGAATAACTTCACAGTAGTAGAAGGCTAGGAAATCTGCATCCACCTCAAAAAGTTTCTAGCTATTGTGTGCTACAAGATTAAGGCCTCATACTATGATGGTAGCACAATGTCTTATATGCACTATTGCAATAACTTCCTCTTATTTAGTTTGCAAACTATTACATTTTCCCTTCCTAATTTACTGCAGAAGTTAGGTTATTAAGAAGGCTTGTATCTACTGTTTTGGATAACTTTTTAATTAAAAAAGCTCTAAAGTTGAGGAATTGGTTGACTATCTTTTCAAGTTATTCATGCCCTTTATATAAATATTTTGTGTCTTTCATGATACTTCGTTTTACTATTGTATGCAGCCTAAAAGAACCTCAAAAATTTACAACAAATTGTAGGATATAGATCTTATGAAACTAACACTATCAAGTCTGCTTTATACTAAATTTGGATTTCACCGTAGTTGCAAGCCTTTCAATAAAAGGCTGTATTGACAATTAAAAAAAAATCACAATTACTACGATGCAACAATGAGTATTTGACTTGAATAATAATTTTTTTATATATATAAAAAATCCATTTTAGAATGCATGGACTAAACGAATGATTGACTTTGATGACATAGAGTAGAAAGTTAGTATATGGCTTGTAAGAAGTGTTATTAAGCAATGACAACCAAGCATGAAACTGAGTATCCATGCTCTATTTGTAAAGAAAAATAAAGCGCAGCATCAAGGCAAAGAGTTATTGGATTTTTGTCAATTTCATTAGTTGGACGCAACAATGGAGTTTGAATAAGCATAGACTAAGAAGGAATTTTATTTTGGTAATAATTGCTTGTAGACTTGATATTGACTTGATAGATAAGGGTGGATCCATAAAAGCTTAATGATGATGTTTATTAGTTCTATATTTGTCTTGTAAATTTATTTGCATATACTCAGCATAGAATCTCGTTAATATCCACCATTTGTTTTACTTGACTCTCGTTCGTTGCAATAGCATCATCAAGGTAGAACATTTGACCTATGTTCTGTTTATGAAACTATGGAATGGGAGTTTGTTGGTTTTATGTCCTAAAACTAATTAATATTGGGATTATAATTTATATTTATTACCAGCATGATTAAGAAACTAATGGGTCACACACAAATAAAAATAATTTCTTGAGTTAAAATGATATTATAATTACAAGATAATTATGGGATTGATTTATGAGATAAATTAATCTTAGGACTTGAGTAAGGTTATTAGTCCAAACCCATCTAGTTTATAAATAAGTTTCAACTATGGGTCTTGAGTAAGGTGTTGAGATCTGTTACTTATCGTACGTATTAGACACCTAGGATTTTTCAAAACCCTAGTTCTTCCTATACTTGAGGGATCTAGTTGTCAACAAATCATGGTTGGTCAATCCCTTGAGGATCCCAAGAAATTGTCGGTGTGAATACCGTTAGATGTCGGAAAATTGTGCAACTCGTGATCAATCTTGCCTATTATCAATGGATCTATTGCTGACATAATGAATTGATGCTATATATGGATTACAAAGAAATCCTGATATGAAATCAATTGTTTTATCATTCCGCTATGTATGTGGGTTCATTTCCTCACACGTACCGCTCACACTAGCCACCATCCTCACTAGTCGCCTACACCTCCTCCACCGGACCTGCCTCCTCCCTCCACCTTTAGAAGCCACAACTCCATTTTTGGTGAGCACTATTTTTTTCTACCCTTGAAAATAGATATATATTTTTTTAAATTGATTTGGCTTGTGTAATGAATATTGTGAGTGATTAATGGTTATCTGAAGTAATAGTTAATGGTTTTTTGTGTATATTAATGGTTATTTTGTTAGTATAATGCAAATACACATGTAATGCTGTATTTTTGTGTGTAGTACCTTTTTATATGTGTTAATGGTTTTACTAATGGTTTAATTTTGTGTAAGTTTTGTATTGATGGTTATATTTACATCAAATATTAAGGAAGATTAATAATGTTACAATTTACACCAATTAAGAGACAAATTGTGTAGACTATTTTACTAAGTAAAAAATAAGAATAGGAAAAGAAATTATAAGTTAGAAGATATGAAAACGAAAAACTGATTTAGGAAAAAAAAAGAACCAATAACATTATAATTTACAAAGGAAAAAGAAGGAAGCCAAAACATATAATTGAAAAATGGAACTATATTGCTCCAAAGCACGAATGAAGAACTTTAAAAAAAAAAAAAAGGAATTATAATGTAGGAGGAAAAAAAGAACCATGGAAACACTATAGACACTAAAAAAAAGAGAATAAAGCAACCAAATATTTATAATTAAAAAACAAGAAAAGAAACTCTAATTTATATATAAAAAAAAGCGAGAAAATTATAGCATAAAAAATAAGACCAATAACATTATAATTTACAAAAGAAAAAAAAGAAGTCACACTTATAATCCAGAAAAGGAATCATATTGTACTAAAAAAAAGAACTAAAAACTTATAATTTTGGGGGAAAAGGAGTCACAATGTATGTTTGGGAAAAAAAAAAGGGTACTATAATGTACAAAAAAAAATGGAAAAGTATAGTTTACTTAAAAAAAAAAAAAAAAGGAACCAACCACTAATAATTAAAAATGTGAAATTGTAATTTATAAAAAAGTAAGGAAATTATAGTTAGAAAAAAAAAAAGAACCAAAACCTTATTTCAATTGAAGAAAAAATAAAAGAAAATATAACTTACCAAATATCATTATCTCAACCCTTTTGATTATCCTTATACTGGGGAGGTGAAATAGTAACATCTCATAATGGTATCACATATTCTCCTCCAGGGCTAAACATTCTTTAGTTATCAGTCAGAAGTTA
This sequence comes from Gynochthodes officinalis, assembly GCA_020080225.1. Classification (NCBI taxonomy): domain Eukaryota; kingdom Viridiplantae; phylum Streptophyta; class Magnoliopsida; order Gentianales; family Rubiaceae; genus Gynochthodes; species Gynochthodes officinalis. Next base: position 17,295,671 of record CM034621.1, on the reverse strand, counting down.
AGTTACAATGAACTAGTTGATCTGATACATAAAGTGGGTGAAATTAATAAAAATGTGTTCGATTGAGCATTATTTTGCACCAACTGTGCAATTTAGATAGTCACCTTATATATGATGCTATAAGCATGAGAGAAGATGATGATTTGGAAATGATGTATGATTGTGTTAGACTTTGGCCTCAATATCGTGCTAAAATATATGTGGAGAAAAAAAATACTCCCAACCCCTGCCTTAGGTCAAGGTTCCTTCGTTTTGTTGCTTAATAGCATCCCTCATCAAAACTCGATAAATTCATTGCTATTGTCTACTTTGATTGTCCTCAAACAAGGGATGTATGTACCCTAACCGATTAAATTGACTCCACCTACTTCATAAGTTGGTTTGGCTAATGGTGCGCCGGGAGAACTTTTGTGAATCACGAATGACTCTTCCCCATCTAGAAGAGGTGCATTGCTCTATAAGCATTTCATTCCAAAAAGAAGACATGGCAAATCGGGTTCCTGAACCTATCAATGATGGCATCGTTTCAATGGACAAACCATCATCTTTACAACCAAATGAGCTATAGAGTCCCCATTTTGAAGAAATGGGATCAAACGATAATTTTAAAAGGGAGAGTGATGATAGTGGCACCCATGTAGCGAAAAGGCAACCAAATCGAATTTATACTCCAAAGGGTGTTGCCTTTTTTAACAATGTTGGGGATTGTTCTAACAGTGACCCCACTGATCGAAGTATTACAAAAATGCATACATGTCTGAAGCGAAGAAAAAAACAAATTCACTTAGGCATGAGTTTTTTAGACAAAAAGCAACTCAAGAAGGCAATTATCCTATGATCTATAAACCACAATAGGAAGTTCAAGGTTGTTAAGAGTGAAGGTAATATGTGGGCAACGAAATGCAAATTTGATGAGGGACCACGAGAAGGTGGAGACATTCGCACAGAAGGATTTGGATGTATGTGATGTGTTCGTGCTATTTTGAAAAGTACCCATAGAGTGTGGCAATTACAAAATGGGTAACAAAGTACAATTGCATTGGTGCCAATCAAACACGTCACTATGTGAATCTGATATCTACAGTTGTTGCCACTCACATAAAAAATGCCATAGAGACATATCCCTACTACGTAGAGAAAAATATTGAGAAAGATATTAAAAATGATTTGAATGTTGATATCTCTTACAAAAAGGCTTGGCATGGGTGACGAAGAGCCATTAAACTTGTGTATGGTAGTTGGGAAGAGTCATTTCTTGAATTCTCAAAGTACATGGAAGCACTTAAACGGTCGAATCCTGAAACTGTGGTATAATGGCTTCATCATCCAAATAGCATAGGTAGGGTTAAAATTTTTAAACAACCTTTTTGGGCCTTTGCGCCTGAAATTGAAGCATTTCATAAGTGCAGCTCTATGTAAGTATTGACGGCACACACTTGTGGAGTTTATATCGAGGTAAGTTTCTTGTTTACATAACACGTGACGCCAATAATCATGTTCTACCACTAGACTTTGCTATTGTGGATAAGGAGACAATTGAAAGTTGCGGAGTGGTTCATAGAGCAACTTAGAATGTTCTTTGCATATGATAGGCACCCAAGACGTGTATTGTCAGATAGACATAAGGGGATAATTAATACTATGACACACATAGAGAAGTAGAAAGAACCGATTGGTTATCGCAAGTTTTGCCTAAGGCACATAAGGAGTAATTTCATGACAAAATTCAGGAATGCAAAATTGACGAGCTTATGTTGATCGATTGACAGTGCGCAGGAAAAGTATAAATTAAAAATGTTTCGAGTTGAACTGAGAGCCTTGAGCATGAAGGGTTGGGAATACCTATCCAAGATTGATAAGAAACAGTGGTGTCTTGTGTATGATAAAAATTACAAATGGGGCATTTTGACTACTAATGTTTTGGAAAGTTACAATAATATCTTACATACGGCAAGACATTTGCCCATTAAGGCATGTGTTGATGTTACATTCCATCGGATAGTTAAATTGTTCATATATATAAGTTAGAAAGCTTATCATTGTAAGTTTGATATGCTGAATGAAATATAGGTAAAGTTTAGGCGTGATAACCTAGTTGCCCAGGGGCATGAGGTGACAGAATTTGACTATGTTGATAGAGTGTACAAAGTCATCATGAAATGCCATGTAAATAGCCATGGGGGTCATAGTCAAAATGCTAAATATTATAGACATGTTTGTACATGTAGGAAGTGGCAGATGTACATATTACTCTATTCACATGCAATGGCTATTTGTGAGTTTAGAGAGAATTATCCATACAATCTCGTCTATCAAGTATACACTGTAGACATGTTCATAACCCAGTATTCGAGAAAGTTCTCACACATTCCACACAAGTTCTCACACATTCCACACCCCAGATATTGGACAAGTGTTGATTCGGAACTCCAGCCATATGATAGCTAGTTTCTGCATCAATGGCGTGGGTTGGGTTCTTGCAAGTCAAACACCTAATGAGATGAATGAAAGACTACAACATGAACCTTGTAGATGCAGAAGTTACCATCAATTGGGCCACAACAGGTGAAATTGTCCCAATTCACAACTAGTAGTTTTATTTGATATGTATTGTAACTATTTGAAATTGATATTGAATTGTCTCTTGAAATATTGATAATTTGGTGTATTGAGATAATTTGTGGATTGGAATATACATTGAATTAATTCACTTGTGGTTTGAGTATATGTGACAATATAATTTTTGGGTATCGATGTATATGTGGACAATTTTTTTGGTTGTGTTTATTGTTGTTTCTAGTGACAGGGGTTTAGTCTCCAAATAAGAGAAATTCTACCAAAAAAAATTTCTTGATTGTGAATGTTAAATTCTTTATTGTGGTATCGATATTATTTTTTACTTTCAATTCTGACTTCATATTGGTACTTGAGTGATCTTGATGTCATCATAAATGTACACGATTGGTATGAGCTTTGTATGCTTATCATTTGTAAACTTGTATATTGTATGCATCTGTGATTCATTATGGATATCCTAATGCGGGATTTACATTCGAGTCCACTCACAGATGATGATGTGAATTGATGCGGAATTGATCGTTCTACGAAGATCTAGGAGTTGCGAATTGTTGATTTCGACCCCAATCGAATCTGTGATTGGTAACTTCGGTATGAACGTGATCTGTTGACGAACCTGTGTTAACCAACAAACAAATTCGCTGACCTGCCCAATAAATCGGATCGATCGTTTCTACGAAACTCTCGAAGAAGAGAAAGGAATTTCCTCTTAATATATTAAATCTCACAAAATAATTGTCTGTCTTCAGAAACTCATTATCACCCTTATATAGGATGTTAACCCTAAAAGGTGAAAAAGATGAAAATATCCTTACTTAATTAAAATTCGCCTAAAAATAGAAAAATATCTAAAATTCTATCTAAATAACTCCGAATCGCTAAAAAACAACGTTGATAGGGTTCGATGTCCACATCATTCCCTCTCTCGTGAGAAGGATTTGCCCTCAAATCATCTCATTTTCAATTGATCTTCATACACCTCAGTAGGTGTCATCGGAATCAAAGTGTAAGTCTTCTGATTCATTACCAACGAATATCGGTTGGTATACCCATCATGATGTACTTTCCGATCATACTACCATGGTCTACCAAGTAAAAGATGCCCTGCTTGCATAGTTACAACATCACACATCACCTCGTCTTTATATTTCCCTATCTCAAATGGATATCGGACTTGCTTTGTCACCTTCACTTCTCCACTATCATTTAACCATTGTAGTCTATATGGTTTAGGATGTTTTTCAGTCCGTAATCCAAGCTTCTCTACTGTGGTACAACTTGCTACATTCGTGCAACTACCCCCATTAATAATCACACTACAAATCTTATCATTTACCAAGCATCTTGTATGGAACAGATTATCTCGTTGTTGGTGTTGCTCCTCCTCCTTAACTTGAACACTTAGAGAACGCCTAACCACCATCAATTCACCCTTGACTGGCATCTCAACATCGCTACAGTCCTCCAACAACCATGGCATTTCCTAATCCTCTTCCTCTTTCTCACTATCAGATTCAACATCGCCATGTCCAGTCATGATCATCACCCTCCTATTAGGGCATTGATTTGCCATATGGCCCCTCCCCAAACACTTGAAACATTTAATATCACAAGTCTTAGTGTTAGGGTTCTCGATTTTACCTGAAGCCGGATTCGAACCAATTTTGCCATCCTCATCCTCCTCCTTTGAAAATTTGGCCTTAGTGTTGTTTCCTCTTCAATTTGGCTTCTCATCTCTCTCCTAGTTAGACTTTCAATTCGAACTTGAACCTCCACCACTCTTGTAATTTCGGTCCATCTTCAATTGCCTCTCAACTTTAATAGCTTTATCCACCAATTCTTCCAACTCAACATAATGTTGCAGCTCTACCACCCTTGCTATATCTTGGCTCAAACCACTTAAAAATCGTGACATTGTAGCCTCACGATCCTCTACCACATTAGCATAGATCTTGGCAATCTCTATGTCTTTATGATACTCTTCCACGCTCCTATTGCCTTGTGTGAGATTCTGCAGCTTGTGAAACAAGTCTCGGTGGTAATGACTTAGTATAAACTGCCTCCTCATCACTGCTTTCATCTCATCCCACGTCTCTAACGGTCTCTCACCATTACGTCTCCTGGTAGTCACAAGTTGATCCCATCATATTATAGCAAAATCAATGAATTCACCAACTACAATTTTTACCTTCTTGAGCTCCAAATAGCGTTGGCAATCAAACACCATCTCCATTCGTTTTTCCCATCCTAAATATGCATCAGGATCATTATTTCCTTGGAAAGATGGAATCTTCATTTTGGTGTTACCAAGTTCATCATCTTCTCGTTTCTAAACCCTCGGTGTCTGTTCCTACTCCCAATCTCGATCATCTTCTGTATCGGACACATATGCATCTTCAAATCGCCGTTGCCATCTAGATTGCCCCCTAGGTTCACCTTGGTGATTTTGTGGCCTCCCTTGTGGTGACTCTCGATCATCGTCGAGTCTTGTCTCACATCTTACAACTTGATTGCTAAGTGCTTCAAGTTGTAAGCTCAACTATTGGATGCCTACCAAAATCTCATCATCTATTGGATTGGTGCCTTCCTGTCTTTGATTCTCACTTTCTTGACTGCCTGACATAATTGATATCTTTTTTTTTCTCTCTCTCTTTTTAAAAAAAAAATTCTTCTTCTTTTTCTGAAAAAAAAATCAAAATACAATTACAAAACTCTAGTACACAAACTAAAAAATTACACACTCAGAATAATTCTGGACAAAACTTGACAGCCAATAGTCCAAGAAAGAACTGATTTTGACCAATTCCAAGATAATTACAATTCGGCTTGGAACCACAAGCACAAAAACCACCGAGTACAAGACAACCAAAGGAAACAACGGGTAAGCAATGGAAAGCAGGAACCAATAAGAACAAATTTGGACAATAGGCACAATTTGGTTTGTTCGCTTTGGCCCCACACAAACAAAAGAAAATTGGGTAGCCAAGTTAATTTCGGCCAATTGAAACGAACAAAGAAAGGAGAAAGCCGTGAACAAACAAGCAAAAGGAATTATGAGGTGGCCCACGGTCAACAAAACAATGCAAAATTGGAAAAGGAATTCGGCAAGAAAGCAAACAAAAGAATTGGTAGGTGGCCCACACACAAACAAAGCAAATTGATTTTTGGAGGCTTCGGGTGACCGAAACGAAAGAAACCAAAAAAAAGGCTTGCATTTTTTTTCTTTTTTTTTTTCTAGACGGCGGCTATTGGGTTTTTTTTTTTTTGGTTTTTGTTTTTGGTTCTTTTTCACATGGTCTACGATCAAAACAAAAGGAAAGAACTTTGGTGAAGGAATTGTTGGTCAATCAAGCTAGAATGGACAAAATTGATTTTGAAGGGGTGCTTACTGGAGAGAAATACGAAAAACAAAGAATGGACAAGGCTTTTGAATGGACAAGCCGTGAGGTTTTTTTTTTTTTTGGGATAAGCCTTGCGGCGGATGGATTTCTACTATACGGCAACTTCTCTCTCTTTTTTTTTTTTTGAAACCCTAATTCTATAAACCATAGATTCTTAATCTCAAATTGCTAAATGAAAAGAAGTAAAATTAGGATAACTAGACCTTGTAGAACCAGCTCTGATACCAAATGATGTGAATCGATGCGGAATTGATCGTTCTACGAAGATCTAGGAGTTGTGAATTGTTGACCTCGACCCCCAATCAAACCTGTAATTGGTAACCTCGGTATGAATGCGATCTGTTGACGAACCTGTATCAATCAATCAACGTTATAGACGCCACGAACAAGCAAATTTGCTGACTCGTCCGATAAGTCGGATCGATCGTTTCAAAGAAACTCTCAAAGAAGAGAAAGGAATTTCCTCTCAATATATTAAATCTTACAAAATAATTGTTTGTCTACAGAAACTCTTAATCACCCTTATATAGTATGTTAACCCTAAAAGGTAAAAAAGATGAAAATACCCTTACTTAATTAAAATTCGCCTAAAAATAGAAAAAAAATCAGTTCATTTGGTATAAGACCTAGTTCTACAAGGTCTAGTTATCCTAATTTTACTGCTTTGCATTTAGCAATTTGAGATTAAGAATCTAGGGTTTATAGAATTAGGGTTTCAAAACAAAAAAAAAAAAGAAAAAGTGGAGGCTGCCATACAATGGAAAGCCATCTGCTGCGAGGCTTGTCCCACAAAAAAAACCCTCATGGCTTGTCCATTCAAAAGCCTTGTCCATTCTTGTCTTTTGTACATCTGTCCGGTAAGCACACCTTCAAAATCAATTTTTTCCACTCTAACTTGATTGACCAACAATTCCTTGACCAAAGTTCTTGCTTTTTGTTTTGACCGTAAACCATGTGAAAAAGAATCAAAAAAAAAAAAAAACACTAGCAGATGCCTTTTTTTTTTTTTTCTCGAAACGATAGATAGATAGTATGTTAATAGAGTGGCACAAAGGCCAATGTACAAAACCACAAGGGCTTAGAGTTTCGTGGCGTCAACTGATTTAAGCTTAACGTATAACAAAGCAAGGCGAAAGCGCGAAAGCAGAAAAAGCAACATAAAATAAACCCGCACATGACGGGAAGCGAAACCCGCACTAGACGGGAAGGAAGACAACCTAGACGACCAAAGTTCAACCACATTGAACCCCGATCAAGACGGGAATGGTTGAGGACTTGGACAACCTAGGAACTACCCGAATACAAAAAATCCCGGATATATCGGGACATTAGTACGATACAAAATGATATTACACTACACTCAAGTGGCCCTCTACACATGACCAATGGTAAAAGAAACTACAACTTAATGTCTAACTCTCACCGCGAGCCCTTGCATGAAAGCCAATTTGCGGGCGTTGAATAGCAACACCGCGAACTCTGCGCCATAAGCGTTGAATAAGCGAGACGATCGACTACTACGGTGGAGATAGTGCAATACCTACAAAAAAAGCGTACATGAGCGGTAAAAATACTGTTCATAAGCGATCAGAATCATTCATGAACGTTAAAAATTTTCGCACCGAAATCGCCCGCAGGAACAGTAAAAATGGGAGAAAAAAATGGCCACTGGCCGAAATTTAACGAATAGCAGATGCCGTTTAGAAAAAAGAAAAAAAAATTGCAAGCCTTTTTTTTTGGCTCCTTTCGTTACGGCCACCCGAAGCCTCCAAAAATCAATTTGCTTTGTTTGTGTGTGGGCCACCTGCCAATTCTTTTGTTTGCTTTCTGGCCGAAGATTTGTGGCTGAATTCCTTTTCCAAATTTGCATTGTTTTGTTGACCGTGGTTGCAAATTGTTGACCTTGACCCCCAATCGAACCTATGATTGGTAACTTCGGTATGAACGCGACCTGTTGACAAACCTGTGTCAACCAACCAACGTTATAGACGCCACGGACAAGTAAATTTGCTAACTTGCCCGATAAGTCGGATCGATCGTTTCAAAGAAACTCTCGAAGAAGAGAAAGGAATTTCCTCTCAATATATTAAATCTCAAAAAAATTGTCTGTCTACAGAAACTCATAATCACCCTTATATAAAAAGTCAGCCCTAAAAAGAAAAAAAGACAAAAATACCCTTAATTAAAATTCGTCTAAAATAGAAAAAACCCTAAAAATCCATCTAAATGACTCTGAATCTACATCACGTCATCAATCGGAATTCGGTGGTCCAAAAGCGATCGTGTTACGCCAAAGAGCTTTAGAGTCTTCAAGTCTTGAATCTATATGATCTCTATTCCATAACCCTTGAACCATGATACCGACAGCTTGCTTGAATTCGTTTGCTCTCACTCGAGTGATCAGGCTTAGCAAATAGAACAATGGGTCTCTAGCACCTCCTCCTCGATAAGGCTCAATGTCCACATCATTCCATCCCCCGTGCAAAGGATTTGCCCTCAAATCATCACTCGCATCAAAAAGAGTCAAGTCAGAAACATTGAAAGTAGCATTAATACCATACTCACTTAGAAGATCAAGCTTGTAGGCATTATCGTTGACTCTCTCCAATATCATGAATGGTCTATCCCCTCATGGTAACAGCTTAGAACGTCGCTATGCAGGAAAATGCTCTGTGCGCATATGAACCCAAACCCAATCACCAGGCTCAAACACTACTCTCTTTCTCCCTTTGTTGGCTTGCTTTGCATATTGCTCTGTCTTAAGCTCAATATTTAGCAGCGTTTGTTCATGTAAAGTCGTCACAATTTCAACTTTCTTAGCATCATTTAAATCCACACGCTCATCAACAGGTAAAGGTGTTAAATCTAATGGAGTTAACGGATTAAAACCATAGACAACCTCAAACAGTGTGAATTTAGTAGCAAAATGGACACTCTTATTATAAGCAAACTCAACATGAGGTAAACAATCTTCCCAAGACTTAATATTCTTCTTAATGATAGCACACAATAAAGTACCTAAAGTCCTATTAACTACTTCAGTTTGACCATCAGTTTGTGGATGACAAGTAGTAAAAAATAACAGTTGTGTACCTAACTTCTTCCACAATGTCTTCCAAAAGTAGCTAAGAAATTTAGTATCTCAATCAGACACAATAGACCTAGGCATGCCATGTAAACGCATAACCTCACGAAAGAACAAATGAGCAATATGTGTGGCATCATCAGATTTATGACAAGGTATAAAATGACCCATTTTTGAAAACCGATCTACAACCACATAAATAGAATCCCTACCATGCTTAGACGTAGGCAATTCTAACACAAAATCCATAGAGATACCAACTGAAGTGAATTGATGTGGAATTGATCATTCTATGAAGATCCAGGAGTTGCGGATTGTTGACCTCAACCCCCAATTGAACTTGTGATTGGTAACCTCGGTATGAACGTGACCTGTTGACAGACCTGTGTCAACCAACCAATGTTATAGACGCCACGAACAAGTAAATTCGCTGACTAGCCAGATAAGTAATAAGCAAATTCGCTGACTTGCCCAATAAGTCGGATCGATCGTTTCAAAGAAACTCCCGAAGAAAAGAAAGGAATTTCCTCTCAATATATTAAATCTCACAAAATAATTGTCTGTCTTCAGAAACTCATAATCACCCTTATGTAGGATGTTAACACTAAAACGTAAAAAAGATGAAAATACCCTTACTTAATTAAAATTCTCCTAAAAATAGAAAAAAAAATCCTAAAAATAGAAAAATGTCTAAAAGTCTATCTAAATAACTCCAAATCGCTAAAAAACAACGTCGATAGGGTTAGATGTCCACATCATATGACCTTTTATTATTATGCAATGGTCATAGAGCAGCAGCTTTGTTCAGTGGATGGATTCCAGATGGCCAATTGCATATTAGATGGTATGATGGACAATTTTGGCAGCATACCTCTATTCTAGACCGTGTCACATAATACCTATGCCAAGCAGGTTTTGAAGGCATCATACAATATGGGCACATTCAAATTGATCACGCACTCATCGAGTGCTAGCATTCTGAGACACACAAGTTCCACTTTCCTGTCTATGAAATGACTATCACTGTATAGGACGTTGAGGTGTTATAGGGGTTGCGTATAAATAAATAGTCTATGGTTGGCATGAATTGATAGTGGACCATTGATGAATGGGAAAATATGTGCAAGACTTTGCTGGGTTTCATTCCACCTATTGTTGCGATTAGAGGAGATTGTATTATATTAGGGTGCCTGACTCGTACACTAGGTGACCCTTTGCCGATAACGCCGCCGAACAGGGTTTTCCTACAGTGCACCTAGGTATACATTATACTACTATTTGGTGGACCTTTTTTTTTTAGATAAATCTGATATGGTGATCCTCTTGATGTATTTACATTTGATGGAGAATTTGGAAGTTACTTGATTCTATAGTTCAAGTAGTGTAGTTCTTGCCAGTTTGTATAGAAATCTATGTGAAGTGACATCATCAACAGCCACATATATCATTAGACCATTGGTATTGCTACAAGTTAGAATGATGTTGATAAATGGATTAACTTTTTTTGGGTATTAGTATCATATTTGACTTGTATGACTTTCTGTCCCTATCCAATTGTAAGCATAGGAGAGGATATCCACCGTGTAGCCATGTTGATGGATTCCCCCTTGACAACTTTAAACACACATATGGTGCGAGGCATCAACGTTACTAACTATTTACTATTATTTATAACAACAGTACTTTTCTTATTCCAAAAAATGCTACCCTAGTATTGTATATGAAATGCCCATTTCAACATATCCAGAGTTCGCATCCATGTTCTGTTAGTGTATCGCGATCAGTTGACGTACATGTGTTAGGACTAGATATAATGGGTAACATGTTTTTGTTATCAGATTAATTTGTCATTTACTCTACATTTTTGCAACATGCATAACCTATTTGTATGATTTGCAGTTTATATGGCATCTTTATTTTGAGGACATTCTTGCTTCACTTCCTCAGTATTGTACAGTTGGTCATGCTATTTGGTGTCTGGTGGTGGATATCATCTGTTAAAGTATTGCTAAGCCACATATACCTGATCAGGTGATTAGACAGTTTGGATTGGATTAGTCTATTCTTGTGCCTTGTTTGATAGATAGATTCGATGAGTTGTATAGGATGAGCCGTCATGGTAGGTCCAATAGCAATTGGTCATCTACACACCGGATTGACGTAGATTTGTAGGCAAGTCACCACAATTTGGTCGACGATGGTGACGCTGAAATGACCTAATCCACCCATCGCCTGAGTACATCACATGGTATCGACCTCAAACGGAGATGTTCATTTTCAATCCTGGTAATACTTTATTTCTCAAGGGATATCAATCCATGGGTTCTATTTCAAAATATTTGATATAGTTGTCTTATACAATTTTCTTAAATTGATATTGCGTTATTATTTATGGTCAAGGATTAACACCATTGCACTTTGTTTGAAATTTCTTTGTTAATTACTTTCTCAGTATTTAGATGTCTTTGAGACTTCTAAAGAACTACCACCTAAAAAATTTTGTGACCATGCTATAGCCTTAAAACCAAATAGCCAACCTTTTAAATAATCTCACAGATACCCTCATTCACAAAAGAATGAGATTGATCACCAAGTGGCTGAAATGCTTAACAATGGAACTATTTAGCCAAGCAGCAATCCATTCTTTTCACCTATATTTGCTAGTTAAGAAGAAAGAAAATTCTTGGCGATTTTATGCTGACTATAGACACTTGAATGCTATTAAAAGAAAAGACAAATATCTGGTTTCACATATTGAAGAACTTTTAGTTGACCTTTTATCGTTCTAGATTTTATACCAAAATTAATTTGAGAGCTGGATATCATCAAATAAAAGTGAAATGACACGATAGATATTAAAATGCATTTCAAACGCATCACGGACACTCTAAATTCCTAGTTACGGCATTTGGTTTAACCAATGCCCTAGCCATTTTTCAAACTCTCATGAATCAAATTTCCTAACCATATTTTTGCATATTTGTTCTAATACTTTTTTATGGCATTTTGATCTATAGTTCTAATCTACTTTCCTATCAAGGCCATTTGAAAATTATATAAAAAATTATGAAATTTCACAATTTGTTTGCAAAGCATTCCAAATGTGCTTTTGCTCAGTAGTTGATTCAGTATTTAAGTCATATCATCATAGTTGGTGCACAAATGGATGCCGCAAAGGTGCAAGCTATGAAGGAATGACCAACTCCCAAAAATGTTAGTGGATTGAGAGGACTCCTAGGGCTCACTATTTATTATAGGCAAGTTCAAAAAAAGGTTTTGTGGGAATGTGCAAGCTGAAAAGCCCTTTCAAGAACACCCCAATACTTAGATTGTCTAATTTTTCCAACCCTTTGTTGTAGAAATTACTGTTAGTAGTAAGAGAATAGGAGTAGTATTAACTCATGATGATCATGCTTTAAGTCCAAGAAATTTAGGCTTGTCAATTTATGAGAAAGAGTTGTTGGCAATAATCATGGCTGTGGTGAAATGGAAGCACTATCTCATGGGGTACCATTTTATCATCAAGATAAACTATCAGAGTCTCAAATTGTTATTGGATCAATAGCTTATAACCACATTATAGCACAAATGCTTTGCTAATCTACTTGGCCTAGATTATGAGATCCAATACCACAAGGGTGAAGATATAAGATAGTTGATGCCTTATCCAGGAGAAAGCTAGAAACAACAGTCTTAGAGCACATTTTTGTCATATCTAGAGAGGAACCGAAATGGATGGAAGAGATTATCAATAGCTATGATCACGATCTAGTAAGTGAAAATTAAACCTCATTACTATTTTAGCTGTAGATCTTATTGGCATTCCATACGAAGCTTTATGATGAGATTTGATCAAGATACAAGAATAAAACCTATGTAGGGGCAAGAAGAGGTGTTATAAGGTAGATCATAGAAACATTGCACGCTTAAGCATTGAGAGGTCACAATAGCTGACAAGAGAGTGTTCAGAGGATTAGTTCAACTTTTATTGGCCTCATATGAAGGAAGAAACTATCCAATTTGTGAGAGTGTGAAAATTGTTAGAGGAACAAGCATGAAAACATTTCTTCTTTTGGTTTACTGCAACAACATCCCATTCTCGACAAAACATGGAGTCATATTAGTATGGATTTCGTTGGAAGTCAGCTTCAATCAGAAAAATGTGATACTATCTTGTAGATGGTGGACAGGTTGACTCAAATGGCTCACTTTATTGTCCTAGTACATATATTTTCAGCTAAGGAGGTGGTGAAATTGTTCATGGACCATATTTTTAGGTTACATGCTATCTTGAATCCATAGTCAATTGTAGGGATAAACTTTTCGCTAGTATTTTTTTGAAAGAATTGTTCAGTATAATGAGAGTGACTTTGTATTTTAGCTTAGCCTACTGTCTTCAAACTGATGACTAGAGTGAAAGGTTAATTCAGTGCCTAGAGTCATATTTGAGATACATGTGCGAAGACATGCCTAAAACTTGGAGACAATGATTGCCTATGGTTGAGCGGTGGTATAATACCAATTACTGCATCAGTATTCCAATGACAACCTTTGAAGCATATTATGGCTTTAAACCTACCCAGCTACCATTGAGTTCAATATTTGATTCGGTTGCATCTATTGCTAACTAGGTTCTCAAGGATAGATAGGCCATTTTACATCTACGTAAGCAGCACTTAAACTCAAAACACAGAATGAGGTTGCAGGCTAATAAACATTGGATAGAAAAGGAATTTAAGGTAGGAGGATCTGGTATACATCAAGCTTCAACCATGGAGACAACAGATTGTGGAGTTAAGGAAGCAATTGAAACCATCTTCGAAGTTCTTTGACCATTTTTTATCTTGGAAAAAATTGGACCAGTAGCTTATAAGTTGCAACTTCTTGCAAAAGCAATAATTCATATTATATTCCAAGTCTTTAGACTCAAGTTGAAGCTAGGACAGGGCATAGTAGTTATGGCCACACTTCCACTGACTAATGAGGAGAAAAAATTCCTTGTAGAACCTAAAGTGCACTCAAAGGGAGGACTATTCAGAGGGCAAGGCAACCTAGTCACACAAGTTCTGATTTGCTGGGTTAAATTGAGTCCTGAAGAATTAACTCGGGAAGATCAAAATTTCATCAGGAAAAAATTTCCTCGCTTTCAAATACCTAAGCATATTAGAGCATTTGCTTCCTTGATCCTCAAGGGAAAAGATCATGTTAAGGGGGAGCTTTTATGAAGAAAAGAGGGATTAAGTGGGTCTGTAGACTCGAGGCTTTTAGGTGATAGCTACAAATTGGACCAAAGGCTTATTTTTAGTCTCAAAAGAAAAGCTAGAAATGACATCATTCCACCTATGTGTTACTAAAGTGACATCATTTTGTGGAAGGCTAAGTTAGTTACGTGATCATCATTTTGCGAAAGGCTAAGTTAGTTACGTGATCAGACGATGGAGAAGTAGTAGTTAGTAAGCAAGGGTCAGGATTAGATCTTCAAATGTATAAATGTGCTTAGGCAGCAATTAGTTACACAATTATTGGATTCATGGTCTGAACTATTCCCTTCTTCATTTCTTCTATAGTTTCCCCTATTCATATGAATTCTATCTCAATAATAATTCTCTTGGGCTTGGCCCTAATTCATGATAGGAAACTACAAATTTATATCGGATTCCTCTTAAATCCAAATCACTCAAATCCAACTCTCTCCAGAATCCAAAAATTTTGGAATTTTTTGTACACCCAGTCACAATAGATTGAACTAGTCCAGTTCTTGCTCTAATGCCACTTGATGGTAAATAGATTTGCTAAGAATTCGATTAAAGTAGCAATATGTAGATAATAGCCAATTCAATTTTAGAAATTTAAAATAGTAGATTTTGAATTATATCAATTTATTAATTGATTTATTTTATTTTTTAAATCAATGTGAAATACTTTTTTTTTTTCAATAATAGACCCAACATTTATGCTTCTAGAGAAGCATCTTAGTTGGTGGAACCTATGGAGTTATATATTGAGGGTAATTCAACTCGGCTATTGAAGATGATGATGACAATCTTCTATTCTTTCTCCTATAATAGAAGACTATTTTTTTGAAACTAAACTATCCTATATTGATACCCATGTTGTCAAACCCATACCGATCCGCATTTGTATAAAAAATCCTCCTTTTGAAAAACCTATCAAACTCCGATTCGACTGGTCAAAATCAGGGTTGATCCGAATTTAAATGAGTTATGGGCTCTTTTTAAAACAAAATTAAAATTTTTAAAAAATTATAATTTGATCCCATATTTTTATAAAACTTTTTTTTAATGCTTTTTGTGTGAATATTTTGATTTTTCACTCATAAAGTTTTTTTTATTTTTTTAAAATTTAATATCTCAAAAAACTATACAAGGGGTTTCCTACAATTTTTAATACATTTTTACTTAATTCATGTTTTATACTATTTTTCATGACATTATTCAATCATACATTTAGAATTTCATGCAATTAATACGTAGTTTAAATTTAACTACATTAAAAAAATTTAAAACTTATTTCTAATTCATTTATATACTAATATTAATATTTTTATAATTATTTTATATTTATTGTATCATAATAACGTGATCTATTTTTTGCAACCAATCTAACTGGTTCAACTCTAATTCAATTTTTACAGCACTAATTGATACTTGTTGGCTTCAGAAAGATTGTAATAGTATCGCTCATGTACTTGCTCATCATGTTAAGTACATTACACATAATCCAGCTTTTATTTAATATGTATCGTCTTTTATCACCCAAAAAAAAAATGTAATCAAAATTTTAATCATTAGAGGCTGTTGGCTTGTAATATTATTAATTAAACATAAAACTTCTTTTGTTAAAAAAAAGTATAATTTTTTTAAAGTATAAAGTACAAAAAAAAAAAACTTAATGTACAATTAAATGTATAATCTCTTATTTTTTAATATGAGTTATAGATTATCATTACTAGTAAGAATAATATAAGAATTTTGCAAAAGAAATATACTCTTTTTTGGGATAAAAAGATTTTAAAATTAAACTCTTGTTTTGAGACAAAGAGTATTATTTTCTTGTTATATATTTTGGAAGGAATGGAGTTGTTTCAGGATTAAAAATATTATAAAGGTGCAAAAAAAAAAAAAAGGGAGCACAATTAATTCGAAAAAATAAAACAAGGGCAATTCTGTTGGGTTCCTTGGTTTTCAAGTTGTTCGGTTTGGCTATTTTCAGGGACCAAATCGAAAATCAAACTGAATTCGGTCAAATTCAAATTCGAACAGACTGGATTTGGAATTCGGTTTTGGCCGAATTAACCGAATTCAGATATTCGAGTTAATTCGAAAATTGCACACCCCTAAAAAAGAGCAAGTTTTTAATTGTAGTAGATGATGATTGTCAACCATCATCAATTTGGTACTGAAATACTTAAAAATGGCATCAAAGTGCAGAACTTTGTTTTGACTTTTGAGCGTTAAGGAAGAACACCAGAATCCAAATTTTATTGGGAAGCCACTATCACTTCCTCCTCATCTTGGATTTGTGGATTTGGTCATCTAATTAGACTATGTGGTGGAATGAATCCAATATCTTTTCAATTCTACCATGCCAAATCCTTACTTCTCTATTCAATATACTAATTCCCCCATATGGATCTCTAACCTCTCAAAGTATTATCTCAAATCTTTTGTTCAATGGTTTTGGCTGGTTTAATATCACCACTACCTGATGCCATTGATTATAAAAGGTAGTCCAAAAAGAAAAAGAAAACCTTGCAATTTTTCATCCCCTCCAAGTATTCACCCAATGAATATTCACTCACCAAGTGTTTCACTTGAAATTGTCTTTTAACTTTTGATGTTGCACTCAATCTTTTACTTCTTAATTTCTCACAATTTGGTTTTTTCAAGGAACTCAAGATCTCTCATGGTAATACCTTATGAGCATCTTGAATTTATATTGAAAAATAAAGAAACAAGAAAAACTAGACACAAGAAACAAGTGACAGCAAAGAACAAGACTCAAGGAAATAAAACGTGCAAACAAATTTATGATTTAGGAGACAAGAAAAATTAATTTGATTAGGAGTATAGGGTACTACCCCAAAACTTATCAATCCAATTCCAATTATGATTAGGATTTAATTTTGCAATAAAATTCATGATAGGAAAAAGATGTGTATTTCTAAGTTGGAGTAGGACTTGGAATTTCTTTCATGATTATACTAAAATTTGGAATCTCAAATAACAAGAACAAGAACAAGATTTTAAACGCATTTGACTCGTTTTCAGTGATGGTTGTTTCTTTACTTTTTTAAAAAAAAAGAAAAGAAATATCAATTGAAGAAGAAAGTGGTCAACAGTAACAAATTAAGCAACAATCAACCCTTGCCAATTTCAATCAAGACACTATTTTTTTGGGAAAGAACTGCAAAATAAGCAATTAAAAGGAAAAAGATAAAGGTTCTATTTTCTTTCATAATTGTAGCATTATGCCCGTAGTGGGGTGCGTTCCTATCACATGCTTTGCTCTTCTCCTTCGCCATATACAACTAGAAATCTTGAAAATGGTCTCTATTCTGCGACTAGAAATCCATGTGCACCTTCCAAGAAATGGTAGAAGGCCTAATTGTTGATTCTTTCCAAGAATTTCACTCTGTATATAATAGACTCAGGCCCCGCCAAGGTTGCTTAAGCCTTTCAAGTAGCAATGAACTTATTCTTCTTTTCAGCCACTTCTCTCAGCTGAACTATGATGATTACTTACATGAAAACCCAAATATGATTGCTAACAAAAAACAAACTAAAAGGAAAAACTAGAAAAGCTCAAATATTCTTATAGATAGTGCCAATTGATGAGTCTGTCTCACTGGCCAAGATTTGCACCCTGATGTACGTGTAGCCCAAACACCTGAAATACAAGCTTTCAACATTGCAAAACACTCGAATTCCTAAGTATCGATTTAGGTATATTGTGTGCTATTAATGGGTTTATCGAAACATGCAAAATTAATCACTGGCCTCTAGTGATTATAAATTAAATTTACAACGATAGTGGACGAGGTCAAATTTCAAGGGACCGAAAGTATGGTTCTAAACTTTGAACAATAGAAATAAATCAAAGGGGTTTCGAATGATTACTACTTGAATAAATTTTTAAAAATTAATGAAAGTAAATATTCAAGTGAAAAAATCGAGAAGTTACCAAATTTCCCAAGCTTTCGATCCAAGGTTTGATCTCATTCAATTGCATCACTGATCAGGGGTCACAAAGAATTATCTTGCATATTCAAATATTTAACTTAAAATTTATTAGAATATCCGTAATAAATTTCTATTTTCCTAATATAATTGACCTAGCCCAACACCTAAATCAAAACTTACCATTAATTGACTAGACACGATAGCATTCCATATCAAGTTAATGATAACATTAATATCTATGAAAATAATTAAACTAAAATTAAAGAATCAAGATAGTTGCAACAAATTAATCTTATCTCGTTGATTCCCCTAGGCTAGGCATGCATACTTCAAGTCATAAGCATAATTAACCTAGTTGCTACTTGTACCACTTGTTCATGACAATTATAGATTACTGAACTCATAGATAGAAGTAGAATAAAAGATGAAGAACTAATTTGTCAGATTAACTAACAGCAATTATTCATAATAATTAGATCAAGAATCAACAAATACTTAAATTAAAAACAAGACATATAAATTTAAGAACAAAATCTCATAGTGATTGCAATTGAAATCACTCATTCCCTTGAATAAAAAAAATAGATATTTAGCCACTCATGGTGGCACACATGAATTATTGAATTTTTCTAAGAAATGTCTAACTCTAAGAAAGAAAAGAAGAGAATGTGCGTTTGAAGAGAGAGGCAGCTACTTGTATTTTTTCTATATATTTTGGACCCTCTAGGGTTCTCCTTTTATAACAAAAGCTAACTTCTACAATATGGTAAGAACACTAATTGTAAAGAGTTACTAAAAACTAAATTTTATTTTAAAAGCTAAACATAACAAGAATAGAAAAGTACTCCTAACTAAAATAAAAGATTTGTTCCCTGAAAACTTTGCTGCAATATCCCCTTTCCTCTTTGCAATTGACAACTCACAATTTTCTTTTCTTGATGAAAATTTTGTCCATAAAATTCTTCTTCAAGATCAAAATTCGCCCAACCTATACGTGCATTAGGCATGGTCATGGTAGACAATTGAAAGTTTTCTAGTCACACTTTTTCACCAAATTTCACTCTTTTGTCCTCTTTTCCTCCAAATCTCCACTTTCAAAATCTAAAACACAAAACATAACCCAATCCATAAATTTCATTCTAAAATCAACCAAATATTGAAGAAAATATTAAAAATAAATATATACAATTGAAGCTCTATCAGCTAGAAAGAAAGTTTATCGGTTAACAATATAAAGTAAAAATCATATTACTAAGGCTAGAAGGTTGTTTTCAAAGGAAAATTACTGTGCATGTAGGCGAAAAAAGTGCGACAACGGTGTGATTTTTACTCTTCATGAACAGTACTTTTATTGTTCATGAACAGTAAATTTTAATGTTCATGAACAGTAATTTATTGTTCATGAACAGCATTTTTTTTAGTGGCCGGCATTAGTCTATTTTTGGGTTCCTCGTATGGAAGGTAGAATTGTGCAGTTGCAGGGATGGCTGTTGCTATAGTTGGACGTCAGCGATTGGTTAGTTCGCGATAGTATTGGTGCGACTTCCTTACGGAGGGGTAGTAGTCCTTGGTAGGAGAGGTAGCGCTGAGTCGTATTAGCAAGGTTTCCCTACTAAGGGTTATGGAGTCTTAGCTTGGGAGGAGAGTCAAGCACGATGTAATGTAACGGAAGGCCGTGAGAGGATAGGAGGGATCAACCAATGCAAAACCGCATTACACGAGTTTATGAGGTCCGTTTCTTCTGATCTTGTTGAGGGAAGCTATGTACGCAGGGGCCGACAAGCTAGAGTGTTCTTTTGATCTCTTAGTTAGGTAGTGACTAGAAGGTACAGGTTCCACTGTGTATTGGGTGGGGTTATGCCGGTCCTGCTTCCTCTAGGAAAATAGCCTTAACCAACCCCTACTGGTTTAGGCTAGTTGTGTTAGGGCCTGTCCAGTGAAGGCTATGCTTTTTCAGGTCACTACTTGTACTGTATTAATTTGGGAATTCCCACGTTAATATAATCAGTTTCTTTTGGACCAAAAAAAAAAAAACCCTCTATTAGCTATATTGAATAATGCTTACCTTGTGTTATGGCTATGAAGTGCTTTTATATTATATGTTGTCTAGGGATTTACTCCAGATAGGAAACTTATCGTAGAGTTCTAACAAGACCCTTCTATTTTTTGGTAATCAAATATAAAGTACTTCTTAGTCAAAATTGGAAACGTCCATATCAGTTCTCATTCTTGTGAGCTTTATAAAGTATAGTATATTAAATAGGTAAGCCAATGTATAAAGATATGTTGCCTCAATTTGTGGATTAATGGTAATATAAGAAGTGACTTTTGATGAGACATCAACAGCTATGCATAAATTATAGGCCTATTAGTAATATTTTCAACACCTATGCATCCTGTTTTTTCAATTGTGCAACAATTATAATATAAGGCACTATAGAAATTTAAATATTAAAATTTTAGTTGAGTAACAATTAAAATATAAGGCTTAGGCATTATGGAAATTTTAATACTAAAAAAGAACAATTTATGTATAGAAACTTCCACAAATGAGGGACTGAGAAAGGGTCAAACACTAAAAACGGCTGTTCAATGCATAGTATGGGAGTCTAGTCCATAAAAACTACTGCATGTGATAGGTTCAAGAAAGGGTTGGACACTGAAAAAGGGTAGTGTGATGCATAGATACTTCTGCATGTGCGAGATCCATAAAAGATTGGGGCCATCAAAGCCTCATGTTTGTAGAGTTAAATTATATTTTTCTAAAGATTGTTTTGGTTTGAACCTAAAACCTCAAATCACTTGGTAATAACATTTATTGCTATGCCAAAGCTCCCCAAATTTAAACAATGCAGCAAAAAATTTCATGTTGCTAAATAAATGAAATATACTACCTTCTTATCAAGTAGCAGGAATTTCGAAACATTTGACTCTCAATTATCACTAGTGATTGATCCAACTAATAATGCATTCAAAATGAATCCTATATTATCTAAGAAATAAAAGATCAATGATCAATGATTTATGTATTAATGTTTATGCTTGAAGTAAAAACTGTGATAAAAAATAAATATGGAAAATAATAAAAATATACACATATATACACACGCAAAAACAAGTGAATGATTTCTAAAATCAAAGTATATGTCAATTTCTCCAAAAACTGTGTTCTTATACTCAAGTGCAAGGAATTTTCTTCACTAGGTAGTTTGTCAAAGTTCTTGCAAAAACTATCCATTGCATTTTAACACTTTTGTGGTAACATATATATGGTATTATATTTAGGGTGTGCAATTTTTAAATTAACTCAAATATTTGACTAAACTGAATTCGAATTTGGGTTTTAGGTTTTCGAATAGGCTTTCGATTTAAACCAAATTTTGAATTCAATTTTTGAATTGAACTTGAATAAAAAACTGAATTTGAAATTATAATTTTTTTAAATATACATTATTTATACGTATAAATTCATAATATTTATGAAAAATAACATATATAATATACATAAAATGTCAAAAAAAACTACAATGAATATATGAATACATTAGATTAGATTGTATGTATTTTATATACATACACACACATACACACACACACACATATATATATGTAAAACTTTAAAAGTAGAATAATTTTTGAAATTGTCAAGGTGTGATTTTTTACTTTTTAATTTTTATTTTACTGTATACAACACATAATTATATTTAAATCATATACAAATAAAGTGCATATATATAAATGTACTTATTTACTTATTTATAGAACTACTTGGTTTACAATATAATATATATATAGAGAGAGAGAGAGAGAGAGAGAGAGAAGGAGAGAGAGAGAGAGAGAGAGAGAGAGAGAGAGAGAGAGAGAGAGAGAGAGAGAGAAGAGGAGCACTATAGAAGGCCGGCAGGCTGGGGGAAAAAAATTATTGTTCACTAGAGGCGAAAAAGGTGCGAAAAAAGTGAGACTTGTAGCTATAGTATTTTACTATAGCTACAGTATATATATATATATATTTGGTATGGCGATCTCTTTGTCTTAGGGTTTCTGGCCCTAGGTCATTAGGATTGTGTCCCTAATTTGGGAGTTAGAGTTGAGTAGTCTCATGGAAGCCATCAAGCTGGACTTCGAAGCTAGTAGTCGTTTCATGTGGGTATTGGCAAGGCTTCCTTACTGAGGGTTTTGGGGTACTAGCTTGGGAGAAGGGGCAAGCACATGATGATACACAGCGTAAGTTCGCGCAAAGACAGGAGTTAGGGCCAGTTAGTACCGCGTAGGGTAAATCTGCCTGGTCCGTTACTTCGGTTGTTATTAAGAAGAGCTGTGCAAGCAGAGGCCATCAAGTTAAGGATTTTGTTGCTCTTAGTTGGGTTAGCTAAGAGGTGCAGTCCTGTTTATCGGGGTGCTATTTCTTAACCGCGATCTACTGGGTTAAGTTAGTTGTGTTAGGATGAGGTCTTAAATGACCCTCTCCTATAATGTATTAACTTTGTAATTTCAACAGTTAATACAATCAGTTACTTTTGGTTAAAATAAAAATATATATAAGAGAGAGTAGAAAAAACTACAAATATTGTGATTTTAGTTTTATTAAATTGTTAACTAAGTGAAAAAAAAAACATTCTATTTCCTGATTCTAATTTAATAACTAAAATATAATGTCATTAGTATAGTCATTGACATATTATTAAAATTGTAAGAATAACATAGCAAATTTGAAAAGGATAAATGTAAATTTATTAAAAATGTGTAAAGATTATGAATAAAATCGATAAATAACTTTTCTTTTTTTTTTGTGGTAAAATTAAGTATTATATTACGCATATATGAAGGTATAATTTTACATCCAATAGAGGTTCCGACACTACAAATGCTTTCATTTGTTGTGTGACCAAATAAATGTCACAGCAAGTGCAAGAGTGTCACATAAACAAAAAGGAGGGTAGGCTCACAAGAAAGCAATTGAAAGCTTGCTAAACAAATTGGCCATAGCCAAAGATACAAGATGATAGTACATCCCTCAGGTGAAAATTGCTGGGTCAATATTCCAGCAAATTTGCATAGGTTATCTTCAACATGTTTAAAGGTAAGCGCCTTATCTCTAACTACCTTCTAAAGGTGGAGTTTGATAGCCGGCATATAAAGGGGCTTGTTGTGAAATAGAATGTGGTTCTTTTCCCTCCAAATAATGTCGCAAAGAGCACCAAAGGAGAAGTAGGCTATCTGATGATAGAAGTTATGACCACTAGTGTGTTGAATGGTCCAATGAAGATTATCATACCAGCATTGATTATACTATGTAAGATTACATTTTACAACCCAAAAAGAAGCCAAGAACCTAATGTAATGGCATTCAAAATATAGGTGATCAACATTATTTGTAATAGAACGACAAAAGTCACAATTAGCTTCAGAAATACGATTATAGGGGAGGAGCCAAACCTATGTTGGTAGTCGTTTCAACGTGGTGAGCCAAAAATGAAACAAGTGTCTCATGGCCATAGCATGGCTCCAAACAAATGAATGCCAAGGTACCACTTGTTGTGGACGGATGGATTGCCAAGCTAAAGCTATAGAGAACTTACTCGAGAAGTGGCCAAGCAATTTAAACCGATCCAAGCATCTATGATGAAGGGTCAAGATCTATTCAAGCCAAGATTGTATGGTGTGAAGGATCAAAGAGGGAGGTCCCGAGCATGATAAGACCTCTGCCACCATGGACTGACAAGGTACACCCGATCTATAGATCTGTGCATCGGTGAAAATTTTGTTCAAAGGCCCCCTTGGGTGCCAAGGATCAAACCACAATGAGATCTTTTTACCACGACCCACCTTCCATCTAAAAAGGTGCAAAAAGTTAGACTAAAGGTCAAGAATTTTCTTCCAAGCCCAAGAGCAAATGGTCGGTCTCTTAACAGTGCGGAAATTCTTGTTCTTCAGGAAGTTGGAATGGATCCATTTACACCAAAAAGACTCTTTATTGGTGAAAAGAATCCATATGTGTTTAGCCATGGATGCTCTATTACAATCACCAAGTCTGCGTATGTCAAGGCCTCCTTCCTCATTTGGGAGACATAACTTGTCCCACGCCACTTTGGCACCTCCAGCACTAAGTCTCTACATTTTCCAGAGGAATTGCCTAAGAATTTACTCAATACGTGCAACCACCTACTTTGGCAATGTAAATACACTAGTCCAATACACATGGATTGCATGAAGTACTGACCTTATGAGTTGGAGATGACAAGCAAATGATAGGAATCAATGGGTCCAAGATTGAGCTCTAGCCGTTATAGTGTTCACCAATTCAATACATTGCTTTTTACTCAATCTAGAATCAATGATTGGGACTCCCAAGTAGTAGAAAGGGAGGCAACCCTCTAGAAAACCAAGTGTCTCCCTAGTAAATTCCTGATGCACCACAAAACGACCAGAGAAGTATATTTCACTCTTGTTAGAATTCGGTTTTAATTCGGACCACTCCAAGAATCTATCGAGTCCATCTTTCAGAAGGTGGATAAACGTGGCATGTGCCTTTGTGAAAAGTAGCACGTCATCATCAAAAAAAAGATGAGAGAGTTTTGATGGTTTGCATCTCCAAAAGTATTTGAACCCCAACTGGCTTGTTTGTTTATTCAGGATACCAGTGAATATTTCCATAACAAGAGTGAATAGGTAAAGTGAGATCAGGTCTTCTTGACGTATGCCCCTACCACTCTTGAAGAATCCATAGAGTCCTCCATTGATGGATATCGAGAATTTGGGGGTCATCACACAAGTCATGATTAGTTTTGAGAATACAATAGGGAACCCAAAGGCTGCTAAGACTCTTTCTAAGAAATCCCAATCCACCGTATCATATGCTTTCCGAAAATCAACTTTGATTGCACACTTGGGAGAGTAGTGTTCATGGTGAAAATTAGTGAATAGTTCTTCAGCAAGCAAGATATTATCATTGATGCGTCATCCTTTAGCAAAAGCGCTTTGAGGAAGACTGATGATCGAAGGTAGGACACTCGCTAACCTATTGGCCATAATCTTAGTGATACACTTGTAAATAGTGTTGCAATATGCAATTGGTCTATAGTCACCCATTGATGAGACATTAAAGATTTTAGGCACCAAACATAAGATGGTGATATTGATCTCTTTTAGCAGTTCACCATTCTCAAAGAAGTCTTTAATAGCCAGAAATACTGAGGGTCCAATACTTTCCCAAGTGTGCTTGAAGAATTCCACATTAAATCCATCCGGGCTCAACGCCTTACCCTGGTCGTAATCTAGATTATTCCCAATAACTTCCTGAAGGTCATCTACCAACGGCCGAGTGGGCATGGAAGCCAATGATAGTAATCTTTTGAAGTGGTTCACAATCATTTGTTGAACTCGGTTCGATTCAGTGACCAGAACACCCTCCTCATTAGTAGCCTAGAGAATTCTGTTTCGGAAATGTCTCTGGTTAACCAAGTGATGAAAGTATTTTGTGTTGAGGTTTCCTTCCTTGAGCCATTGCACCATTGATTTCTATTTATAAAATGCTTTTTCTTGAAAGCGCAGGTTTGAGAAGGCCCTGAGACATTCTTTCTCCCGAAACTCAAACTCCTGATTGTAAGGCTCCAATACCCTAGCATTTTGAATAACAGTGAGAGCATCTCTGGCCTCAGCTGTTTGGATAGATATCTCCGAGAAGGCATCTTTGTTTAGTTGCTTTAGTTTGTTCTTGAGTGCCTTAAGCTTCTGACAAAGGGTATACATAGGGGTGCCATCACTGGGAATTCCCAAACTGAAGTCACAATATCCATGAAAGATGGATAAGACATCCAAATATTAATGAATTTAAATAGTTTTTTTGTTGCTTGTGGGATTTTGAATCTAAATGATCATAGGAGTGCGATCCGAAATTCTTAGGGGAAGAAAAGATACCTCAGAGAATGGGAATTCATGGCTTCATTAAGCATTGACCAAGGCTCTGTCAATTTTGCTCTGCTTTCTAGTTTCCCCAGATGAAGTATACCATGTAAATCTCTGCCCCACATTTCAAAGGCCTTGTTAGCCAACCAGATTGAGACAATCATCAAATTCATTGAAAGATGGCAACCATGTATCCAAGCTGCCAATCCTATTAGAAGGGTCTTTTATTGCATTGAAGTTGATGAGAATCAAATATTCATAAACTTAGATATGTGTTTTTCATGCTTTAGCATAGATTTCATTGAGATATGCCATGTTTATTAGATAAATCACATTATATTTGTGATTCTCATATTTTATGTGTTTTGTAGGAAAAAGGGATAAAAACCACTTATCTTCTAAAGTTCATAACTTTTGATGCAAATATCCAAATGAGATGACTGAAGATGCTATGGAAAGATGAGAAAGAGATAGAAAACTTTTATGAACAAAGCTTTCTCAAATTCCAAAAGCAAATGGACCAAAACTGGGCAAAAGCAGAACAAGGCAGAACCGAAGAAGAGGAAAACAGGGAGAAAAATCAGCCATCTTCCGGAGGCCATAACTCTTGATTCAGACGTCAAAATTAGATGATTCAAGATGCTATGGAAATCTGAAAAAGAGAGAAAAAACTTTTATTCAGAACGTTTTGTCAAATTCCGGACGAAAAGGGACCAAAATGGGACGAAATCAGTACGACGCCTGAATCCTGAAATTTGCAAATTTCGTCCCTAATGTTTTGGAAGCTTTACATTTTCTCCCCAACGCCCCTAGCTGTATTAATATCCCATTTTCTGCAGAAAAACACAAGTAGGAAGTAGGAGGAAGTAGATGAGGAACATAGAAGAGGTTAGAGTAGAATAGATTGTAGGGTTAAAGTTAGTTTTTACATTTTTTGCACATTTTCCACAACTCACACCCGTGAGTTTCATTGGAGGCTAGGGTTTGGTTCTTTTTGTGGCTGGAAAACTGGAATCCTTGGAGTTGTTTTGGCTTGTAAGGTGTTTGGATTTGGTTGGAATCATCACTCTTTTGATTAAGGGGAGTATTTTCTTTCAATTCCTTGTGCTTTTAATGGCTATATTTCCTTGTGATTGTTGGTTGTTTGAAGCCATGAGAGGCTAAACTATCTTGGGTGATTCTTGGTGTTTGATGTATGGGTTAGGTTTATTTTGATTTCTTGTTGGTTGTAGAGTAATGGGCTTGCATTAATTGAAGTCTTCCTACTTGTATTTAATGAATTGATATGCATTGAATGGTGGCCACATTTAGTGTGTGTTCTTGGTGTTTGTGTGTGTTTTAGAATATACATGAATTTGGACCAAAAGTAGGAAGAACTACCTAGCATTATCTAGATTTAGGTGTTTGAGACAAGGAATAACTACCAAATGAGATTAATTGTGCACTAAAATTGTGTGGAAGCCATAGGTTTTAGTGTGCAAAGGTAGAAGTGAGACCGAAAGGAGATCTTCTATTCTTTAATTCCATTGAGACCGAAAGGAGATGTGGAGTGAAAAATAGGTGGTTTTCTTAGATTAAACACTTGAACTAGGGAATGTGAAGTAGTTGGCTAAAACATCTAGGGCTAGAATTGTGCATTAGAGTTGTGTGGAAGCCATAGGCGCTAATGTGCTCTAGGTGGGGATGAGACCGAAAGGAGATTCCTCATTCTATAATTCCGATGAGACCGAAAGGAGATTTGGAGTGAATGGATGTAGCCACTTAGTTAAGATGCCTTACACTCGGTTGCCCTTAGGAGTCAAAATAGCCTACCCTTGCATTGAACCCAAGGATCACCCTCCTTCCTCATTTGTGTGTTTCTCTCTTTGTTCCAATGGTGTTGTTTTAGTTAGTTAAATATCACTTTCTAAATTATTGCTTTAAGACACATAGATAGCAAATAATTAGTTGCACTTAAATTTTGGTTTTGTCCCCTTCCCTGTGGAAAATGATCCCTATGCTTTACTACAATTGATTAAGTGAGGTTTAGGTGTATATTTGTGTGAGTTTGAGCTATATTTTGATGCACTTTTGCACACACCGAAACCGCTCACCAGAAGTCCCTAACAACGAGCCAGGGAATAGAGGCAACTGTCAAACTAGTTTGCCTAAGGTTAGCCCACAATGGCCGTCTTTCCACAAAAGTATGATCACCATAAATGACATATAGAAAGTATGCTTTGGCACAATCCAAGAACCGAAAATGCCCATGGATGGCTTGGGCCGGTGAAGATGTGATAGAAAAGTCCACAAGTTGGGGGTTCCATTCAACCCAATTTCTTCCTCTAGAAGAGTGCATATAGTTCTCAACCCAATTCCAATTAGGAACCAAATTCATAGTCAGAGTATCAAACAAAAATCTAGGTACTTTAGTATCAAGAATTTTGATACAACAAAGGTTGTTAGCACATATCAAGTTGCGGATTTTGACTTGTTTAAGGGGGTTAACTAAACCCCTAATATTCTATACCCCTATATACATATTTACAAGGATAGTAGGGAAGTTACCTACGGCTGTGTCCATCCCGCTACTTTATATTGGAAGTCATCTTGGCCAGTTTGGGGATGCTGACCAAACTGATCTGAGCTGAGGAAACCACAGTAAGGGGATGTTCAGTTGACAGATGTTCAACAGCTGTGGTATTTGCCACAACAAATTCATCCACTATTCCTTTACTGTTTTGAGAGGCATGAGGTGAATCACTTTTGTCTTCGCTGCTGTCAATATCACTCGCATTGCCTTTAATGTCACCATCCGAGCCCGAAGACACAATCGAAGCTCATTTCGAAGCATTAGATAATGATGGCTTAGCATTCGAAGTGTTGGATCTAGCTTGTACATTCGTGGCAATCTTTTGAGGTGAACGCCGACCCTTTCTAGGTCCCACTTCTTCCATTCTTCCTTCGCCTGGGATAGAGGAACAGGGGTTTCCTGAAGCTCGGGCCGTAGGGTTGGATGCATTGCCTCCAGGGCTGGGAGAGGAGTTTCCATAGGGGTGGTCGTGAGTACCAAAATAGTGGTGGGTGGAGAGAATTCCAACGTAGGATTGATGGAAGGGCGTACCGTAGCCGTGGGACATTTGTGTCCAAACATGCCACATTTACCAAATGGTTGAGGCTTCTATTCGTAAAGGACGTTAATAGTGCATAGTTGGCCATTTAATAGCACTTCCACTGAGCTAGCATAGTTTTGAGCGGCTTTGATCTCCATGCACACACGAACATGGGAGATCATTGTCATGTCCTCTATTCTCTTGTCCACATATAGTGGCTTTCCAATCAGACTAGCGATAGCACTAATGCTCGGTGCAGACTATAAGGCTAATGGTATACCCTTCAAACAAATCCAAACTGACAAGGTTTTATGAATATCCCTCTTTAGTTCCAAAAGTGGATGCCATTTTTGAAGAAACAAGGGTACACGAGCCATAGTAACCGGTCCACCATTAATTACCTTCTATCTAAAGTTTGTATTTGGGATATGGAAAAAAAGAAACCTTCCTCATTTGTCAAAACTCTCGAGAGGTGGGCACCCCATAACTCCTTGGCTAATGATTCAACAAATGAACAAGGGAGTTTTTTCCCAACCAAATATCCCACTTGACAATCCTTTAATTTAGTATTCGTGGCCTCAAGGATTTCATCCGAGGCATTTGCAACAAGTTTATCTTCAAATTGAATAGGAGGTATGCAGTTGAGAGTATACCTCTGACTTGCAGCTTTCGCTATGACAGCCCAAGATTATTAAATAAAGGGGATATTCCCATTCGTGACTTGGTTCATAAAGTGAGCTCGCTTTGAGCTTGCTCTGTGATGACTCCTGTCTTGGCTCTTAGAGCGGGAGTCTTTCCCTTGTGTTTTGAATGTCTCAACACCACTCCTCACAATGGTCTTTCCCTTGTCAGCAGCAGATGCTTTAAGAGAAACTCCACTCGATTCAACACGTTTATTTCCCTTTTGTGCTTCTGTAGGGTTTATTGAGGCTGCATTCCCCATTTGATGAGTTTCCATCACTGCGGGAAACTGCCTTAAATACTCATTCCCCTAATTTTCCAATTTATCAGCTTGAATTCTCTTCCTATTCTTTACTTAAGCAAAACATCCCAATTCTGAAGAAAATGTGGGAGTATTTTCTTTGGGATGTTTTGTCAAATAGTTTATGTGCTTACCTAGAAATCACCAAGCACAAATGATCACGGACCAATGATCTAACACATAATCACAAAATAACTTCACAAATGATCCAATAATCACAGACCAAACACAAACCAATCACAGACCAATCATAGAATCACCATTTACCAAAACTTAGGCTGACCATCTCCCCTCCCCTCTCCAGTGGACTGCAACAAGGCCTCTTGAAGGAGCTGCAGGATGAGCTACTATAGGTGGCTGGTGGATTGGTGACTACATACGATGAGATGTTGCAACTTGGATGGGGAGAAGCTACTGTAGGTTGCCTGCAATTTGGCGATGGTGAGGAGCTACGATTGACGAGCTGCTGTAGATCAGATGGCAATGAGCTACTGCAGATCAGATGGCAAGGAGCTGCTGTAGGTGGCCGGTAGATTGGCCATGGCGATGATGAGCTACTACAGATCGGACCAAGTGCTACCAAAATTGCTAGCTAAGTTTTCTATTCTCACAATAAGAGGAAAGATATTTTTTTCCCTATTTCATTAAATGTAAATAGAATAAACGGATAAATGTAAATTCTCTTCCTTAATAACTTATGCTATTTCATTTGAGTATATAACTTTGTAATTTGTAAATAATCACTAAAAAGTGCGTAGTGAGTAGTCATTACATATCGGTTATTAGTAATTTAACAATTACAAAGTTTTACTAAATTGATAGCTTTTACTTGTAATTTCTACTAATTATTAATAACTCAAAACTCAAAGTTTTCAAAAATCAATAATTGCCAAATTGTCAATGTGTGATTTGTTTTTTACTTTTTAATTTGTAATTTATTGTATACATTACATATTTATTTTTAAATCATATACAAATAAGGTCCATGTATATAATGTAACTATTAATATTTGTATATATATGCTATAGAGCACAAAAATCTATTAATATCGTGATTTTAATTTTATTCAATTGTTTAATAAGTAAAAAATTTATAGCTAATAAGTCTAATTTAATAATTACAATATAATGACATTAGTGTAGTAATTGAGATATTTAAATTGTAGGAATAACATTAGTGTAGTAAACTAGAAAAGGATAAAAGGAAATTTATTAAAAAATGTAAAAATTATTTTAAAAAATAAAATAAATAAATTGAAAAAATAGAGAAAATAAGCTTAGATTAATTTGAAGTTATGTATTAACTTAGTTAAATTTGGAGCTATGTATTACTAATTTGGATATTTCTTATATTTATCATTACTAATTTGTATTATTAACTTAATTGTAATTATATTTATTATACTATTAAGTTTGTTGTTGTGAGTTTGTGATGATTTGGAACCTTTAAAAGTTGGATTTTATTACTAAATAGGGTGGAAAAATAACCTTGAAAAAAAGAAAAAATATATAGTCAAATCGGTTAATTCGGCCGAATTAGATCCAATTTGAATTCGAAATTGAATTCAAATTCGATCGTCAAAATTTGGTTAATTTGAGGAAATTTAAATTCAAATTAAAAACTGAATTTGAAATTCGATCGGTTTAAATTCGAATTTGGTTCGATTTTTTATTTGGGCTCCAAAATTAACCAAACTAACTAAATCGAAAGTTCAAGGAAATCAACTGATGAACACCCCTAATTGTTTGTACTTGAACACTAGCAATTTGATATCCTTTTTTAGACTTGAAACTTAAGTTATAATTGATTTGTTTGATTTTTTTTTTTTAATTGAAAAGTGTAAAAACTTTGATGAAAATTTTAAATTTTAAATTTGAATTTAAGAAAAAAATTATTTGAATATATTTTCTAAGAAAAGTTAACTTCTTTATACAAAAAAATTGAAACAAAACATAGCCAAGGACAGTTAAACTCAAAATGTTTCTCTATAAGAGTCATTCTCTCTCTGTTTGAATGTATAACAATACTCCAAAAAATGCCAATACTATAGTAGCTAGAAAAATTAAATAGCAAGAATTAGAGATTAGAGGAAAATGATCAACTTTCCTTCTGCGGCTCATGTACATATTTTTTCACTTTCACTCAGGCCTTTTATATAGGCAATCAATAAATAAAAGGTTATGTACATCATGCCATATTTACATCTAGATAATCTGTATTATTAAAAGAGACATTTGGATAGAAAATATTAGTTGAGAATAAGTAAAATCAAGGACAATTGAAACTTTTGCTGTTGATGATTTAGAATAGCCGTAATATTGTGACCTAGTAGTGTGTTTACATCCACAAAAATTGGCTCGTAAAACTTGCCCTTATGTATTCATAGATTGAAAAATTTTCTAGTTAAAATCTTATTAGATAAAACCCTGAAATATATACTGACTACTATAAATTATATCAATTTCGCCCTCTTACCGAGCTTACCTGCAAGAATACAAGTTTTCTGGTCTTGAAAAGACACTAGAAGAATTACTGGTGGTCATGCCAAGAGACTTGTTCAAGCCTTGATTAATACGGAACTGAAAACTTTTGTTCAAGCCTTGATTAATACGGATCTGAAAACTTTCCAAAGTTTTTTCATTGACATTGATAGTGTAAACGGTGAAAATTCCAGTTCTCATACTAGAATAGTATTGCACATTGAAGCAGTCAATCGGAATCATTTTCGTTCTCGAAATCCTTCCTGTGTGGTCTGAAAATTCTGTTTTGGGGCCTATAAATGCAAGTTATAATTTCTTCCACGCAGCTGAGTCCTTGCGAAGACTTTAGAAGTCAACCATTGCCATCACATTTACTCCTAATTCTTCATTATAAGTTGAGTGATGAAAACGGAGAAAAAACAAAAGGCAGTATTCCCTTCTAACCATTTATGGCTGCTTTCATATTCTTTCTCCTTTTATTTGCATTCAATTCAGCCATAACATAAGCAAAAACAAGCTCTATTGGCATTACCCTCGGTTCTTCTCTAACACCAACTGGCAACTCATCATGGTTGTCCCGATCAGGATTGTTTTACCTTTGGATTCGACAAGATGGGCAATGGCTATGCAGTGGGAATTTTCCTTGCTGGAATTCCTAATAAAACTGTCGTGTGGACAGCTAAAAGGGAAAATCCCATTTTTTCGAGCAATTCTTCATTATTGTTATCAAGAGATGGACGGCTCATTGTGCAGCAAGCACAAGACGGTGACATAAACATCGTTTCAATTTCTGAAGCATTTCTTTGGCTTCTATGTTGGATTCAGGGAATTTTGTCCTGTATAATTCTGACAAGACAACCATTTGGCAGAGTTTTGATAATCCAACCTAACACTCTCTCGCCTAGTCAGCGATCAAGAACTGGTTTCTAGTGCTTCAGAAGCCGATGATTCGAAAGGGACCTTTAGAATAAATATGCAAAGTGATAATGATGAAGGTCCTACGTATGCTTACTATTCATCCGGCACGTTCGGAAGTGGTAATAATGCTAGTCTAAATTTGAACGATGAGGGCTATGTCCACTTGATTAAATCAACCGGCTGTATACCTAAAAATATAACTAGTGGAGGAGATCCTTGTGAAGGGAAAATCTATCTCCTGAATATTGATGTGGATGGGATAGTACGATTGTACTCATTAGCATATAGTAATAAAGCCGGAACAAGAAGTACCAGGCGAAGACACGTGGAGATAATTTTGCCCGCGCCTTGCGCGGCTACTCCTCGCCACGTTTACTAAGTTAGTATACGTGTGTACACGTGTTCTCCATATCATCAGCCCAGCTTTGGAAACGCCTTTCAAACCCTACCATTTTTTTTCCATTTCCTTTCCTATCTCGGCCGACTCTCTTCCTCCGCCGACTCTCTTCCTCCGCCGATTCTTTTTTACTGGAGTTCTTCTCCCTCAAATCTTTTGCGGATCTGACATTCGTTATTCGCCTTCCTTCGTATCTAACGGTGTGGGTTTGTTAATATGTTTTTTTAGGTTTTTTTGGGTTTTTTTTCCCTTCTGTTACCTGACTGGATCTTCCTTTTGGTGTGCAGCTCTCGGCCGCGGCCATCCACCAGGTCGTCGGTCAAAGCCTCTCCTTCAGATCTACTCGGTACTGGTTGTCTTCCTTCGTATCTTACGGTACTGGTTTCTTAATAGGTTTTTCAAGGTTTTTTTTCGTTTTTTCTTTCTTATGTGACCTGACCAGATGTTCTCTTTGATTTGCGAGTTTCATACAAGGTCCGGAATTTCTTCTGTTTTTACTTTCATAGTGTTATAAATTGTTTAAAATTCCCAAAAAATCTTTGATCTCACCAGAACTTGTTTTGATTTGCAGTTTTTGGTCCTCGTCCTCCGACAAGTGGCCAGTGAAAACGTCGGCCTGAGAAGACGGAAGTACTATTTTATTTTTGCTTTAACTTTCTGATTTTTTTTTTCGGTTGGAGGAAACTAACTAGATTGGTTGCAGGTATTGAACTGTCTTGTTTCGTTTCGTTTCTGTTACTCGGAGTTTCATCTTTCCCGTCGCAGCCATTTGTACTTTGGTAACCACAAAACAGCTTGCTTTTTCTTTTTTCAGTCTTCTCTTTCATGTCATTTCATTTTTTTCTCTCTTTGGTAACCGAGTTATTCCCACTCTTTTGTTTCAGTCTGAATCAGCACCAGCATCCTTGCTTAGGTCACGGGAATCACCTACCGCTTTGTTTGAAAAGCTAAGCAATTTGATTGCTTTATGTTTTTTAAATTTTTTTAGGTCTGAAGTGTGCTGTTTGAACTCTTAATCGGCTGCTTCCTGTCAAGTTTTTTATTTCGCTATTACCTATGTCTGTATGGGTATTGTCCAAAGTGTAAATATTTGATTCCTCTTTGTCTTCCAAAGGTGTAAACATTAACTTTTCATTTATTAGCCCACTTCCTTTCTAATCACTCTCATATCAAGTGTCGATTTTTGATAGCTTGTTAACCGCCATCTTCTACTTTTGCCCTTCTTATTTCTCGCCATTATTTTTGTTACTTCTCTAACCGTGTTTTTAGTAATTGCTTCAAGCTTTTTCATTGTTTTTAGGTATGTTTTTTTTCCTCTTTTTCCTAACCCTTTTGTCCCTTTGTTGTCTGATCCTTTTCTTTACCGGTATTAATCTTTGCTGCTCATTATCGCATTAAATGAATTTAAGACCGTTCTTCCATTTTAGTTCTTGGTATTAATGTTGCTTGATTGTTTATCGCTTGTTCTTTATCTTGCATTCAATATTCTGCTTAATTGATGGCTTAACTTCTTTTGGTTTTAAATCTTCCAACTTGTTTTTCCTTTTTCCTAACTCGCTTTGAGACTTCCAACAACCATTGCCTTTTTCTTTGGAATGTCCTTGAATCATTTCTTAATATTTGTTCTTTGTTGTTTGTTCGAGAAATATATATGTTTATTTGTTGTAATATAGGTTGTTAATGTGCGTGTGTGATGAAATGTGCTTAGTGGGCTAAATCTTCGGTTGTTGGCTTGAGACTGTGGCATTCGGATTCGCTGATTGTTTATACAATGTACTTGGTTTATATGAACTTTTACAAATAGAATGCGTTTGGGAAAAAAATATAGCCCTCTCATCTGCTTAAAAGGTTTTATATATATATATATATATATATATATATATATATATATATATATATATATATATATATATAAGCCTTTCTAATGGTTTTGAACGTTTGGGTTATTTTTCTTTTATACTCTTACTTTTCTTCACTTTCTAACAGATGGAAAAATCACTTTTTCGATTAGTTTCCTACTTACTTCTTTGCTGTGTTGTTAGTTATTACCCTATGTTGTGATATATACTTCATAGCTATGTATTATTTTACATTGATACAAACCATTGCCTTATTTTGCTTTGGATGTCCTTGAATCGTTTGTTAATATTTGTTCTTTGTTTTTTGTACTGAGAGATATATATGTTTATCTGTTGTAATATAAGTTGTTAATGAGCATGTGTGATGAAATGTGCTTGGTAGGCTGAATTTTACTGGTGGTTGTTTTGACATCGTGCTGTTTCAGATGTTGCAAGCTTTTATAATGTTTTTAACAAGGTTGTACTGTGATTGGTTTTTTAAAATCCATTTCATACATACAGCTTAGTTTCAGACCAATTTTTCTGACTTTTCAAAGTTTGTGTGAAAGGAAAATAGTCGCCTTTGTTTTGTGCAATTTCAAAAGTATTACTCCACTCGTACATTCTTCTTTTGTACTTGTGTAATGCTTATGGAAGTTTGTGCTTAGTTGTTAGGTCAACACATGATCTATACTTTGTCGGCTTATTGCGTTTGCCAAATGCAAGTCCTGATTCTATATTGCGAATGTGTTTACACTTCTGTAGGATATAATTTTTTTTAATGTTCTGCTCTTGTAATGCATGCTTCTTGTTTATTTTTTTTTAAAAAAACTAACTCTTTTCTTTACTTCTTTATTTGCATTGAATCAACTGGGATTCTCAATTGATGTTGGGAACTGATTGGCTGGTATAATTGCACTTTAAAAGGTACAGTTACTCTTGCTTTCTGTTCCTTTTCTATCCAATTTGTTGCTGTATGTATTCTTTGCATTTTACTCTTCTTTTTTAAAATATAACGGTCGTCTTTATGAAATGAAGTAATAGAAATTATTATTTCCCTATTATGGCACTGTTTATTGGATAAATGCCAAGTTTAAAAACAGCCTAGCGACTTAAATACAAACCTTTTGATTTTACATTAAAATTAAAAGAGATAGTTCATGGCTATGTATTATTTTACGTTAATAGAAACCATTGCTTTATTTTTCTTGGAATGTCCTCGAATCATTTGTTAATATTTGTCCTTTGTTGTATGTTCTGAGAAATATATATATGTTTATCGGTTGTAATATAAGTTGTTAATGTGCGTGTATGATGAAATGTGCTTGCTATGCCGAATGATACTGGTCGTTGTCTTGTCTTTAGATAATGGTGTTCAAGATGCTGCCAGCTTTTACGATGTATTCGTTTTATTTTTGCCTGGTTGTTTTCATGCTATTGTTTGGTCTCTTGTTAAAAATGGTGGAAGAGAATGACTATATAATGTACAGTGCTGTTAGGTATTACTATACCTCATTTATAACACAAATAACTATCCAATCCAACAAAATGTTGGGAACTGCACCTTGCGAATCATATTTTAGGCAGACCAATCCAACTTTGCACTCAACTGATTAAAAATTAGGTAGACCAATCCAACTTCGGTCAATCCACGCCAATCGAACAACAGCTCACTCTTCAATCTTCAAAAATTAGGTATACTCTAGGCCTTTTGCCTGTTGGGTCGTCTTTAATTTTAGCAAATTAAATGCAGATGTTACATATCTTTCATGCTTTTCCTGGTCTTGAACGCTTTTCCGTTGGATTCTTTTACTTTTATAAGGTCACTGTTGGGAACTCGGGAGTTGGGATCAAGAATTTTGTTGATGTATACGACCCTTTTGTAAGGCAGTATAGCTTGGATTTTCTACTTGTTTTCTCCTTAATGGGGTATCATCATCATCCGAAATAAATGAGCTAAATTGAAAAGAAAGGAATTACTGTATTTGTCCTATTTCTGTTCCTGCATTCGAAATCAACATTGAGGCTTTTGTTGTCGCTTTCGCTTCTAATCGCTTCGCTTTCGCTCATGTGAATGCATTTGTCCAACCCGAGTCCGTCTTTTGTGAGATGATGTTTCTTTTCTTTCTGGTTTTAGTTTTTTCCCCTTTAAATTTTGTCTTCAAAGTATACTATTCAGTTAGACCATTGTGATGGACTTTGTTGGAGGTTTGAAACCTTTGTGATGGATGGTTTGTGTTATGCGTTCGAAATTGGCACCAAGCTTCTGTTGCTGTTGCTTGTTTCTGTTATTTGTTTTCTGCTTTCTGTTTTTGTTGGATACTTGGATGCTTCTGCTTTATTTTTTTTTCTGGAAACAAGAAGAACCTGGTTTGTTTTTTCCTGTTTTTTCTGAAATATGTATCATGGATTGAAACCTGGTTTTTTCCTGTTTTTTCTGAAATATGTATCATGGATTGAAACCTGGTTTTTTCCTGTTTTTCTCAATTTTTTCTGAAATATGTTTGATGGATTGAAACCAGATTTTTTCCCTATTTTTTCTGGTTTTTTTTTGAAGTATGTTTCATTGATTGAAACCTGGTCTTGTTCCTGTTTTTTCTGGTTCTCTCTGAAATATGTTTGATGGACTGAAACCTTGTTTTTTTCCTGGTTTTTTTGGTTTTTTCCTAAAATATGTTTCATGGATTGAAACCTGATTTTTTTCTGTTTTTCCTGAAATATGTTTAATGGATTGAAACCTGGTTTTTTCTTGTTTTTTCTGAAATGTGTTTGATGGACTGAAACTTGGTTTTTTTCCTGTTTTTTCTGGTTTTTTCTGAAATATGTTTCATGGATTGAAACCTGATTTTTTCCTATTTTTTCTGATTTTTTCTCAAATATGTTTGATGGACTTGTTCTTGTTTTTTCTTGGTTTTTTCTGAAATCTATTTGATGGACTGAAATCTGAATTTTTCTGGACTGAAATGAATTGGCCTACATGAAGATAGGTTTTTGGGTTTTTTTTCTGGTTTTTCTGGTTTAAGAGCTGGTTATTTCTGGACTGTTTTGCCAGACTTTTTCTGGTTGTTCTGGACTGAAATGAATTGGCCTACATGAAGACAGGTTTTTTGGTTTTTTTTTTGGTTTATTTCCTGATTTATTTCCTGGTTGTTTCTTGACTGTTTTGCTGGACTTTTTCTGGTTGTTCTGGACTGAAATGAATTGGCCTACATGAAGACAGGTTTTTTTGTTTTTATCCTGTTTGTGTAGATGATTCTGGACCAAGCAGATCTCATGACAAGAGGCCAAAAGTCAAAGAAATGAACAAATTTCAATTAATTGACGAAGATGAAGATAAAGATGAAGATGTAGATGCAAATAATCCAACCATATGTTTGTTTTTTTTCTTTTTGTGCCTGCATGGCAATGTTGTAGGAGTTATATACCTGTTGGAGGAGTTGTTTTCTTTATCCCAATTTTAACTGTTATTGTTCTTCTGGCTGGAGTGCTAAATTCTGTGTTAAACTATCCGGTGATGAATACATTAGCAAGGCAATAAGCAAATGTAGCAAGAACCATTCAGAATAAGACTTGTATACTCTCTGTACCAAGTGATTTACTAATAATGGCAACTAAAGACAACATCCCAGCATTTTATTATTTTGAATAAAAAATAGCATAATTAAACATAATTATGGAAAAATTTTTAAGGCATGAAAACGCAAAATAAAAAAATTATCATATTTCATTATTAATATCATAATTTATGCATATATTCTCATATTCTCTTAAACAATGTAACTATTTTTTGTATAAAATTTTTGTTTTCTTTTTATTAATAATGACAAGTGATAATGTATAATTTAGAATAAAAATATAAAATTATAAATTTAACAATACATTAAATAAGAATTTTATTTTTGCTCATCTATATTTTGTATTATTTCAATTTAAATTCTTCATAATATACATATTCAACATTTCTATCTTGGGCACTCTAAACCGCGCGTAGTGCGGTTATGCCTGCTAGTTTTCTTTAAATCAGGGCAATCAGTCCATCCTGTGGGAATCCACAAATGATGAGCATGCTCCATTAGGCAGATGCGGGTTCAATGACTACTGCACTACGATAGATAACGTAACGTAATGTAGATGTCCCACTGGATTTGATTTTGTCATTCAAGGAAACTGGAGCTCTGGCCGTGAGAGGAATTTTACTTCAGAAAGTTGTAAGTCCACGGAAGTAAGTGTGACATACAACGTTAACCCCCGTAACCAAAAGGGAGAACTTTCTTAAAATTCATTTAACGTAGTAAATAAACAACAGGCAGCATTAATACGAGTAAAGAAAAGGATGCAGAGAACAAAGGGACAAAAATGGTTAGGAAAAAAAGGAACAAAACCATACCCAAAGACAATGAAAAAGCTTGAAGCAATTAGTGAAGACACGGTTAAAGAAGTAACAATATTAATGGTAGAAATAAGGAGTGCAAAAGTAAAAGATGGTCGTGGAGAAGGTATCAAAAAAACTGACAGATGATATGAGAGTGATTAGAAAGAAGCGGCGCAATCAATGAGAAGTTAATGTTTATACACTGGAAGACAGCAGTAATCAAATATTTACACATTGGACAATAACCATAGATACATAGGTAAAAGTGAAACAAAAGACCTGACAGGAAGCACCGGAAACAACACATTTTACACCCAGGGGAAAAAAAAGGAAAAAGTCAATAAAATTGCTTAGCTTTTCAAATAGGCAGTAGCTGATTCCTGGTGACATAAGCAAGGATGTGGCTGGAACTGCAATTCAGACTGCGAACATCTCGGTTATCCAAGAAGAGGGGAAAAAATGAAATGACGTGAAATGTAAGATGTGCAAAAATAAGAAAGCTATTTCATTAATACCCAAGTACGAATGAGGCTGAGGCGGCATATCTGACTAAAATGAAACTCCGACGAAGAGGAACGAAACCAAACAACAAACTACCCAAGTACGAATGAGGTTGAGGCAGCATATCTGACTAAAATGAAACTCCGACGAAGAGGAACGAAACCAAACAACAAACTTGAATACCTGCAACCAATTTAGTTAGATTCCTGAGACCCAAAAAATTATCCGAAGTAAAAGGTAAATAAAGCAAAAAAAAATATTAGTTCCTTCTTCTCGGACCGAGCCTTTAACCAGCCACCAGTCGCAGGATGACGGGAAAAAACTGCAAATCAAAACAAGTTCTGGTCAGATCAAACATTTTTTGGGAAATCTAAAAAATGTAAACAAATTATAAAAATTGTCAAGTAAAAGCAAAAAAAATCCGGATGGCCGCGGCCGAAAGCTGCAAATGAAAGAGAAGATCCGGTCAGGTCACGTAAGGAAAAAAAAACCCAAAAAAAACCTAAGAAACAAACCACCTGCCGGAGATGCGAAGCAAGACAAAATGGAACAAACCCACACCGACGACTTGCCGGAGGGGCAAGGCCGAAAGCTGCAAATCAAAGAAACGGATTAACAAACCCACACCGTAACATGTGAAGCTAAAAAACCCAAAAAAAAACTATTAACAAGCCCTACCGTAACATGCGAAGCAAGACAAACAAAAGAATGGAAGATCTGCGAGTAGATCTAAGGGAGAAGAAGAAGATTCGAAAGAAAGAAAAGGAACGATGAAAGCGGCAGAGAGTCGGCGGAAGCAAGAAAGAAAATGTTAGGGTTTCGAAGACGTTTCAAATGCTGTGACCGATGACATGGAAAACACGTGTATACACGTATACAAACTGAGCGAACGTGGCAAGGAGTAGCCGCGCAAGGCGTGGGTAAGTTGGTGTCCACGTGTCTTCGTGTGATGGTTCTTGTTGATGCATTATTACTATATGTTAATGAACGGCGCATCACGCAGTGCATACCTCAACTAGTTTATCAACAAATAAGAAGAAACACCAATAAAATTTGAAAGCACTAATTCCATAGTCCTGATTTTGGAATTACTATGCTACCACAAACTTCTTGATACAGGTTGAATTAACTTCCTTCATGTTCCAATTTAATTAATATACGAAGTGGGAAAAAATAGGAAAAAGATTATTAGAGTTTTAGTAGGACAAGTTTCCCTCCTTTATTTTGTGAATATTACCGTCTAAATACATTTAACAAATAACCCCTTATCACCTCTTGTTATAATGTTTGCTGATATCAGTATCAAAATCTTATGAATCTTCTGAAATACCTTTCTATCATAAGTTTTAGATTATATTTATCTCCTAAGATGTATTTAAATTACTAACTGACCCCTATAAGTTATAAATTATCATTTATTTATTTTTCTTTTTTTATCTTATATTTTTTCTCATTATATATATGGTGGGTAACATTTGAAATTATACTCGATTATATACAAAATATCCTTTTTTGATTCTCTCTTAACCGCACGCTTCTTATTCTTGGAGGTCCTCTTGTAATAGTATTTTTTTTTTTTTAATTTATTCTAGTATGAATGGTAGGTGGGTCTACAAATTTATATTTATTCCATGTCCAAAATTGGGAGGATACATGTTAATGATTTTGAATCAAAAGAAAGATTTCAAGAAATGGCATATCCATTCATATTAAATCACGAAATGCATTATTAAGTCTAATTTTTGAACTTCTTTTGAAATATTTTGCAATATGATGCATATTTTTTTTAGTTATGAAAAAAGCACAACATATTAGATTTAGCATTTTTTTGAAATAAATAATTGCAAATTATGGAAGATATAGATTTTAACTGAATTTGTTTGAAACTTTTGATTTCTATTTGAGTTAAATGATGAACAATTATCATATTTTGCTTTTTCTGGAGATGAATCAATAATAATTCACTTATTTTATAACCAAAAAAAAAAATCTAACTTGAATGAATTAAGTTGTTCTTTTGGAAAGAAAAAAATAGCAAAAAGTTGATTTTAAAAGTTTGTTCAAAATTGAATGAAGTCGTCCTTTTGAAAAGGAAGCTAAAAGAAATTTTTTTTTTTACCATAATAAATTTTTTAAAATTATGAGTGTTTATTTTTCAATTAATTCAAACATTGCGGGGGTAAATATAATATTTTTTTATTGATTTTTTTGTCTTTTCACATTTTTTTATTAGTTGATTTTGATAGGTGTTAGGTCGAGAAATGTATTAGTAATTTTTAAAAAATATAAAAATAGATTAGTAATAAGTCAAAATCACAACAAGGGCACCTAATTAACTCGTAAAATAGACTATTTAATCTAACTATGGTCACTGTACTTTGAAAAATAATGATATTTTGATTTAGAAATATTAGCTTGAGGCAAAGAATTCAAACTTAAGAATTATGCCTGTTTAGGTTTCATGTAAAGTTCCAAATCTACGTCAAGTCCAAACGAACAATTAATGACAGGGCCTTCGTTTGCACTTCTTGTAAGGAAATCATATATGCCATAAACAAATTTATAGGCAGCGGAATTAAAACATGATTTTCATCAGGATCAATTTCAATATATGTATAAATAAAAAACCTGTTTTGATGACTGAAGATTGTGTCGTCGAAGGAAGTTTTGTCAACCACAGCCGCACAGACGTCCGGCCTCTAGGTATCCACACGAACTTATTCTTAAGATCCTTCTAGGATTGATTGACACCAAGCCAATATGCTAGTTCCTTCAATAAGCGTCGCAAAAATTTAGAGTTCAAGAGAACTCTAACAAAACAAAAGAAGAACTTTTTCCCTCTGTCTTGCACGTCAAAATTTTGTACGTACGCTCTCTTTGGAACTTGATGTCTGTCTCCTATTAAAAGGTAAGTTCTATCTATCTGTTAGACAGTCTAACAGACTCATCAGACATTCTATCGTAATAGAATTCTTTTAATAAAATTAAAACTAATTTTAATTCTATTAAGATAAAAAAATTTATCTTATCACAACTTATCTTATAGGAGATCTTTTAGGTTAATTATTTTACAAATTAACCCCCATAATTATCACATAATTATTTAATCATTTTAATCCAAGAACAAATTCTTTATGTGTGTGACCCTTTAGGTTGTTAATCACTTGGCAATAAATAACAAATTATAATCTTAGATTTAATTGGCTTTAGTACAAAACCAACAAACTCCCACTTGGACTAAAGTCAATTTAGTCAAGAGTATTCTAAGATCAAATAAATTAAACAACTTTAATTTATCATTAATTCAATAATTAATGAGCTTGTATTTATAGATCAAGATTGGCCTCTAGCTAGGCATCATGACCACCCAAGAGTTAAGAAAAGTCAAGTGGTTGACTTCACCTTTCATGAACTAGAATCCGTGTAATTAATATCCTTTCACCATACTATATCCCTAATTAGTACAAGAGTAAGGTATAAGTGCCAACTCTTAATGTACTAATTATTATAATTTATTGTTCCCGAAATTCAACTCCTTTAAAATAAATTTAGAACTCTTCCAAATTTATTTACTCGTTTGCAAACATTTTGAGTTGATATTTCAACAAGTGGCCATTTGTGGGATATACTCTTCTTACTATTAGAAGTGGTGAATCCTTTATTGATCATAAATCATCTATCAATGTTTCATGTTATACCCAACTTCTATGGCACACACAACTAGTTACAGTTATGGACTCATAGGGTTAAAGTATAACAATTCACACTATAGATACTCTTATGATCTCAAGTCTGAGGATTACTTACACTACTGTCACGTAAAGATTACACCATTGGCACTCAAATAGTTAACCTCATGGAATCTCTAAGCGGA
Source organism: Gynochthodes officinalis (assembly GCA_020080225.1). NCBI lineage: Eukaryota > Viridiplantae > Streptophyta > Magnoliopsida > Gentianales > Rubiaceae > Gynochthodes > Gynochthodes officinalis. The sequence continues at coordinate 17,251,045 of CM034621.1, read as the reverse complement.
TCAATCCAATGAATTATTCTCCAACAATTCATTCATATATCACCATATATGCTAATCTATCCGTATTAACAACGTCCTTAATTTTGTTAATACTATGATTAGGGATATTTAAGAATAATAAGTATTATTCTAAGGACTTTATCATCAATATATAAATATATATAATCCAAGATGATAAAACACCATATATCTTTATTGCATAAAATATCAAAATACATACATAACAAATCTCTTACTAAAACCAATCATGCATGTATTTTAAACCGAATGAAGACACATGACAATCATGTTTCTTTTGAGATAAAGGCTTAGTCAATGGATCTGCTATATTTTCATCTGTAGGAATCTTTTCTATCTTTACTTCATTTCTACCAATGATTTCTCTAATCAAATGATAGCGCCTAAGTACATGTTTGGACCATTGATGAGACCTAGGTTCCTTGGCTTGAGCAATAGCCCAATTGTTATCACAATACAAAGGTATTGGATCGGCTATTGAAGGAACCACTTCAAGTTCAGAAATGAACTTTTTGATCCAAATAAATTTCTTTAGCAGCCTTCCAAGCAGAATATATTCGGCTTCACGTAGAGAATTTGATGAGTTTCTTGTTTGGAACTTTTCCAACTTACAGCACCACCATTGAGGGTAAAAATGTACCCAGACTGAGACTTGCTATCATCTTTATCAGATTGAAAGCTAGCATCAGTGAACCCACGTACTTGAAGCTCTGTCTCTCCATATATCAAAAATAAATCCCTAGTTCTTCTTTGATAAGATGTATAATTGCATATTTATTAGGTCAATTTCCTTGTGTTTAAGTGATTAAAATGTTTATTTATATGAATATTAAGTGTTTTTATTATTGATGGATAGATTGGAGCTTTGTAGGAAAAATTTAACAAAAAAAGCAAAATATTATTTTTCTTGGCAAAATCTTCAAGATTTCTTTGTGCCTAGAGTTTATTCAGTCCCATGTGTCCGAACATTCACATGAGTGAGGTTCAATGGTGTTAAATTTGGATAAATGCGTATGGCAGAACATGGAACTTGATGATGCATATGACACAACATACATTTTATTCTTACAGTCCAAGAAAGTTTCTTGAAGATGGAAGCCGGTCAAAGGAAAGGACAAAACAAGTGAAAGATAAAACCAAAGAAAGTCAATTTGCATGCATTCCTTCTCTGCACTGTTTACATTCAATTCTGGCGGCTGCACAAATTGGAAAGAAAGAAAGAAAGACTCTTGCTGTAGAAGAACAAAAGCTTCAGCCGCATTCTTAACAAAACAAAGAAGAATAACAGCCGAAAACATATTTTCCTGGAGAAAGCTGCAATTTGAAGCTGAAAACTCCTGCTCAGCCGCAAATAAACAAAGGACAGCTGCAACTTCAAGCTTTCCTTAGCCGTATTCTTTGAATCTCCTGAAGGAAGACGGACAAAGTTCTTACCAATTGAGACCAGCCGCATCTCACTATTTTATTTCCTAAAGAAGCAGCGGAGAAGGAAGTCCACGTAAATTACTTCAGCCCATAAACAAAAGAGAAAAAAAATCTCCTTTAGCTAAAGCAAGAACCGACAGCTGCACAGGAAAGGAAAGTTAGCAGTCTGAAGACAATGACTTCTGCAGCCACAACAAAACAAAGAATGAAGTCGGTTGCAAGTAGAAAACAAAAGCTGAGTAGAATTAGGAAACAAAAGAAAAGTCGGCAACTGAATTTGGGAAAAAAGATGCAATCAGCACAACGGAAAACAAAAGGAGAGTTCTTTAGCATTAAGCTGCAGCAAATTGGAAGTAGAAGACAACCGCAGAAAGGAAAGTTTAGCGCAAATAAAAAACAAAAGTCTGCTACAATTCGGGCAAGAAAAGAAAACAAAACAAGAAGAAACCGAGCTGCAAAGGAATTTGGAAACAACATATAGCTGAATTTGGGAATAGAATTCGGAAAAGGAAACACAGCAAGCCAAGAGACAACTGGAAAACAGAGGAAAAAGGACATAGCTGCACCTATATAAAGAGGGGTCTGTGGCCATTCATTCGGGATTCTTTATGGAGAGAACATGGAGAAAGTAGCCATCTTTTTTCATCTTCTTTCTCACGGCTTTTCTTTTCTTCTCTTTTAGTGTTAGTTTTAGTTTAGTTTAGTAGTAGTAACGAAGAGAGGGCAGCAGTCTTTTGAGCTTTTGCTGGAGAAGACCGAAGGAAGAAAAAAAAAATAGACAAGAACAGCCGCAAGAAAGCAACAGTTGAGGGCAGTTGTCCATTCTCGTTTACTTCAATTTTTCTCTTTTATTTTTCTTTTCTTTTTAATTATGTTTAAGATTTTGGTGATTTTCTTTTGTTCTATTATGAACTAATTCATTTTTCTAGGGCTACGACGTAGCCTAACTATGAAGTCTTTAATATTTTTCTATTAATATAGTTTGATTTAATTTTCCATGGTTGAGTGTTTATCTCTGTGCTTAATGCTTCTAATTACTTGATCACTAATTAGATGATTTGTTAATCATAACGAACTGGAAGGGGAGTTATGTGTCAAGTTCATTGGGATAAATACCATGAATTGCATGTAGGATAGGAATATACCTACATGGTTTGTGTAGTCCTTACATGAGAATCCATAGAAATTAATGACTTCATAATTGTTGTAATTCACATAGGAATATGGTGAATTAGCAATTAGGGGGATTTTTATTAGATCTCGGGAGGGACTAGTAAATAAATTAGGGAATCTCGACTATCAACCAGGAAATTAAATTAGACTATAGAAATAGATGAATATTAAGATGGATTAGTTATGGTGAAATCGAAAACCCTAGAGCTTTAGCCAACTTAATTCATTACTTTGCTTTGGTTAGTTTTAAATTTTGTTTTAATTCAAGTTTTAAATTTAGTTTTAATTTAGTTTATTCATAAAATATCTTTTTATCATTCAAATAAAGGTAGAATTAACTAAATTTCGGTAGTTAATAAACAATTAGTCCTTGTGGGATCGATAATTTATATTCACTTTATATTACTTGTTAATGATCACGTGCACTTGCGTGTAAAATCACCAACAAGTTTTTGGCGCCGTTGCCGGGGACTAATTTGATTTTATTAATATCGATACCAAGTAGTTCTACCTTTAATTTGAACTTTTATTTTTATTTTTATTATTAGTATTACTATTATTTTAATTAATTTATTTCTTTTTATCTTTTTAGATATTGTTCTGTCGTGCATGAGAAGATTTGGAAGTGATAATCTCCTCCCATTGGATCCAGAGATAGAAAAGACTTGTCGTATAAATAGAAAGGAGAAGAGAGAAACTTCTGCACAATCTCATAAGACCATGGCTGAACATGAAGAGAACGCCATCCCGGTTGCTAATGCAAACACTAGAGCATTACGTGACTATGCTTTGCCTACTGCCACATATGACCTCCACAGTGTCATACCTCCAACTGTTGCTACAAATAATTTTGAATTGAAGTCAGGCATAATCCAGATGGTTCAAGCTAATCAGTTCACTGGTTGGCACATGAGGTTCCTAATGCTCACATAATCAATTTTCTTGAGATCTGTGCTACATTGAAAATGAATAGTGTCTCTGATGATGCCATTAGACTGAGGCTTTTCCCATTCTCACTGAGGGATAGGGCCAAGAGTTGGTTGCTTTCTTTGCCAGCAGGAGCAATCACCACGTGGGACATGTGTAGGCAGAAATTTTTGACAAAATATTTTCCACCTACCAAAACTGCAAAGATGAGGAATGAGATCACCACATTCACTCAGAATGAGATGGAATCACTTTCTGAAGCATGGGAGAGGTATAAAGATTTACTGCGAGCATGCCCTCATCACGGTATCCCACATTGGTTGCAGTTGCAGACTTTTTATAACGGGTTGACTCGATCAACCAAGATACTTGTAGATGCTGCAGCGGGAGGTTCACTAATGGGGAAGACATATGAGGCTGCTTATGCATTGTTGGACGAGATGGCATCTACAGACTACCAATGGTCTTTAGGGAGATCCACACTACCGAAAAATCATGGCAAGTATGAGGTAGATGCCCTCACTGCATTATCCGCCTGTGCTGCTAATCACAAAGCAACTTAGTACACTCAATGCAAATGCCATCCATATTCCTCCAGAAGCTTGTGATATTTGTGGCGGACCTCATCCTAGTGTTGATTGTCAAGTGGGAAATCCTTTTGCTCAATCTCAAATGAAACAGCTCGGCCAGGGGAATTCTAATAGACAGTATAATCCCTACTCCAACACATACAATCCGGGATGGAGAAACCATCCTAACTTTTCGTGGAGAAATAATCAGCCTGCTGATAAACCCCAAGGATTTCAGCTTTCACAGCCACTTCAACCGCCAGCACAAAAAGTGTCTTTAGAAGATGCTTTTGCCCAATTAAGCTTGAACACATCTCAGTTCATGACTAAGACTGAAGCCACATTGCAAAATCAGTCAGCATCCATTCGAAATTTGGAGGTTCAGATGGGACAACTTGCTAGTTCATTAAATTCTAGACCACAAGGGTCTTTGCCTAGTAACACGGAAATCAACCCTAAGGAACATGTGAAGGCAATTAAACTGAGAAGTGGGAAAGAGTTGCCTGAACCGGAACCACAGAGAAAGCCAGAACAAGAAGAAGTGGAAGTGCAGACCAGAAAATCTGGAGAACAAATTGAAGAAGTCGTTAAACCCACATCGAAGTTGTTTCCAGATAATCCACCCCCTTATGTGCCACCTATGCCATATCCTTAGCGATTCCAAAAGCAAAAGCTAGAGAAGCAATTTTCTAAATTTCTTGATGTTTTTAAGAAATTACATATTAATATTCCTTTTGCTGATGCTTTGGAACAGATGCCTAGCTATGTGAAGTTCATGAAGGAGATTCTCTCCAACAAAAGAAAGCTAGAAGAGTATGAGACTGTTGCACTTACTGAAGAGTGTAGTACCATCCTGCAGAAAAAGCTTCCTCCTAAGCTTAAGGATCCAAGGAGTTTTACTATTCCTTGCACTATAGGAAATTCTAATTTTAATAAAGGCTTGTGTGATCTTGGTGCAAGTATTAATCTTTTGCCTCTCTCTGTTTTCAGGAAGCTTGGCTTGGGAGAAGCCAAACCCACTACAGTCACATTGCAATTGGCAGATAGATCATTCAAATACCCAAGAGGTGTTATAGAGGATGTGCTTGTCAAGGTGGACAAATTTATCTTCCCGGCTGATTTCATTGTACTTGACATAGAAGAAGACCAAGAAATTCCTATTATTCTTGGTAGACTCTTCTTGGCTACAGGAAGAACCCTAATTGACGTGCAAAAAGGGCAACTAACAATGAGGGTTCAAGATGAGCAAGTCACCTTCGATGTATTTAAGGCACTAAGATTTCCAAATGAGATAGACAATTGTATGAAGGTGGATACAATTGATGGTTGCACTAAAGAAAAGTTTCAAGCAAGCCATCCAAAAGATCCCATGGAAGCATGTCTGATGGGGATAGAGAATTCTGAAAATCCAAGGGTAGATATATGCTCCAAACAACTAGAGACCTTGGCACCTGCATTCATTAAAAGGCCATTTGAAGACCTTGGAAAAGGTGGGGCCAAATCAATACCTTCAGTTGAGAAGCCACCACAGTTAGACCTCAAGCCACTGCCCAAGCATCTGAAGTATGCATTCCTAGGTGAGTCCTCTACTCTTCCTGTTATTATTTCTGCATATCTGAATGAAGAGCAAGAGGATAAATTGCTAAGAGTGTTGAGGGAACATAAATCGGCATTAGGATGGATTATAGCTGACATAAAGGGGATTAGCCCTTCAATTTGCATGCATAAAATTTTGATGGAAGAAAACTATAGGCCATCTGTAGATCACCAACGTAGATTAACATGAAAGAAGTGGTGAGAGCTGAGATATTAAAACTTTTGGATGCAGGGATTATTTATCCTATTTCGATAGTGTATGGGTCACCTGCTCAAGTAGTACCTAAGAAAGGAGGGTTTCATCAGTAGTTGAGAATGAAAAAATGAATTGATCCCTACTAGGATCAAGTATCGGATGGAGAGTATGCATTGATTATAGGAAGTTGAATGCAGCCACTAGGAAAGACCACTTTCCTTTGCCTTTTATTGATCAAATGCTTGATAGATTAGCTGGTTACTTTTATTATTTTTTTTTAGATGGTTATTCAGGGTATAACCAAATTTCAATAGCCCCAGAGGACCAAGAAAAGACCACCTTTACATGCCCCTATGGTACATTTGCATATAGGAGAATGCCATTTGGTTTGTATAATGCACCTGCTACTTTTCAAAGATGTATGATGGCAATTTTTTCTGACATGGTGGAACGTTTCATTGAAATATTTATGGATGATTTTTCTGTGTTTGGTTCTTCGTTTGATTCATGCTTATCTAACCTTAAACTTGTGCTTAAACGATGTGAAGACACTAATCTAGTCTTGAATTGGGAAAAATGTCATTTTATGGTTCAATAAGGAATTGTGTTGGGTCATAGAGTGTCTGTAAAAGGGATTGAGGTTGATAGAGCTAAAATTGAAATCATTGAAAAATTACCACCACCTACTACTGTTAAAGGGGTAAGAAGTTTTCTAGGACATGCTGGATTTTGTAGAAGGTTCATAAAAGATTTTTCTAAAATTACAAAACCTTTGTGTAATCTTCTTGAAAAAGATGTGCCTTTTAAGTTTTCTGCTTATTGTCTACGAGCTTTTGACTTGTTAAAAAGTGCATTAGTATCGGCTTCTATTATTGTTGCTCCATCTTGGGATTTACCTTTTGAGCTGATGTGTGATGCAAGTGACTATGCAGTTGGTGCAGTTTTGGGTCAGGGAAAAGGTAAGATTTTTCATGCTATATACTATGCTAGTAAAACTCTCAATGATGCACAATTGAATTATGCTACCACTGAAAAAGAGTTATTAGCAGTAGTATTTGCTTTTGATAAATTCAGATCATACTTAATTGGCTCCAAAGTTATTGTTTATACTGATCATTCTGCCATTAAGTATTTGCTAGCTAAAAAAGATGCAAAGCCTAGGTTGATCAGATGGGTCTTGTTGTTACAAGAATTTGATTTGGAAATCAGAGATAAGAAGGGTAGTGAAAATGTAGTTGCTGATCACCTATCTCGTTTAGAACCTCAAGCCAAGATTGATGAACCACAACCGGTGATAAATGAGATCTTCCTCGATGAGCAATTGTTCAATATTGCTACAGGTAAGTTTCCTTGGTTTGCCGATTTTGCAAATTATTTGGTCACTAATGTGCTTCCCCCAGATTTATCTAGCCAGCAGAGAAAGAAATTCTTATCTGATATGAAGCATTATTACTGGGATGAGCCTTTTTTGTATAAATTATGTCCTGACCAAGTAATACGGAAGTGTGTTCCAGAAGAGGAAATACAAAGCATTTTTCAGCATTGCCACTCTTCTGAATATGGCGGTCATTTTGGAGGCAATAGAACCGCAGCTAAAATTCTTCAATGTGGCTTTTATTGGCCAACAATATTCAAGGATGCACAATCTTATGTAGCTGCGTGTGATCGATGCCAGAGAACAGGGAATATTTCAAGGAGACATGAGATGCATCTCACCAACATCCTGGAGGTTGAACTATTCGATGTGTGGGGTATTGACTTCATGGGACCATTTCCTCCTTTATACAATAATCTCTATATTCTTGTGGCTGTGGATTATGTATCCAAATGGGTTGAAGCGACTGCCTTACCTACCAATGATGCCAAAGTGGTAGTAAATTTCTTGCGAAAAAATATTTTCACTCGTTTTGGGATTCCTAGAGCAATCATTAATGATGAGGGAACTCACTTTTGCAATAAATTGTTAGCCGCTTTTGGTAGTATGGGTAAAACATAAAATTGCCACTGCTTATCATCCCCAAACTAGTGGCCAAGTGGAGATATCCAATAGGGAGTTGAAGCCGATTTTGGAGAAGACAGTGAGTTCTAACAGGAAAGATTGGTCTCGGAAGCTTGATGATGCTTTGTGGGCATATAGAACAGCTTTTAAAACACCTATTGGTATGTCTCCGTATTGATTGGTGTATGGTAAAGCCTGTCACTTACCTGTGGAGTTGGAACACCGTGCTTATTGGGCCATCAAGCATCTTAACTTTGACTTGGCAGCCTCAGGTGAAAAGAGATTACTCCAATTAAATGAGATGGATGAATTCCATCAAGGGGCGTATGAGAATGCCAAGATGTATAAGGAGAAAACAAAAGCTTGGCATGACAAGCACATTTTGCATCGAGAATTTCATCCAGGACAGAAGGTACTCCTATACAACTCAAGGTTGAAATTATTCCCTGGGAAACTTCGATCGAGGTGGTCTGGACCCTTTACAGTTGTGCAAGTGTTCCCTTATGGCGCTGTTGAAATTCAAAGCGAAGATAGAAGGTTCAAAGTAAATGGTCAGAGACTCAAGGCTTATATCGAAGGTGGAGTGGACTTTCAAAAGTGCACTATCGCCCTAGTGGATGCAAATTGAGGCGAACAGAGAAAGTCCGGCTGAAGACTATAAAGCAAGCGCTAATTGGGAGGCAACCCAAGTTCTTTTACCTTTCTTATTTTAGTTTGTGTGATTTTTATTTTTATTTTTATTTTTATTATTTTTTTTAACTTTTTTTTTTTAATTATTATTATTATTATTTATTTAATGGTTATTTTATTTTAATTTTATTTATTTATTAGAGAAGAAGAAGAAAGAGAACATTCATACAATTTTGCTGCACTAGTTAGAAGATAAATCTGGTTCAAGGCCTTCCCAATGGATTTTTGTGCTGAAATTTTACAGGAAAGTAGAAGATTTCTCCAGCTTCCTATCCACAAAATTTCAAAATTTTTGGAGTTGTTTTGGTACCTAAAATAAATTCCTCTTCGAAGCTATTCAAAACAAGGCAGTATCCTAACCCTTCCTTTTCTTATGCTTCTTTAATTGCTATACTTTTGTTAGTTCTTTGTAGCATTGAGGACAATACTAAATTTTAAGTTGGGGGTGGGGTACATGAAATTTTGTGCTTAAATTTTTGTCCAAATTTTTGATTGCTAGTTATCAATTTTATAAGCTTGACATTTTTATATCTTCTTTGAAATTCCTCACTCTTTTGATACTCATTTAGAATAATTTTGAGTTATATGCATTAGTGATTTGGGTTGGAATGTATGAATGAGGCAAGTATGATTAGTCTTTGTTTTTAAAATTTTTAAAGCATCTTGTTGATTTTGATAATTGAATTGAATGAGAATGTGCAATATTTGATATAATGAACCCATTGTGAGTATTTGAGCCTATGAGCATTTATTTTTCATTGCTCACATATTTCTTTGTTGAGTGTTGTCAATTATGGTATGTTCATTCTAGAACTTGCTTTGTTATGCATGTTGAGATCACAATGTGGATTTATGCTTTGAAATGATAAGGGCACTTAGGATTAACCATTTTTAACTTTCTAAAAAGCCTAATCCCATTACATATACCCCTAGTCAACCAATTTTGTGCCTTAACCTTTCTTTGTTATAAACACCACATCATTAGCCTCAAGCCATTGTTTTTGTTTATCATTGTTGAACCCTATGTCAAGAGTATGTGGGAATGAATTGTATGATAAAATATGTATTGATTCTAAAGAAAAGGACCACTGGAAAAAAAAAATGAATGATGAATGGAAAGTGTGAAAAAAAAAGAAGAAGAAAAGGAAAGAAAGAAAAGAAGTGAAAAATATTCCCGACAAAGATTGGACAAAGTAGATGTTCTACAAAGTGGATGTTCTTCATTGTGTACAAGATGGTCCAACTACATGATAAAGTGCAAAAAGGGAATGCATGTTATTTGGAATAAGAAGTGGTTCTAATGTGCTATTTTTGTGCTTTGGAGTTATGCAAGAAAGTTCCTACATACCTTGATATGCTTAACCTAAATTTTCCTTTCTTTTTACCTACTTTTACCTAAGCCCCGTTACAACCCTTATAAAGACCCTTTGATTATTGCATGGATTCATATTTATTAGTGGTGGAGATGTGATATATAAGCAAGCCTATGGTAATGACATGCTATGTTTGATTTGAGTGCCAAATGAAACCTTAAACACTTTGAGTGATTAGAGTGCAACCTATGAGAGGGTATCAAATTTTGTTGCATTTGATTTCGACAAAATTGTTGGAATTAATGAGATGTGTATTTTGTTTAGAAATTTGGGCTAAGAATACTTGTTCTTTGGATTATTATTTCAATCTTGATTGCTAATGTGTGATAACTTTGGATTATTTGGGGATGGGTTGAAAAAAGGGTATGGAATGGAGAGAAAGATGTTGATCTAGTGCAAGCTTGAGGACAAGCTTTGATCTAAGTGTAGGGGAATTTGATAAGATGTATAATTGCATATTTATGAGGTCAATTTCCTTGTGTTTAAGTGATTAAAATGCTTATTTATATGAATATTAAGTGTTTTTATTATTGATGGATAGATTGGAGCTTTGTAGGAAAAATTTAACAAATAAAGCAAAATATTATTTTTCTTGGCAAAATTTTCAAGGTTTCTTTGTGCCTAGAGTTTATTCAGTTCCATGTGTCCGAACATTCACATGAGTGAGGTTCAATGGTGTTAAATTTGGATAAATGCGTATGGCAGAACATGGAACTTGATGATGCACATGACACAACATACATTTTATTTTTACAGTCCAAGGAAGTTTCTTGAAGATGGAAGCCGGTCAAAGGAAAGGACAAAACAAGTGAGAGATAAAACCAAAGAAAGTCAATTTGCATGCATTCCTTCTCTGCACTGTTTACATTCAATTCTGGTGACTGCACAAATTGGAAAGAAAGAAAGAAAGACTCTTGCTGTAGAAGAACAAAAGCTTCAGCCGCATTTTTAACAAAACAAAGAAGAATAACAGCCGAAAACATATTTTCCTGGAGAAAGCTACAATTTGGAGTTGAAAACCCCTGCTCAGCCGCAAATAAACAAAGGACAGCTGCAACTTCAAGCTTCCCTTAGCCGCATTCTTTGGATCTCCTGAAGGAAGACGGACAAAGTTCTTACCAATTGAGACTAGCCGCATCTCACTATTTTATTTCCTGAAGAAGCAGCGGAGAAGGAAGTCCACGTAAATTACTTCAGCCCACAAACAAAAGAGAAAAAAAATCTCCTTTAGCTAAAGCAAGAACCGACAGCTGCACAGGAAAGGAAAGTTAGCAGTATGAAGACAATGACTTCTGCAGCCACAACAAAACAAAGAATGAAGTCGGTTGCAAGTAGAAAACAAAAGCTGAGTAGAATTAGGAAACAAAAGAAAAGTCGGCAACTGAATTTGGGAAAAAAGATGCAAGTAGCACAACGGAAAACAAAAGGAGACTTCTTTAACATTAAGCTGCAGCAAATTGGAAGTAGAAGACAACTGCAGAAAGGAAAGCTTAGCGCAAATAAGAAACAAAAGTCTGCTACAATTCAGGCAAGAAAAGAAAACAAAATAAGAAGAAACCGAGCTGCAAAGGAATTTGGAAACAACATATAGCTGAATTTGGGAATAGAATTCGGAAAAGGAAACACAGCAAGCCAAGAGACAACTGGAAAACAGAGGAAAAAGGACATAGCTGCACCTATATAAAGAGGGGTCTGTGGCCATTCATTCGGGATTCTTTATGGAGAGAACATGGAGAAAGTAGCCATCTTCTTTCATCTTCTTTCTCACGGCTTTTCTTTTCTTCTCTTTTAGTGTTAGTTTTAGTTTAGTTTAGTAGTAGTAACGAAGAGCGGGCAGCAGTCTTTTGAGCTTTTGCTGGAGAAGACCGAAGGAAGAAAAAAAAAATAGACAAGAACAGCCGCAAGAAAGCAACAGTTGAGGGCAGTTGTCCATTCTCGTTTACTTCAATTTTTCTCTTTTATTTTTCTTTTCTTTTTAATTATGTTTAAGATTTTGGTGATTTTCTTTTGTTCTATTATGAACTAATTCATTTTTCTAGGGCTACGACGTAGCCTAACTATGAAGTCTTTAATATTTTTCTATTAATATAGTTTGATTTAATTTTCCATGGTTGAGTGTTTATCTCTGTGCTTAATGCTTCTAATTACTTGATCACTAATTAGATGATTTGTTAATCATAACGAACTGGAAGGGGAGTTATGTGTCAAGTTCATTGGGATAAATACCATGAATTGCATGTAGGATAGGAATATACCTACATGGTTTGTGTAGTCCTTACATGAGAATCCATAGAAATTAATGACTTCATAATTGTTGTAATTCACATAGGAATATGGTGAATTAGCAATTAGGGGGATTTTTATTAGATCTCGGGAGGGACTAGTAAATAAATTAGGGAATCTCGACTATCAACCAGGAAATTAAATTAGACTATAGAAATAGATGAATATTAAGATGGATTAGTTATGGTGAAATCGAAAACCCTAGAGCTTTAGCCAACTTAATTCATTACTTTGCTTTGGTTAGTTTTAAATTTTGTTTTAATTCAAGTTTTAAATTTAGTTTTAATTTAGTTTATTCATAAAATATCTTTTTATCATTCAAATAAAGGTAGAATTAACTAAATTTCGGTAGTTAATAAACAATTAGTCCTTGTGGGATCGATAATTTATATTCACTTTATATTACTTGTTAATGATCACGTGCACTTGCATGTAAAATCACCAACATTCTTAAATACTTAAGGATATTCTTAACAGCTTTCCAGTGACCATCACCGGGATTAACCTGATATCTGCTCGTAACACTGAGAGCATGAGACACATCTGGTCTTGTACATAACATAGCATACATAATTGATCCTACAGCAGAAGCATAAGGAACATTTTGCATACTATGTTTTTCAACATCAGTTTTTGGACACATATCTTTAGAAAGGTAAATCCCATGAGACATAGGAACATAACCTCTCTTAGATTGATTCATGCTAAACCTTTTTAGCATTTTATCTGTGTATGTTGACTGTGAAAGACCAAGCAACTTCTTGGATCTATCACGATAGATCTTTATTCCCAAAATATAAGTTGCTTCACCCAAATCTTTCATTGAGAAGTTTTTGGACAACCATACCTTAACTGATTGTAGAGAAAGTATGTCGTTTCCCACCAATAATATGTCATCCACATATAATATGAGAAAAACTACAACACTCCCACTAATCCTTTTGTATACACAAGGTTCATCTTCATTTTTGATAAAACCAAACTTTTTGATTGTATCATTAAAACGAATATTCCAACTCCTTGAAGCTTGCTTAAGTCCATAAATAGACTTTTGTAGCCTACATACTTTATTATGGTCTTTGGATACAAAGCCCTCAGGTTGTATCATATACACCTCTTCTTGCAAATGACCGTTAAGAAAAGCTGTCTTAACATCCATTTGCCAAATTTCATAATCATAGTATGCAGTTATAGCAAGTAAAATTCTAATGGATTTCAGCATAGCAACTGGTGAAAAGGTTTCATCATAGTCAATACCATGTTTTTGCGTGTAACCTTTTGCAACCAGTCGAGCTTTATAATTAGTCACATTACCATCCATGTCAGTTTTTCTTTTGAAAACCCACTTGCACCCTATGGGTTTTATCTCTTCAGGTGGATCGACTAAGGTCCATACCTTATTGTCATACATGGAATCCATTTCAGATTTCATGGCTTGAAGCCACTTCTCAGAGTCCTTATCAGATAAGGCTTCCTTGTAAGTAGTAGGTTCATCATTATCAATAATAAACACATCATCATACCTTCTAGGTGCATGACGTGTCCTAATTGACCTACGTACAGCTTGTGTATCTTGAGCTTCGATTTCTACCACATCATTATGAGGTTCAAGCTCTTGTTCCATGTTCCTATCTTTGCTAATTTGTGTTTCTAGAACTTCTTCAAGTTCTAAATTGCTCCCTTTTGCCTTTTCTAGAATAAACTCTTTTTCTAAAAATATGGCGTGTTTTGAAACAAACACCTTTTGTTCAATGGAGTTATAAAATTGATACTCAAAAGTTTCTTTTGGATATCCCACAAAATAGCATTTTACAGATTTTGGATTGAGCTTGTCTGATTCTACCTTTTTAACAAATGCGGGATATCCCCAAATTCTTAAATGTTTAAGATTTGGCTTTTTCCCATACCATATCTCATATGGGGTAGTATCAACAGCTTTAGATGGAACATGAGTTAATAGGTAGGAGGCAGTATTTAGGGCATAACCCCAAAACGATTTAGGGAGAGTTGCATGACTCATCATGAATCGAACCATATCTAATAATGTTCGATTTCTCCTTTCAGATACACCATTCAATTGTGGTGTATATGGAGGAGTCCAATGTGAAAGAATCCCATTCTCTTTTAAATAATTTTGAAATTCTTGGTTTAGATATTCTCCACCTCGATCTGATCGAAGTATTTTAATACTCTTCCCAAGTTGTTTTTCTACTTCACACTTATATTCTTTGAACTTTTCAAAGACTTCAAATTTATACTTCAATAAGTATACCTGACCATATCTAGAATGATCATCAGTAAATGTTAGAAAGTATGAAAAACCTCCTCTAGCTTGAATTGACATAGGTCCACACACATCGGTATGTATGAGACCTAATAATTCAGTAGATTTTTCACCTTTTCCAGTAAAAGGTGTTTTAATCATTTTTCCGAGTAAACAAGATTCACATGTTTCATATGATTCATAATCAAATGAGCCCAAATAACCATCATTATGCAATTTGGTTATGCGTTTCTCATTTATGTGACCTAGTCTACAATGCCAGAGATAAGAATTTCTAAAATTATCAATTTTGGGTTTCTTTGTATTTATGTTGAAAATTGGATTTTCAATATCTAATATATAAAGACCATTATTTTGATAACCAGCACCATAAAAAATACCTTCACAAAAAATAGAACAACACTTATTCTTTTGATTTATTTCAAAACCATCATTGTCTAAATAGGAAATTGAAATAATATTCTTCGTGAGTATTGGAACAAAATAACAATCTTTCAAATCAAGAATCAATCCACTAGGCAGAGAGAGACTATATGTTCCTACGGCTAAAGCAGCAACTTTTGCTCCATTGCCCACGCGTAGGTCTACCTCTCCCTTTGCCAGCTTTCTACTTATCTTTAGACCCTGCATATTATTACAAATATGAGAGCCAGATCCGGTATCTAATACCCAAGAATTTGATTTTGAAGTAGAAAGGTTTATTTCAATCATAAACAAACTCAAGTAGAAGCTTCAAGAGTTTCTTCTGCTTCACGGTTTCAAGATAAGCCTTGCAATTTCTCTTCCAATATCCATCTTTTCCACAATGGAAGCAAGTGCCCTTTTCTTTCTTGTTCTTTTTGACTTTCTATGTTGCCTTGGGTCCAGCTTTCTTCTTGGTCTTCTTAAGACCAGCTTTACACTTTCTTTTATTGGACCCCTCAATTAGCAACACATTAGCTTTTTTTTTCTTCATGGTATCCTCAGCTTCCTTAAGCAAGTTCAATAACTCAGGCAAAGTAGAGGTCTCAACTTTGTTCATGTTGAAGTTCATCACAAACTGAGAAAAGCTGGGAGGAAGGGATTGTAGTATCAAGTCAACACTTAACTCATGATACATTATAAATCCCAGTTTACCCATCTTTTCAATGAGACCAATCATCTTCAGTACATGAGTTGAAACTGAAGATCCTTCTGCCAACTTGCTATGAAAGAGTTCATTCGTGGTATCATATCGCTCACTTCTAGCCCTTTTATCATATAATGCTTTCAAATGTTGAAGCATTGTAAAGGCAGTCATGTCCTCATGCTGCTTTTGCAGCTCGGGACTCATTGAAGCGAGCATGATACAACATGCATTTTCAGAATCATCCAAATGCTTTTGATATGCATTTCTTACTACTTGATCAACATCAGCAGCAAGCTCATCAGGAAGAGGACCATCAAGGACATAAAGCAACTTCTCATTCCTAAGAACAATTCTTAGGTTTCGAACCCAGTCCATATACTTTGGGCCAGTAAGTTTATTGTCTAACAAAATGCTACGCAAGTTCATGTTGTTATTCATTTTCTACAACAAGAAAATAAAGACAAAATAAGAATTTAAATTTATGCAATTTACAAAACCAAAATACATAAATATATGGATTTAATAATATCTTGGTTTTGCTCCCACTATTTTATTCAAATCAATATCCCTCAAATTGATTCGAGAATTTTCTCAAAATTCTTAGTAGGCTAGAATCCCATCTCAATTATTTTTTAATCTTGAGTTAGCTCAACAAATCAAAAATAATTTTAATGAGTAGGTATTAATCACCAATTGCAACTTATTTGCAACTCCTAGATAGTTAGGTTATCAACTTTTGATACACATATCACATATGTCTCCTAACCCTTGCCTCAAAGACTTTTGACCTTCAGTTAGCTCAACAAATCAAAATCTTTGTTAAATCATACCCATTATTCAGAGATCTTATCTCATAGTTTGAAACACATTTTGGTAAGACAACCTTGAGTTAGCTCAACAAGTTACCCTAACAAAACTGTTTTAAACTATAATAATGGAAGGCATTTAAATTGATTTAATATTTAATTGAGGGATTAAATTATGGTCTCATCATCTACATATATCATATGTAATAAATATTTAAACATACAATATGCAATTAAATAATCTAATCATATTAAATCACATATGACATAACAATTGAATAATCACATTAAACAATTAATAACAATTTTCAGTCATAAATCTTGTATGCATTACATTTCTAATCATATTAGAAATATTATTGAATTAATTGAGAAGTTTTGTGAGTCAAGACAAAAATTTCTCAAATTTTTAGTCCAAAATAAATAAGTAACAAAAGAATTAAAAAAGAGCCTAAAAAATTTGCCCCATTCGGTTAGTCCAAAGACCACGTGAATTACTTTGACATTCGGCCAAGGGACTACTGGACTGGAATTATAGGCTCCACATGTGTATCAGTCGTTTTAATTGAGACACGTGTTAATTCCAGGCCCAAGGAGGGTACAATTTTCCTAGTCTGCATCTCTGCAGAATAAGGCCCGGGGACTTTCCCTTTATTTAATTTATTTAAAATAAAAAAAACTTTTTTTTAACTAAATAAAAGGGCCAGTGACATCACCAGTGACGTCACTAGGGCTGACATTAGCACTTCTCAAGCTGCTGCCGTCGCCGAATTCTACTTTATTTTTATTTATTTTTTATTTAGTCTACTGCCGCTCCCCTCACCAACGTTGGGCAGCAACTTTTCTGCAAACCAATTTGCAACTCCTTTAATGCTATATTATTAAAGGAGTACGGGTGCAAAAACCAAGGGGAATTCAACAACGGTAAATTTCACAAACACCACATCAATCTGGACACATGGCCTAGTGTGTGCCAAGCCATCGTTGCCCATGTTCTAAAGTTAATATGCGTCCTTAACGTCACCAGCTTTCGGAACATAATCATAAGCTGCAGTCAAAAATTTCACAAACAATTTTGACATGCGGCAATATGTAAACAATTAAAATTTTCAACTTATTTCATAAGTGAGAAATAATTTTTCACTTAATAAAATAATTTTTCTCAATCATTCAACATAACACATACATATATGTAAATATAAACAATTTATATTCACATAGATTTATATTTATACCCAAATTAAATCCTAATACCAATGTAAGGAAATCATGTATGTCATAAACAAATTTATAGGCAGCGGAATTAAAACATAATTTTCATCAGGATCAATTTCAATATACGTATAAATAAAAACTCGCTTTGACGATCAAGATTGTGTCGTCGGGAAGTTTTATCAACCACTGTACAGACGTCCACTAAGGTATCCACACGAACTTATTCTTGTGATCCTCCTGGATTGATTGAAATCAAGCCCAATACGCTAGCCTTCAACGATAGCGTCGCAGAAAATTTTTAGAGTTCAAGAGAACTCTAACAAAACAAAAGGTTAACTTTTTCCTCCGCCTTGCACGCCAAAAATGCATCGCACGCTCTCTTTTGGAACTTGGTGTCATCTCTATTAAAAGGTAAGTTTCATCTATCTCATTAGATACCAATGTACTCATCAGACATTATATCGTAATAGAATTCTTTTAATAAAATTAAAACTAATTTTAATTCTATTAAGATAAAACAATTTTATCTTATCACAACTTATCTTATAGGAGATCTTTTAGGTTAATTATTTTACAAATTAACCCCCATAATTATCACATAATTATTTTATCATTTTAATCCAAGAACAAATTCTTTATGTGTGTGACCTTTTAGGTTCTTAATCACTTGGCAATAAATAACAAATTATAATCTTAGATTTAATTGGTTTTAGTACAAAACCAACACTTCTAAGCCCCAATTCTACGGTAGGAAAGAGAGCATGGGCGCAGTATTCATACTAGAAATTATGATAAAATAAAGAAATTTTTTCTTTATCATTCAGAGTCTACCTTGACGACCTGCACATAAATCTTAAAAGTTTAGTATGTATACATAACATTTTGATTAATGAATCACTTTAAATTTAGTGGAACAGTTTGAATTGACGAAAACAAGGAATTAAAAGTAGAACCGCGCCGCGGGAGCGTACATGTCACCAAATCCCTTTACTTGAAAGTGGAAACCAGCGTGTCGAAGCGATACTCGGCTTCAATAATTGCTACACTCCAAAGACCAAAGTGCTTTACTTCAACCTAAGAACAAATTTCGATTCCCAATCCCATTTGCCAAGAGGTCCAAGCTCTATCGTCAATTAATCTCTAGTTACGCTTTCGAAGTGAAATGGCAGAAACTGTTGTTTCTCTTGCTTTGGAAACCATTCGTGATGCACAAAGAATCCAAGGATGGAAGACAAAGTTTCTTAGCATAGCAGGTAAGGAAATTTTAATCAAATATGTACTAAATGCACTTCCTGTTTATGTAATGGGCTGCTTCAAGCTCCCTATGGCAGTATGCAAAGCTATTTGCAGCATTACAGCTAAATTTTGGTGGGGGAACAATGAGGAGAACACGAGGAAAGTACACTGGAAAGCTTGGAAAAACCTTACAGAACCGAAAAGCAAAGGAGGATTGGGATTTCAAGATATTCAAAGCTTCAACGACTCGCTATTGGCAAAACAGTTGTGGAGGGTGATGACTTATCCGAACTTGCTTATGAGTAAAGTATTGAAAGCTAAATATTTTCCTCAAGGAGACATAATGCAAGTAAAAGCGAAGGGAAATAGCTCATGGTTATGGAAAGGATGGCTTGGAGCGAGACACTTGATAGAGAAAGGACTAAGATACAAGGTAGGAGATGGGAGATCAATTCAAGTTTGGGATTCTCCGTGGATTCCAGATTATGAAGGTTTCAAACTGCAGCAAAATAATCCACACAAAGATGAAGTAACATGGGTTAAGGACCTAATGCTAAAAGAAGGGCAAGGCTGGAATCAGGAACTCATATCTCAAATGTTCGGGCAGCAAGAGGCAGCAGCTATACTGAGAATACCGAAGGGACCAGAGGGCAGCAAGGATCAGTTAGTTTGGCACTTTAATCCATCGGGACAATTTACAGTAAGGTCAGCCTACCAACTCATACAAAAGGAGCAACAACATTCGAGAGATAGAGCCGAATCAAGCAACACAGCAAGGTCAAGGAATGCTATGTGGAAGTTCAACTGGAAATTGGATATAAAACCCAAACTGAAATACTTCATTTGGAAGAGCTGCCATGATATCTTACCGACAAAGAAAGCACTCAAACGGAGAAGGATGACATTAGATACAATATGCCAAATGTGTGGTGAAGAAGAAGAGAGTTTGGAACACATTTTCTTTAATTGTGCTAGAGCAAAAACAGTTTGGCGACTTGCCCCGGTACAGTGGCATGATCCAGCAAAAGAAGTGTTAAGTTTCGAAACTTGGTGGCAACAAATCTGCAGCACCAACAAACATTTCTTAGGGCAGGAAAGAAGTCAGCTAACGGTATATATTTTGTGGCAGCTATGGAAGTCAAGAAATATTTGGATTTTTGAAGGGGAATGGATGAAAGAGATAACGGTGGTTCAATTAGCTATGGAAGAATGGTTAGAGTATATGGAGGTGCAAAAAATGGATAGAAATGAGTAGCTAGGACTGAGAATATTCTAAGTCAGTGGTTACTATGGAAAAGAGGAAGGATTCTATTGAAGACAAAGAGTGGATAGAGTAACCTTTTAATTATTTTGTGAAAGGTTATTGTACCAACTCCTAGTTTAGATAGATATGGTAGGGGGACAGTAGAGATAGGAAGGTAATAGATGAGCCTTGGCCAAAGATGGTGTCAAGGAGGGTTCATATAAGCTGAACTACTTCATGTAACAGTTAACTTGGTTTCACAACAAAGTTAATATATGGATTATCTTTTGAAAAAAAAAAAAAAAAAGAAACCATTCGTGATTTGTTGCTTGAAGAAGTGAGGTTTTTATCTGGGGTGGAAACTCAAGTAAAAGAAGTTCAACAAGAGCTCCAGCGTATGAAATGCTTCTTAGAAGATGTCGATAGGAGAAAATATGATGAAGCAAGTGTCCTCAATTACGTGAAAGAAATCAGACGTCTTGCCTACAGAATTGAGGATGTTGTGGAGACATTTTCTATTGAAGTTCCACACAAAAACCGAAGAAGTTTTCGAGATGTTCTGAAGCGTTTTGCTTGCATATTCAGGGAAGCATCCAGTGTTCACAAGGTTGGAGCAGAGATTGAAGATATAAAAACAGGGATCAGCAGCCTCACAGCCAGTTTGGAAACTTATGGAATCAAAGCTGCCTTGGAAAGGGAGAAATCTGATGCAAGAACTGAAAGTCAAAAATGGTTAAGGCAGACATTTGCTCACGAGATAGAGGAAGATTTTGTTGGGATGAAGGGGGATCTAAGTCAGCTACTAGCATTATTGCTTGATGACAAAAGGCACCATCGAATTATTTCGATATGGGGTATGGGAGGAATAGGAAAGACAACTCTTGCTAGAAAAATCTATCATCATGATGATATTAGACGCGGGTTTCAAGCGTTTGCTTGGGTTTGTGTAACACAAGAATGCAAACCCAAGGATGTATTGCTAGATATCTTGAGACAGCTTCATGCAACAACAGAGAAGAAGGCAGAGATTCTGAGCATGAGAGACAGGGAATTGGTGGAAGTGCTTTACGAGGTACAGAAAGAAAAGAAATGTTTGGTAGTTGTTGATGACATTTGGAAAGAAGAAGATTGGAAAGGCATCAGACCCGCCTTCCCAATTGTAGAGACAAACAGCAAAATTTTGATTACAACTCGTAAAGAGAATGTAGCCAAGATAGGATTCCCTTACTCTCTTAAGTTTCTCAGCAAAGATGAAGGCTGGGAACTGCTTCAAAGGAAGGCATTTAGTAAGGAGCTAAAAGGTCAGTCATATATTATTAAATCTCCTATCTTCTTCTTTTTTTTTGGGTGCCTAATCCTTGTCTATAGTTTTGATCTTTTACCGTGTGTCTCTGAAAGAAATGAAAATCTAGTCATTAGATTTTGATTGTTGGCATCTAACCTGGTTTTTAGCTTCATAAGAAATACATATGAATCGAAAGATCCACCTAAAACACAACTAATTTCACAGTGCTATCAGATGCCCTTCCCAAATTCTGCATTTGCTATCAGTGTAAAGCCTTATTTACTGTAGTTCTGGATGATCCCGAAGATAAGAAACTACAACATCTACATTTTGGAGCATGTCATTGTCCATTTGATGAAATCTATTGACTAATGTGTAATCTTATCTTTGTTGTAGACCTGAGAATTGAACCAAATCTCGTGGAACATGTGGGAAGAGAAATGGTACAGAAATGTGGATACTTACCCTTAGCAATATCAGTAATTGGAGGTATTTTGCGTGAAAGGGATTCTTTAGATGCATGGGAGATGGTGAACAAAGATATGGATTCATATTTGAAGAGAGGTCAAAGCAATGATGGAGATGGAGTGATACAACAGGTTTTGACCTTGAGCTATGATGATTTGCCATACCATTTGAAGCCATGCTTTCTCTATTTAGGACAATATCCAGAAGATAAGGAAATAGATGTAGAAGAAGTGTGTTTACTGTGGATGGCAGAAGGCATAGTTTCATCACAGGATAAACGGAAGCATGAAACATTGATGGATGTAGCACAACGCTACTTAGGTGAATTGGCTGGTAGGTCTATGGTGCAAGTGCAAGTGGATTTCATATCAATGCAATTTAAGTCTTGCCTCCTTCATGACCTAATGAGAGAGTTGTGCTTGGAGAAGAGTGGAGAAGAGGAGTTTTTCCATACAATGGATTTTCGAGGTGGGAAACAACAATCATTGAGTTCTCCTACGTTACCTGTTAGTGTGCGAAGATTGGCAATCTATGAATATTCTTCATCTACAGACAGTATTGTCCAAGAATCCACTGAAAAACTTCGATGTCTTTTGTTCCACACTTGGGACATTGACACCACGCTCTCCCAGGAAATGAACAATTTATGGAAACTAAAGCTCCTTAGAGTTGTTAAATTTGAGAAAATGAACCTTTGTAGCCCTTTGGTATCTCATGTGTTTGGTAAATTGATACGCCTGAGGTGCTTAGGTTTGAAATATTGCCTTATGGAAGAGTTGCCATCATCTGTATGCAACTTGCCATTGTTACAGACCCTTGATCTTAGAGGTACTTATTCTGAACCTTATACTCTTAGAATACCCAATGTCCCATGGAAATTACTGCGATTGAAACATCTACACCTTCCCGAGCTATACCATATTAAGGGAGAGACAGGAAAACTGCAGCTACAAGGCTTAGATGAGCTGGAAACACTTTCTGGTTTTCAAAGTGGAGTATCTGAAATGTCAATCTTTGATGAGTTAAAAAAACTGCAGAGCCTCCTTGATGCAAATGTTCATGGAAATGAGAGCCTCTCAGATATCATTGATTATCTGCACGTTAAAACCTTACACATGATAAGTATGAGGATCATGGATTGCTGTTTAAATTCAGGAGAAGGGTTCATTCTTTTGAGAAAGCTCTTGACGTGTCAAGCTATTTGTGAATTAGATGTAACTGGAGTATCAATTTCCAAATTTCCTAAGTATGAATCCAACTTCTGCTTGAGTCTCAAGATATTAAGATTGGTGTACTGCACAATTGAGGAGGATCCAATGGAAGTATTAGAGAAGTTTCCCAAGTTAAGGTGTCTCCATTTGTGTCAAAGGTCATTTTTGGGGAAAGAAATGATTTTCCATGCAAATGGCTTTCCACAACTTAAGGAACTTTGCCTATTTGATCTCCCCAATTGGGAGAAATGGACAGTGGAACAAGGAGCCATGCCCTGTCTTTCAATTCTGAACCTTTCGCGTTGTGGAAAATTGGAGATGTTTCCACAGGGATTAAGATTTGTCTCTGCTCTCCAAACACTTACAATTCGTCGCATGCCTGAAGAGTTCCTGCAAAGGATTCGACAAGGTGGTGAGGATTTTGACAAAATCCGTCATGTAAATTCTGTTTACATTTACGACGACTGAATCTCCCTCATTGGCATGAAGGTTGATTGCAGAAAAAAAAAGAAAAAAAAAAGCGAAGAGCTATATCTTTTCTCCTCATAAACACATCAACACACCTTTGTCTTGCTTTGCACACTTCTTTTCATTCTTGGTGTCTTGATAATTAAGAGCTTTTGGGTTGAATGTTCCAAAGTTATTCAAGTTCAATTTGTTGTAATAGTACATCAAATCATCTTAGTCTTCCATATTTAAGGCATATATTGTCATATATGTACTTCCTTTTGTTACAGAGTTTACCAGACACTATGTTGTCATTTGCTCCTTCAATTGTGAGACGTGGCATGCAACTGATGAAAGATTACTTGTCATGTCTTTATTCAACTTACACCGTCAAGTTTTCATTGACTCCGGAAGTTTCATGATTTTAAAAGTACAATATACTTCAAACTTGGTATTTCACATCAAATGTAATCAGCTTTACAAGGCTGCATACTGTCCAATGCATGTTTTACGATGTAAAATGTCATAATCCTTGACAGCACCTAGGATTTGTTAGCACTCTTGCTGCATCTTACATGCTTTTTCATTTGGACGGAATACTTATGCCTCATTTAACAAAGAATGCAAACTAAATGGAATTGCAGTGAAATGGATGAAACGAGAAGGAACTTGGATCATATAGTTAGTTTTTGGAAAGGGATTGAAAATCACTTATCCCCTTTTGTCCTTTTCCATTCCTAAAGCATATGTAGGCAAAAGTTCGTAATCAACGAATCCAGGTGAAATACACCATATTTGATATTGATCCAGAGTTCGAAAGTTGGCATGACGAGAAGTTTGACACGAGAATTTCAAAATAATTATCAAAATAGCTATTTGGTAACTCCAGGACGAATCATTAGTACACCCATCTCTGAAGAAAGTTCTGATGATGCTCCAAATCCAGAAGACACGATTGTGCTTCCCAGCCTTCTTCATTTTCAGGTGCCACCTAGTTCAAGATTTGTTAATCCTATTTTAAAATCACATCCCCTTCCGGTGTTCTACACATCCTTGCATTGTGCAAAAATGAAAGTTTGGTTCTGCAGCTCATGTAATTTCTATCGTCTTTCCTTACTTTATAAAGAGTTATGTAATGACAACAAATATGCCCCTCTACTACGGTCCAACATAAACTCGGAGAATACTTACTTCGGCGAGGAGCAAAGAAGAAAATTACGCCTCCAAACTAAATGAGTGCGCTATTAAATTCTTTTCCGTGTTACTCTATACTCGTATTTAACCATTGTGCTTCTTCAAGCTGTAGTCCACACACAGTTCACTTAATTTGGTTTAACTAATATTACTAAATGTCACATTTGATCTGAATAGATTCGATTTTGTAAATTGTAAATTCCATCTATTGTTGGTGTTACTCAAATTAATATCCATCCACCATTTCTTTTCTAGGAACTTGAATAACTAAATTATAGTATTTGCTGTCTGCAGTCGAAGTTAATAATGTATTTTTCCTACCGTTAGAATTCTGCTTTAGGTTTTCTTTGTAATTATCTAGTCTAGACAATAGAATTTCCTAATAATTTTTGTGGAATTGTAAAGAATTTTAGACATGGTAAACAAAACCAAAAAATGGCAATTGGAAAAAAAAATGTTTGAGTATACAATTCCTGACAAGAACAGAGTATACAATTACGGAGCCAAGCCATTATTATGTACCTTCAGATATATAAAGAAATGCAACATGCCTATAAGGTAAACCCAACGGGGATTTTTTGAAAACGATCCAGACTTCCAGTCATCGATATTTATTCAGTATTTTACTCAACATTAACATTGCTATCGACATTCCGTAAGGAGGATATGGGAAACTAGGTTCTGTTCGATAATTTGATTTATTAATTAAATTAAATAAATTAAATACTTAATAATTAAGCCTATTTAATGTCTAAATTTGAGTGGGCATAGTATTTGATGTAAAATTAAATATTAAGTCTTTCATTTCTCACTAAATTGTTCATATCTCACTTACACACACATATATAAGAGCGATAACTTGTAACCTTTTGTCAGTATATTTTTTTGTAAGTTGTAGGTTATTTTATGAAATTTTCAAACTATTTTGTATTACTTTTATTATATTAATTCACTTTAAAAATTTTTTATTTATTTTATTTATTTTTAGTTTAAAACATTATTGTTCGCTACTAAATTTTATTTTCAAATGCAATCAACATAAAATCTAAAATTAATCAAAATTGATTTTTTTTTCAATTTGTATTACCATATACTTTTATAACATGCACTTACATATTTCTTTTATATATAGTTGTTTGCCCTTAGTTCTATTTTTCAAAAGAAAAAAATGATGTTTTAATTAGAAATTTAATTGTATAGAGTACTATTAAATTAACTAAAACAATATTATAGTTCACAAAATATAGTAAACTCAGTTAAAATGCCAATTAAATAATTCAAAAATTACACAAAAACTTTCTTGAAAAATTGATATTTTTAATATTTATATTTCAAAAAAATTTCTTAGGACTATAAATTAAAAAAATATATAGAGCATAAAATTCAAAATAACTTTACTTCTTTCCCATTTATCAATTTAAATATTTTGACTCCAAATGTTAGTACCAACTCTAAATATTATTCAACATTATATCAATTTATTATTTTAAAATTTATAATTATTAAAGTAAATTATGAATACCATCACAAAAAAAAATACTTTACATTTACATATTATTATTTTAATATTTTATGCTAGTTACAACTATTTGTATATATTAAGCTAATCATATATTGATAAAAAATAATTTACATAATAAATAATAAATCAACAATAACAACAACTATTACTACTAATTTTTTTAATCCACTATGTGGGATACACAATAGTAAATCATTAAAAAAAAATTTGAAATTGTGATATTATGTTTATGTGTGTGTATTTCAATTTCAATATATGAGTATTGATTAAATAACTAATTATATGAACATCTCTACTAATATTTAAAGATAGATATATTAACAATTTTAATCACAGATAATATTTTGGTTAACATTTGACAACATATTTGTAAGCATTACACACACACATTAGAGTTATTCTACATACACTTAAAAAAGATAAAAATTTATGATGAAAGTTAAAATTAAATTATATATATATATCTTAAAATTAATGTACTTTTTATTTTAAATGCTATTGATTATAAGATATATTTTCATGTAGATCATTGTAATATTAAAAGATGCATTATTAAAAATATATGAGATGCAAATCTAATGCATAACATGAATCTTGATTATTAGAATACATAAAACTTTTATAATAAACTTATATATTTATGTGAAAGTGATCATTTTCTTTTGTAACAATGATCTTACACTTAAAAGGCACAATTTAGTACAATGTTCACAAATAAAAAATAATACCTTTATTACCATATATATTATAATATACGTTATATATTTTTAAAATTTTTAACACGTAAATTTTTCAAAAAAATATATAATTCAATATTATTAAAAATTTAGATATAACAGGTCATGCCTTGCACCTCGTGTAAGTTAAATTTACTTTCTCGAATTGCCCTTAAAAGCCTTTTGTTTTATTTTTAGTTAAACTAAATGTAAACTTTTGAAAATTTGTAGTCAATCTTTGAAAATATCTTTCTGATTATGGGTATAATTTTTCTTATTTTGGGACTATTATTTAAAACTCATTTTATTTTTTATTTCTTAACAAATTATTTTTTCTTTATGTAGAAAGATAGTATTGTTTATCATTTAAATTTTAACTATAAATGGAATCAATAGGTCAATTTTAACAATTAATTTCTTAATAGATTTTAGATCTATTGAATTTAATTTTTTTTAATTTATATCATTATATAAATTGCATTACCAGCACACAGTTGTGTATTTGTGCTATAAATATTATTATCAATCCAAATTTTTTATTTACAAATACTTTATGTATTAACATAACATTTAACATAACATTAAAATACTATAAAACATAATATTAAAAGTAGCATAATAATATGCATAGTTATTATATATTTCAATTTCAATATGTGAGTGTCAAATAAAAAATTAATTAAATTAATTTTATAGCTAATATTTAAAGGTACACATATGAAATAAATTTTAATTAGCAAAAAAAAAACATAAAAGCTTAACTTTAGATTAATAAAAAAAACTATACTTTAATTAAAAACAGAAAAAACAATATTAAAGGGAGAATAAAATACCAATATTTTTTTAAAATACCAATGTTGGCACACAATAAAGTAAAAGGAAGAACTTTATAATTCAGAAAATAAAGTAAAATTAGTTAAAAATATCAATTATATACGTTAAAAAACACAAAAAATAATATTTACTCAATTTTAGATTATAACATGGCACACTTTATGCCTTGCATAGGGTTCAAAAAGTATTGGGAAATTTACAAAAATAATACTTTTGACCGTTGACTTTACAAAAATAACACCCTCCTTTTTTTCTTTACGGTTATAACACTTCAAGGCTGTAAAAGACTACAATACCTCTCAAGGCTTCACCTCATCTTTTTCCTTTTTTTTCTCTGAACCCATTTCATTGATTCATCAAAATTTGTTCTTACACCCTATTGTTTGCACACCTCACTGTTCGTACACCCTGTTAGATTATCATTTTCAAGCAAGAATGCCGCAACTGTAGAAAAGAAATTGCATAAGAAATTACAAAGTTGAAATTTGATCTTTTACAGTATTTGAACTGGGTTTGTGAATTTGAACGAAAGAATGGTCGAGCTCTAGGTCAAGTTTTAAGTTGAGCATGAGGTTAAATCGCATTTTACGTCAAATTTTAAGTTGAGCACTAAGTTTGGTCGAGTAGGTTGAATTTAGGTTGAACTCGACCTAATACTCGACCTAAAACTTGATCTACTACTAGGTCAGGTTAAATTTTTTTTAAAAAAAAAAGAAAAAAATTGATTTTTTTTAAAAAAACAAGTTTTAGGGTTAAGTTCGACCTAATGCTCGACCTAATACTCGACCTAAACAAGTTTTAGGGTAAAATTAATTTTTTTTCTAAAAAAAAAATTTGGTCAAGCATAGGGTCGAGTATGGAGTCGAGCTTGACCCTAAAATTTGTTTTTGTTTTAAAAAAAAATTCAATTTTTTTTAAAAAAACAAGTTTTAGGGTCAAGCTCGACCCTATGCTCGACCAAAGTTTTTAAAAACATAATAATAATAATTTTTTTTTAAAAAAAATTTAGGTCGAGTATTAGATCAAGCATTAGGTTGAGCTTGACCCTAAAACTTGTTTTTTTTTAAAAAAAAAAATCAAAATTTTTTTTTTTTAAATTTAACTCAACCTAGTAGTAGGTCGAGTATTAGGTCGAGCTCGACCGAAATTAAACCTACTCGACTTAAAACTCAACCAAACTTAGTGCTCGACTTAAAATTTGACGTAAAATGCGATTTAACCTCGTGCTCAACCTGAAACTTGACCTAGAGCTCGACCATTCTCTCATTCAAATTCACAAACCCAGTTCAAATACTGTAAAAGTGCAAATTTTAACTTTGTAATTTCTTATGCAATTTCTTCTCTACGATTGCGACCTTCTTGCTTGAAAATGATAGTCCAACAGGGTGTACGAACAGTGAGGTGTGCAAATAATGGGGTGTAAGAACAAATTTTGATGAATCAATGAAATGAGTTCAGAGAAAAAAAAAGAAAGAAGATGAGGTGAAGCCTTGAGGGGTATTGTAGTCTTTTACAGCCTTGAAGTGTTATAACCTTAAAGAAAAAAAGGAGGGTGTTATTTTTGTAAAGTCAACGGTCAAAGGTGTTATTTTTGTAAATTTCCCAAAACTATTACTCCCTCTATCCTGCCCCCCCCCCCCTTCAAAAAAAAAATCACTTTTCGAGTGAAATTCTTGTATTACCCTTACTAAAGATTACATATATAACCCAAATTAAATAGTAAGAATAAATATGAAAATTTATAGATTTAATTATGTATTAAGTGTTGTATCTTGTAATTTTAAAAAATATTTATATCAAACCAAAAGTAAACTCATTTTTTTAGAGCAAAGAGAGTATTATCTCAAAGGGAGTCAAGTAAACCTTCTGTCATCCAGTTTCATATAAATTATAGAGTTGCATATTCTTTTTTGCCTATATTGCTCTTATACTTTGTTACTTTACTTTAGTCTAATATGTTAAAATTTGGAGTTAATCTTTGTAAATGTCTTTTTGATATGGGTTAATTTTATCAATTTTTGAGACTATTTATTTTGAAACTTATTTCATTTTTTAAAAAAATTATTATTTTTCTTGACTTTAAGTAAAAAAAAATTATTATTTATTATTTAACATTTAATCATGAACGCAACTAATATTTCAATTTAAAAAAAAAAGGAGAAGGAAACTTTATGACCCATATAGACTTGCATATTTCTCTTATAAGTATGTTTATTTATCAATTGGATTTTTTTTTATTTGTAAAGATTTTATATATTATTGTAAAATTAAAGCACAATAAAAAAATAATATCAAAATTTACTTAACTTGTTGCCCATTTGTCATTAGTTATTAAAAATCTAACAAGAGATTTTTGTTTTCTTTGAAATGTTAATGGCATATATTTTTATTGATCATTGTAAAACTAACAATAAAATATCAAGTCAATAAACTATCATTGTAAAATAATAACTAATGAAATGTCTAACTTTTAGAATTTCTGAGTATAATGCTTGAATTTAGAAGTTTGGATATAAGTTATATTCTTTTACGATATTGATTTTCCTACATAACCATCGCTATCAATAGAATTTTTTTTCAAAAGAAATTTATTAATATTTCAATTAGCACTATTAGATGCAATTCAGGGTGCGAATTTTACTGTTCATAAACCGTAATTTTCCTGTTCATATATTTTTTTTTGGTGGCTGGCGGTAGTTGGATTTTGTGTTCCTTGTAAGGGAGAACGAGCAGTGCAATTTCTCATTAGGCCATCATGGTACTGGCGAGGATTCCCTACTGAAGGGTTTTGGTGTCCCTAGTATGGAAGGAAGAGCTGAGACGTCTCATAATCATCAGATTGCTGGACTTTGAAGTCAATGACGATTTCATGGTGATCTCGGCGAGGCTTCCCTACTGTAAGGGTTTGCTGTCCTAGTTTGGAAGGAGAGACAAGCACAATGATACGCAGCGTAAGGCCGCACAAGGATATGAGGGATCGACCAACACAGAGCTGCACTACATGGATTTTTGCGATCCGATACTTCTATTCCTGCTAAGGGTAACTGTGCACGCAGAGGCCAACAAGTTAGAATTTTTGTTCTCTTAGCTAGGCTGTAGCTAGGAGGTGCCGGTCCCACTGTATTGGGGTTCTACCCGTCCCGTTTTATCGGGATTTTGCCTTAACCGACCTTTATTGGGTTTAGGTTAGTTGTGTTAAAGCCTGTTCAGTTAAGACTAGACCTTAGCTAGACCCTCTATGTAATGTTTACCATTGGGTATTCCATTGGTAATATAATCGGTTTGTTTTGGTAAAATAAAAAATTAAAAAAATTAGCACTATTAGTATAAAATTTATTTGATTCTAAATTTTTTTAACAAGATAATTTTATATTTCAACAATAAATTAAAAATATTTAAAATAATAATAATTATATATTTCTAAAATCACAAAAAATTTTAAAAATATAAAAATTAAAACCTATTAATTTTTTTAAAAAAAATTGTACACTCCCCACTTCTTGAGCGGAGCATTAAAAACTAGTTCTTTTATCATTTTTCTTTCATTTCATGATTTGAAAATGCTGAACTTTTTATACACTAAAATCTTAAATAAATATTGTAATTCTATAAATATATAGGAAAAAATTTAGTTTTTTTTTAATTTTGCATGAACAAAATGGTTAAAAATAACTGATAATGACAACTATATGCCTTTTAAAAATAGAAATACTTGCATCGTTACAATTTATTTTATTTGTGAAGATACAAATAAAAAGACACCATAAAAAAAATTACTCTCTCTATCCTAAAAAAATTTAAAAGAATACAGCTTATTAAGAATTACAAGATACAACATATTTCATGTATAATTAACTATATAACATTACATTAATGTAATGTAGGCTATATTAGTTATAATTTATTAAGAATATTATAGAATTAGATTTTAAAATAGACTTTTTTTTTAGAATGACAAAAAAAAGCTTGAAAACAGACTCTATTTTTAGAATAGAGGGAATATATACTTGACCGTCACATAAATTTAGAGTAAAACAATAATTTGTATATAATTTAAATTTCATACGTCTTAAATTCAAGCTTTCAAATTTGACTTTCTTAAAGTAGTTCATGTACGGTAACTTTAGAGTTCAGATGTCATGTTTCAGTTTTATAGCAAAAGGCAAAACCTGGCCAATGTCGTTAGGTAACAACAATCGAGTATTGTTTGTTTTAAACTCAATTGGTATACAATTCAACAAATATGTTAGAACATCATATTACTTTAATACCTTAACTCTCACCATTTTAAGTTGCTCAATTGGGTTTGTCCTCCGTTGAGAGTAGATTCAAAATAGAAAAGAAACTCCTAAAAAAAAAGTAAATAAAACTTAGTCTAGAAATTGAGTAAGTCAGCCAATTGGAGCAATGAAATACAAACCAGATTGATGTGTAAGAGATATCGACCCAATAATAGGTAAGGCCTAAGAGGTTCAACCCAAAAAGAGTTTTGTAAACAACAAAATATATTTGCCATCAAACTCTTACTATAACACATTCCTATGACATTGGATATCATGCATATATACTTCATGGTAACATCAAGTAAAAGGGAGAAACTTGAACTCTTGTATCTTATTGCTTTCAACTACCCAAAAATCCTACAATTAACTTAGGCAGTAAAGTGTTTATTTTGGAATATGTTTTGCAAGCTTCTCTCCTACTGAAGATTCCAAAAGAAACTTACTTTGGATTTGGTGGCGGATATATCCTTCATCATGTGGTGCTGTTTATGGTAAAAAACAACAATTCATCTTTGATTAGTTATAACCCTTCTAAAGGAATATTAGCAAACTCATTCCCTTCTCTAACATTAAACCTCAGAACTTCAACAACATGGTAGATACCCGCTCTCGTGGTTGCAAGCAAGTTGACGGAATGTGTCAGTAGGAAGATGGATGCAATTGCTCAGGTCCAGCTAGGGTTGGCAAAAAAACCTTTGGGGGACATACTTGAAAGGTACGAATGAGTGCCGACTCATGAAAATAATAAACTATGTTGCTCCGTCTCAAACCGCCATGATTGGCAGATGGAGAAATATTACAACGATGATAAGCGAGCCGTCATAGAGGATAATCAAGCACAATTTAAGGAGTTTAAAAAGGTGAGGCACAACAAAAGGCCCATGGGAAATGATCAAAGGTTTGAAGATTAGGGTAACGAGCATATGCAAAGGAATAAGGACTTGATGTGAATTGATGCGGAAAGTAATCGTTCTACGAAGATCTAGGAGTTGTGAATTGTTGACCTTGACCCCCAATCGAACATCTGATTGGTAATTTCAGTATGAACGTGATCTGTTGACGAACTCGTGTCAACCAATCAATGTTATAGATATCACGAGCAAGCAAATTCGTTGCCTTGCTCGATAAGTCGAATCGATGGCTGCAAAGAAGCTTTGATGAACCAAGTTTTCAAAGAGCTGAAAGAAGAGAGAAAATTCCTCTAAATGTATTAAATCTCAAAATCAATGTAATGTCATCAGAAACTCATAAGCACCCTTATATATGGTACTAACCCTAAAATGGCAAAAGACAAAAATATCCTTAATAAATTAAAAACCAGCCTAAAATAGAAAAAGGCCTAAAAGTCCATCTAAATGACTCCAAATCGCTAAACGTCATCAATCACTACTAAAGTAGTGAGTATTGATCAGCAGCCTGTTTTCAAGAAGATGACCAAACTTGATCAGTCCTGAACCCGTCTGGAATTCGCTAGACCAAAAGTGATCGTGTTGCGGTAAGAAGCTTCAGAATCTTCAAGTCTCAAATCCATATTATCACTATTCCATAGATCTTGAATCATGATGCTGACAGCTTGCTTGAATTCTTTTGCTCTCGCTCGAGTGATTGGACTTAGAGGATAGGAGAATGGGTCTCCAGCACCTCTTCCTTGATAGGGCTCGATGTCCACATCATTCCCTTCCCCGTGCAAAGGATTTGCCCTCAAATCATCGCCTGCATAAAAAAAAGTCAAGTTAAAAACATTGAAAGTAACACTAATACAATACTCACCTGGAAGATCAAGCTTGTAGGAATTATTGTTGACTCTCTCCAACACCATAAATGGTCCATCCCCTCACAATAACAATTTAGAACGTCGCTATGCGGGAAAATGCTCTGTGCGCATATGAACCCAAAACCAATCACTGAGCTCAAACACTACTTTCTTGTACCCTTTGTTGGCTTGCTTTGCATATTGCTCAGTCTTATGCTCAATATTTAATTAATGATGTGGACATCAAGCCCTATCGAGAAGGAGGTGCTAGAGACCCATTGTCCTATCCTCTAAGTACGATCACTTGAGCGAGAGCAAAAGAATTCAAAAAAGTTGTTGGCACCATGGTTCAAGATCTATGGAATAGTGACAATATGGATTCGAGACTTGAAGATTCTGAGCTCCTTGGCGCAACACGATCAATTTTGGTCTAGCCAATTCCGAATGAGTTCAGGGCTGATCAAGTTTGGTCAGCCTCTTAAAAATAGGCTGCTGATCAATACTTACTGCTTTAGTAGTGATTGACGAAGTTTAGCGATTCGGAGTCATTTAGATGGAATTTTAAGCCTTTTTCTATTTAGATGGGTTTTTAATTAATTAAGGATATTTTCGTCTTTTGCCCTTTAGGGTTAGCACCATATATAAGGGTGCTTATGAGTTTCTGATGACACTATGTTGATTTGATATTTAATACATTGAGAGGAATTTTCTCTCTTCTTCAAGATCTTTGAAGACTTGATTCATCAAAGCTTCTTTGCAACAATCAATTCGACTTATTGAACAAGGCAGCGAATTCGCTTGTTCGTAGCATCTATAACGTTGATAGGTTGATAGAGTTGGTCAACAGGTCATGTTTATACCTAGGTTACCAATCACAAGTTTGATTGAGGGTTGAGGTTAACAATTCGCAACCCCTGGATCTTCATACAATGATTAGTTTCCGCATCGATTCACATCAGGACTGGAAAGAGCCATTTTGGTCACATGTCGATAACAACTACCCTGGTAGCCGCCTTGGCGCAAAGATGCATAAATATGTTAAAAACCCAGACCAATGATTTTCCCCCAAAGTAGCAAGAGGGTCAAGATGACATCCAAAATTTGTGAGAGCTGGATGACGAAAGGGATGCTCCTCTGCCATTCGCACCTCACATACTCAACTACCTAAATTCCACAGGCTTTAAAATGCCAAAAGAGATAGAGGTATATGATGGGGATTCTAATCCCCTGATTTTTTTTTTCCTGCTTTCAGTACGTTATAAAGTTTAAAAATGCCCAAATGTAGGTAATGTGCAAGGCATTCCCTATCTATTTAAAGGGTAAAACCCATGTCTAGATAGATAGGTTACCTTGAGACAATGTCTCATTTTTCGGAGAGTTGGAGCAACTCTTTTGTATCCACTTTTTTCCAGAGGAAAAAGTTCCATAAAAAAAATGTTGACCTGATAAATATCAAGTAAGCAAATGATAAATTGTTGGAGTCATACGTTGAAAAGTTCAATAATAAGAGTTTGCAGGTAAAAAGTCATTTAGACCAATTGGTGATTTCAACCTTCATGAACGATTTAAATCATGGACCCTTTTACACCAAATTAGCTCAGCATACTCCCACTAATGCCCAAACCCTATGGCACATGGTTGAGAATCACACAAAGAGAGAAAAGGAAAACAGAAAGAAAAAGGAAAATGAGAAAAATGAGAGAAAGCAGCATGAAAAATGCATTTGACGGGCTCAATTACAACCAGGGGTAGTTAGAACCTCTGATTCAAGATAGGAACCTCACATTTTTTACAAAAAGCCGTACAAGGATTTTAGCCATCTACAATGACATTCTAAGATCACTAATGCCATTAATATCGACCCCCCACAAATAGTCTCGTCACTTGTGGTGTGCTTTTCAAAATGATCATAGTCATGATACAGAGGACTGCAATGACCTAAAGAAGAAAATTGATAATTGTATTAAGAATGGGATGTTGTAGCCAAGGTTGTTAAATTCGAGTTTTTACGTAAAATCGGTGGAGGGTCCACAAAATTAGATCGTAAAATCATAAGATCTTATAAATTATGAAAAATAATATAATGAATTATAAATATTATATATATATATATATTAAATTTATAAATTATAAACCCAATTCATAAATTATAAAAGTTACAACTTACAAAAATTTAAACAAAATTGAACAAACATCCCAAGGGATGAATGATGTGAAATCATCAATGAGGAATACTAAAATTTAATTAATTTCAAATTGCTTCCAGTGAAAAATAGCTCATTGGTTTTTGCAAGATTTTCATTCCAAGCTCATAATAAAGTAATATAGCTGATGCAACTACAACTTGAAACAAAAGGGTAAACTACCTTTCTAAACCAAAGGAAGTGCTTTAGAGGTGAAGGGAAAAAAATGTATAATTGAAGAACCAGAAATACAAAAAGGACAATAAAATAAGTAATTATGTGTCTTAGTTCTTGTACTTCATTTCAGGCATCTTGAACCTGGGCACGTCAAAAGACCTTATTTTGGTCAGGCACTCAAGTATTTTATCAAACACCTTATCTTCATTTTCAGTGCTGATTGTGTAATCACCACAATCAAAACCATCGGTGCCCATAATTTCAGCATCAACACAATTACCACAATTAGTATCAGTACAATCATCCAACATAGAATCACCACAATTAGTATCAACACTCCACAAATGATCCAACAATCAAATCACAAATCACCATTTACCGAAACTATGGCATGCTATGGCAAACAGCATACGAGCTTCAGTAGCGTACCAGCAATAGCCGTTTTTAGTCCATGCTTGCTAGGTTGATCCTCTCCCTTTGCCCTCCAGTGGACTGCAAACGATGGCGCTGCTTCAATAGGCGGAATGCGAGCATTGGGCAGAACCCAAGTGGCACGACGACCTGCTCCAGTTGGTCAGCGTAACGCGAGCATTGAAAGGCAAAAGCAGAAGCCTAGCAGCACTAGGCAGCACGCGATGGTGAGGACGACAAATTGCTGTAGATCAGATTCTCCCCTGTGCCTGGGGATTCAGAACTGTAGACGTCGGTGATGCTGGAGGTTTTGGTGATGGATGACAAGCTACTACAAAAATGAAAGAATGAGTCTCTGAGACAAAACGCAAAGGCAACGACTATGAAACGACGATGAAAGTCTTCAAAAACTTTTTTTTTGCCAAAACACAGCCTATTTCCACGTTTTAGTGATATCAGTTGAGACGAACGAGTTTAACATTTTTATGTGTCAATACGCGATTTTACCCCAATTTTACCATTTTTCGATTTGAAACACAAGTTGAATTGGACTCTATATTTTTGCTCGTAATAATGTACGAGTAAAATTGCGATTTTAACAACATTGGTTGTAGCAATACATCCAAAAATGACAACCACATTTTGATAGATCCCAACATCGATAGGGAGGCCGAGGAGGTGGATAAAATTTTGGTGGCCGAGGAGGAGACTAATATCAAGAGAGCCAATGTGTATCTAGTGGTTAGACAGATTATAGGTGAGGTGTGATCCGACTACAGATCAGCAGTACCAAAAGAACCCTCCACAGTAATAGCAACCACCTCAGCACCTTCCTCAAGATTACAGAATATTAAAGGTGTGATCTATGCCAAATTTGGGGAAGGCCCCGAAAGGCAGTCATAGGCAGTTACAAAGGCTAATGCGAGAATGATCCTACCACAAGAGCGGGTCCAAAAGAGATTCAAACCTTTCTAGGTCATCACTTTCTCGGAAGAAGATGTAGTCCCACATATCTGCTCTTATAATGCTTTAGTGATTAAGCTGTAATTGCAAACAAGGAAATACACAGGGTGTACATAAATGAAGGAAGTGCCATAAATGTCATGTATATTGATTGCTTTTGAAAGCTAGGTACTGACTTTGGAGTCTTAAATCCACAAATATGCCATTGGTTACATTTACCCATGAGGTGATACATCCAGTGGAAATTATTACACTTGTCATTTCTATGGAAGATTACCCCCGAAATAAGACAATCATAATAGATTTTTACATAGTAGATGTACTCTCTCCTTTTAATACCAACATTGGGAGGTCTTGGATGAATAAGGCTAAAGCAATATGATCTCCATATCACTTGGTATTGAAATTCCCTAGAGAGTACGAGGTGCCCATTGTACGAGGTGTCCAATATATGGCTTGCAAATGCATGTGCGTGGCATTAAAAGAAAAGATAACCAAGATAAAAGGAGTCTATTCAATCCAAATAATAAGTGGACGGAAAATTGATCACAATGTCAAATTAGCAAATGAAACCCACTAAATAGCAGATAGAGATTGCAACTGTTGGAAATTCGGAGGTCGCACCTCAGGTACACGAGGACACTACTTCACTAGATAAGGAACCTAAGACACACGATATAACAGATGAAATGTAGGAATTCTTTATTAATGATGAGCACCTAGATAGGATAGTTCAAGTAGGAACTTCACTACCAATCGAGGTGAAGGACAAAATCATCAACTTGTTACGACAATATAAAGAGGTATTTGCTTAGAGTACGGACGACATGCTTGGAGTATCACCTTTTTTTTATCACATTTCAGTTGAAATTTGATTCCAAAATCAAGCCTATCTAACAAAAAAAAGAGGGTATTCGCCCCATAGAGAAACAAGGTCATTATCGAAGAAGTGGAGAAACTGCTTCAGTCAGACGTACTGAAGGAGATTTTCTATTTGACATGGCTAGCCAACTCATTGTTGGTTAAAAAACCTGACAGTAGTTGACGTATGTGTGTCGACCGCATTGATGTCAACAAATATTGCCCCAAAAATTGCTACACCTTGCCCGTTATAGATCAGAAAGTGAAGGCCATCTCGGGATATGAGGTCCTTA
The DNA here is from genome assembly GCA_020080225.1 of Gynochthodes officinalis. Classification (NCBI taxonomy): domain Eukaryota; kingdom Viridiplantae; phylum Streptophyta; class Magnoliopsida; order Gentianales; family Rubiaceae; genus Gynochthodes; species Gynochthodes officinalis. The sequence continues at coordinate 17,212,303 of CM034621.1, read as the reverse complement.
TGTTCCTAAATGCTTATAAAGGGTATCACCAAATACTTGAGGAGAAAAATGCAAAAAAAAAAAAAACCACTTTCATTATAGAGATGGGGATATATTCCTATAAGAAGATGTTACTCGAGCTGAAAAACATTGGGGTTACATATCAAAGGCTAGTCAACTGCATTTTCTCCAAGAAGATTAGAAGAAATATAGAAGTTTATGTTGATGATATGGTGATGAAAAGTAAGAGGGCCAACAACGCACCAACTAATTTGGAGGTCTGAGAGAAACAGGTATGTACTTGAACCCTAAAAAGTGTACTTTTGGGGTAGGGTTTAAAAAGTTTTTGGGTTTATGGCTTCCAAGCTGGAATTCAAACTAACCTCAAAAAGGTTAGATCCATTGTCAAGATAGCCCCTTCTTGTACACTTAAAGATGTTCAAAAGCTGACAAGATCCTTAGCAGCATTGTATAGGTTCCTATTTTGGCCAGTAAACCAACATTTGCCTTTTTCTCAAGTGTTACAAGATGTTAAGGGTTTCAAATAAACTAATAAGAGCCAAAAAGGTTTCAAAGAATTGAAAGTCCACCTTGCTAGTTTGCCAGCATTGACAGTGCCACAACCAAGGGAAAACTTGTTTTTGTACATGGCAACCTTGAATAATGCCGTCAGCATAGTGTTAATCCAAGAAGAAAAGAGTATCGAAAAGTCAGTTTACTATGTCAGTAAAACCTTGCACGAACCTAAGACGTGACCTTGCGATAGAGAAACTAGTTCTAGCCTTAGTCAATGATGCTAGAAAGTTTAGACCTTGTTTTCAAGCACAGCTTATCTATGTGTTAACAGACTATTCCATCAAACTACTACCATACAAGTCTAAGGCCTCAGGGAAATTAGAGAAGTGGACAATTAAACTCAAGAAACATGATATATGATATCAACCCGATGAGCCATCAAAGGACAAGTCTTGGTAGACTTTATAGTAGAAATGCTTACTAAGGAAAAAAGTGACATGGACAACTCGACCTCACCAGAAACCCCCCCCCACCCAGTAGGGCCGACCAATCATGATCTTGGACGTTATACATCGATGGGGTTTGAAATGAAGAAGGCAGTGGAGTGAGCCTATTCCTCCAAATTCCAAAATGAGTAGAGGTTACATACACTCTATGATTTGACTTCGGAATGACTAACAATGAGGCAGAATACGAGACACTAATCATAAGACTAAAGCTAGTTGAAAGAATGAGGGTTGAAAAGATTAAGGTTTATAGTGATTCTCAAGTAGTAGTCAACCAAGTTCGAGAGACCTACAAAACTAAAGAGCCATAGATGAAAAAATACTACGACTGGGTTCAACAACTTAGTCGTAGTGTCAAAAAATTCACCATTGAACAAATACTTAGTTCTAAGAACAAGAAAGCCGACGCATTAATCAAGTTGGTATCCTCAGCATTTTCCCACTTGAATAAGAAAGTTCTAGTTGAAGTGATTCCTGGTCAGAGTGTTGAAGAGAATGCTACAATGACTGTTGAGGAAGAGGGAGATAATTGGATAACTCCCATCTAGTGGTACTTGCAGAATGGTGAACTACCAGAAGTCAGAAATAAAGCCCGAAAATTGAAACTAAAAGTAGCTCGGTACGTCTTGCAAGAGGGCATACTTTAGAAGCCTTTATAAGTTCAACCGTTGTTGAGGTGAGTAAGTGATGTGATTTCGACTCCGATGATATGATTCACAATTGGAAGGATCAAAAACACTTAGAAGTTGCCTGGAATATATCTAAGGGAAGCTTAGATTGGATGGTGTAAACCGCAACTCACTACCTATGAAATAGATAGGAACCTTGGTGTAAAAACTCCACAATCAATTACACCAAAAATTAGTTAATAAGTTTGTACGAATGCCACAAGTTTCCAAGGAGAACTTGATAAGTTCTAAGTTTTTGAACAACCAAATGAGATATTACGATTTCATTACTCAAAGCTTGTTTTCAAAGTAGCACAAAGATGCCTATTTATAGGCTAAAATAAGTCTTAAAAATAAATAATAAAATCCTAAATATCCTAGTCTAGAATATTAATTTTGACTTTCTAACTTCTAGACTAGATTTTAACGAGACCAATAAAAATTCTGCATTTTAATACATTAATTACGCATAATTCTAAATGATATATTGGCTAAAATCAAGGCTCATTAGAATGGTACGTTGACCAAATATCGGAATGAGTAGGTTCATGCATCTTGACTTAGCTTCCAAGACTTCATTAATACTCCTTTGACTGAATTTTCCAAGGTTGAATTTCGTCCTTCAAGGCCTTAAAATAGATGCTTAACCATTGAATTTGAAGTTTTCAACACTTGACTACATGAATAATTCTTGGCTGGAATTTGGACCAACTTTGGACTAAAATTAATCGTTGACGTGGATAAGATGCACACTTGAACTTGGACCTTTGCTTCATTGAATTGGGTGGGAAGTTGGGGCCAAGTTCACATTTCTGGCCTCAGAGTTCACATCTTTGGTTCCAAGTTCGCATCTTTGAGTCGAGTTTGGAACTTCGTCTCTAAGTTCGCATCTGTGTGCCGAAGGTCAGGAAGTCGGCGCCGCAGGTGGGGAAGTCTGCGCCGTAGGTCTGGAAGTCTGCGCTGCACATATTTGCGTCGAATGTCGGGAAGTCAGGGCCGAGTTCACATCAGTAAGGCCCCAACAAGCAGATTATATCCTTAGGGAAGTGCATCTCGGATCTTGTGAAGACCATGTAGGACCGTGTATATTGGCAAAGAATATAGGGGGTACTATTAGCCTACCATGTTTTGATATACACCCGACTTTATCCAGAACAGCGTGAAGTGCCAACTCCACGCACCTATAACTCAACGGCTGTAAATGGAATTGATCAATATCCAAAACTCGTGGCATTTTTTTCAATGAGGCATAGACATACTTGGCCCCTTTACTGAAGCACCGGGTTGTCTAAAATTCCCCAGAGTAGCAATCGAATATTTCACCAAATACGTCAAAACCGAACTCGTAGCTACCATCTTAAGGAAAAATGTTCTAAAGTTTGTGTGAAGTAAGATTGTTTGCAAATTTGGAATCCCTTATATCATTGTCTCAAATAACGAGAAACAATTTGTAGATAGGGCTGTAAACGAACCGAACATAAACGAACGGGCCTTGTTTGTTTACTGTTCGTTTATTTTTTAGACTGTTCATGTTCGTTTATGTTCGTTTATGTTTGTGAAATATGTGTTCGTGTTCGTTTATGTTCGTTTATTAGTGTTCACGAACAGTTCACGAACACTTATCGAACACGTTAACGAACACGTTCACGAACGAGTAAACGAACACTTAACGAACACGTTCGCGAACAAATAAACAAACACATTTGCAAATTGAAAAAACAAAATAGCATTATTGAGAATTGAATTCTGGTCTCTAATGTGGGGAGCATGGCTATTTACCACTACACCACAACAAATTTGTTTATAAATGATCAACAAACATTATTATTATATATATTATTATTATTATTTTAATATAAACGAACGATAAACGAGCTTTAAACGAACGTTAACCGAGCTTGTTCATGAACACTAAACGAGCTTGTTCACGAACATAAATAAACGAACGTATACTTGTTCGTGTTCTTGTTCGTTTATTAAACGAACACTAAAATGTGTTCGTTTATTGTTCGTTTAACTTAACAAACGAACATAAACGAACGTAACCGATCTTGTTCACGAACTGTTCACCGAACGTACTAGTTCGTTTACACCCCTATGTAGATGACCTATTTTGGTCTTGTTGAGAGAAATTGATGATCAAGTAAAATTTCACCTTAGTTGCACACCTTCAAGCCAATGGCCAAGCTGAAGTCATGAATTGCACATTACTACAAGGACTCAAAATTTGGTGGACAAGGCCAAAGGAGATTGAGTGGAAGTAACACCACCCTAATGTCCTTTGAACATACCGAACCACACCTCAAATAGCTACAGAGAAGACTCCCTACATCTTATAGATCAGAAATAGTTATTCCAACCAAATTGGGATCCCAAGCTTTAGACTTATAGTTTCAACTTGGTAACCAAAGATGAAAAGTTGAGGTTGCACCTTGATTTGCGTAAAGAACCCCGAGATTTGGCCTCTATTAAAGAGGCACAATACAAGTAGGCCATCACTAAATACTACAATTAGAGGGTGAAGGTGAATGAATTTAGGCCAAAGGACCCTATACTCAAAAAGAACAAAACTAGTAGAGTGCAAAAATTGAAGAAGTTAGAGGCCACCTAGAAAGGTCCTTATAGGGTCATTGATGCTTTTAAAACAAGAAACTACCAGTTGTTCACCATGGTGGAGACTTGTTACCTCGTGTGTGACATGTTAGTAACTTGAAAAGATTTTATGTCTAATTTCATATTAATTTAATTTTGTGACAATGATTTAAGTTTACAATCATTTTATTAATAAAGTCTAATGACTATTTCTGTTTTCATTCCCATTGTTTTTATTATTTAATAAATCAAGTCAAGGGACATCAAGGATTTTGGAGCTTGGTTCAAGTTGACTGTGTCTTCTTGTGATTTAATAAATTGGGGAATTCATATGCACCCCATTTCAACTTAATTAAAGCCACGTATTAGGAAATATCATAATGAGTGGTGAAATCTCAAACATTCTAAGGGGTGGGAAATTGAATTTATTATGAAATCCAAATGTTTTAAGGAGTGGGGAAATGAATTTATTATGAAATCTCATACATCCTAAAGAATGGGAAAACCAATTTATTACAAAGTTCCAAATATCCTAACAGGTGAGGAAAACAATTTATTATGAAATATAAACATCTTAAGGGGTGGGGAAACCAATTTATTACAAACACTCGGAGAGGTGTTGATTTCGATGAAAGCACGAAAAAAATTCTTGTTTTATTAACTTTCAATGGATATAATATGTCGTATATCTTAGCTAACACTTATTTTTATGTTCCTCATATTTAATACTATCTCTTATATACATATCTAACAAGGTTTCTTTTCTTTGATATTGTTTGTTGTCCTTTTGGCCCTACTAAGCTAACATTTCTAATTTCATTATCATTTTATCAATAGGGTCTTCAGATTTAGGAGTTAATTTCAAACCCTTGCCCTATAAATGAGCTTCACTCTTCCTTACTTTCTATTTCCAAGTCTTACACTCGAACTTTATCTCATACATTTGTTTTTTCAATGAGTCCACGAGCTCTTAGAGATCTCAGATCTCATCTCGTTTTTCTTCTAACTTCTGATTAAAGCTTGAATCACTTGATTTCGTCCTGTGACTTCGGAAGTTAGTCGACAAATCTTAGAGGTAAGCTCTGACAACTTTTTCTTGTACATCCTGGTTTGTACGATATAGGCCCTCTCGCATTGCATATGATTACTTATTATTCCTTATTTTCTCGTATTATCTTCTTCTAGTGGTCATGTTAGCTTTCTGTAGTGTGAAATGTGAATTTTGAGTTGACTATTTTCCTAATCTACTTTATTTATAATCTTGTGAGACAAGTTCACTAGGGTCTTAAAAGATTTTACTCTGTCATCCACACTGTTAGTTTTAGAACACGTAGGAAATATACAATTGTGAGAACACAAAGGAATTAAGTTTTCATTAATAAACAAGCTCTGATTATATAAAAAAAGGGATACAATAAAGTTTCTAGGAACTATCCTCTTTTTGAGCCTCTTCCTCAAAGGGTGAGACCTCAACTTCCAGATCTTGACCTCCCAAATCTTCCTCTTTTTCTGAAGTTTTGAGATCCAAATCCTCATCCACCATATAGTCTCGCAACTTTTCTACAGTCATTAGAGAGTCCCAAGATGCGAAGTGCTCCAGCAAAGTGAAGGAACCATCAAATTCTTCCACAACCTTGGCGTAGACTCAATTGGCCTTAGCAAAGGCCTCGGGATCATATCCAAGTAAGTCTTCCAATTTCAAGTTTGGGAAGTTCTCCTAGATCTCGATGGCAACTTTGTGCTTTCTAACCTTTATGGCCACATTGCAAAAATTAATTGCAAAGGCGCCGAAGTCATTGGTGCAAAAACATTTCTTCACCATCATCTTTGAGATCTCGCCTTAATTGATCCCCTTCAACTTCTGATTCTCAACTTGAAGAGCTCCAATTTGTTGGCACAAAGCCACGTTCTTAGACTCTACTCTTTTCTGCACCTCTTGTACCTCTACTAAAAAGTTAAGAAGCGAGGCCCTAGAGTCTCTTAGGCACGAGATCTTGGCCTCATGCTTTGTAGCCTTCTACTAGAGACAATTAGCTCTGTGCATGTATTTTGTCCACACAACTAATGCTTGTCATGATCCCACAAGGGTTTAGTTGACTAATCTTTAAAATAAAATCGATAAATAGATAAATAAATATCTATAACTCCTCTAGCACTTTTCACCTCATTGAGGGATAGTCAAAGAGGTTTTCTTGTTCAATTCCAAGATGGGTATATCACCCATCTTCTCTTACTATTATTCCATCCATTGGATCTCAACACCTGGCGAAAACTTCCCAATGAGATAGAAGTAGAAAGCTATTTCAGGAAGCTGACCTTGGTAGCTTTTTAGCTAGCTTTTTCTTTAGTGCCAGCCATTTTGATCCTTTTGTCCTTCGGGGCTGCCTTTTTCACCTCAGTAGCCCTCTTCTCTGCCTTTTTCTTGGCTTGATTAGTCATTGGTGGGCTTTTTGATAAAGAGGCTGTTTTCTCAAGCTCGAAGACTTTTGAGCTCTTCTAAGGAGTAGTCTTTTTCTTGCCCAAGTTGCAATAAAGTTAACCACTGCAAAATAAAACACTTGTCAGTTAACCACTCCACATGTAGGTGGGTAAATATTTCAAAGTGTAGTAGTCCTACCCTTTATTTCTTCTTCTTTCGCTTGGATTCTGAGGTCGAATGCTCAACATCAACTATGGCCATGCTCAACCTATACCTTACTAGCTCCTCTTTTGTAAATTTCCCATCTCTCTTCTCTAGGAATTCTTTGTATTCTTGGCCTGGGGGGCTATATCTCTTCCGATTCTTATATGTGTCATTATCATCCCCATAATGCCAGTCCATTTCAACCCTACAAGGTTTTTTTTTTTAAATAATCTTTATTTCCAATCGTGATGGGTTGTGAGTTTTTTTACTTTATTCCCCGACCGATGGACAAACTTACAGTTTCTTTAGGCATTTCCCCAAACACTTGGTTAGATCTACTCTAATACCTTAATAAACCTTTAGATAGAGAATCAGAGGATTGTTTCGTTAATATCTTGTTCTCCATCCTTGATATCTACTCTTTTATAAAAAAAAAATTGAAATTTTTTGTCTTTGTCTCATTTAAAGACTTTTTTTGCTGAAGAAAAAAAATTAACATATAACTAGAATATTAAAACATTAAAAATTTAAATTATTTAACTAAAATTTTAAAATATAACTTATATTTCCATCAAATATATATTTATATATGTATGTGATATTGCTAGGAATTTGTTCAGTGAGAAAATACTTAGACACGCCCCATGATGGCCATTATGTATGTCAATGTCTAACTTTAACTAAAACTTAAACTTAAACTATTAGGTTTTGAACATATTTAATTTTTTAAGGCTTCGTTTGGATAGGGAGTTTGTATTTGCAAATAAAAAAATTTTCAAATAAAAACAAACTATCCAAACACATTTTTATTTCAAAATTTAAAATTCAAATTTTTCCCACTCAAATTTCTCTCACATAATTTTTAAAAAATTTCCCTCTTATTTTTCCCTCCAAAATACTTTTTCTATCAAAAAATACCCACCAAAATTTTCACACATTCCAATACAACTTTTTTCAAATAAGAACAATCCAAACGAAGCCTGTTTTATATCACTTTTTCAAACTGATATAGAATTCTGATTACTTGCTTATAAACCTAAATAATCTCCTATTTCATGAGTAACCTCTCACATCAAATCCAAATTCTATCCATGTTCATTAAACTACCATTAGCACTCTTTGCAACGTTCCTCTTTTTCTCAAATTGATCATATTGCCACATCATATAAGTCACTTTTTTCTTTTTTCAAAAACCCATCTTTATACGGCTAGAGAATACAATAGTCGAGGTTCAAGACCAAAAAGACCTATCTCAATCTCTCGGATCTAACACTACTTATCGACAAATAATCATATTCAACACTAAAAGGTTATCCACGTATATACAATGCACACTTTGCTACTAACTAGTTTAATAGTCTAGGCTACTTAATTGAGATAACTCTCAAAATGGTCCATCACATATTGGCGAATAATCTTTTTAGTCCCTCACTTTTAAAACGAGAATAAATGGTCCCTCACATTTCATGAATGTATCATTTTGGTCATCCATTACTATTCTGTCACTATTCTGTCACTATTTTGTCAGAAAAACAAACGGAATAGTGACAGAAGACACATTGATGAAATGTGAAAAATCATTTGTTCCCGTTTTAAAAGTGAGGGACTAAAAAGATCATTCGCCAATATGTGAGGGACCATTTTGGGGGTTATCTCTACTTAATTTTAAGCTTTAATACACTTGTTAGAAATTTGTTTGGGGCAAAAATACTCAAAAAACTTATCATAAAGACTAATAAAATAAGTTAAAATTTAATTTTAAAAAGTTAAACTAATTTATTTTGAACCCATTTTATTTATTAAATGTCTCATACCACTCTTTGAAACTAATATCAAATTTTAAACATAGGTAAATTACATCTACTACCCCTGTGGTTTGTAGAAACTACCAATCGAACCTCGAGATTTGGAGAAACTACCAATACCCCGTCAAAGAGGCTAAATGTTATGAATTTAGTCGATTAAAGGGGCTAAATGTTATGAATTAATCAAATTTAAGAGGGTATTGATAATATTTCAAATCTTTGGGTTTGATTGGTAGTTTTTACAAACCACAATGGTAGTAGATGTAATTTACCCTTTAAACATTTACTCATGACCCCAATATATTTACTTGCATCAGTGGCTTTGAATCAACTAGCATTATTAATAAAGATTAACTTGAATTGTAAATTAACCAATGGAATCTAAACCGATAATATATTAATAACGAAGAAAACCATGTTGAGGCGCATTAGACGCTTTCTTAAAACAAATTCGTCTCCTCCGATGTGTGCTTGAGGACTTAACGGACGTCTGTCTCCCAAGATATAATGACAAATAGTGGCTTACTGCACAAGTTAGACCATCACGACGAACTTGAATTTGTGTCTTTCTTCTTTCACCAAAACTCAAACTACAAGAATTTTACTACTAGAAGAGAGAAAACATAGAGAGATTTTGTGGGTTGTTTTTAAAAAAAAAATTGTTTTTTTCCACCAAGGGAAGTCCCTTATTTATATAAGAGATTTCCATTACGTTTGGAACTAGACAGCTCCATTACGCTTAGAACAAGAAAGGCCAAAAGCCATTATCCTGGAACAAGAAAAGTCATCATTTCAAGCAATCATTATGCTTGAATACATTTGGAACCAGAAAAGCTCCATTTTGAACAAGAAAGGCCATCAAGTCTGGACAAGAAAAGTCATCATTTCAACCCATCATTCAAGCAACATTATCCTTGTAAATGAAAAGCCAAAAGTCTTCATTCAGGAAAACAAAAATCTTCTCATTCACACACGTTGAGAAAAGCAACCATCAAATCCAGATGTAAGGCTTTCATTCATGGCTCTCCTTAATTTCTCATTCACAGACATTGAGAATAGCCAATTTCCAACAAAATGTCTTATACCACTCTTTGAAACTAATATCAAATTTTAAACATTTACTCATGAACCCCAATATATTTACTTGCATCAGTGGCGTTGAATCAACTAGCACTCTGTCAATCATGGAAAATTTTTATGCCTTATTATTTTGAAAATATTTTAGAGATAGAATAATGAATCTTAGTATAGAGCATTCAAAAAATCATTTAAGAAATATGACATCTGTCGATTAATTCCATTAAAAGTTAATTTCTTTTATAGTAAATTAGTTTAATACATAGTAATATGTTGTAAGGTTTAATTAACTAACTTATAATTTATTTACAATCAAATATAATATATTGTTAGGAAATAGAAATATTCAACTCAAAGATTTTATTATTTTTCTCCTTTTAATAATCAATAGACAAATTTCATTAATAGAAGAAATAGCGATTACAGTTGACAAAGATGTAGAGTTAGATCTATATATTACATTTAATTATAAAACATCCATTATATGTGAAAATCTAAATCTAAACAAATCTTATAAATCTAGTTATAACCAAAGGTGTGGAAAACCAAGTTACGCAAGTCTAGTATTTTTTTTTCCTCTGAAACGATAGAGTTTTATTGATTGCCAATGGCTAGATGATCTTCATGGATTTACAGTGGATAACTGAACCATGAAGGAAAGTTGATAGGTTTGTCGAAACCCGCAAAATTAATCACCGGTCCTTAAGTTATTGTAAAATTAATTTGCAGCAAAAATGTACCAGGACGAATCCAAGGGAACCGAAGAATAGTTCAAGTTTTGAACAATAAAATAAAACTAATAGAACAAGGGGGATTTTTGAATATTTAACTAAACTACGAAAATTCTGAAAATTAATAAAAATAAATATTTAAAACAATAAAAATAGAAAATAACGAAAATTACCAATTAATCGAGTTTCCAATCCAAGGGTTGATTCATTCAATTGCATCACTGATCATAGGTCACGAAAAATAATCTTGCAAATTCAAATATTTAACTTGAAACCTATTAAGATAGCCGTAATAAATTTCTATTTTCCCAATATAATTGACTGAGCCCAACACCCTAAATCAAAACTTACCATTAATTGACTGTGTATGATAGCATTCCATATCAATTAAATGATAGCATTAAGATCTATGAAAACAATTAAACCAAGATTAAAACACCAAGATAGCTACAGTAAATGAATCTTGTCCAATTAATTCCGCTAAATTAAGCAAGCATATTTTAAGTCATAAACATAATTAACCTAGTTTCTACTTGGTCCACTTATTCATGACAATTACGGATCACTAAATTCATAGATAGCAATAGAATAAATAATAAAGAATTAATTTGTCATATTAATCAATCATCAATTATTCATATTAATTAAATCACAAATTAACAAGTACTTGAACAAAAAGCAAGAAAATAAATTAAGAACAAAACCTCACAGTGATTGCAATTAAAATCAATCATTCCCTTAAATTAGAAAAGAGAATTTAGCCACTCATAGTGGCATACATGATTTCTGAAGTTTAAAAGAAAAACTAGACTAAAAGAAATAAAAGAGAGACGTGAAGCACGAAAGAACAACAGGTTGACGACTGGTTTTGGAGAAAGAAGAACAAAAGCACGTGAAGGACTGTCTGAAGGAAGATGGCTGCTGGCTTGGTTTTATAGACTCCAGGTTTCCTTTTCTCGTGTAAACTAAACAAAAGGAAACACACAAAGAAACTTGTGTCCAAAGAATGAAAGTGTCCTTTTTCTTGAAATCAATTCTGTCTTCTATACTTCGGTTGACTTCCAAGAACGGATGCTTCCAAATTTACAAATTCAATTTTTCCATTTCCTTTTCCCGAATGGCTTTTGACTTGTGCAGCTATTTGGTTCTTTTCTTTGTCTTCTTTTATTTCCTATTTTGTTTGTTTCCTTTTTGCTTCTCTTTGCCATTATCTATTTCTTTTCATCTTGTTTCCAATTTGTTTTCTTTTCTTTGCAGCTTCTTTTGTGTTCCAAGACCAATGCCCATGCAAGGAATAGGAAGTTTTCTTTTTTTTGCTTCCATTGTTGTCTTGTATCAATTTTTCCTCCAATTCATCATTTTTCATACTTAAAACAAAAAGTATATTAAAACCAAATAATTCCTCTTAAAATTCAAATTAATATTAAGGAAATATTAACAAGAAAAAGGAACATTTTAAACTCTATCAAAAGTGCACAACTAAACAAGACAAATGAAAAAAGATTGCACAAAAAATTGATATGAGTAGTGCACATGACATCAATAGCAATCCGAAATACCTATACAAACTAGTTGATTGGCTTCTACTAGAAAATCACAAAAATGGATGAAAGGTACACACCATTGAATGGAAACCTAGTCACAAGCCTCACCCCTAACGCTTACTTTATGCCTTTCATGACTTTAATTACCACATGCGTTGAACAACCTGACAACTAAACTACTACCATATATGTTGAATAAAATTGCAATTAAACTAATAACAAAAAGTCTTCAACAAGGAAGAAAAAAGTCCTAATAAATAAGGAAAAAATACTAAAAATAATAATTAAAAAAAACATGAAGGATTTAATTGCACCAAATTCGCCCATAGTTATTAGTGAATTTGGCAGCGACTCGGGCGAGCCCACCATTTCTAAACGCAAGTCTAGTATTATATCTAACTAGTTTTAGACATGTCACACATCTTCTAATGTGACGTGCAACATTTTGACTGAATCAACAATCAATCTTCAACGAACTTCACAACAAACAGAAAATAGGGAAATTTGCATATATAGCAGCGTTGACCATTGACTTTGCAAATATAGCACCCTCTTTTTTTTCCTTGCAAACATAACACTTCAGGGCTGAACAAAGACCAACATACCCTCATCTTCTCTTCTAAAACATAAAGACACAGCACTTCATCAGTTCATCTTCATCTTCATCTTTATCGATTCAACAAAATTTGCTCTCGCACCTCATTATTTGCACTTCTTATTGTTCTCACACCCCATTGGATCATCATCTTCAAACAAGAAGACCGCGACCGTGGAGAAAAAATCGCAATGGGGAGATATTAATTGAAATTTGCACAAGTTGAACTGGGTTTGTGAACTTCAACGAAACTGGTCGAGCCCTAAGTCGAGCTTTAGGTCGAGCAAAACATTAGGTCGAATACAAGATTGAGTCAACCAATTACTACTCAGACTTATTGTTCGACCTTAAACTCGATCTTGTATTCGATCTAACGTTTTGCTCGACCTAAAACTTGACTTAGGGCTCTACCAGTTTCGTTGAAGTTCACAAACCCAGTTCAACTTGTGCAAATTTCAATTAATATCTCCCCATTGCGATTTTTTCTCCACGGTCGCGGTCTTCTTGTTTGAAGATGATGATCCAATGGGGTGTGAGAATAATAAGAAGTGCAAATAATGAGGTGCGAGAGCAAATTTTGTTGAATCGATAAAGATGAAGATGAAGATGAACTGATGAAGTGCTGTGTCTTTATGTTTTAGAAGAGAAGATGAAGGTATGTTGGTCTTTGTTCAGCCTTGAAGTGTTATGTTTGCAAGGAAAAAAAAGAGGGTGCTATATTTGCAAAATCAATGGTCAACGCTGCTATATATGCAAATTTCCCTAGAAAATAATGAAATAAACAAAACTATACAAGGGCAACTTTTTATGTACTCACGAGTCATGATCTTTTACAAATGTAAATATTTACTTTTAACATTAAAATTATAAATTATATTTTTTCAAAATGTCAATATATTATTGGAAGAGAAAGGGTCTTAATTCATATAAATATACGCAGTCTAAAATAATTAAACAAAATCATAAGTTTTATAGTTTTACTTCATATTCTAACCTATAAAAATTGAGTAGGATAAAATTAGATTAAAATTTGGTATTAAATAAGGTAAGGTAAACATTTTAAAGGTGTGCATGATAAGATAAAATATTGATTTTAGCATTTATTCTTTCATATTCTCCCTTGGTCTCTTACATATTGATTTTAGCATTTAACCATGCCAACTGTTATGTATGCATATAGAGTACTATCTTCATCTCAAACAAAAAACAGAATTAGTTTGAAAAAAAAAAATTGTCAAAGAAAAAATGTTCACTTTTAGTGTAAAAATTTGATATTAAATTTACTACTTCATCCGTCACAAAAAAAAGTCCAGTTTAGTTTAGATACAACTTTTTATTAGTTATTAGGTATAATACACTTAATACACCAACTAAATATATAATTTTACTTTTTTATCCTTATTTTTTAATTATGAGTATGCATAATTATTATTAGTAAGGATATTTAGAAATTGGTTTAGAAGTGAACTCTTTTTTGGGACAAGAAAATTTTGTGAAAGTGGACTCTATTTTTGGCAGGAGAGAGTAATAATGATAATCTATAATCCAAATTAAAAAATAAAAAATAAAAAATAAAATTATATATTTAATTGTACATATATTGTACCTTGTAATTTTAAAAAAATTATATCAAATAAAATATAAATTATTTTTTTTAGACCAAGGGAGTATTTATTTTCTCTTGGACAAGGGCAATTAAATTCTAAATTGCGGATTCGTGAATTTATTATTCGACAATGTCAAAGCAAAGTTGGCAATCTACATCACAAAAATATTTATCGAAACTCATTTTTAGATTACTTTTTCAGGCACAATTAACTTTCTGTTTCATTCGGGTTTCATAGTTTTAGAATGAAAAACAATTGGAAAGGAAGTCAATAACAAAAGGACCCTAGATTTTTTCTTTTGAAAAAAAAAGATATTTACAAATGGAACAACTTCTATTCAGGAAATTCAATTCGGTTTTTGAAATGAATGAGATTTGAATCCGCGATTGACATCTAATATTTATGTGCTTTAACCACTAATACTTTTTCCTCCTATAAATATTCACTTTCAGATAATTTGTCTAAAAAATGTCCACTTTTGATTATAATTTTTTAAAGTATCCCCATTTTTTTAATATGGCATATGATTAAAAATGAGGGTAAAGTGAAATATTATATACTTAATAGTGTCTTAAATATATTATAATTTTTAACTTGAAAAAAATTTAAACTCATCCAAAAGTAAATTTTTTTTTTTTAAAATAACATAGGGAGTACTACTTTTGACCTCAACTAAAAAGTATATATGAAACTAACTTGCTTGACTAGGTTACCTACGATGGGAAAGTGTACTAGTCGTTGCAAAATCGAATTCTAATACGAACAAATTAAAAGTAAACAAAAGCATTGAAGTACCTTATTAGTTTGACAATTCACCCTTTAACATTTTACACGGTTTGATTGGGCTTTTTCTTCAATAGAGTAGCCACGGTGTAAGATAGAAATGACCCAGTCTTTTTAGAGTGGAAATGAGGGTAAGTGAGTCATACGGTCATACCATTGTACCGTCAATAACTTTCACTCATTCTCTCTCCCAATCTCTCACGCCAATCAGTCAATTCATGGTGTTTTTTCCCTCTTGTTTTTGGCAAGCAGTCAAAATTTCGTAAACAAAGGTAGGGAAGGGTTATTTTCCCTTCCTTCTCCAACTGGGTCTTCTCTCCAACTCCCTCGGCAAACAGTAACAAACACACAAAATATCCCCTTCACCCCCCTCATTCTCCTCTGTGGAGGATGAGGGAGGTACCAAGTCTTTATTTTTTACTCTTTTATTTGTAGTAGTAAACTTTTATCCCTAATTTTAGTGCTTCCCCTACCCTTTCTGTTGGTCCGTAGTTTCTTCAACCATTTTTGATGATTTTCAGCAAACAAAGACAAATGATTCATGGGTTGTGCTTACTTTTGTTTTCTTTTTATTATTTCTGCCGGTTTCTTCCGAATTGAAGAAGAAAGATGAGGAAAATGTTGTCTGAATTTTGGGACTACTAGGAGTTAGTTGATGAAGAAAATGTTGAAGTTGGATGATGAAAAAGCATGGGATTGTAATGTTCTTCTTTGTCTTGTCTGAATTTTGTTGTTGAAGTGGTGGGGATTCTATGGGGTGGCTGGGTTTGCAGAGGCGGTGAAGGCTAGGAAGAAAGAAATTAGGTTTTTTCTTTTTTCTTTTTTCTTTTTTCTTTTTTCTTTCTTTTTTTTTTTTTAATTTAAGGTATTGCACAATCTCCAAATTAGTAGTAGCATCGCCTTGCTATTCAACGCTTTATGCAGTAGTTCGCCTGTGGTGTTCCGTTTCAACGATCGTCGCTATTCAACGCTTATGCGCAGAGTTCGTTTGTTGCTATTCAACGCGTCTGATTGGTTTTCACACAACGGCATGCGGTGAGAGATAGACATTAAGTTGTAGTTTCTTTCATCATAGTTCATGTGTAGTTGGCCACTTGAGTGTAGTGTAATGTCATTTTGTATAGTACTAAAGTCCCGATATATCGGGGATTTTGTATTCGGGTGGTGCCTAGGTTGTCCAAGTCCTCAACCATTTCCGTTCTGGGCGGGGTTCAATGCGGTTGAACTTTGGTCGTCTAGGTTGTCTCCCTTCCCGTCTAGTGCGGGTTTAGCTTCCCGTCATGTGCGGGTTTTCTTTAATTTTATTTTGCTTTTCTGGCCCCTCGTGGGCTTTCTGCCTTGCGCTGTTTCGTGGGTTATAAGCAATGCTTTCGGCCATACGAAACTCTAAGCTTTTGTGGCTCTGTACATTGGCCTTTGTGCCACTCTATTAATATACTATCGTTTCGGGAAAAAAAAAAAGTCAAAATTTCGTAAATGATGTGGAGTAATCGTAACGTAATACAATCGGAGAATTCCACAAATAATGGTGATGAGGGTCTCTAGACTGAACACGTGATTGCCTAGTTCATAATTTTCTATAGTTACTGAGTCTAAATACTTCCCAAATGAGTTCAGAGATAATTAATTTCTTGGCTAAAGACAATAAAAAAAAAAAGCGATAATTCTACAACTAATAGAACATCATAATATAATACAACGGGGAATTCCACACGGCATTGGAATTCCACACATAATGATGATGAGATTGTCTAGAATAAACGCAGACTTGACTTGAGTCAATTTTTAATACTTGACTTTGAGTCTCCTTCCCAAACGAGTTAGAGATGATTAATTTCTTGGCTAAAGACGAACTTTCACACAAATTAAAGGGCCTGTATTGTCAATATACTGAAATGTATTTTTATATTTTTTAAAAATAATAATTATAAAAAATATATATATTAAAAATTAAAATAAAATATTTAAAAATATAAAAAATATATTTGAGAAAACTATCCATACATACCCAAAATCTCCTCAACACAAATCTTGGCATGAGAAATGTCTTCCACAGTTTTAATTCGACTTACTTTTGGTACATTCCAACTTCCACTAATCGAACGGTGGATTCCGCGGCCATATAATTTCCAGCCTATCTATGATTTAGTCAAAGTGGTAACAATCCTAAATTCCTAATTGACCCGGTAACCAGATCGTGGAATGTAAGATAACTAAGGCAGTCATTTTAAAAGGAGATACAGTTGATTCAGCAGATGCCGATAGGAGGTTACATGACAATTCGAAAAACTGTCCATACATACCCAAAATCTCAGCCACGCAATTCTCAACCCTTGTGTAAAATATCTATAAAATAGCTCGCCACTTGCCTTGACAACACTGAAACACAAGAAAAAGCACAATTCTCTTTTTCTCTACGATGGCTATTCTTAATTTGTTCTTCCTCTTTTTATCTGCATTTTGTTCAACAGCTGTTGCTCAACAGCCGCTTAACAACACTATTGCCCTAAATTCTTCTTTGACACCAACAGGCAACTCCTCATGGTTGTCCCCCTCAGGACTATATGCCTTTGGTTTTTACCAAATTGGCAATGGCTATGCAGTGGGAATTTTTTTGGCTGGAGTTCCAGATAAAGCTGTTGTTTGGACGGCCAACAGGAACAGTACTATTGTTTCAGCTAATGTGGCACTGCTACTAACTGGTGGAGGACTGATTTTGCGACAAGCACAAAGCCAAGACCTAAACATTACCAATGTTTCTGAGAGTATATCCTCAGCCTCTATGCAAGATTCTGGAAACTTTGTCCTGTACAATTCTACCAATGGGATTACATGGCAGAGTTTTGATCATCCAACTGATACTCTTCTACCAGGCCAGAGTCTAGCAGATAGTCCAGCAGATGATCTACAGCTCTTTTCTAGTTTTTCAGAAACTGATCCTTCAACAGGGCCCTTCCGTTTACTTATGCAACAAGATGGAGCAGTTGGGGTGTATCCTGCAGAAGCACCAAATACAATTGAATATGGTTGCTGGAATTCAAAAGGTTTTGGGACTGGCCCATTATATACCCTGAATCTCAACAATAAAGGTCATATGTACGTGATGAGGGATAATACAAACATAATCGAAAACCTCACCAACGGAGATTATCCTGATGAGAGGACAATCTATCGCGCCAAAATTGATGTTGATGGTATTTTTCGATTATATTCATATTCTTTCTTACATGGAGGTGATTGGACCATCAAATTTAATACCTCAAATAATAAATGTGATCCTGAAGGTATTTGTGGATTCAACGCTTTCGTTACTAATCAGGATACTGGAATCGAATGCCAGTGCCTTCCAGGATTTGACTTTATTTCTCCAGGCAACAACAGATCAGGTTGTGAGAGGAATTTCTCAGTGGATGGGTGCAAATCCCCTAATCAAAGCTCCAAATTCGTAATGAAAAGATTAGAAAAAACAGAGTGGGTAAATGATACATATGAGATGGTGAAGACAAGCACCAGAGAAGAATGTGAACAGGCTTGTCTAAACGATTGCAGTTGTCAAGTAGCTCAATTGAAGGATGGTGAATGCAGAAAGGAAAGGCTTCCATTGAGATATGGCAAAATATCGCTTGATAGTTCAAATGTTGCTCTTGTGAAGGTGCCTATATCCCCCACTGAAGGGGGAACCAGGAAGAAAAAATTGCGTCTGGATATCTTGATTATCAGTGTTTGCCTTTTTGTTTCTTCCCTAGTGATCCTGGCAATATTTGGTATTCTTGTTTATACTAAGAAACTAAGTCAAGTTTCTAGGGATACTATTATCAGGCCTGAGTACCTCAGGGATGTCGCTCCACGGGCATTTACGTATGCAGAGCTAGAGCAGGCAACAAATAACTTCGAAGAAGAGTTGGGCAGAGGTGCATTTGGGACAGTTTACAAGGGTAAGTTACAGAATTTCCAAAAGTTATTGGCTGTAAAAAGGCTAGAGAGACTACCAACAGCAGAAGAAGGGGAAAGGGAGTTTCAGAATGAAATGACAGTGATTGGCAAAACGCATCACCGTAATCTGGTCCGACTGCTTGGTTATTGTCTTGATAAAGGCAAGAGGCTGCTCGTGTATGAATATATGAGCAATGGATCACTGGCGGATATCATTTTCGTTCCTGATAAGCAGCCCAGCTGGGATGAAAGAGTCAGAATTGCTTGTGACATCGCAAGAGGTATTCTCTACTTACATGAGGAGTGTGAGACACAGATCATCCATTGTGACATCAAACCACAGAACATACTCATGGATGAACATTTCTGTGCAAAAATTTCTGACTTTGGACTAGCAAAGCTACTAAAGCATGACCAGACCAAAACCTTCACTGCAATCAGAGGGACAAAAGGTTATGTCGCACCAGAATGGCATCGAAAGTTGCCAGTGACAGTGAAGGCTGATGTTTATAGCTTTGGAATTATGCTGCTAGAAATTATATGTCTCCGTAGGTGTGTGGATTGGAGCCTCCCTGAGGATGAAGCTATTATTGAAGAATGGGCTTACAATTGCTATGAGGCTAAAGAGCTCCATAAATTGGTTGCCAATGATGAGGTTGTTGACATGAGAGGACTAGAAAGGATGATCAAAATAGCTATCTGGTGCAGCCAAGGTGAGCCCTCCCTTCGTCCATCAATGAAAAAAGCTCTGTTGTTGCTAGAAGGGACTGCTGACATCCCAATACCCCCTAATCCTACTTCTTTTCTCAGTACCACATAAGATTTCTCTTCCATGCTTCATAAAGTATTCCACGTTCATATCTAGTCTTGTATTGCATATTTACAGTACATGAATAAAATTGCTGAATTTTTTTATGCCTCTTTTACATTCCTTGCGAGAATGAATGTCTCTATCCATCTCAAGAGTCTACTGATGTCACAAATAAGAGCGCTATTTCATAAAACTATTGGTATATCCTAGTTATAACAGTGAATAAGGGAGTTTTTAAACGAATGCAAATATCTTCTTCGGTATTTGAAAATAAATGTATCAAAACCTGTGTTGAGCTGTGTGTGAAAATAAGTTGTCTGAATAAATAAGCATGAAGGAAACAGGTGCTTTTACGTGTTTGGAAAAAACGAATTATAGTTTTCATGTATTTGTATAAGAATAATCTAGAAAATTAGCAAATTAGGTGAATTTTTTTCACTTAAAATTTTGGGTACGAATTAGGGTAGAACTTAATGGACTCCAAAGTGGTGTTCTTATCGAGTGGGCTATAGAAGTACTTGATTCATTTATTTATTTAGTAGAATGAGTATTTAACATTTTGACTCATTAATTTGTACCATGGGAATAGAAATACAGGGTTTTGCGACATATTCTTAATATACAAGGATTTGATGCTCCAAATGAAGAAGAACAGTTTTTTAGTTATTTTTTTAGTCTTTATATTTGGAGTTTGTATGTTAATGAAAATCTACTCTAAGTTCTTCAATTATTAAATAAGTGAACCTCATAAATTTTCTTAATTAATTAACTCACTAAAATACAACAATCCCAAGCTACAAGTAAACAAGAAATATTGCTCAAATATTAATATGTTGGGTGAAAAAAGTTGTAGCAATATAATTTTAAAAATATTAAATTTACATATAAATTATATACGTTTTATGTATATTGTTTTATTATTTTTTACAATGTAGAAAAAAGGAAATATAAAGATGCCGCATATACCATCTTTACCTTTGTTAAGTCCAATCTTAATCCGAAAAATAATTTTCTATTTGGAGGAAAAAACAATTCAGCCTTTATTAGAAATTAGAAAGAAATTTTGCCCTCTTTATTAATCTTGGAGTTCCACTGCCCTTTAACCAAAATTTCCAAATTTTATTTTTTACTAATTTTTAGTAAGCCACGCAAAGCGTGGGTGCCATAATATATATATATATATATATATATATATATATATATCAATAAAGCATAATGTATTATTTTCTTATTTAAAATGCTATATATAAATTAAAAAATTAAATCTATAAAGTAATAAGTTCATCCTTTTAAAAATTTAAATTTGGATTTATATAATTTAAGATAAATTATATATTAAATGTACAACTACAACTCTAAAAATATTAATTAAAGTTGCTATTGAAGCTAAAATTATTATTTTTTATCGTTGCAATAAGTTTTGAGAATTACTTTAATTTCTATCAACAAGTTAAAAGTTAAAAAAATAAATAAAAACTTACACAATTGAAGTGTGAGTAAGAAAACAAAAAGGAAAAAAAGAGAACCATATTGAAATTGTGAAAACAAAAATAGAATGAATCAAGAACTATATTAAAAAAATTATTAATTTTTTATTCTAAATCTAAATCAATTTTATTCAGTTTATATTTTAAAACAAAAGACATAAAAAATTTCAAGTCCATTCAAAATATTCACAAGATCAAACGGAGGCAATTTCAAAATTTTAATCTCAAAAAATATAAGTGAAACACAAGTATATTATGTTTTAATATTAAAAAACATAAGAAAAATTATATGCCTATTCAATACTTTTGCACCATTAATATTCCTAACAATCAAATTTATTGATTAATTTTGAAAGCTAAAGTAAAATTTGATAAAATGATTAATATTTTATAATCACAAAATATTCGAGCTATATTAGAATTATATGTTAATAGATAACCATTCATTTTAAATAGAGATAATAATTATAAATATATTTATATATGAATCAAAATTGGATAGAAGTTTAATAGAAGTCTTATATTACTTTTTAATGTTTAATGGAACTCTTACATATTAATTGGTATAGCAATTAATTTTCATACCATCCTTGTATTATTAATATTTTAATTAATTAAAAAGACTAAAATACAACAATATCATTAAAAATCATGATAATTACATTGAAATTGACTGACAAACTTTTCCCTTTTTATATAATAGAGATGACTCCCATGAAGGCTAAAAAATACTTTAAATTATTCTATATTTTTTTCCTCGGCGCAATAGTGAAATTAGCAAAAACTTTATATACTTACTAATAATGGTTTACGACAAGGCCCAATAAGGGAAAGGAGCCTAGTGCTCAAAATAAGATAGTACGGTTTATGAAATTTAAAAGAAAAAAATATAATTTCACTGATCACAATTTAAACAAAATTCAAAATTTTATTTTGTTCTAATTAGTTTAATTCTCTTTTCAGGTTTTGTTTTTTTATCCAACGCCCACTTTTATTCATTCTATTTTTAATTAGCATAGTTTATATCTAAATCCTTTTCAATATTATCATGTAACTGCTCGTCTCTATTTTTTATAATCTCTAACTAATTCTTAGTTTTTTGAAAATTTTTAATTCAAATTTACCGATCATCTGATCTTCTACAACTAACAATGTAGAGCAATTATTTGTACAGAATCTTTAGAATCTACCATTTTATTAAAATTTTTATATCAAGTAGTGTAATAATTTTAAAATTTTTCAATCAATAAAAATTACCCCATGCATAGTACCGAATGAAAGCTTGTTCATGAATATTACGTTAAATTTTTTGTGTAATATGTTTGAAAGTGTTATCGATCCATGTGTAAAATCCACCATTTAAGTAGACGTTAATTAATTTTTTATTAAAGGGGTTTAGTTGGACTTCAGCAAAATCTTAAAACTTTCCTTGGGTGTTAATAATGAACATAAAATTTTTAATTTTTGCCATGTACCTTTTTTTTTTTTTTAATAATTTAGGTCTGTTTGATGAAAAAAATTAATACTTAAAATTCTTGAATTAGGAGATAATAAAATTTAAATCCATTTAATTGATTAAACAATGTCTAAATCTAAATTGCATAGAGAAAATCTAATCACTAAATTAACTTAATTCGTTTTACTTCAGTGGGGGATGTAGCCATGCGCACCTTCACAAGAGTAACATTTGAATTATCGAGAGATCTTTTGCCATATCTCAATGGGAGCCCTTGTTTTCTGCATTCACCATCCTTCAATTGAGCTACTTGACAATTGCAATCTTTTGGACAAGCCTCTTCGCATTCTTCTCTGATGCTTGTCTTCACTATGTCATAGGCATTATTTACCCACTCTGCATTTTCTAATCTGCTCATTACGAATTTGGGGCTTTGATTAGGGGATATGCACCCATCTACTGAGAAATTCCTCTCACAACCTGATCTGTTGTTGCCTGGAGAAATAAAGTCAAATCCTGGAAGGCACTTGCATTCGATTTCAGTAGCCTGATTAGTACAGAAGGCGTTGAGTCCACAAATACCTTTAGGATCACATTTATTATTTGAGGTCGCAAATTTGATGGACCAATCACCTCTATATAAGAAAGAATATGAATATAATCGAAAAATACCATCAACATCAATTCTGGCACGATAGATTGTCCTCTCATCAGGATAATCTCCATTAGTGAGGTTGTACAATATGATTTTATTTCCCTTCATCATGTACATGTAACCCTTGTTGTTGAGATTCAGGGTAACTGATGGACCACTCCTAAAAGTTATTGAATGCCAGTAAGCATATTCATCTAAATTTGGTGTTCCTGTAGGATACAGCACAAGGGTTCCTTCTGCTTGCATAATTAGACGGAAGGGCCCTGTTGAAGGATCAGTTTCTGAAACACTAGAAAAGAGCTGTTGATCATCTGCTAGACGCTGTCCTGGTAGAAGAGTATCAGTTGGATGATCAAAACTCTGCTATGTAATCCTATTGGCAGAATTGTACAGGACAAAGTTTCCAGAATCTAGCATAGAGGCTGAGAATATACTCTCAGAAACACTGGCAATGTTTAGGTCTTGGCCTTGTGCTTGTCGCAAAGAAAGCCCTTCACCAGTTAGTAGCAGTGTCAACATTAGTTGGAACAATAGCACTGTCCCTGTTGGCTGTCCAAACAACAGCTTTATCTGGAACTCCGGCAAAAAAAATTCCCACTGCATAGCCATTGCCAATGTGGTAAAAACCAAAGGCATATAGTCCTGAGGGGGACAACCATGAGGAGTTGCCTGTTGGTGTCAAAGAAGAATTTGGGGCAATAGTGTTGTTAAGCGTCTGTTGAGCAACAGCTGTTGAACAAAATGCAAATAAAAAGAGGAAGACCAAATTAAGAATAGCCATCGTAGAGAAGAAGAGAATTGTGACTTTTCTTGTGTTTGAGTGTTGTCAAGGCAAGGGGCGAGCTATTTTATTGTCAGGTAATCATAATTATAAATATGTTACATCTTACTAGTATAGAATTTTTATTTTTATTTTTGTTTTTTTAATTTGGGTTGTGGAAGGACGGTGGCGGTTGATTGATTGCCGTAAGGAGACTCGTGATATTGAAGATGATGGTTGATTCCTATTGGTTGTAGAATTTGTTTTTTTGTCTTTAGCCAAGGAATTAATTATCAACTCATTTGGGAAGTATTTGGCTATCTTTGGATTGTGTTGTATTTAAAAATTTTGTATTAGAATATGTGAAAATTTTAGTAAGAATTTTTTGTAAGAACAGGTGATATGAAAAAGTAAATTGGAAGGAAAATATTTTTAAAATAATGCAAAAAAAAATTCGGAAGAAATTTAAATTTTAAATTTTAAAATAAAAAGTTATTTACATATTTGCTTTTTGAAATTGAAAAAAAATTAATTAAATAAAAATGCAAACCAAACATAGCCATTAAGACTCAATCAATTATAGAAAATTATGAATTGTTCAATTATGTGTCTCCTCTAGAGAATGTCATCACCATTATCTGTGGAATTCTCCCGGTTGTATTACGTTGAGTTTCTACATCATTGACGAAATTTTGAATGATTGCCAAAAACACGAGAGAAAAAACACCATGAATTGATTGATTGCCGTGAGAGATTGGGAGAGAGAATGAGTCAAAGTTTGAATAAGAGAACACAGAAGCTTGAACAAAGGACTGAGCCTGAAAGGGGAGAATGGAATGGATTTTTTTGGTAACCATTCCATTCCCCCTACTTGGAAGGAAAGAATAGAATGGAGATGGAGAAATTAATTATCTCATATTGGGTAATCTCGTACCCCCAATATTGGGGGGTATGGAAGCAAAAGAATGCTTTCTTAGTTTTTAATTAATATTATAATTAATTAATATTAATTATTATAATTAATATTAATTTATTATTATTAAAAGTAATAATTAATTAATTAAGATTAATTTAATTAATCATTCATTTACTTAATATTATGAATTAAATAATTAATTAATATCATTTATTAATAGCAATTATTATAATTAATGTATAATTAATTTATTAAAGGATTTTTGATCATATTAATTAATCTCATTTACTAATATTAATTATTATAATTAATGTATAATTAATATTAATTAATTTATAAATAATTAATTGATAATATTAATTAATTTATAATTAATTAATTACTTAAGATTAATTTAATCAATAATATTTTTATTAATAATTAATCAATTTAATATTATAGTAAATAATTAACTAATAATAACTAATTAATTAATACTAATTATTACAATTAATTCATAATCATTTTCATTCCCCAACACAAACTAATCACCATTATTAGTAATCATTCCCATTTTCCAACACAAACCAACCAGCAGAATTATAATGAAAGACCCCACTATCATTCCCCACTATTATCATTTCTATTACTCTTCCCATTTCTCTCCCCCAACCAGGCCACCCCTAAGATCATTTGTCCAATTTTCCCTATTTTACTCTATCCACCTACATATACCACATCATTTCACTTAAAAAAATTACCACTTCACTATTTTCTTACAAGCCAAACCAACCTCTAACTAATATTTTAAATTAAAAGGCCAAACGGCCAATTCTCTCCCCCCTTTATTGTAGCTGTGGGCGATTAGATTGCACTAAGGGTGCGAAATGTGGCTACAGTGTTTCACTATAGCCACAGTAAATAATAATTTTTTTTAGGGGTTAGCGTTAGTCTATTTTTGGGTTCCTCGTGTGGGAGAATGCACTGTGCAGTTTCACAGAAGGCTGTTGCTGAAGTCGGAAGTAAGCACCTAATTATTTCGTCATGGTATTGGCTAGAATTCCGTACTAAGGGGTTGCGGTCCTTAGTATAGGAGGCAGTGTTGAGTTGTATCGGTGCGGCTTCCCTACTGAAAGGTTCTGGGGTCTTAACTTGGGCAAAGGGTCAAACATGATGCAATGCAGCGTAAGGCCGCGCAAGGATACGAGGGATTGACCATTGCAAAGTCACACTACACGGACTTTTGCAATCTGTTTCTCCTATTCCTATTTAAGGGAGTTGTGTAAGTGGAGGCCGACAAGTTAGGGTTTTTTTATTTTGTTATTTTTGTTCTCTTAGCTAGGTAGTCGCTAAGAGGTACCAGTCCCAAGGTGTGGGGTTATGCCGGTCCCGTTCTAATAGGGAAATGTCTTAACCGACCATTTCTGGGTTTAGGTTAATTGTGTTAGAGCACATGCATACAATGACAGACCATCTCTGTACTCGTTAACTTTGTTATTCAGAGTTACTATACTACGTTTTCTTGACCAAAAAAAAAAAACAAAAAACCCAACCTCTAAAATAAAATTTATGCAAGCCATATCTGTTGTAGCCACTTTGCTGTTTGCTATTTTATCCATAAGCTAAGCCAACTCCAAAAACTATTTTTCCTACAAACCAAAGTTGTGGCCAATCAAGAAAAAAAGAAAAAAAATTTGAAAATGAGCGTTCCCAAATATATATATATATTTCACAAGCCACTGCCCATTCAAAAACTAATCATCTTCTTGTGATGAATGGATAAAACTACAATTTGCCAAAATCAGTTTTGGTGCCTTTTATCAAATTTTAGGAGCCAAAGTTATTATGCATGAGCTACATTCCCGGTTTTAGATTGATTTTTTTTTTTTTTTTTGGGTTGGTGGTGGTTTTGGTTTGCAGAAAATGATTTGTAGGAAAATAGTGAACAGCAAAGTGAAATTTTTTTGGGGTTGGTGGCGGCTTCACTTTGTAGAATTTTATTTGGTTTGACTTGTAAGAAAATACTAAAGCCAACAACTTGCGCTATTTTAAGTGAGACGACTTCATATAGTAAGTTAGACATAATAACGTAGAAAAAAAATTAGACATAGAATCCAAAGTATTCTCTTATAATTAGTAAATACTCTCTCCATCCCAAAAAAAGAGTCTACTTTATTTTACGTACAACTTTTTATTAGTTAGTAAGTATAATACATTTAATGCACTAACTAAATATATAATTTTAAATTTTTATTTTTACTTTTTAATTATAAGTATATACAATTATTATTAGTAAGAATATTTTAAAATTTTGGTTTAAAAGTAGATTTTTTTTTATGAGAAATTTTTTTAAAAGTGAACTAAATTTTTGAACAATTGGATAGATGATCCCAAGTGTTATCTTATAATTAGTAAATACTCTCTTTGTTCCAAAAAAAAAAAAAGAGTCTACTTTACTTTAGATATAACTTTTATTAGTTAATAAATATAATATATTTAATGTACAATTTTACATTTTTATCTTTACTTTTTAATTATGAGTATATACAATTATTATTAGTAACGATATTTTAAAATTTTGGTTTAAAAGTAAATTTTTTTGAGGAATAAGAAAAAAAATTTAAAAGTAAACTTATTTTTTGAAACAAAAGGTGTATCACGTTAGAATTAATGGAAGTTTTATACTCTCAATACTTGATCTACCGTTTCAATCAAAACTCGCGTTAGTACATATTCTAATGCACAAGGGAAAAAAAAGTAAGAGAGCTTTGTAGTTCAAAAATTAACATACAAGAAAAATTAAGTCAACTCTAAATGGACACAAAAATATTGACCAAAATACTCCGTATTGTAGTGACGTTTTGTGTGGAATCCCAAAAGAAAAACAAAAAGCCTAAAATTCAAAAATGATTATTTGGTTTTAGACACCATAAGTTTTCTAGAAAAAGGAGAAAAAGAATGAATTACCGCTATATACCGTATCGTTTACCGCTTATTGTTAATTGTACGTTTTTTAAGGTAGTATAAAATGGGATGATAATTAGAAAATTTGAACCTTTTGTGCTTTTCTTGTATATATGGAATTATCAAATACAAGTCAAATTAAAATGAAAAGCTGCATTCATTTGACGTTGGTTTAAAGGGTCTAATTTTTTGAATTCAAAAAATATGACCATTAAATATGGCCTTCAAGAGTGAAATATATGACCATATTGAATGATATCATTGATATGGTCATATTGAAATATGTCCACTAAATACTTGAATGATATATTATTATTGTTCTTATATTTTGTACTTTTAGAATATTTTCCCTTTATATTATTATTGTTCTGATATATTATTATTGTTCTTATATTTTGTACTTTTAGAATATCTAAATCCTTTTCAATATTATCATGTAACTGCTCGTCTCTATTTTTTATAATCTCTAACTAATTCTTAGTTTTTTGAAAATTTTTAATTCAAATTTACCGATCATCTGATCTTCTACAACTAACAATGTAGAGCAATTATTTGTACAGAATCTTTAGAATCTACCATTTTATTAAAATTTTTATTAGTATAATAATTTTAAAATTTTTCAATCAATAAAAGTTACCCCATGCATAGTACCGAATGAAAGCTTGTTCATGAATATTACATTAATTTTTTTGTGTAATATGTTTGAAAGTGTTATTGATCCATGTGTAAATCCACCATTTAAGTTGACGTTAATTAATTTTTCATTAAAGGGGTTTAGTTGGACTTCAGTAAAATTTTAAAACTTTCCTTGGGTGTTAATAATGAACATAAATTTTTTAATTTTTGCCATGCACCTTTTTTTTTTTTTTAATTTAGGGCTGTTTGATGAAAAAAATTAATACTTAAAATTCTTGAATTAAGAGTTAATAAAATTTAAACCCATTTAATTGATTAAACAATGTCTAAATCTAAATTGCATAGAGAAAATCTAATAACTAAATTAACTTAATTCGTTTAACAAAAATATTATATCCAATATCCAAAACTTGCCTCTTCCATCGCATTGTTTATCTAATTAATTTATGTTTTCTTTAATGTATATAAATGAACTAGAGATCAATTGAAATCCGCTAAAAACATTAGAACATCAGTGTGAACTTCTGTGTTTCTCTGTAATGACCGAAAACTTCATGTGGTTTACGAAAATTAAAAATGAAACTCCCATTCCCATATAGTGTAAAAGCGGAAATTGAATGAAATTCATACTAATTGATAGAATTGTAAGTCATAAAAATTTTCACATATGCCCTTATATATAAGATTAAAAGCTAAAATTCAGCAGTCTTTTACTGTTTTAGTTGTCAAATTGTTAGTACGAAACTTGACAGATTATGATGAAATGAAAAATTGATAGTAGGATTAAAAGGTGATATTCAACAGTCTTTTACTGTTTTAGTTTTCAAATCGATAATAAGAAACTTGAAGGATTAGGATTAAAAATTCCAAAATTAAATAAAATTTAGCACTCTAAAATATGATAGTATTACTTATTACAATTGCAATCAAGAAAAATTCACGTAATTTTTTTTAGTAAATTGCATTCAATTTTCATTTCAATCCAAATCACACAAGATTTTTTGACTGGCCTGAAATTTGAGATAGGCACAGTTAACTATATAAATCATTTGAAAAATAAACGTATATATTTTGTAACAGATCTTTTACAATATCAAATTGGATCAGCTCTAGTTCATTTAGAAAATGCGACACATAATTTCTTAGAAAATTTTCTGGAACTTCGTTAGCCCAATATTTATTTACATAGCTTGTGGAACTTTCTCCAATCCCAATATTTTCATTTCCGTAAGATTTTTCAAAAATTTATAATGGCAACTAATAAAAAAAAAATTATCAAGTGAGAAAAATATAAATACCACATATCAAGTTACAATGCAAATACTAAAAAGTTAAAAGTTAAACCAAGAAAATATTTGCCACTGTGCAAATTATAACATAATATTGAAGTACGAAAATGTGAATTCTAATAGGCAAATTGAAGGGAAAATATTCTAAAAGTACAAAATATAAGAACAATAATAATATATCATTCAAGTACAGTATAACAAAAAAATTTCCCTATATCATTCAATATGTTCCTATATTTCACTCTTGAAGGTCATATTGAATGGTCATATTCTTTGAATTAAAAAAATTAGACCCGTTAAACCAACGTCAAATGAATGCCGCTTTTTATTTTGATTTGACTTGTATTTGATAATTCCATATATACAAGAAAAGCACAAAAGGTTAATATTTTTTAATTATCATCCTATTTAATACTACCTTTAAAAAGTACAATTAACAATAAGCGGTAAAAGATACGGTGTATAGCGGTAATTCTTTCTTTTCCATCTTTTTCCAGAAAACTTATGGTGTCTAAAACTAAATAATTATTTTTGGATTTTAGGCTTTTTGTTTTTTCTTTTGGGATTCCACACAAAACGTCACTATAATACGGAGTATTTTGGTCAATATTTTTGTGTCCATTTAGAGTTGACTTACTTTTTCTTGTATGTTAATTTTTGAACTACAAAGCTCTCTTACGTTTTTTGTCCCTTGTGCATTAGAATATGTACTAACTGGAGTTTTGATTGAAACAGTAGATCAAGTATTAAGAGTATAAAACTTCCATTAATTCTAACGTGATACACCTTCCGTTTCAAAAAATAAGTTCACTTTTAAAATTGTTTTCTTATTCCTCAAAAAAAATCTACTTTTGAACCAAATTTCTAAAACATCGTTACTAAAAATAATTATATATACTCTTAATTAAAAAGTAAAGATAAAAATGTAAATTATACATTTAATTAGTGCATTAAATGTGTTGTACTTACTAACTAATAAAAAATTGTATCTAAAGCAAAGTAGACTCTTTTTTTCCGAACAGAGAGTATTTACTAATTATAAGAGAACACTTCGGATCGTCTATCCAATTGTTCAAAAACTGAGTTTACTTTCAAAAAAATTTCTTATAAAAAAACTCTACTTTTAAATCAAGATTTAAAATATCCTTATTAATAATAATTGTATATACTTATAATTAAAAAGTAAGGATAGAAATTTAAAATTATACATTTAGTTAGTATATTAAATGTATTATACTTACTAACTAATAAAAAGTTGTATGTAAAATAAAGTAGACCTTTTTTTTTGAGACGGAAAGAGTATTTACTAATTATAAGAGAATACTTTGGATTCTCTATCTAACTTTTTTTTCTATGTTATTATATTTAACTTCCTATACGACGTCGTCTCACTTGAAAATAGTGCAAGTTGTTGGCTTTAGTATTTTCTTACAAGTCAAACCAAATAAAATTCTACAAAGTGAAGACGCCACCAACCCCAAAAAAATTTCATTTTGTTGTCTGCTGTTTTCCTACAAATCATATTTCTGCAAACCAAAACCACCGCCAACCACCGCCAACCCAAGAAATTTTTTTTTTCTAAAACCGGGAGTGTAGCTCATGCACAATAACTTTGGCTCCTAAAATTTGATGAAAGGCACCAAAACTGATTTTTGCAAATAGAAAGAACTGTAATTGTATCCATTTATCACAAGAAGATGATTAGTTTTTGAATGGGCAGTGGCTTGTGAAATATATATATTTTTTGGGAACGGTCATTTTCAGTTTTTGTTTTTGTTTTTTTTTTCTTTTGGATTGGCCGCGACTTTGGTTTGTAGGAAAAATAGTTTTTGGAGTTGGCTTAGCTTATGGATAAAATAGCAAACAGCAAAGTGGCTACAACGGATATAGAGTTTTTTCCCAGAAAATTATTTATTAAAATAAAAATTAAATAAATATTATTTTTTAAAAAAAGGTTCCAAAATTACTGAAGTCGATACTGGGAGCGTCGACTTCAGTGTACCTGGCATTAAAAGAAAAAACCCTCCCCTCCTTAGCATTTTTTTTCTCCTTTTTCCCTACCTTCTCCGTCCCGCATTTCCCCTCCCAAACGACTCACAGATTTGCACCTTGTTGGGATTAATTATATTAAATCCTAAATATATGTTCTAATATAATTAACAATAAGTGAAGATTTGTTATAAGTTAATTGGGTAATAACTTATTGATAAATATAACCCTGGGCAACTGCCTATAGGGTCTATTGGGGACAGCAGTGATGGGTATTCTACATTCTGATACCCTAGTTGTAATGCCTTAAGCACCATCGTCTATTTTCTTTTACAAAAAACAACCCTTCCCCAACAATCTTAAGGCATTAAAAACTAACTTTTTGATTCGTTGGTTGTTTCGAGCGAGTAAATAGTCCATCTTGTAGCTCTCGATGAGAGGAATTCAACGGTGCAATCGGTTTCTCGATCGGAGGTCGGAGTTTGCCAGGATCTGAGTTTAAAGATCCGGCAAACGAAATCTTTCTCTTCAGATCCTGAAAGATCTAGACGTTTTTAGCTTGCAAGGTTACTTGGGTTGTGTTCTTCTTGTTAAGATGATCATTTTGAGGGGTCACGGGCCTTAATCTCAACTCGAACGACGGAGAAACGACGACTAACATTCCAGTGACACTTTGGGCGGCGGCGCGTGCACTCATGCTGAAAAAAAAAATTGCAAATCTGATTTGTTGACTGTGCGTTGACTGGGCGCTGACTGTGTAGTTGACAGTTGACTAGGGTGCTAACTGGGCGCTGACTGGACACTTGACTGTTGACCGTTGACTGTTGATCGTTGACCGACCGTTGACTTTTTTTGGCGAGCCATTTTTGAGTATGTCGGCCTTTCCGAACTCGTTTTTGACATCTACAGCTGCTAATTTTGAGTGTAAAGTCACCTACAAAGCAGTTCATCAGGGTGGAAGGCCTTGTTTGATTGTGAGAGCTTGTTGGACACCAGATGCAATTGTTTCAACTCTTTCATACTCTTTTATTACCGTATTTGAGATGGCTAAGAGTAAAACACTAGAGATTTTTAAGTTTGAATCATTCATTGGTATGGAATATTCTAGATGGCGCCGACCGGTGCAGCTTAGGCTAAAACATGGCTTTATATTCTATACTGTACTTAGTACTTTTGAGGAGATAACTGAAGAGGTCGACAGGGCACAGTGGGATAAAGATAAGGATTACTGTAGGGATTATTTGTTGAATTACCTGTCAGACCGTCTAGCGGACTCTTATGCAAAGGTGAAGACAGCTAAAGAGATATGTGACTCATTAGAAGTTTGGTTCCACAAAAATGAGGAGCTATGGGGGATAAGTTCTTCAATTTGAGGTTCAAGAGTGATGTGGAGATGACTCCTCAAGTCGCAGACTTGGAGAATATGGTGGAGAAACTGAATAAAGAGGGTTTCGGAATATCCGATACACTTCTAACAGCTGCCATCATAAATAAGCTACCTGCTACTTAGAATTCTTTCAGGACAGAAGTGTTCAGAAGGAAGAACATAGTTGAGCTAGAAGAGCTAAAGCGGCTCATTGTTATTGAGGATGAGACACTTGCTGTGAACAAAAAGGAGCTAGTTGGGGAGACTCAGAGTCAGTCTCAAGTTCAGCCTCAGGCGACTCAGGCAGTAGCTAACCCTGCTACTCAGCCCAAAAGGTTTACAAAGAAATCCAAGTCTGAAAAGAGTGAGCCTACTAAGTTGGAGGCCAAGAAGCCCATATCAAAGAAAAGGAAGAAAGGTAAGTGCCACAACTATCAGAAGTGGGGCCATTGGGCAGCTGATTGCAAGCTTTCGAAGAAACAGAAAAATAGTACACCACATAATGAAACCAATATGGTTGCAGTACAGACTGAGCCTCAAGCCTTTGTTGGTATGATCGGGACTAGGAAGGCCAGTACTGCTACTGAGTGGTGGCTAAATAATAGAGCATCCTATCATGTCACTAACGACAAGTCCCTGCTTACTAATGTTAATAATGTGAAAGAGACCTTGTTAGTTACTAGTGGAGCTACAGTTACGGTGACTAACTCTGGCACTACAGAGCTCAACCTTTCTTTAGGTAAGACACTAACTTTAAAATCTGTTAAAGTAGTTCCTGAAGCTCCTAAAAATTTAATTTCCATGAGTTTTTTAGACAATGCTGGCATGTGCTTTTCATTTGCATCTGGAAGAGTAATTTTGACTCTTAACTCTCATTATTTTGGATGTGCATTTATGATAGATGGCATGTATAGGTTGAGTTTGGCAAATAAAATTGTAAGTCATGTAAGTTCAAAAATGATTGATCCTAAGTTGTTATACAATCGATTAGGATATGTTAACTACAAGAAAATGGTTCAAGTTGCCAAAACTCATCATATTCCATTAAATACATCTACTCGATTTGACAAATG
Source organism: Gynochthodes officinalis (assembly GCA_020080225.1). Classification (NCBI taxonomy): domain Eukaryota; kingdom Viridiplantae; phylum Streptophyta; class Magnoliopsida; order Gentianales; family Rubiaceae; genus Gynochthodes; species Gynochthodes officinalis. Next base: position 17,177,963 of record CM034621.1, on the reverse strand, counting down.
TGAAGTGTGTGCTAAGACTAAAATCACTAGGAGACCTTTCCCACAGGTAACTAGAAGCACACAACTTCTAGAGTATATACATTTTGACTTGTGTGATTTTAAGAATTTCACAACTAGAAGTGGCCGAAAGTATCTGGTAACATTCATAGACGATTTTTCTAGATATTGTCATGTTTATTTGTTGAAATCGAAAGATGAGTTTTTCGAAAAGTTTAAACTTTTCAAGTCTCGAGTTGAAAACCAATTGAACTTGAGAATTAAGAGATTTAGAAGTGACAGAGGAAGAGAATATTCATTGACAGAGTCCAAGGAATTTTGCACCACTGAGAGCATAATACTTGAAACTACTGCTCCTTATTCGCCTCAATCAAATGGTATAACTGAGAGGAAGAACAGGGCTTTGACTGAAATGTTAAATTCCATGTTACTTACTGTTGGCATGCCTTTTTGTTACTGGGGAGAATCAGTTTTAACTGCTAATCAAATCTTGAATAAACTGCCACATTCTAAATTGAACACTACTCCTTATGAGTTATGGCACGAACATTCGTGTAAGATCGATACTCTAAAAACTTGGGGCTGTATTGCTTATGTGAGAATACAAGACTCTAAGAGACCTAAAGTGGGACCTAGAACAATCACCTGTGTATATCTAGGTAGTGCAGAAGATAGTGCTGCAGATAGATTTTTGGATCTATCCACTAATGCAGTGATAGAATCCAGAGATACAGAATTCTTTGAGAACAAGTTTCTCAAAGATCAAGGGTTAAGTATTTCTGGATCTACAGATATGATTACAAAATCTCCTGTAGAATCTGAAGTAGGCCCTTCTGACACTAGATCCCCACAGCTAGCAGTTGAAACAACTTCTACTAGAGTATCTACCAGAGAGAAAGTTCCCAAAACGTATGGTAGTGACTTTGTCACATACTATTTAGAGAATGATCCATCTTCCTATAAGGAGGCGATGAGATCTAGAGATTCTCTATCGTGGAAAGAAGCCATTGATGATGAAATGAGCTCTCTTTTACATAACAACACTTGGCAGCTAGTCGATTTGCCAAAAGGGCCTAAGACTGTGGGTTGCAAGTGGGTGTTGAAGAAGAAACTGAATAGTGATGGATCAGTAGCTCGGTTTAAAGCACGTCTCATCGCTAAGGGCTTTACACAACAAAGCGGAGTGGACTATTTTGATGTTTACTCACCTGTGTGTCATTCATCAACTATTAGAATTCTTCTTGCCATAGCGTCTATTGAGCACCTTGTAGTGCATCAAATGGATGTCAAAACAGCTTTTCTAAATGGAGAGCTGATTAAGGAGATCTACATGAAGCAACCGGAAGGGTTTGTTATGAAAAGTCTAGAGAACAATGTTTGTAAGTTAAACAAATTCTTGTATGGTTTAAAACAAGTACCTAAATTGTGGCATATAAAATTTGACAATGTTGTTAAGAGCTACGGTTTTCAGACCAGTTACTCAGATAAATGCCTTTACTTCCATTCTGTGTTAAATAAGGTTGCGATTTTTTGCTTGTATATAGATGACATGTTGATTCTCGGCTCTAATCTTTCTGTAATGAAGGACATGAAAGCCAACTTAGAAAAAGAATTCGACATGAAGGATCTTGGTGTAGCAGACACCATTCTTAGTATGAAAGTAAAGTTTGATGGGCAAGTTATCTCCCTTAGCCAGGCTCATTACATTGAGCGACTACTTTCTACCTGGGGATATAGTGAGTGCAAACTGATAGAGACACCATATGATTACAACAAAAGACTGAGCCCTAATGATGGAGTCAGTATAGATCAGTTAGATTATTCTAAATTGATTGATAGTTTTATGTATGCTATGTGTTGCACTAGACTTGACATTGCCTTTGCAGTTAGCATGCTGAGTCGTTTCACTAGTAATCCTAGTAAAGAGCATTGGAATGCCCTTACGAGGCTGATGAGATATCTTAAAGGTACTCAAAATTATGCTCTCTGCTATTTTGGTTTTCCTCCTACTGTGGAAGGATATTCTAACGCTTCTTGGTGTTCAGATGTTGGAGACAGTAAGTCTACCAGTGGTTATGTTTTTACACTGGATGGAGCTGCTGTTGCATGGAGATCCAAGAGACAGACTTGTATAGCACTGCTGTCTATGGAATCAGAACTTTATGCTCTAACTTTTGCTGTATAAGAAGCAGAGTGGATGAAGAATCTGATTATGGATATTCCTTTAACCCGACTAAAGATAAATTCTTTAAGTCTATTATGTGATAATCAGACAGTGGTCTACTTCGTTAAAAATTCACTCCTTAATAGTAAGAGGAGACATGTTAGACTGAGACATGCTTTGTTGCATTATTTTATAGAATGTGGGGTTATCACCTTGGTTGATGTAAGATCAAAGGATAATGTGGCCGATGCTCTAACAAAGGGTTTAGCCAAAGATCGGATATTTCAAACAGCGGGAGAAATGGGGTTAAAGACTCTATAAGATTGTCTTAACCTACATTGTTGGTTGTTTGAAATATTGAATCTCCCTTTGTTAGTTTAGAAAGGCATTAGTTTATATGTTTCAATGATGTTCTGATCATTACTATGTCATTTCACATTTGATGACATAGACTTCTCGAGGCAGCTGCATCATTCTACATTTGATGATTGCAACTTACTTTGGAAGGAATTTTGATACGAACATTCCACATTGAAGTATGGAAATGGTCTTCTATTGAGCAGACTATTCAGGTTTTGTTCTTAATTGAAACTTAACTGGATATGGTCCTCTATAGAATAGACTGTTTAGGTTTTGTCCTTAATTGAGACTTAACTATGATGCCTAATACTGATTTCTAGCCTATAGTTCGGTGCTAAGTTCTTTTGTAGAACTAGATACTGATTTGTAAATTAAACAATTGGTTGGATTCATTTATATGAAATTCATATTTGTTGATTTACAAGCGTTGGCAGAGTAGGAGGAGCAAACATGGATTCGAATCCAGACCAAGATGACTTACTTGATGAGTAAGGTCACCTAGAATATGTGGGGGATTAGTCTTTCTTTGGATCTGAAGGAGATAATTCTCTATTACCCATTTTGATGGAGTTCATTTATTTGAGACTTACATTTTGTTATCTTTATTTGTGGACATCTATTATGGTTGTCTGTTGTACTCGTGAGGCCTTGGACTATTTTTGATTGGCTCACTTGTACTTGACTATTATGCATTTGATAGTTTTGGATTGCTTTGAGAATCTATTTTCAAATGTTAGGGTTTAGGCAGAGTCTAAAATTCTTTAATATTTATGTTGGAATGCTGATCTCAAAATAGATTCAATACATTTGTGCTCTACTTATTTAGATTGCAAATGATGACTGAGCTTAGTAATATATTGCTAAAGTTTGTTGATCTAGGTCAACTGTCTTGGACTGAATGTGGATTTGATTAGACATTACACTATTGATTGGAATGTGGATGATCATGTTCGTTTGGACATTACACTATTCGTTGTATTGTTGAATTATATGTAGAACATAGGAGGAGTTTGTTGAGATTAATTATATTAAATCCTAAATATATGTTCTAATATAATTAACAATAAGTGAAGATTTGTTATAAGTTAATTGGGTAATAACTTATTGACAAATATAACCATGGGCAACTGCCTATAGGGTCTGCTGGGGGTAGCAATGATGGGTATTCCACATTCTGATACCCTAGTTGTAATGCCTTAAGTACCATCGTCTATTTTCTCTCTATAGAAAACAACCCTACCCTAACACACCTCCCCTGCCCAGGCCACATCTCCTAGCCCCTTGGCACATCTCCCTTCCCCTGCATTCCCTCTTCCCCACCGCCACTGGCCCAAATTTCACCTCAGCCAGCCCACCTCACCCACCCACACCCACTACACTTCCCAAGTCGTCAATGCCTACCGCCACCCATCCCCAGCCTCCTACCGCCACCCGCCACTTTCCCAGCCGCCATCCCCGCCCACCGATACCACCCAAACTACCGTTTGTAATAATATTGTTTGTATTGTAGGAAATTTATTTATTTTTTGCTATCAAGGTAAATTAAATTGTTTTATGTAAAAAAATTTTGCCATTGTTTTTTTGCTACCAAATCATTTTTATTTTTATTTTATATAATTGTTAGAATAATAAAATTTTTATTTTGCAGTCCAATTCTTATTTTAGAGGAAGGAGCGAAAAAATAAGGAAATCGGCGAATGTAAAAATATTTATATATTTTGAATTAGAAATATGTTGTAAATATTATATAATTACAATGATTTGGTGTAAGTAATAATTTCGTTGTGAATAAAATATGATTATTGGATTGATTTGTAGTGAATAATACGTATTTTGTAAATATTTTATGCTTTTTAGAATAAATAGCTGTGAATAAATATGCTTATGAAAAATTAAATAGATGACAAAAAGTTGTGGTTAGATTTGATGAATATAACTATAAATGTTTATTTCAAATAATATTGTTTTTATTGTTGGAAATAAATTTTTTTTTGCTACCAAGATAAATTAATTTGTTTTCCATGTAAATTTTTATTTGTTAATACATTGTAATATTATATAATTGTTAGAATAATAAAATTTTTATTTTGCAGTCTAATTTTTATTTTAGAGAAAGAAGCGAAAAAACAAGGAAATCGGCAAAGGTAAAATATTTATATATTTTGAATTAAAAATATGTTGTGAATATTATATAATTATTACAATGAGTTGGTGTAAGTAATAATTTTGTTGTGAATAGAATATGATTATTGGATTGATTTGTAGTGAATAATACGTTTCTTGTAAATATTTTATGCTTTTTGGAATAAATAGTTGTGACTAAATGTGCTTATGAAAAATTAAATAGATGACGAAAAGTTGCGGTTAGATTTGATAAGTATCACTGTAAATGTTTATTTCAAATAATTCTTTGGAAATTATTGAATATAGCAACTACCTTGGCACATAGTTTTACAATGGCCTTGATGAGTTTAACATGGATCTGAAAGAAACTCCACGAAATTAGGCCCTCATTCTTTCAATGGCCTTGATGCTATTAGGATTGATTTACGTACGTATGTGAAATATGACTTGTTAGTGAATGAACTTTTTAAATCCACATTACTTTGACAACTTTGATGCCGATATTAATGTATACTTTATGTTATTATTGATGTCATGTACAATATAGAAATGGGGAAAGATCGAGCGAGGCTTATGTTATTCTGGGATGGAGAAATTATTAGTGGCCCAAACAGATCCTAATACAGTATTAGTCCAAAATGGTTTATTTTTGTTAATCATAATATTTGTTTGGCAGAACTGTTGGGACCTTTGCATTGGGTCACTGGAATGGATGGAAGTCGAGTTAAGATAAAGTTGATGTATCGTTATCCTATTAGCATCACCGGTCATTTAATAACTTACATGCATGTTCTAGTGGATGATGATGATACGTTGAGGGATACCTTGTGCATTCCAACGATATTTCCTGCTCTTAATGTCGTTGAATTGTACATAAGTCAAGAATCCGTTTCAGAAGTCTTTTGTTCTGCGGACAATATGTCAATTGTTCTTAAAATAAGTGTTCGGCCATTCACACAACTTCCACATAGTAGGGGGGAGAGGGGCTTCTTACTGATCAATGGTTTTCTTATGGTATTTTCATATCAAATGATGTTGGTTTGCCGCGAGCCAAGGTTGTGCTGGACCCTTCTTTCTTCCATGGGGGGCCAAATGGGGACAATTTAATTGAGAGATCAAGTGGTGGGCATTTTAATGAAGGACCAAGTGGTGTGCATTTTAATGAGGGACCAAGTGGTCATAATTTTACTAAGGGACCAAGTGGTCACAATTTTAATGAGGGACCAAATGGTCACAATTTCAATGAGAGACCAAGTGGTCACAATTTCAATGAGGGCTCAAGTGGTTGTGCAATAACTAGCTCGCCACTTGGCAGCAATAATCCAATTAAGGGCAATCGCGGTGATCCCATAGACGATTGGGTAGAAAATGGTGATGAATCATCCGATGATAGTGATACGGAAGATGACTTCGAAAGGGGTGGCCAATAGGAAGGAGGGATTTCGAATCCAACGGCAGAAAGTACTATGGATAATGCTACCAGTGACATTCTCTTTTACTCGGACATTGGTGATGCAAAGTTTTCAATGATAGACCAGTTCGATAATTATAGACGACTAGTTTGGGTTGATGATCATCTTTCAAGCTAGAGGTTGGCATGGTATTTTGGACCAAAGAAGGGGTGCAACATGAAATTAAATGTTGGTATATTCGTGCATACAGGTACTTCAAAGTGTATGAAAGTACTTCTACTAGTTGGTTTATTCGATATCTTTATTATACAGACAAGCATTGTTTATGAAGGGTTCGTGCGAAATTGAGAAAGCAACATCGCTTATGAAAGATCACAAAAATGCACTTAAAACACACGTACTTTCCTGAGATACAACCAGATGAGCACCCAAATTTAGATCATGGCATGGTTGGACGAATGGTATGGAACAATATTAAAGAAAATACTTCACACAAGAAGGTATGGTTGGGAAAAAGGAAAGTTATTGAAATGGTGTATGGTAATTGGAAGCACCATATTATCGAAGTTCTTACTTGCCCTTCAGTCTTGTAACCCTGGCATTATTGTGGAATGACGTCACACCGAAAATAGTATTGGAGATTACAACGTCTTTAATTCCGTAATTAGTGTTAATGGAACGTTTCAATATGAGAAATACAAAGAAAAAATCCTTATTGCGGTCGGTGCTGATGCATTTGGGTATATTCTTCCCCTGGCTTTTGCCATTGTTGACGAGGAAAGTTTGGTTAATTGGTCTTGGTTTTTATATAACGCATTATGTGATTTGTGGCCACCAAGGCGTTTGTTTGATTTCTGATCGAGCGAGGGGAAAATTGCTAGCCGTTGAGAACAACCCTTCATTACAACCCCCAATGGTTCACCACAGGTATTGCGTGCGCCATATTAAAGCTAACTTTAGTATGTGATTAAAAAATAATACTTTGACAGAATTGATGCACCGCGCTGGTTGCTTACATGAGCAGCGAAAATTTGCGCAAATAATGGAAAAAATAAAGAATTTGATGAAAATGCCTACAAATGGTCAATGGATATCCCTCTCGAGACATGTGCATTGTGCTTTGATGATGGGATCCGATATGGCATAATGACAACAAATCACTCTGAATCATTCAACAGGGTGTTAAAAGGTATTAGAAAGTTGACGATTACAGCTTGTGTACATGTGACCTTTTATCGGCTAGTTAAATACTTTGATTCGCACAGCACCAAAGTCCACAAACATGTTGCTAATCAAAATTTGTGGCAGCCAAACATGCTCAAAAAGTTCCTTCGGAATGAGCACAAGTCTAAATATCACCAGGTCACGGCCTTTGTGCGAGAAGAAGAATTATATCAAGTCACAATAGGGGTATATGATGACAAGGGAGGCAACGTCCATACCGTACATCTTAACAACCGTACTTGCACTTGTAGCAAGTTTAAAATTTATAAGATTCCTTACTCTGATGTGCAAAAAGTTTGTGCACAAATGGGCTGGGTTGCATTGGCCTTAGTAGATGTGGCGTACAATGTGCAAAAAATGGTAGAAACATATTCAAATCATTTTTATCCCCTGCCCCACGAGGACTATTGGCCCCCCCTGCACCTTTTCATGTAGTGGCCAATAGTACGCGGGTCAATGATCGCCCGGGCTGTTCAAGATCTACCCGTATAAGGAATGAAATGGATCGAGCACAACAGCAGAGGTGCAAGGCTTGTGGAGCAATTGGACATAATAGGAAATCATGCCCAAATATGGAGAAACTTAGAGAAAGGGAAGCCATGCATTTGTGAAGGCTGAAATAGAGAGATATATGGATAGTAGTATTGTATGCTATTGTTTTATGTAATAAAACATTGCGTGATTGGTTGTAATATTTGTATCTCGCATTTTGTTTATTTGTTTATGTAATATTTGATATGGAATGCTAATTTTTCATGTGCAACAGAGACCGAATGTTTGCTTTCGTTAGTACTTTATGCAATCGTAATTGACTTTGAAAATAATAACATAAAATTGTATTTAATATTTTAGGTTATGGAGTTAGAAGGAATTTCATCAAGGTTCGTAAATTTAACTCTAGGTCTACGGTAGCCGGATGTACTGACATTATAGTCAAGTCATCGATCGGAACTCGTTTGGGCCGATTCTGAAATTGAGCCGTTAAAAGTGAATAGGTCAAATGTCGAGTTTTGGAAAGCTACCCCACTCGACATTAGGGTTCAAGATATACTTTTCGAGCGGGCTTTTATGGTGTATACATGTCAGGATGTATGCATGTAAATCATTCCTTTCTCATGGCACTAGTTGAAAGATGGCTACAGGAGACACACATTTTTCACCTTCCAGTCGGTGAAGCTATCGTACATTACAAGATGTTGCGGTAATTTGGAGATTACAGGTCGACGGCGATGCGGTGGTTGGTCCAGATTCGACTTATACAGTTGAAGAGTGGCAGAATCTATGCCACGAGCTATTGGGTTTCATGCCAGCCCCCCCACATTTTGATGGAGATCAACTGAAATTGAGGAGTATCTGCATGCATCTACGGGCGCGTCCTTTACTTCTCGAGGCCACAGATGATAAGGTTTTACAGCATGCCAGATGCAAGCTGATGCAAATTATATGGTCTGTTATGGGGGACAAGTTAGATACAAAAATCAAATTGATGTACCTACTTCTATTGAGGGATATAGCAACTGCATTGAGGTATAGTTGGAGTAGCGCTGTTCTAGCATCATTATATAGGGCGCTATGTCTAGCATCAATGGGAGATACGGTTGGCATATGTGGCTCACTGAGCTTATTACAGGTGTGGGCTTGGAAGAGAGTACCAATAATCAGTCTGCAATACCAAAATGTGAGAGAAGAACCTATATTGGGCTACCCCGGCATGCCTATTGGGCTTCGAGCATGCGTACGTTTTTCCCCCTTTTCTTTTAAATGGTATTTGGTTCTTCTTAAATTTTTGCTCATATTCTATATTGTTGTCCCCGTATCATTACAGGTGGAACACGAGTTTGAGTTTCGCAAATGTCGGTTGTCATGTACTGCGTATGTATCGAGATCGTTTGGACTATATATCCGATGATGATGTAAGCAATACATAATTAATGTTTATTAATTTTTTGGTTCGTTAAAACTGAGGTTAGTTCAAACACTAATGATTGTTAACTTTCTTTATTTCATAGTTTATCTGGCAACCGTATGTAGCGAAAGATTTGTACCAGTTGCCAGATTATTGCTTACGAGACTATGATATTTGGTGTACCTCCGTGCCTCTGCTCAACTTTGATGTTGTTGAACTGCATTTACCTAAGCAAGTTATGCGGTAGTTCGGCTATATTCAAACTATTCCTACTGCCGTTGACAAGGATTTGAGGTTGCATAGATTTGATCGGCAGGGGAGGAAGGAAGTAAATTGGATAACATGGTATGCACCTTACATTGATGGGTGGAATAGGCGAAGGGAGAGAATTGTAAATGGATTGCCTTCAAGTGGTCCCATGCAGTATTTCTCATAATACATTGTTTGATATCGTCAGATTACTCGGATTCTAATAGGTAATCCCGCGCATTATCCTGCCCAAGGAATTTGCCCAACTGTATCGATTGTCGAGTATTGGGTATGTATATGACTTTTAAATTTTCAATATTTAGAATAGTATAAAAAATTTAAAGGGTGAGCTTTTTTTCATATGCTGGGTGAATGTTGGGAGCAAGTGTATGATTTGACACGCAATGCTTTGACCAATTTAGAGATAGATCCAAGAGCTCGATTATCAACATACATGACATTTCTTCTTATGCATTAACGATGGTTGGGGAGAGTCGCCGGATGCAGATGACACGTTCAAGTTTTGAAGACCAAGTTGACTTTTAACAATCACATGGTCATCCATTTACGTTTGGTCGTCCGTCTATAGCTGGTCATCTGTCTATATCTGGTCATCCATTTACATCTGGTTGTCCTTTTACGTTCGGTCGTCCTTCTACTTCCCACCATCGTAATGTTGATGATGATGATCAAATATTTAATACTGGTATGTTTTTTCATCAGTTCGGTGAGCCATATGAGGAGACACCTGAGATGGAACATTCATTGCAAGGCCACACTAGTACGTCATCTCAAATGCCTCTATATAATTTGGTCTATGAGCGTCGAAAGCGTCATTATCCACAGTCACATATGGATCAATCCATTCCTTTTGATCTAGACTTATCGGAAACGCAAGGCCAATCCAATGAAAACCCACAGCTCCAACCCCAACCTTCTATGCGACAACCACGTAGGAATATTAGACAGCCTCGCTGTAGAACTTATTATTTTTTCTTTTTTGGTAACTTGTTCATACTTAGAACTTTTTTCTATTCAGCTTCTTTTCCTATAACGTTTGCACATTTAACTTTTTATTCAATTATCGAGGTCGATTTCCTAAATATGGCAATTCAAATTAGATTATCGCTCACTATCTTATACTTGTAACATGACATTGTTTTAGTACCTTAAAATTATAACATGACATTGTTTTAGTAACGTAGTATTATAAAAATAAATTATATTTTGACAATAAAGTTAATTTTAACTATGATAATGAGAGAAAAAAATTGTTATTTAAAGGATTACATTTTTCACATAAATAGCGTCCTTAAAAATTAATGAAAACTTAACTAGCTAGCTAGCTAGTTTTATTAAGTCTGATTCTATTGCTACCAAAACTAAAAGAGATATTAATAATAAATAATAACAATGCAATGGAAGATTTCAAATTTCTACTATTGTACTTGCAACAATACGATCCAAGTTAGTTGTAACTTATATTTCCATAATAGATTTGATTAAATGCAAACATATAACTTGATCAATATTTAGATATACATCTTTTGAAGTATCCTACAACCCTAACCCTAAATAATATTAAATAACAAAATTGTAAAAAGCATGTACGAAAAATTACTATGTCTTATTACAAAATAAAAATATATAATTATTTTTTTTGAATTTAAAATTTTCGTATGCATATCCAAATATATAAGTTAAAATCATTTGTAATAATACACAACAAATTAATGCAAAATTATCGTTCAAAATTTCATTATTTTTGATTTTTTTTTAAAAAACTAGTCTTAAATCAATAATTTTTTTTTAAAAAAATTACATTAAAATCGGTATTCCAAATACCGACTTTAAAATTGATATTCCGAATATTGACTTTAAAGTCGATATTCGAAATACCGACTTCAGTAAAATAGAAACACCTCAAGAATTGTTAATATTTATTTAATATTTTTTTAAAAAAAATATTCTGCAAAATAACTCGCGGATATGGCTTGCAGAATTTTATTTTAGAGGTTGGCTTGGCTTGTAAGAAAATAATGAAGTGGTAATTTTTTTTTAAGTGATGATGTGGTATATGCAGGTGGATAGAGTAAAATAGGGAAAATTGGACAAATGATCTCAGTCCTTTGTTCAAGCTTCTGTGTTCTCTTATTCAAACTTTGACTCATTCTCTCTCTCCCAATCTCTCACGGCAAACAATCAATTCATGGTGTTTTTTCTCTCGTGTTTTTGGCAATCGTTCAAAATTTCGTCAATAATGTAGAAAATCACAATGTAATACAACCGGGGAATTCCACAAATAATGGCGGTGAGATTGTCTAGAGTAGACACATAATTGACTAGTTCATAATTTTCTATAATTGACTGGGTCTGAAGGGCTATGTTTGGTTTGCATTTTTATTTGATTAATTTTGTTTAATTTCAAAAAAAAATGTAAATAACTTTTTATTTCAAAATTTAAAATTTAAAATTTAAAATTTAAATTTCTTTCAAAATTCTTTTTACATTATTTCAAAAATATTTTCCTTTCAATTTACTTTTTCATATCGCTTGTTTTTATACAAAATTTTCACTAAAATTTTCACATATTTCAATACAAAATTTTCAACTACAACACAATCCAAAGATAGCCACGTACTTCCGGAATCAGTTGATAATTAATTTCTTGGCTAAAGACAAAAAAAAAAAAAAAAACAAATTCTACAACCAATAGGAATCAACCATCATCTTCAGTATCATGAGTCTCCTTATCTTAAGGCAATCAATCAACCGCTGTCGTCCTTCCACAACCCAAATTTTTAAACAACAAAAATACAAATAAAAATTCTATACTAGTAAGATGTAACATATTTATAAATGAGAATATAATATATTAAAATCATCCTGATAGAGCCTTTGTCAGGCATCCAATCACGTAAAGACAAGTAGGATTATTTTGCTTTTTCCATCTCAATAAAATTAGTCCTTACCGCATAGGATTTTTTCTAGAAAACAAATCCTATCTATCGTTCCAACCGAGAGATAGCCCCAAGCCAAGCAGAAGCCGAACTACATAGACAAATTGATTTGGGAGCAATAGAGACAAACCATAGAGAAAGGAGATAACTGAACAGCAAAATTCATTTTTTTGTCAAATAGCAAAGCCGAACGATGGAGACAAATTTATTTGGGAATGGGGGAGACAAAGCCGAACAACAAATTTGATTGCATAAAGACAGGGCAAATTGATTTGGGATGCAAAGTTTTGTTCGGATCTTTTTCTTTGCTTCTATGCTCAAATGGATTCTCAAGAAAAGCATTTGATGCAGGTTTGGTATACTTACTAACTAATAAAAAGTTATATTAAAATTATACATTTAGTTAGTACATTAAATGTATTATACTTACTAAAATAAAGTAGACTTTTTTTTTGAGACGAAAAGAGTATTTACTAATTATAAGAGAATACTTTGGATTCTCTATCTAATTTTTTTTTCTATGTTATTATGTCTAACTTACTAATGACGTCTCACTTGAAAATAACGCAAGTTGTTGGCTTTAGTATTTTCCTACAAGTCAAACCAAATAAAATTCTACAAAGTGAAGCCGCCACCAACCCTAAAAAAATTTCATTTTGCCGTGCGCTATTTTCCTACAAATCATTTTTCTGCAAACCAAAACCACCACCAACCCAAAAAAAATAAAATTTCTGAAACCGGGAGTGTAGCTCGTACACAAAAACTTTGGCTCCCAAAATTTTATAAAAGGCACCAAAACTGATTTTTGCAAATAGAAAGAACTGTATTTTTATCCATTCAACACAAGAAGATGATTAGTTCACTACAAGAAAAGGCTGAATTTCCGACAGAAACTTCCAACGACATTAATCCGTCGAAAAAAGCAAACTGCAGTCCGGTAGTAAAATCTCCGACGGACATCCGTCGGAAAAAATATTTCCAGCGGAAATCCGCCGGAAATCCGTACGAACATATTGGCGCCACGCGGCGCCAATATATTCCGACGGATGATCCGTCGAAAAAGCTTTAAAAAAATTATTTTTCAAACTTTTCCGACGGATTATCCGTCGGAATACTTAACAAAATAATATAAAAAAGAAAATTATATTTCCGACTGATTTTCGTCGGAAATAGTTTTTTAAAAAATAAAAAATTAAAAAAGTTCCGACGGAAAATCCGTCGGAACTTCAAAAATATTTTAAAAAATATAATTCCGACGGAATACGGCCGGTAATATTCAAAATGAAATATCACAACATTTCCGACGGAAAATTCGTCGGAAGTTCTTGCCAAAAATAAAAAAAATTTAAAAATTTCCGACGGACTAACTGTCGGAATTTTAAGAAAAATAAAAAAATATTTAACTTTCCAACGGATGTCAATCGGAAATATTCAAAATAAAAATTTTAAAAAGTTCCGACGGGTTATCCGTCGGAAGTTCTTCCGAAAAATAAAAAAAATTACTTTTTCCGACGGCTATCCGCCGGAAATGTGACACTACATAAAAAAAAAAAAAAACCCTCCCTTTTCCCCCTCCCTCCCGCCCGCCCCTCCGCCTCCCACCTCCCAAATTTTTCTTACCTCTTTCCCCCCCCCTCTTTCCTTTTTCCCGCCCCTCCCGCCTCCCCCTTTTCCCCCAAATTTTCATCCAATTTTGAGGTCTATTTTGCTCCCCCTTTTTTTTTTTCCCGGTGAGTTTATCTTCTCCTGTTTCTAAATTTTCATTTTACGCGTTGATCATGTAAAGTTTAGTAGTTATACGGATGCTTTAGTTGTTTTATACGAGTATATTTCAGTGGAAACGATCGTGCTCAGATGTGGGTGTACGAGTTGATTTCTGATAAAACTTAGTTTTGAAGTTTTATGTTTTAGATAATGATTCTGTTACTGGTTGGGGAAAACTTTTTGGTCTTTTGCTGATATGAATTTTGCATATGTTTTTTAGTCTGATGATGATAAAGTTATTATATGAAAGATCTGGGTTTTTTTTTCTTTACTCTTTTGGAAATTTTGATGATCTGCCTTACCTGTGTATGATCTGATCGGTTTATCTTTTGTAATCTACTGAAGGCAACAGGCTGCAGTGGTGTCCTCTGCATAATTTTTGGAGACTTAGTCTCACTAATCAGGTGACATGCTTTCCTTTTCTCATCTTCTTGTCTTTCATATTCAAGTTTGATATTCTGTTCTTACTAAAAACTTTTTAGACTGATTATTGGTTTCCCTTGTTAGCATTTTATAGGTGCAAGTAACCGTGTAAGGATTGCCAGATTTTAACACCCAATTCTGCCTGTCGTTACCGAATTGGTAGTTTTAGAATTTTCTTCACTGTTTTCTCTTGAGTTGAAAAAAGATTTTCTGTGATTCCAACCAATTTTTGATGTTTTATTTAAATTTGAATGCTTTTAGGGAAATTAGTGGGAAAGTTCTGATTTTTTGCATTACTTGTCATTTTTTTCACTAAATCTGTGCATTAGATGGCAAGGGTAAAAATGGGGAAAGATTATTTTGGATTCATTGTCCATTGGATTGTTGTAATTTTACTGTTTCGCTTGTTTTAGATCATTGAATGTGTTTGGATTTTTGTACAATGAGGGATTGTTTTCTGGTTATCCGTTAAAAAGTTGAGATCTTTTGCATGTTCTGTTAAATAATGTGAAAAGTTTGTGCTTTGAAGAGACTGGATGGATATCTGATGAGTTTATTTTTGATGCATTGTGCATACGATTGTTATTATTCTCATCTTTCTGTTTTTTTTTTAAAATTTTATTAAGTTTCTGACGGAAATCCGTCGAAAATTATTTATTTCTTTTTAAAATTTTATTTAATTTTTGACGGTAATCCGTCGGAAATTATTTATTTTTTTTGAATTTCTTCGATTTCCGACGGTTGACCGCCGAAAAATTGTTTGCGACGACCGTTATTCCGACGGATTATTTCCGACGGAAAACCGTCGGAAATCTTTAAGTTTCCGACAGAAACGTGGATTTGCCGTCGGAAATTGTCCGTCGGAAAAATCCAATTTTCTTGTAGTGGTTTTTGAATGGGCAGTGGCTTGTGAAATTGTTTTTTTTTTTTGGGAACGCTCATTTTCAGATTTTTTTTTTTTTTGGATTGGCCGTGACTTTGGTTTGTAGGAAAAATAGTTTTTGGAGTTGGCTTGAGTTGGCTTAGCTTATGGATAAAATAGCAAACAGCAAAGTGGCTACAGCGAATATGGCTTGCAGAATTTTATTTTAGAGGTTGGGTTGGCTTGTAAGAAAATAGTGAAGTAATTTTTTTAAGTGAAATGATGTGGTACATGCAGGTGGAGAGAGTAAAATAGGGAAAATTGGACAAATGACCTCAGTCCTTTGTTCAAGCTTCTGTGTTCTCTTATTCAAACTTTGGCTCATTCTCCCTCTCCCAATCTCTCACGGCAATGAATCAATTCATGGTGCTTTTTCTCTCATGTTTTTGGCAATCCTTCAAAATTTCGTCAATGATGTAGAAAATCACAACGTAATACAACCGGGGAATTCCACAAATAATGGTGATGAGATTGTCTAGAGTAGACACATAATTGACTAGTTCATAATTTTCTATAATTGACTGACTCTCAATGGCTATGTTTGGTTTGCATTTTTATTTGACTAATTTTTTTTTCAATTTCAAAAAGAAAACATGTAAATAACTTTTTATTTGAAAATTTAAATTTCTTCCAAAATTCTTTTTACATTATTTCAAAAATATTTTTTCTTCCAATTTACTTTTTAATATAACTTGTTCTTACAAAAATCCCACTAAAATTTTTACACATTCCAATATAAAATTTTCAAATACAACACAATTCAAAGATAGCCAAATACTTCCCAAATGAGTTTTTTTTTTAAACCAAAAGTAACTAATTGTATTAACTGTTGAAATTACAAAGTTCATATATTACAGGAGAGGGTCATGAAAGACCTCATCCTAACACAGCTAACATAACCCAATAGATCGTGATTAAGACATGGCACCTTAAAAAAAAGGGGACTGCACCTCCTAGTTAACCTAGCTAAGAGCAACAAAATCGCTAACTTGTTGGCCTCTACTTGCACGGCTCCTCTTAGCAATAACCAAAGCAATGGACCAGGCAGATTTACCCTGCACGGCACTGGCTGGCTCTAACTCCTGTCCCTACGGGAACTTACGCTGCGTATCATCATGTGCTTATCCCTCCTCCCAAGTTAGTACCCTAAAACCCTTAGAAGGGAAGCCTCGCTGATACCCTCACGAAATGACCACTGGCTTCAAAATCTAGCTTGATGGCTTCTATAAGACTGCTCAACTTTGACTTCCAACCTAGGGATACAACCCCAATGACCTCGGGCCAGAAACCTTAAGACAGAGAAACCGCTATACCAAAAAAAAAAAAAATTTACTATGACTACAGTAAAAAACTATAGCCACAATCACACGAAATTTGCACATTTTGTCTCCCCTACTGGTTTTTTTTTTCCTCAGCCTGGCGGCCTTTCTAAATGAGTTGATAATTAATTTCCTAGCTAAAGACAAAAAAACAAATTCTACAACCAATAGGAATCAACCATCATCTTCAATATCATGAGTCTCCTTATCTTGCTCCCTTGGGGGTAATTAAGTTGGTGTGGCGGGCAAGCGTGTAACCGTAAGGTTACGAGTTCAAATCCCCCTTGACACCTTTTTGGTTGAGCCCGTCGCACAGGCCTTACCTAGTGCGGTTTACATCTCATGTGTGGTTTGTGGCTATTACACAGGGACAGGGTTTACCCAATGCGCACCTTGGTAGCGGCTGCGAGTTTCTTAGTCAAGAAAAAAATGAGTCTCCTTATCTCACGGCAATCAATCAACAGCCGTCGTCCTTCCACAACCCAAATTAAACAAAAATACAAATAAAAATTCTATACTAGTAAGATGTAACATATTTATAAATATGATTACCTGACAATAAAATAGCTCGCCTCTTGCCTTGACAGCTCTGAAACACAAGAAAAACCACATTTCTCTTCTTCTCTACGATGGCTATTCTTAATTTGTTCTTCCTCTTTTTATTTGCATTTTGTTCAACAGCTGTTGCTCAACAGACGCTTAACAACACTATTGCCCCAAATTCTTCCTTGACACCAACAGGCAACTCCTCATGGTTGTCCCCCTCAGGACTATATGCCTTTGGTTTTTACCACATTGGCAATGGCTATGCAGTGGGAATTTTTTTGGCCGGAGTTCCAGATAAAGCTGTTGTTTGGACAGCCAACAGGGACACTGCTATTGTTCCAGCTAATGTGACAATTCTTCTAACTGGTGAAGGGCTTATTTTGCGACAAGCACAAGGCCAAGACCTAAACATTGCCAGTGTTTCTGAGAGTATATCCTCAGCATCTATGCTAGATTCTGGAAACTTTGTCCTGTACAATTCTGCCAATAGGATTACATGGTAGAGTTTTGATCATCCAACTGATACTCTTCTACCAGGACAGCGTCTAGCAGATGATCAACAGCTCTTTTCTAGTGTTTCAGAAACTGATCCTTCAACAGGGCCCTTCCGTCTAATTATGCAAGCAGAAGGAAACCTTGTGCTGTATCCTACAGGAACACCAAATTTAGATGAATATGCTTACTGGCATTCAATAACTTTTAGGAGTGGTCCATCAGTTACCCTGAATCTCAACAATAAGGGTTACATGTACATGATGAAGGAAAATAAAATCATATTGTACAACCTCACTAATGGAGATTATCCTGATGAGAGGACAATCTATCGTGCCAGAATTGATGTTGATGGTATTTTTCGATTATATTCATATTCTTTCTTATATAGAGGTGATTGGTCCATCAAATTTGCGACCTCAAATAATAAATGTGATCCTAAAGGTATTTGTGGACTCAACGCCTTCTGTACTAATCAAGATACTGAAATCGAATGCAAGTGCCTTCCAGGATTTGACTTTATTTCTCCAGGCAATAACAGATCAGGTTGTGAGAGGAATTTCTCAGTAGATGGGTGCAGATCCCCTAATCAAAGCCCCAAATTCGTAATGAGCAGATTAGAAAATGCAGAGTGGGTAAATAATGCATATGACATAGTGAAGACAAGCATCAGAGAAGAATGTGAAGAGGCTTGTCTAAAAGATTGCAATTGTCAAGTAGCTCAATTGAAGGATGGTGAATGCAGAAAACAAGGGCTCCCATTGATATATGGCAAAAGATCACTTGATAATTTAAATGTTGCACTCGTGAAGGTGCGCATAGCTACATCCCCCACTGAATGGGGTTGGAGTTATCTTCCTGCAACCAGGAAGAAAGAATTGCGTCTGGACATCTTGATTATCAGTGTTTGCATTCTTGTTTCTTCCCTAGTGATACTGGCAATATTTGGTATTCTTGTTTATACTAAGAAAGTAAGGGTTCAAGTTTCTAGGGATGATATTATCAGGCCTGAGTTCATCAGGGATGTCGCGCCCCGGGCATTTACCTATGCAGAGCTAGAGCAGGCAACAAATAACTTCGAAGAAGAGTTGGGCAGAGGTGCATTTGGGACAGTTTACAAGGGTAAGTTACGGAATTTCCCAAAGGTACTGGCTGTAAAAAGACTAGAGAGACTACCAACAGCAGAAGAAGGGGAAAGGGAATTTCAGAATGAAACGACAGTAATTGCAAAACACATCACCGTAATCTGGTCCGACTGCTTGGTTATTGTCTTGATAAAGGCAAGAGGCTTCTAGTGTATGAATATATGAGCAATGGATCACTGGCGGATGTCATTTTCGTTCCTGATAAGCGTCCCAGCTGGGATGAAAGAATCAGAATTGCTTGTGACATCGCGAGAGGTATTCTTTACTTACATGAGGAGTGTGAGACACAGATCATCCATTGTGACATCAAACCACAGAACATACTCATGGATGAACATTACTGTGCAAAAATTTCTGACTTTGGACTAGCAAAGCTACTAAAGCATGACCAGACCAAAACCTTCACTGCAATCAGAGGGACAAAAGGTTATGTTGCACCAGAATGGCATCGGAAGTTGCCAGTGACAGTGAAGGCTGATGTTTATAGCTTTGGAATTGTGCTGCTAGAAATTATTTGTCTCCGTAGGAGTGTGGATTGGAGCTTTCCTGAGAATGAAGCTATTCTTGAAGAATGGGCTTACAATTGCTATGAGGCTAAAGAGCTCCATAAATTGGTTGCCAATGATGAGGTTGTTGACAAGAGAAAACTAGAGAGGATGATCAAAATAGCTATCTGGTGCATCCAAGGTGAGCCCTCCTTTCGTCCATCAATGAAAAAAGTTCTGTTGATGCTAGAAGGGACTGTTGATATCCCAATACCCCCTAACCCTACTTCTTTTCTCAGTACCACATAAGAAAATATTTTTCTTCCATGCTTCATGAAGTATTCCAGGTTCATATTTAGTCTTGTATTGCATAGTTATAGTACATGAATAAAATTGCTGATTCTTTTATGCCTCTTTTACATTCCTTGCGCAAATGAATGTCTCTATCCATCTCAAGAGTTTACTAATGTCACAAACAGTGTTGTAAAAACTGGTTCAGAATGCAAACCGGTCATGTGAAAGGGTTATTGGTCACTGGTTAGATCGGTAATAAAAAACTAAATAACGTCATTATAATGTAATAAACATAAGGTAATAATAAAATATTAATATTAGTATACAAATATATTAGAAATAAGTTATTTAATTTTTTTAATGTAGTTAAATTTAAATTAAATATAAATTGCATTAAATTCCAAATGTATAATTGAATACTTTCATGAAAAATAGTGTAAAACATGTTTTATGTATTAAAAATTGTAAGAAATCTCTTTTATAATTTTTTGAGACATTAAATTATAAAAAAATTTAAAAACTTTATATGTGAAAATTCAAAATATTTACATAAAAAGCATTAAAAAATAAGTTTTATAAAAATATGAGATCAAATTATAATTTTAAAAATTAAAATTTCATTTTAAAAAAGAGTCAACTCAGGGTTTGATCCGTTTTCAAAAATTAGGAATTTTTATACGAACCCAAACTGGGCCCAAGCTCTATTCACAGTCAAATTGGGTTGGTCCAGGTTTCACAACCTGGGTCACAAAGGAACACTGTATCCAAGTTATAAAAGTGAATGTTATGAAATACATGAATGAATATTCATTATATTTATCCTATTTAATGTACTTATTATGGTACATTTATTCTAAGTACATCTCCCTATCCAATATATGTTCATCTCGCCATCCAATTTATGTATTTATTCAATACATTGATATTAATGATAAGTACATCCTTGTTCTCCTATAAATAAGAGCTTAGTTTTAGTCATTTAAAGAATGAGTTGAAAATAAGAACTTCTCCTCTAGTTTTTTCTACTATCTTTGGCGTTTATCTGCTTTCTCTATTTAATCTCTCTTTATTTTCTTTATTATATATTTGCGACGCATATTTTACAATACGTTATCAGCACAAAGATATACCAACCAAGTAAATAATTTTTGCAAGTTAAGTGTTCTCTTTGTTTTCTTTAATCATACTCCACATCCTTCTATCAATTCTTCATTTGTTTTCTTTTTCTTGACCTTCAAATTAATTTATCCTTCTGCTCCTAAAGTAGCGGTGGATATTTTGGAAATCCTTCTAATTAATTTAAGGATTCATTTTTTTTTTTTTTGCAAGAATTATGGCAAATATTGAAAAGCCCAAATTCCACATCCTAGAAGTGAGTGGAAATAATTATCTGTCTTGGTGCCTTGACATGGAAATGCACCTCCCAGGGCAAGGTCTCGCTAATGCAATTATAGAAAGCATAATCTCAAATGAAAAAGATAAGGCAAATGCACTGATTTTTATTCGTCGTCATTTGCATGAGAGATTGCAGATTCGATATTTATCTGTTTGAGACCCTCAGACCCTGTGGAAGAGGTTAAAAGATAGGTATGATCCAAATAAGACTGTTATTCTCCCTCAAGCACAGTATGATTGGCAACATCTCTGATTGTAAGATTTTAAATCAGTGTCTGACTATAACTCCGTTTTATTTGATATTGTTTCTCGATTTGAGTTATGCAATGTCAAGCTCTCTGATGCTAAACTGTTAGAGAAAACTTTCTCCACCTTCCATGCTTCGAATATTGTATTGCAACAGCAATATTGGTAGCGTCAATTTGCCACATACTTTGAATTAATTTCTGTGCTCCCCACTGCTGAGCAAACTAATGCATTGCTCCTCAAAAATCATGATCTCAGACCTGTTGGCTCAAAAGCATTGCTTGAAGCACATGCTAACTCTAAGAAAAATACTAGCCATTTTAAGGGCTATAAGCGCAGGCAAGAACATATTCCTGGAAGGGATGGCAAAAAATTTAACCACCTTAGGAAATCTAACTTTAGCCCAAATCATGACAAAGAACAAAAGCCAAAGAAGGTGACTAATGAAAGTTTTTGCCATCTTTGTGGCATGGCTAGACACTGGTCATGTACTTGTCGTACGCCAAGCACTTTATTGATCTATACCAGGCATCTTTAAAAAATACGGGCAAGCGTGGTGAATCTCACACCATTGGAATGCTGAGACTAACAACATCTCTGTTGGTGGGACTCCTCTTGCTCTTGAAGTAGTAAATGCATCCCAGGATGTCTTTGATTTCTTTGAGGACCTCTAATTGCTTTAATCAGGCATGAGATGGGATGTCTCTAATAATTTCTTTTCTAGTTGTTTTTCTTTAAATGTATTACCTTTTATTATTCTCTAATATGGTTATGTAATGAAATGCTTATGAACCTTATATAATATTTATTATTTTGCAATTTTATTTGATCTTATAACTAATATGCAAATTTTATGATACTTGACACCTGAAGTTGTCAACGGAAGGCCAAATGGGAAATTCTGAGAAAAAGGAAGATGTTTGTTCGCTTGATAGTGTAACAACATATACCATTTTTCGTATTCTCGAGTATGACATTGCGTAAGACACATGTTCATACAATATCAGGTCCTATTCCGATTATTGATAGTTTTGGGAATGCCACAATTTTGTCAAATGGCACCATCATCCACATTGAGATGCATTTCTAAGCAATAAATCAATAAGGAATCTGCTCAATTTCAAAGATGTACGCTGTAATGGGTACCATATTGAGACTATTTATAAGCAAAATAAGTAATATATCGGTATTATCTCTTATAAGATGGGCCTGAAGACCATTCATGCGAAGTTGGAAGCTTCCTCTATGGATTTGTATTGTGTCATGGTTAAGGCCGTTGAAACCTACGCTACCATAATGGAAATTAGTAAACCCTAATTAGTTTGGACTATGGCATAATCGCCTTGGTCACCCTGGCACTTCAATGATGAGTACAATAATTCAAAATACAAAAGGGCACCCTTTAAAGGATACAAAGGTATTGTTGTCCAAAGATTATAATTGTGAAGTTTATTCACAAAAAAAAAACTCATTATTAAACCTTCTATAACAAAGGTTAATCTTGAATCCCTTTTATTCCTGCAAAGAATTCAGGGTGATATTTGTGGACCAATACAACCACCAAGTGGACCGTTTCGATATTTTATGGTACTAGCAGACACATCCTGTACATGGTCTCATGTTTGCCTATAATCTATGGGCAATGTTGCATTTGCACGTTTACTTGTGCAAATTATAAAGTTTCGGGCACAATTTCCTAATTATCAAATTAAAAGCATAAGGATGGATAATGATGGTGTGTATCAAAGAGTTTTGATGCGTATTGTGCTTCACTCGGAATCGAGGTTGAGCACCCAGTCGCATATGTTTATACTCAAAATGGATTGGTAGAATCCTTAATTAAATGTATCCAAATCATTTTCTACACTCTATTATTGAGAACAAATCTCAACGATACAACATGGAGTCATGTAGTTTTGCATGCGGTAGCCCTAATTAGACTGCGACCCATTGCCAGTCTTTTACAATCTCCCCTTCAAATGGTTCTTGGTTATGAACCTAATATTTCCCATTTATGCACATTTGGTTGTGCAGTACAAGTGTCTGTAGCACCACCAAAAAGAATGAAAATGAGTTTTCAACACTGTTTGGGCATTTATGTTGGCTTTAATTCACCGTCCATCATTAGGTTCTTGAAACCAACTACTGGTGATCTTTTTACTATTAAATTCGCAGATTCTCATTTTGATGAGATAGTGTTTCCATCAATTGGGACACCTACAACTTCTATGGCTGCAAAGTAAAAACCAGTTAAGGTTATCTCTTAGAATAAATTTTTTTTATCTCAATTAGACCTAAAAACTCTAGAGTGTGAAAATGAGATACAATGCAAAATCCATTTACATGCTATGGCCAATAAAATTCCTGATGCATTTAATGATGCTGCTAAGGTAACAAAGTCTCATATTCCAGTTGCAATTGCTCTAACTAGGATAGCTGTTCCCGAATGACAGGCTAAAATGGATCAAAATCCCCCACACTTGAAGCGTGGTAGACCAATAGGATAAAAAAAACACTATTCCTCAAAAACGAAGAAGAGAGAATAAGGAATCCACTCCAAAAGAGCCTAAGAATTAGGAATCTGTTCTAGAAGATCCTGATGTTGTGCTTGCTCCAAAAGAGCTTATTGCCCCTGAAAAGGCACAAACCCATGCAAAGATCACAAACCCTGGGAATACTGAGGATTTCATTATATATTGTAATGAGATTTGGGATCAAAATGAAATCATTATTGATGATGTTTTTGCATTTTCAATTGCTAATAAAATTATGGATGATGATTATAAGCTGCAATCTATTATTAAATGTCGTCAAAGGCATGATTGGCCTAAGTGGGAGGAAGCAATTAAGGATGAATTAGCTTCCTTAACTAAACGAAAGGTTTTTGGACCCAAAAACCTAATCCTCGATAATGCAAAGCCTGTTCGATATAAATGGGTATTTGTTTGAAAATGAAATGAGAAAAACAAGGTTTTCAGGTATAAAGCCCGACTCGTTGCGCAAAGATTTTCTGAGAGACTTGGGATTGATTATGATAAGACATATTCACCTATGATGGATCTGATTATATTTCGTTTTCTAATTAGCCTACTAGTCTCTAAAAGATTGGAAATATGTCTTATGGATGTTGTAACGGCATATCTATATAACTCATTAGACTTTGATATTTATATGAAAATTCTCAAGGGATTCAAAATGCCTGATACATGCATTCCCCACAACTTATTCTCAATAAAGTTGCAAAGATCTTTGTACGGGTTAAAGCAATCTGATTGCATGTGGTATCAATGCCTATGTGAGTATCTAATTAAGGAAGGGTACAAGAATGATCCCATCTACCTATGCATGCTTATAAAAAAAAAATCAGAAATTGGATTTGCTATTGTAGTAGTTTATGTCGACGATATGAATTTAATTGGAACTCTAGAAGAGTTAGCTAAAACTACTGAATATTTGAAAATGGAGTTTGAAGTTAAAGATTTTGGTAAAACCAAACCTTGTCTTAATCTAGAACTTGAGCATAAAGCAAATGTAATAATTGTCCATCAATCATCATACATTGAAAGATTACTTAAACGTTTCAACATGGACAAGGCTCACCCATTGAGCACCCCTATGGTTGTAGGGTCTCTAGATCCCCAAAAAGATTCATTTCGTCCTAGAGAATTTGATGAAGCGATACTTGGTTCTGAAGTACCATATCTCAATGTAATTGGGGCTTTGATGTACTTAGCACAATGTACAAGACCAAATATCGCTTTTGTGGTAAATTTATTAGCACATTTTAGTTCTAAGCCAACTCGGAGACACTGGAACGGAGTTAAACATATTTTTCATTATCTCCGCGGAACCCTAGATTTGGGATTATATTATTCCAAGAATACCACTACCTCTAGTTTAATTGGATATGCTGATACTAGATATAGATATAATCCACATAAAGCTCACTCTCAAATGGGGTATTTATTTTGTTATAATGACATCGCCATTTCTTGGCGTTTTACGAAGCAATCACTAGTAGTTACATCTTCTAATCACTCTGAGATTATTGCTTTATATGAAGTTGGAAGAGAGTGTGTTTGGTTAAGATCCGTTATAACGCATATTCATAATTCTTATTATTTAACACTGATTACAAATTCTCCCACTATAATTTATGAAAATAATACTACTTGTGTTGCACAAGTTAGGGAATGATAAATCAAAAGTGATAGGACCAAGCATATATCGCCGAAATTTTTCTATACTCACGAACTCCGAGAAAGTCAACAAATTGATGTTAAATAGATTCAATTCATAAATAATCTTGCAAATCTTTTTACCAAATCATTGCCAACGTCAACTTTTGAGAAATTAGTATATGACATTGGTAAATAATCTCGTGATGGCTATATAGCTCAATTGAGGGGGAGATATTATGAACTATGCATTGCACTCTTTTTCTTTCTGATCGGTTTTTAACGAGGCAATTAATGCATTCATAAAAGGGAGAGATCATAAAATTTGTGCTCTGTACTCTTTTTCCCTTTTGTCTGGTTTTTGTCCCACTGCGTTTTTCCGACATAAGGTTTTTAATGAGGCAGTATCTTGCACATTCGTAAAATAATAAATATAATGAATATCCATGGGAGAGTGTTATGAAATACATGAATGAATATTCATTATATTAATCTTATCTAATGTACCTATTATGGTACATTTATTCTAAGTACATGTCCCCATCCAATGTATTTATTTAGTCAATATATTGATATTAATGATAAGTACATCATTGTTCTCCTATAAATAGGAGATTAGTTTTAGTCATTTAAAGAATGAGTTGAAAATAAGAATTTCTCCTCTGGTTTTTTCTACTATCTTTGGTGTTTATCTACTTTCTCTACTTTATCTCTCTCTATTCTCTCTATTATATACTTGTGACACATATTTTACAACAGTGAATAAGTTTTTACATGTATGCAAATATCTTTTCCATATTTGAAAATAAATGTATCAAAACCTATGTTGAACTGTGTGTGAAAATGAGTTGTTTGAATAAATAAGCATGAAGTAAACAAGAGTTTATATGTGTTTGGGAAAAAAAAATTATAGTTTACATGTATTTGTATGAGAATAATGAAGAAAATTAGCAAATTAGGTGAATGTTTTTCACTTAAAATTTTGGGTATGAATTAGGGTAGCTTTTAATGGACTCCAAAGTGGTGAAGTTCTTATCCAATGGGCTATAGAAGTACTTAATTCCTTTATTTATTTAGTACAATGAGTATTTAACATTTTAACTCATTAATTTGTACTATGGGAACAAAAATACAGGGTAGTGTGTAATGCCATTTCCCCATACCCAAGCCCCTATGGGTTTTGCGAGATATTCTTAATTTTTATTCAATCTCTTTTATCCCTTTATAACATATACTTTATCGATGTATCTCATTTTTCTTCCAAATTTATTCTCTCTTTTCTTCCTTTTGACAAAAGAGATTGTTCCATTCAATCTCTTTTTCCCACTTTTTTCCTCCAAGCATCTCAATGCAAACAGCAAAAGCTCCCTTGATGAAGAACTGGTCCGACTATTGTTCTTTTGTCAAAGTGAGTATACCCTTATTCGACAATCAAGGCATTTAGAGTAATCTTCCAAGAAGCATTATGATGCAGCATAAGTGTGGGTTCAAATTGAACGGATTTTATTGGCTTGTTTAGGCTTTACAAAGGTAAAAAACTACAGGTTTCTTTGCTTGAAAAGATTTGAATATCAAATCAATAAAAAAAATGTGAAACGAGATTAATATCTAGAAATCACTCTTAGAACCCTTTGGAGTCACACCTAAGGACCTTTAGGTATCACACCTAAAGCAAAGTTGTATCACACAACCTATGAAAAAGACAAATAGTTTGCTAAAATTTTTATTGAACTCAAACTATCAATTTCTCCTCTTAAAGAGGTACATTATTTAAAGACTACAAAACTAAAAACAATTTAGATTAGTATTTCTAATTTATAGTAAGATTGAGATTAGGATTTCCATAAGGTTAAATTCTCAATAGAAAATTAGACTATAAGAAATCCTTTACCTAACTAGACTCAACTTTCTAAAACTAAACAAAAACTCAATAGGGTTTCTAATATCCTTTGACTACTAAAATTTAGAAATACCCTTGACCACCTAAATTTAGAAATAAAATACTAATGAATAAGGATAAGTGGATAACTCAATTATCCAACACATTAGCTTTCTTTATGAATCCTAATGGAATTTGGACACAGTTAGGGAAATTATTGAATTTTGATTTCCTTGAGTTTGTTGTTTGCATCGTTCTCCCTTGGTTGAAAAAACCTTAACCTCGAGTTTTAAAGATCTTGCTAATGCAAAATCCAAAACTTTGAAATTTAATCCATGAGATAGAACCATAAGCACCATGATAAAACACTCTTTTCTGTTCAACTTGAGATAAGTAAAAATAAACTTGAAATTTTGTTGTGGAAATGTTGTCAAAGAAACTATCCAAGGACAAATTCAATTGTTGAAGTACATAGAATAGAAAGCTTCACTTGACTTTGTGCCAAAACCTGCTCAATGTTGGACTCCACAAAAGCTTCATTTTGATTCTCTCTTGGTACTACTTTGTCAACTATCATGGATTCCACTGTTAACAAACCAATACCTTGATCCAATTTGGTGTCTAAAACTTTTGGAATTAGGGGAGTTTGATCTAGTTCCATTTGAAGCTCATCAAAATTCTGAAGTTCTACATTTGTTTTCTTCTTGCTAAGTTCACTGAAGGTATAGGCCATTGTTAGAGAAGAGCTTTCACTGAGCATATTGTCCTGAACTTTATGAATCACAAGATCTTCCACTAACTTTATTATAGACTCCTCCATAAAGTTTTGAAGAACAATAGTAGCTTCCTTTTTAGCCATTTCATTGCAATTAGTAAACAATTCTTGAACTTTAGGTTGTTTTGAAGGTTTTGTAGCATCAAAAGTGATGTGAACATTGTCAGAAATTTCAATTTCTACCACAGGATTAAGAATTCCGTCATTACTTACTACTTCATCTTTTATTGGCTTAGCTACCTAAGGCTTTTAGTGTTTCCTCCTAGTATCAACACTTAGCGATTTCAAAACAATACGTTTGTTGTTGAAGTCAAATGCATAAGTGTTGGCTTTACCATTTTGCATCACCTCACGATCATATAACCAAGATTGTCCCAAAAGTATGTGTGTAATTGTCATAAAAATGACATCACACCATATTGAATTTGTGTATGGCCCATGTTTAAGACTTACCAAACACGTTTGATCACTGGGATGAAAGTGCTATTGATCCATGCAAATTTATATGGTTCTGGATGTGATTCTGCAAGTAACTTAAGTTTTTCCACTGTAGATTTAGAAACCACGTTCATACTGCTACCTCCATCTATAATATTTGGTTTCTTTCCCAATACAAACTAACGTTTGAAAGATATATGTGCTCCTCCAGTCTTCTTTTCCCGCTTTTGGTGTACTAAGAATACACCTTACAACATTCAAAAAAGTTGTATCCTCATCCATGTTCTCAAGATCATCAACGTTAAGTCTCTCCATATCCTCCAAATAGTTGTCTTCATCTTCATTTCGGCTCCTAGGTGGCGCACGTCTTCATGCACTACATCAATATGCAAATTTCTTTTATTTGGGCATTCTCACGCCATATGCCCCTTTAGCCCACACTTAAAGCACCCATCTTTGTTATCATTCTTTTGTTCACTAGTTGTGGGAGTTTTAACTTTAGAATTTGCATTTGATGTTGACTTAGGAAACCTACTAGGCGTAGCAAATTTCCTATTAACTGTCTCCCTAACTTGAGTATTCAACCTTCTAAAAGAACGTTGTTGTAAACTCTTCTCAATTTGGAGGGCCAGTTGAAAAGCATCATCTACTGAGAACACCTTATGCGGTAACATCTGATTCCGAACCTCGGGTTTCAAACCTAGCTTAAAGCGAGCTAAGGCCGACTCTAGACTCTCAGGAGCTCTACAACGAATTTTCAATTCTTCAAATCTATTCATGTACTCAATCACAGTCATTCCCCTTTGTTTAAGACTAGCAAGATCATCATAGAAATCAAGTTGATATTGTTAAGGCAAATATTTCCTTTTCGAGCGCAATTTCATCTCGTCCCAACTAATATTCATGCCATGACCAACGAGCTGCATATCATATTCAACTCCTGTCCACCAAATTTGTGCTTGGCCAACAAGTTTCATAATGGCAAACTTGACTTTCCTCTCATTTGTCATATCATACCAATCAAAATATTGTTCCAAAGTAGCTAACCAATCAGAAAAAAACCTTTGGGTAAATTCCACCATCAAAATGCGGAACATCAACTTTCACCTTTTTTGTAATATCTCTAGTTGTGTCATATTGCTCTTGTCTTTCATTCCTACTTATCTCAAGAAGTTCGTTAACGATGTCCCTAAGAGAAGCTTGTGACATTTTCAAGTATTGTCTAACTTTAGTGTCATTTCTTGTGGCTTGAGAAGCTGCCATAGCTTCAAGAATAACTTCCTCCTTCACACCTTTTCCATTAGTTCTTTGGGCAGTACTTGATGCTCCTATAACGCTAGTGGTTGTATTTTGGGTTTGTTTGAAGATAAAAGCCTCAATTGCAAGCACTTTGGCTTCTAACTCATCAACTCTTCCAGCAATAATGTTGAGAAAATCATCTCTATCTTTGTCTCCTGAGGCCACTCTATAAGGTTGCCCACTTCTAGTTGCCATTAGAGTTAACCGCTCTTATACCAAAATTGATGCAGCACAAGCGTGGGTTCAAATTGAACGGATTTTATTAACTCGTTTATACTTTAGGAAGGTAGAAAACTACGGGTTTCTTTGTTTGAAAAAGATTTGAATATGAAATCAATAATAAAAAAAAATGTAAAACGAGATTAATCTTTAAGAATCACTTCTAAAACCCTTCAGAGTCACACCTAAAGACCTTTAGGTATCACACCTAAGGCAAAGTTGTATCACGCAACCTATGAAGAAGACAAATAGTCTGCTGAAATTTTTTGAACTCAAACTATCAATTTCTCCTCTTGAAAAGCTACATTATTTATAGACTACAAACTAAAAACAATTTAGATTAGGATTTCTGATTGTTAGTAAGATTGAGATTAGGATTTCCACAAGGTTAAATCCAATTCTCAATAGGAAATTAGACTTTAAGAATTCCTTCACGTAAGTAGACTCAACTTCCAAAACTGAACAAAAACTCAATAGGATTTCTAACCCTTTGACTACTAAAATTCAGAAATACCCTTGACCAACTAAATTTAGAAATAAAATACTAATGAATAAAGATAACTCAATTATCCAATACATTAGCTTCCTTCATGAATCCTAATGGAATTTGGACACAATTAGGGAAATCATTGAATTTTGATTTCCTTGAGTTTGTTGTTTGCATCACATCAAGAAAAAAAATGCGAGTGGATAGCCTAATTATTGGCATCATGGCATGTATTCTTTCTTTTGGTGTCATAACCTCTTACTCCAAGGAAATAAACTTCATAGAAATCAGGTGTGCGTCACTTACAAAAGAGACATTAAATTCATTGACAATGTGGGTCCATAAAACTTCACCTGTGCAGAACCAGCACAAGTGACAAATGAATTTAAAGTGTTGGGCAAAATAAGCATTTAGAACAGTGTATAAAGGCTTTTACCTAAATGCCAGAAGGCAATTGCTGCTAAAAGACCAAATGTAGCTTCAGAATGAAACAAGATTGATTGGGAAACACAACATCAAAAGGTCGTCCAATAGCTTGGCTACACACTTGCCGAGGCACAAGGGGTCGAACGGGTTTATCTGTTAATCTTAGCTTTGTGAGGCTCCTGACCCTTCCCTTGAGCCACGGCATCTCAGTTAGGATGAAAGAATTGGAAATGTTTGTGATATTGCAATGGTATTGTCTACTTACACGAAAAATGGTGAGACTAGCCATTCATTGTTACATCAAACCTCATATAGATCGGATTAGAGTAGATGTACAAAGATATCTAACTTTGGATTGCCCAAGCTGTTAGATCATGACCAAACAATAACCTATACCGCCTTAAGGGGAATGAAAGTTTATGTTATGCCAGTATGGAACCAAAAATTAGCAGTGACAGTTACAACAGATGTTTACAGCTTTAACATTGTGCTAATAAAGATCGTATGCCATCAAATGATAGTAGATTGGAGCTTTCCAGATTCTAAAGTTGTTCTTGAATAATGGGCTTATTACTTAAGTCAAACAGCTACATAAATTAAATAACTGAAGAGGAGGTTGACATGACAAGGTTACAAAGAGTAATGAAAATAGACGTGCAAGATATGCAAGATAAGTCAGCAATCCGTTCACCAACGAAGAAAGTTTTCCAACGCTAAAAGGGACTCTAGATATCCAAGAACCAACTAGTCCTACATCCTTTCCCAGTTCCATGCAGCTAAACATTTTCTTTACTTTCCTATCTGCTAGCCACATATATATTCAATAACAATAAACTTTTATTGCATTATCCAAATAAAACATGCTAAATGATTCTAAATACATTTCGGCCATATTGTGTGCATTGAAGCACACAATCAAATGTCATAAAGCTAAGGATCTCCTGCAATCAAAGTGGCCACATGTTGTTATGGTTTTCTTGAATTCTTTTTTAATCTTTTTTTTTTTGCCTGATGACAATCTAAACGCCCACTTAAGATCAAGTCATCAAATGTCATACAGCTAAGTGCCCACATAAGATAAAGTCTTCAAATGCACAATAAACACAAAGTCCTTGATGACCGATACGACAAGAGAAAGCCGAAATAGGAATACCCTACTGAACTTTAAAGGAGTACATGGGAAACATCAGATAATCCCATGAATATAATGCCAAATGGTCAACAAAAAGGTTATGCACTACAATCCTGCAGAGCCATTATTGTTGCCTATCATCATCAAATATCTCATAATGTCAAGATTGATTAACATGTCTCCTAAGTAGTATATTATTCTGTTTGTAGAAGCTTGACATATGAAGGCAACTTTCTTTGATGATGTACATATAAATATCAGTCCCTACCCCTATTGTTGGCTCTTCAACACTTTGTCAAGTGCATCAAACACACTCTTTAAGGTTATCTCCTCAACAATCACTACCTTGTCCTTTGATTTCAAACCAGAGCCTATCGAAACTTGCCTTCTTTTAACACCAATCACCTGTTGATAAAGGGAAATAAACTCTTACATTCCAACTTGAAAATGAAATCCTTTCCCTATAAAGAAACTCCTATAAGAAAAACAACAATAGAAAGGTGGCAGAAACTTAAGACTACGGAAAGCCCATCAAAAACCAAAATGTTAGGCTTCAGTAAGTTTTCATAAACATGAGGCGCTATTTTGCTATTACTAACTCTTGCAAAAACTCTTTTACTCACAACTAGATTATCTTCTTTTTTCAGAGCAAAAATCCTTGAAAATTTTGGTGAAAAGAGCACATTTGAGAAGTAATTCACAAATAGGGAACAGGTATCAATTATTTGTTTTAAAGGGCATTTGTGTTGATGCTAGATAATCTTCTATCTGTTCTATCAACTGATTACAGGAGCAAAACAAAAAATATTAAAATACAAAAATTCATAAAAATATGGAAAGCACTCATAGAACTCTAATTAACTCAATATCACTAATTTTCAACAATCTGTACAAGGTTTCCTCATAAAAAATTCTATGCAATCAAACCCTTCTTAAAATAATTTCATCAAGGGGAGACCTTGACAAAGGCATGGGAAACTTTCCCATTTGATTAAAATATAAAAGTAAATTAAAATTCAACGACGTAGCAAAACTCACTTCAATCCGACAATTATATGTATTCAAAAATCAAAATTCACCCAGATCACAAAACGCTTCATGATTCCAAGTCCCATTTAAAAAAAAAAAAAAAAAAGTATAACAGAACCCACATACAACATGAAATTAAAAACAATAGAAATTACAACGAAATAACAACAGTAACGAAGTAAAGAACTTACAGCACTAATATAATCAAGAAGTGCAGCGTTAGCTTCACCATCCTTAGCAGGCGCGTCAATTTGGACTCCTAATGAGTCATCATTAATATCTGTTTTCAATTTTATAAAAAAAATGGAAAAGAGGTTAGAATTTTGCTAATTACACAAAACGTTGACGTGAATTTCTATTATAAATAACACTATACAGGGATAGAGAGGAACCGGTGATGGTGGCGACTTTGGAACCGGGCTTGGCGTGGATGGTGATGGCCACAGAGGACGGGGGAACGGCGCGAATGCAGGCAGGGAATTTGACTTGGGAGGTGGATGGGGCCTGAGTTGACTCGGTCGAGTAGCCCTTTGCCCTGGTTTTCTTATTTGGAGCCATTTGTTGGGCATTCAATTCTGCCAATTTCATCCGTTTTATTGAATATTGGGTCTCTAAAAAAGTGGCCCTATCCCATACCCTAACTATACAACATTAATAATCAATTTTGGCTTAATGGCGTGTTGTTTAACCTTACGTTCCTAATTTTGCACTTTACCTCATAGTATCACATATTGCTAAATTTTAAAATTACTATCGACACCTCAAGGTAGATTTTGGACAATCTTTCGTACTAGAGATAAACTACAACATAGTCCCTCACATATATAAAAAAGAACTTTTCAGTACCTCACAAAAAAATAAATAAATAAACCAATCTGTCACTCACATATATAGAAAAGAACTTTTTAATCTCTCACAAAACAAAAGAACCAATCAGTCCCTCACATATATATTTTTTAATCTCTCACATATATGGAAAAGAACTTTTTAGTTCTTTACAAAAAAAAAAAAAAAAGAATGAACCAATTAGTCCCTCACATATATATTTTTTAATCCCTCACATATATAGAAAAGAACTTTTTAGTCCCTCACAAAAAAAAAATATCAGTCCCTCACTTTCATACATTTAATCTATTTTGGTCATTCCGTCAACTTTTGTCAAATTTTTCGTCAAATTTGCCAACACGTACCCTAAGCGTGTTATTTGTTGAAGGTTTTTTTGGAATCACAGAAAATCATTATTTCTTAAAATGTTGATTATCTCAAAGGTGGTTGCCCTCCCCTCTCTCTCTGCGTTTGTCCGTTGATGATCTCAAAAGACAGCCATTTTTTCCGTTGATTTTTGAGAACCTTCTGGTAAATTGCAAAAATATTCCCTTTGTTTTTTGGATCGATTTCCTTGAAAAATGTTCATTACATCCACACCCTATTGATATATATCTCTCTATCTCTCTTTAAGTCTAAACGAGGATGTGATGAATTTTGTAACAATCGCATAAAAAAAAAGAATTTATCGTACTTTCAAAAAAGGCTTTAGCAAATAACACGCTTATGGAACGTGTTTGAGTTTTAACAGAAAGTTTGACAGAAGTTGATGAAATGACTAAAATAGATTAAATGTATGAAAATGTTAGTCAGTTCTTTTTTTTTTTTATGGATTAAAATGTTTTTTTTCATATATGTGAGGGATTAATTAGTTTTTTTTTGTGAGGGACCAAAAAGTACTTTTCCATATATGTGAGGGATTAAAAAATATATATGTGAGGGACTGATTGGTTTGTTTTTTTTGTGAGGGACTAAAAAGTTCTTTTCCATATATGGGAGGGACTTATTGGCTCTTTTTTTTTTTGTGTGTGAAGGACTAAAACTTTTTTTCCTATATATGTGAGGGACTATTTTGTAGATTATTTCTTGGTTCTATACTCTATTTACAATTAATTAATTAAAAATTTTCAATTGTACTAATACTAATACTAGATAAAGATACCGTCACACATATTTTTAGTTCCCACATTATTAATCTACTGTAACTATAAGATATGACCTTTCATAAATTGTTGCATTTATTGAAATCATAAATAAGCAATATAAATTTCTTTTTTCTAATAGTTTATTTGATAAAGTTGAATATTAAAATATGAATTTAAATGCTACCGTTGAAATAATTGGCTTGCTGAAATCTGAACACTTAAAATTTGGATATATTTTGAATGTTAAAATAATTATGCTACAATCTAAATGCATTTATTGGAATATCAATTTCGATGCTAAATCAATCAATTTTGTTTCATGAATATATTAATTTTTCTAATTTTCCCTTCTATTATTATTATTTATTTTATTTTATTATTATTTTTTTGGTATTTACAAGTTGCTGGGGATGTCCTCTTCATAGCTGCCTAACTTTCCTTCCACTCAACAAATTCCCATTTCTTACCCCAGACAATTAAAGTTTGAACTCTATCACTACTTTTCAAAGAATCAGACTCTTTTGTGAGTATTATCCCACATATTACCTAATGCCAGAGCTAATAAAGTTAAAACTTGTAATTAAATCAAACAATCGGTTCAAGCAATCGTCTTTCAACAAAAGACACTACGAAATATATACACCTTAGGAGGAGTATGTACTATGTAGCATTTGTAAAAACAGATACCTGGATGCCATCAGTATTGTTCATAGAAGAAAGCATAAAAAATGCATCTTGTCTAAAATTAATCCCCACTTTCCAGTGCTTGGGAGCCACCTTCATATGTTATACATGTTGGGTATTTAATATAACCCAAGTTTATGTTCTAATATAAGCCTAATAGGTAATGCACCTCTGTAGTGGGCCTGTATGGGCAAGAGCCTATTAATTGGTTTTAACCCTAGTGGATCCCTATTTATATGCTAGATGGAGGCAGCGTGCTAGATATTCCAAATTAGATACTTAGGGTGTAATGCTTCAAGCAATCGCATATACTATTGCTGGACTTTAAACCCTAACAATACATCAAGTCAAGAAACGATGTATAGAAATAGGACAAATACAAACACAAATACAGACTTGTTGGCTAAAAAATTTCCTCCAAAAGGGTAACAAAGTTTTAAAAGAAATAATTATTCACCACGAATCAATAGACAAACGACAACCACTTATTAGATGTATAATACCGTGTGTTCGGTATCTTGTTAGAATTGAAATTGTGTTAAAATTAGAGAATATTTTTATTATATTTAATTGAATTTTATAATTTTTTCTTTATTCCAACTCATTTGTAATATCTATTTTCTAATATATTTAAAATTTTAAATTTTTTTTATAAATTTTAAATTAAAATCAATATAAAATATATTTAATTTTAAGTCAATTTCACTTTTAATTAGAAACCAGAGCAAATCCTTAATGAAAATAACATCTTTAAATTTGTGAAAAACTGTCACAAAATTTTTTATCAGACTTTACTATACCTTAATAGATATATGACAAGTTTCTCAGGGTTAGATCAACTTGTTCTATTTGGAAGGCAACAAAACGCCTCACGCCAAGAGGACTTGGGATCGAATGACTAATGACCCGTAATTCAATGTGAGGAGCATAAAACTCAATGTGAGGGGCATAAAAATTTGTACTATTGGGAGTGTAAAAATACGTCCTGTGCACAAAAGAAATAGATATATGAGACATTGAATTAAAATGTGGCTCACCTTAATCACACTGCCAACGTTTGCAACACCTACCTAGGGCTTTTCAAAATACAAAATTCGACCCGATCTAATCCGAAATTTTTTGTATCGGATCGGATTTTGATCTGAATTGAACCGTTTTACTTTTTTTACAAATTTTTGCCTTTTGCTTCTGTTTTTTTTTTTTACTTCTTTCTTCTTCTTTTAAATTTTTTTCTTTGCTTTTTGCTTTTTTTTTTTTTTACTTTTTTTGTTTCAAATTTTTTTTGTTTTACTTTTTGTTTTCCTTTTTTAACTTTTTTTTTTACATTTTCATTTTCATATATAAATTCTATTGCTTTTTGCTTTTTTACTATTACTTTCATTTTTTTACTTTTTTCTTCTTCCTTTTTAATTTTTTTTTTTTTTGCTTTTTGCCTTTTGTTTTTGTTTTTGTTTTTGTTTTACTTTTTTCTTCTTCCTTTTTTTAATTTTTTTCTTTTTGCTTTTTCTTTTTGTTTTTTTTACTATTACTTTCATTTTCATATATAATGTTAAGTGATTTAATTTAAAATTTTCATGTTAAAAAATTATCTATTTTTATATAAAGATAATAAATAATATTTATTTAAATATTTTTATTTTTTATGTAAATTCATTTGTATATTTTCATATAAATATTTTAATTTATTTTATCATAAACTGACTAATTTTAATGAAAGAATTATTTAAATAATAAAAATATTAATTTATATTTTATAATTAATATTAACTATTTTCAAAAAAATATTTTTTTTTGTATTTAAATAAAAACAAATCGAATAGAATCGATCCGCTGATCCGATTTGATCCGGTATTAATTCGATTCGATTCGAAATTTCAAATCGGATCAGATCGATTCGCTAGCTGATCCAATTGAACACCCGTTACACGGTTACACCTACCTCGGGAAGTGGGGATTGTATTTGCAGTGGAAAAAGATTTTGTTATTTTACCAAAATGCCATCATTATCGGCTTGTCTTGCTTTCCGGACCCTGAAGATTTGCTACGCTTAAACCACTTTACAAATAGTTTCCAAAAGGCGAGATAGGTATTATTACAGTGAGATTCATTGAACATCCATTGAACAGGCGGCCATTACCCAACTGTCGCTAAGAATGTCAGTGGCGCCACACTCTAATAGTATCAATTCGGTCGCCTAGAAACTATCGACTCTAACAATAACAGACTGACCTGATCTACCTATAAATGCTACCCCCCGCGACACAGGTAAGAGACTCACATTCCTCTGGCATTTAGCACTTCATTCACCTAATAGTATCAATTCAGTCCCCATGACGAATTGTGTCAAGGCACATACACACTGTTATTTTCGCAGGTTAGATAAAGTCTCACAATTGGGAGGATACCTTGTGTCTGGTCCAATCTGGAATTCATGTGCCACCGTTTATGGGAACACAAGTAATTCTCGTTTTTCTTAAATTTAGCAATTTCCTTTTGGTTGTCTAAAGGTAAAATCAGCATTCCGATGGATTTTCCCGGTTATATTTCTCGCCAGTCCCTATCCCCATCTCCTCAGAAGGTGAAGGGCGTCCCACGAAACCCTCAACTCGCCCATGTAAGCAAACAGTGCATATTTTTTCTATTGATATTACAACCAATTGTGACAAATGCTCCTGCGAATATCAAGAGCGGCAGCATTCCACTTCCTCTTAGTAACCCCCGTTGCCATCAAGACCAACTGATTGCCATAGAGTGCGTGATCAGTCTATAAAAAGTCTTCTTGTCTCTTTTTGTAACCATGACAATCGCCAACAACTTGGTGAACTACCTAGAAATGGTCGACCTAATAGCCATAGGGAGACAAGCCGGCGTGAGCATTGAAATCTACCAAAAGAGGAGCTTCCCCTCACTTCGGTGCAGGTTCCTATACAATCAACGCCATTTGCTCCAACTATTTTTGTATACTATGCTGGCCAAATTTAACTGCCTAATTTAGCTATTTATGACGGGAACAGGGATCCCGAGGACAACCTTAATACTTACACCGCCGTTATGAGCATCTATGGTTTGAGAGTCTACTATCGGGATCCATAACCTCATTTAATGACTTGGAAACATGCTTTTGCGTTTGTTTTCTGCCACGGAAGCGTTATTAGAAGATTCATACTAAATAATGGCTATTAAATAAGGTGAAAATGAGACTTTGCGTGAGTACATTGACTACTTCAATGACGAAATCCTCCAACTTAGGGAGCGGTCCGATGACTTTATCATGGTTATTAAACTCTCGATTTTACTTGTATGTTTTTACAATTTTACGAGTCAAAACCAAGTGTCCGACGTAGGTAAAATCTTAAATGGGGTGAAATCTTACGATTTCACATTCTGAAACTTAGAATCTTACGATTTTACGATCCGATTTTATGATCCAATTGCTCCAAAAGAAGATGAATGACTTGGTTTTTGTGATGTACAATTTGAAATTGAAGGATAGAAAAGTTCAAAGTTTTGAAGAAAGTTTTGATGATCTAGCATCTGATGATGACTGGATAACTGAGAACCTTAATAATGTGATGATCCAATTGAAATTAATCCTTTGCATGTTCTTAATAGTGCAGGTGCTCCTAGTGAAGACAATATGAAAGACAATTTGGCTTTAGATGCTAGTGGCAGTGGTGCAACGCTTAATGAACCTATAGATCTTTCTAGGTGTGATTGATAATATTCTCTAAATGAAATTTGTGTACTTTTATAAGTTTAAACAGGTCTATAATTTATAAATTTAAACAGGTCTATAATTTATAAATTTAAGATATATTATATATAATATATATAATTATATATAATATATTTATTAAATTATTTTTCATAATTAGTAGAATCTTACGATTTTGTGATTCGATTTTTTGGACCCTTCACCGATTTTACTTAAAAACTCGATTTTAACAACCTTGGACTTTATCATCACTTCCTTTATTCATGGCCTTCACCATGGAAAGTTCTATGTAGACCTTTCCATGGTGAGACCTCATGGCACACCCCGTCTCTCACTAAACTTATAGAGCCTACTCAAGAAAGCAAATCAGTTTGCGCCAGCCGATGAGGCCAATCGAAGGAAGAACATGACCAAATAGAAACAAGAAAAGCATAAGCCCAAGAACGGACCACGATGGCCCAACTTCTAGAAAAAAGGTCCTTTTGAGCATCTTGGGCGTGTAGGGCAATTGCATTTTGAATCTTTTAAATCGTGAGATAGCTTTACTCCTATTATTACAACTCCAATGGAGATTTTGGCTATCATTGCTAAGGGGCGGTTGGTTCATTTAGAGGCCATGTTATAAGACTCGACTGCCCGGCCAGTCGATGGTGACAGGTGACCAGTCCCTAGGCAGTCCGAGTCACTCAAAAACCCAATTGGGTTTTTTTTTTTCTCTTCTCTTCTCTTCCCTTCTTTTATCTTGTTTCTTCTTTGAAAATATATAATTGATAACTTGAATAAGCATTTTATACAGGAACTTTTTTAAATGTCGAAATTATGATCTTATCGAAATTAAAGTCAGTAGGATATGTGTTCTTCATTGTTTTTCTTATTATTTTACTTAGGATATGTTTGGAGTGTGATATATTTCAAAAAAATTATATTGGAATATGTAAAAATTTTGGTGGGTATTTTTTTTTATAGAAAAAGTATTTTAGAGAGAAAAATGAGAGAGCTGATTTTTTAAAATTATGTGAGAACAATTTGAGTGGGAAAATTTAAATTTTGAAATAAAAATATATTTAGAGTGTGATGTTTTTATTTGAAAAAATGGCCTACTTTTTCTATTTGCAAATAGAAATACTTTGTCCAAACATACCCTTAGATGGCATTTCTATATCAATTTTATGAGTGTGGATTTTGGATTTTAGATTTTATTATACTATTATGACAATATCAATTGTTTGGTTGGTTATAAGTTAATATTTTATATTTTCTCTATATTTTGATATTATTTTTATTTTTTATTAATTTTATAATTGACCCATTGACCCACCGGTTGAACCATTGACCCATTGACCCGAAGCCTCGACCGATTCAATGACCGGTCCGAGTCTGATAACTATGTTTAGAGGAATGGAAAAGATAATGAAAATGATAGTAACGAGAAATGATAATGGGGTTTTTTTTTATATATATAATTGTACTGTTGGTTTTTGCTAAGGAATGATTATAATTACCAATGATGGTGGTTGTTTTATTTAATTTTTAGAATTAAAAATTTAGTTAACAATTGCTAATTATGATATTTAATAAAAATAATAATAAGTTAATTATAAATTATTTTATATTAATTATAAATTAATTGTAATAATTAGTTATTATTAGTTACTTATTCATTATAATATTAAATTCATTAATTATTAATAAAAATGTTATTGACTAAATTAATCTTAAGTAATTAATTAATTATAAATTAATTGATATTATAAATTAATTATTTATAAATTAATTAATATTAACTATACATTCATTATAATAATTAATATTAATGAAGTAGTTTAATTAATTATTAATTATAATATCAAATTATAATATTAAGTAAATTAATAATTAATTGAATTAATTAATTAATTATACATTAATAATAACAAATCAATTATAAATTAAGTTATATTAATATTATAATAATTAATATTAATTAATTAATTATTCATTATAATATTAAACTAATTAATTATTATAAGTAAAGAAGAAAGTGT
The DNA here is from genome assembly GCA_020080225.1 of Gynochthodes officinalis. Lineage (NCBI taxonomy): Eukaryota > Viridiplantae > Streptophyta > Magnoliopsida > Gentianales > Rubiaceae > Gynochthodes > Gynochthodes officinalis. Next base: position 17,136,281 of record CM034621.1, on the reverse strand, counting down.
TTTTGGGCTAATAGGTTTCATACCCCCGAATATTGAGGGTATAAGGATACCTCTAACTTGAGAAATCATTTTACTGTTTCTCCAAACCATTTCCCCTAACCAACAACCTCTAATAGATTTCATTCACATTTCTCCTCCCTCATCTCCAAAAACAAGCGCCCCTAATTTGCTAGCTAGGGAATATTTCATCCTCACTTGCCGATGTGTGCGCATGATAGACGACTCCGGCATTTTGCAAAGGATGCATGAGAAGTAGGATTGGGGGCATAATCGTGGACGGATAAGTAGATAGATAGTTGGGGAGTCAAATAGTTTATTTGGGGATAGAGGGACTTGAATCCTCATGATTTGAAAAATTAACAGATTTTCTTTTTAATTATAAATTTTATTACTGCCGACGTTGACACGTGAAATGGGACTCTATTTTTATTCTGATCCAATTAATCAGTTTTTGAAAAGATTGAGGGGCCTCTGGCAAGACTTTATTTGGAAGACAGGACACGATTCCTTGCCTAATATGATTGGAAACGAGACAAGGCCAAATAAGTAAAATGCGCTCGAGTGGATCCCGTGAATGAACTTCCTAAAAGTATAAAAAATATTTGTTGTTATCGGAAGACCAGCAAAAGGGTCAAGCAATACGGCTCATAAAACTTGATGCCATTATGCTCAAGAGACAGAAGCCACGATTAGACTATTGGCTCCTGATGAAACCATCACCTTTTCTTTTGACGAGTCTATTCCGAAGTAGACTTTGGACACAGACATAGTGGTTATTCATGCTTGTGTTGCCAACACAGTGGTTCATAGGATCTACATGGGCCCAAGAAGCTCTACAAAAATTATGTATTGGCTTCGTTTTGAGTGGCTGACAAATGAGGTTCAATTGCAGTTACAACCCATTTGCATCTCTTTGGTGGATTTTGCTAATCGGGTTGTCTAGCCTGAGGGAATCCTCAACCTACCTATTTCGATAGAGGACTACATATAGAAAAGTTCACTTATGTGCAATTCTCTGTGGTTAAGGCCGCATCATCCTACAATATTCTCCTGGGTCATCTCACACTAAGTAAGTTAAAAGGTATTATTTTCATCTTGTTCCTTGTCATGAAAATCCCTATTGCTCATAGTATTGCCACGATTAGACGGAATCAGTAGCTTGCATGGGAGTGTTTCTGAATAGCTCTAAAGCACACTACTCGTGGCTATGCTTCAACCTCAAAATACTCTACTGATGTTGAAAAGAACCAAGGGAGATCTTCTAATGCCATTTGCCTCACTCAAACCTTTGATGCAAAACGGCGGCACTCCATTTATTTTAGTGAAGTTGAGTCTGCCTCAGCTGCATACATTACTGCAATTCCACTTGACACCTATCGTAATGATAAACGGCTCGTCTCGCCGTGACCTTTTCTTGAATTCTCAAAACTTCTGTCGCTCTATCCCCGTAGGGGCAGAGAACCCATCGCTATCTCGGCTGTGCTACCGAAGGCCCTGGGGAAGTCGGAATATGAGAGCACTCATCTTGGGGTGGGCTTACTACTTAGATACTTTCAGCAATTATCCGCTCCACACTTAGCTATCTAGCGTTTACCGTGAGCACGATAACTGGTACACCAAAGGTGCGTCCTTCTCGGTCCTCTCATACTAGGGAAAGGTCCTCTTAATGCTCTAACGCCCACACCGGATATGGACCAAACTATCTCATAACGTTCTGAACCCAGCTCACGTACCGCTTTAATGGGCGAACAGCCCAACCCTTGGAACATACTACAGCCCTAGATGGCAAAGAGCCGACATCGAGGTGCCAAACCTTCCCGTCAATATGAGCTCTTGGGGAAGATCAGCCTGTTATCCCTAAAGTAACTTTTATTCATTGAGCGATAGCCATTTCACTCTACACCATCTGATCACTAAGGCCGACTTTCGTCCTTGCTTGACGGGTGGGTCTTGCAATCAAGTTCCCTTCTGCCCTTGCACTCGAGGCCAATCTCCGTCCGGCCCAAGGAAACCTTTGCACGCCTCCGTTACCTTTTGGAAGGCTTACACCTCATAGAAACTGTCTACCTGAGACTGTCCCTTGACCCGTAGGTCTTGACACAATGTTAGAATTCTATCTCTTCCAAATTAGTATCTCACTGAAGGGGACCTTCTTCGCCTTCACCTAAGCTGCGCAGAGAAAGCCCAAAGCCAATCCTAGGGAACAGTGAAGTTTCATAGAGTTTTTCTATCCAGGTGCAGGTAGTCCGCATCTTCACAGACATGTCTATTTCACCGAGCCTCTCTCCAAGACAGTGTCCAGATTGTTACGCCTTTCGTGTAGGTCGGAACTTATCCGACAAGGAATTTTACTACATTAGGACCGATATAGTTACGGCCGCCGTTCATTGGGGCTTCGGTCGCCGACTCCCCTGCCATCAGGTCATAAACTTCCCTGACCTTTCGATGGCAAGCGTCGGCCCATACATGATCTTACGACTTTGCGGAGATCTATGTTTTTGGTAAACAATTGCCTGGGCTTGGTCACTACGACCCTTTGTGAGAGGCACCTTTCCACGAAGTTACGGGGCTATTTTGCCGAGTTTCTTAGAGAGTTGTCTCGCGCCCTAGGTATTCTCTACCTACTCACATGTCGGTTTTCTGCATGTGTACCTTTTCGCTTATAGTCCTTCGAGCTTTTCCTAAGAGTATGGCATGGGTTACTTCAGCACCGTAGCACCTAGTGCTCAAACATTAGCTCGAGGCATTTCTCTATCCCCTCTTACCCTGAAAAGTAGGGGCACCTTACGTTCTTGAATCGATAACCATCTTTCGGCTAACCTAACCTCCACCATCCATTGGGACCCACAAACGGTAGTACAGGACTATTCACCTATTGTCCATCGACTACGCCTTTCAGCCTGATCTTAGGCCCTGACTCACCTTCCGTGGACGAACCTTGCAGAGGAACCCTTAGGTTTTCAGGGCATTGGATTCTCACCAATGTTTGCATTACTCAAGCCGATATTCTCGCTTCCGCTTCGTCCATCACTGCTCACGTGGAGACTTTTCTCTAAGACGGAATGCTCCCCTACTGATGTATTTTTACATTCCACAACTTTGGTAGATCACTTAGCCCCGGTCATCTTTGGTGTAAGAACGCTCAATCAATGAGCTATTACTCACTCTTTCAAGGGTGGCTGTTTCTAGGCAAACCTCCTGGCTGTCACTGCACCCCTACCTTCTTTATCATTGAGCGATCATTTAGAGGCCTTAGCTGGTGATCCAGGTTATTTCCCTCTCAATGATGAAGCTTATCCCCCCATTGTCTCACTAGTCGACTTTGACCCCTGTTATTTTGAGGCCATATCTAATATTCAGAGTTTGTCTCGATTTGGTACCGCTCTCGCGGCCTGCACCGAAACAGTGCTTTACCCTTAGATGTCCAGTCAACTGCTGCGCCTCAACACATTTTGGCGAGAACCAGCTAGCTTTAGGTTCGAGTGGCATTTCACCCCTAACCACAACTCATTTGCTGATTCTTCAACATCAGTCAGTTCAGACCTCCACTTAGTTTCACCCAAGTTTCATCCTAATCATGGATAGATCACCCAAGTTCGGGTCCATAAGTAGTGACAATTGCCCTATGAAGACTCGTTTTCGCTATAGCTCCGGTGGGTTCCCTTAACCAAGCCACTGCCTATGAGTCGCCAGCTAATTCTTCAACAGGCATGCAGTCAGAGCCCTGGGCTCCTCTCACCGCTTGAGAGCTTATGGTTTCATGTACTATTTCACTCCCCGATGGGGGTTCTTTTCACCCTTCTCTCACGGTACTACTTCGCTATCGATCACCCAGGAGTATTTAGCTTTTGCAAAGTGGCCCTTGCTGATTCACACGGGATTCTGTGTGCCCCATGCTACTTGGTTCAGAGTGTAAGCTAGTGATGTTTTCGGCTACAGGACTTTCGACATCTAGAGCGTAGCTTTCGGGCTGCTTTGCCTAGCAGCACGACACTTGTATTGCTCTCCCATAACTCGTTTTCATGGTTTAGGCGGCTCCCATTTTGCTCGCCGCTACTACGGGAATCGTTTTTGCTCAACTTGATCTTCTTGGTGATTTACCTGAGGTAGTTGAAATTTGTGTTCTTCACCTCAAATAGTCGCTGAACGCAGTCAACAAGGAGCACGGCCTACACAATAAGTGAAATTTAGTAAAAGCAGTTGAAGTTACTAGTTTGGTATATGAACTCTTTCGAAGTGGTATATACCTGTATGGCCAACTTGTTCATTTTATCCTGTAGTTCAAATTCAGATATCTGAGTTATTGGGAATACCTCGATAGGGACAGTGCGCTAGCCACCCATTATACTCTTGCCTTGGCATTAGATAATCTTGTAGAGAGTGAATGTTCTTTCACCTCGAAGTGAATATGCTCGTTCTTGGGTTCAGAGTAGGCATGGATAAGCTCTGAGCTTGAGTTGTAGGTAGTGACACTTGAGCTTGTTCATCTCCTGAGGGGCTAAGGAGGGCAATCCCTAGTAGTTTCCCTTTCGAGCAAAGTGGCAGCATCTTGTATCTCCTTCATTGTGGCATCATTTTGACATTTCTTCAACCACTCTTGCGGCACAGGAACCATTCACTCTTTCTCGATAGCGAGGACCTGTGAAGACATGGGTGCTTTCTCCTGTCATGGTGGCAAGTCTGATTGCACTGTACCACTTGGATTGGACCTTTGACTCGCATCTGAATTCGTTGTCTTGGAGCTTGAGGTCGTGGCATGCCATACTGTGGCAACCTTTATGAATTGTCGAAGGTTCATCGCTACACCAAAAATACTGTGTTAACATTAGGATAATCAAGTAAAGAATTTACTTATAAGGAAGAGGGACCTACAGTTCTTGTCCTCATCCTCTAGAACGACTTTCCCGTATTCATGAGGGGTTGGGCTCATCTCAATAAGGACTAAAGCGGTCTTCGGTATTTGGTTTGCTCTAAAGAATATTGAACTCAATGCTTTGGCATTCGATTCCTTGTACTTTCCCAAGGCAAGAAAGGATCCTTAATGTTCTTGGGATCCAACCATTCCATAAGGTGGTTTACTATAGAGCCAAGGATACAAAAGAATTTTGTTTTTCATTTTTTGAGAAAAATGACAAACTTTTTTTTTTAAAGTAAAAATGTTAGTTGTATTTACTTTTCAAAAATATCATCATATACAAGATACCCAATATTGACTGTTTCCTTAGTACTCATTCGAGTCCAAGGCTCAAAACAAAATGGTTTCCACTATCCTAACTCTCTAAATTCTTATCTCCTTAACAATACGCCTATGTATCTAAAAGAATCTAAACAAAAGAATATTACGTGCATCAACAATGGGTAACATCTTCAGTCACTGCATGAGCTGGATACCCCATCCACTCTGGCTTCTACTTCTCCTTTTCCTCTCTATACAATAGGCACCACTGAGCCTAATCGTTAGCTCCTAGTCCCTATTCCATTCTTCTTCATCTATTTGTGCTTGGGTGAAGTTCTCTTTCCTTTTCACTAGCTACCCAGAACTCCAACCATTCAGCCATGGCTATATCCACTACTAGTTTCTGTTCCCTCCATTCTTTTTGAATTTGCCAAAGATTTCTTGTCTTCTAGAGCATTCATAATATATATATAGTCAACTGTGCTTTGTCTTGCCAACTCTCCCTTTTCTCTTTTGTACAAATATCTTGCCATCAATTTTTGAAACTCTCTTCATATGGCTCCGCAACTCCTCATTTCATTGGTGCAAACTTCCATACCATCCTTGGTCGATGACAATTAAATAGTGTATGCTCTAATGTTTTTTCTTGCTCCCCACACATTTGGCATATAAGGTCTTCTTGAATTCCTCTTTTCACCAGTTGATCCTTTGTCGGTAGGATGCCATGCCAACTGCTCTAGAGAAAATGCTTTAGCTTCCTTTTAGTGCCTAGGTTCCAGGTGGTCCTTTATACTCTTTTCAATACTCCTCTAGTTGTATTGCATTCTGGACTTTGGGATTGCTGCCATTGATCTCTCATTGCCTTCTTATATTCCGACTGCACGGTGTAGCTTCCTTGTTTGCCAAACTACCATATTAGTGTGTATTCGCTACTATCCCTTCTAATTGTGAGAGTCAAGATAGCCTCAGCATCACATTAGTTGAAAATTTTGCCCAATCAATTCCTTATTCCATTCTTTCTCTTCCTGATTCATAAATTGACTGACTCAAATAACTTGTTCCTTCGTAGAGGGTACAAGGATAGGTTTTCCTTCCTGCCTTCTTGGGATCCTAGGATGATCTCAAATTCTTATAGACCTCCCATCTCCCACCTGAAATCTTGTTCATTTTTGAATGATGTATCTAGCTCCCTCTTCCATAGCCATGAGGTGTTGCCTTTAGCTTGAGCAGTCAAAATCCTCCTCTCCTCTTGGGAAGTACTTGGCCTTCATCACCATACTCATAAGTAGATTAGGTTGAGTAATCAGCCTCCAAAGTTGCTTAAATATTAATGCATGATTAAACATTTGTATATTCTTGAAGCCAAGTCCACTCTCTTCTTTGAGCTTAGTCAAGTCCCTCCAAGCTTTCCAAAGGATTATTGGCCTTCCTTCCTCTCTTTTCCCCCACTAGAAATTTGTTGTGTGCTTGACAATTGCCCAACATACATTATACGGCAATTTAAAGCATGCCATTACATATGTTGGTAGAGCATCAATTACAGCCTTGATGAGGACTTCTTTCCCTACTAAGCTATGTAATTTGTTTTTCTAGTTCTTGATTCTTTTTTGTGCCCTTTCCACCACATAGGCAAACACTTCTCTCTTCGACCTCCATATATGCATAAAGAGTCCTAAGTACTTAGCCCTTTGCTGCTCCTTGACCTCATCCACAGTTTGGCAAATGGCCTTCTTGTTCTCCTTTGTCATGTTCTTACTGAAAAAGATTGACAACTTGTCTAGGCTGACCAATTAACCTGAATAGCTGCTAAACTTATACAACAATTCTTTACTCTTCTTGCTTGATCAATGTATCTTCACAAAATAATAAAGAATCATCTGCAAACAAAAGGTGAGTAATTAGTGGGGTTCTTTCTTACACACTCTCATCCCCCTATATTCACCTCTCATACTTGCTTGCCCAATCATATTCAAAAAGCCTTTAGAAATGATTAGGAACAAAGAAGGTAATATTGGGTCACCCTACCTCAAACCCCTTGATGGTTGGATATATTCGCATTTCTCCCCATTTATGTTTATTGAGAAAGTGGAAGAGCTAATGCACTGTTTAACCCAAGAGATCAATATTCCAGCAAACCCCATTTTCCTAAGCACAGCGCATAGAAAATTCCACTCTACTCTATCATAAACCTTGACCATATTTAATTTCAGTGCCATAAATCCCTTTTTTCTTTTATGTCTAGAGTATAAAGTGTTTATGCACGCATGAGCAACTAGTATATTATCTAAAGTTTGTCTCCTAGGGATGAATGCTACCTAAAAGGGATTAATGCATTTATGAAGGCAGATTTTCAATCATTCAGCCACAATCTTAGAAATAATTTTATATACAACATTACACAAACTAATTAGTCTGAAGTGAGACATGGAGGTTGGATGTTTAACCTTTAGGATAAGAGTAATTAATGTATGGTTCATTTGTTTAAGCAATTTCTTTTAACAGAATTTTTTTTAACTAAATTATAAATATCCACTTTGACCATATTCCAATAAGACTGGAATAAAAAAGGAGTCATACTATCCGGGCTAGAAGCTTTATTAGGCTGCATTTGAAATAGAGCATTTTTCATCTCACATTCCTCCACTTGTCGAGTCAATCTTTGGTTCATTCTTGTGATGATAGACACAGGGATACCATGTAACCCTTCATGAAACTATTGTGAATTAAAGGAGGTAAACAATCGATGATCCAACTCCAAGATCTCCTCATTTATCTCCTCCGGTTTCCCACATATCCGGCCATCTCCACTCACTAGGGTTTTGATCAAATTCTATCTCCTTTTACTCACTGTGCATGCATAAAAGAATTTGGTGTTCCTATCCTCTTCTTGTAGCCATTGAACCTTAGCCTTTTGCTTCCAGTATGTCTCTTCTTCCCGATAGGCATCATCAAGTTCAGCTTTGAGTCGGCTTCACATTTCCTAGTCTTTTTTCCCCTCTTATTTCCTCAGCTCTTCTAATTTTTCTTTAATCTTTAAAATCTCTTTAACTAAGTTGGATCCTTATTTGTTCACTGTGCATGCATGAAAGAATTTGGTGTTCCTATCCCCTTCTTGTAGCTATTGAACCCTAGCCTTTTGCTTCCAATATGTCTCTTCCTCCCGATAGGCATCATGAAGTTCAGCTTTGAGTTGGCTCCACATTTCCTAGTCCTTTTTTCGCTTTACTTCCTCAGCTCTACTGATTTTCTTTAATCTTTAAAATCTTTTTAGCTGAGTTGGATCCTTATTTGTGACTCCATTGTATGAGCTCCCCCTCCACTGTTTGATTTTGAGCACATTTGATACATTGAGGGTTTTTTCTACTTTTTTAGCCCATGCATTTTCAATTATCTTTTACACCTTTATTTTCTTGATACATCTTTTGTCAAGTACAAATCTCTTATGCACTTTCTGATCATTAGGAGTCATATCTAAAAGTAGAAGAGAGTGATTGGAGGATACTTTTTCCACATAGTACACTTAGGCTTTTTGGTTCTCCAATATCTAGTGTGGGGCTCTGAAGAATCTATCTAGTCTCTCTTCTACGAATCCTTCCCCTTCCCTGTTATTAGCCCATGTAAATCTTCTGCCAAAAAAACCTAGCTCCCTTATCTCCATATTATGAATGAAGGCTTTGAATGTCGCAAAGCTGAACTCAACTCTTGAGCACCCTCCTTTTTTCTCCTTTCTATGGACTAGATCATTAAAGTCGCAGCCCATGAACTAGCTATCTCCCCACTTTTGCTTTTGGCTTTCCAAGTACTTCCATTGTTCCTCCCTCACTTTTGGGTCTGTGCTAGTGTATATACATATTGTCCAAAACTTCCTACTTTCTCCTACCATCGTACACTCTAATTGAATGCAAAAACTTGTTAATACTTTGGTTACCATGACCACTTTCGACCAACAAACCAAAAACCCTCCTCTAATTCCTTTCGGTTCCACCATCCTCCATTTGTTATGAAAATGGAGTCTTTTACACACAATTGAAACAAAGCATTTCTTCTTTTTTTTTCTTTTTAGAAAGAAATACTATATTCAGTTGGTGGGATCTCATGATCTCCCTCAGTTGGGAAATTGTAGAAGGTTCACCCAAACTTCTACAATTCCACACACATACTTTCATGTTTCTTTTTGGAACCATTTCAGGTTAGTTCCCCCCACTTTTAGTTTGTTTATGCTTCAGCTGCTGGCCTTCTTCTTTTCCTGAGCTTTAACTCCTTTTCTTCATCCACATTTAACTTCTCATCTATTAAGCCCCATCCCCTTTTCCTTCATTTAGGTGGACTATTTTGAATGGCCTCCATGAACTGTCTTCATTCGCAGCTTTCTTTCATTCAGCTCTTGTCCATCTTCTACCCAGCTATGAATTCCTCACAAAATCTTTATCTTCAAGGAATTTTCCAACTTTTGACCTTCTTCTGTTTACTTTTAAGATCCCCTTTCCCAGATTATCACATTCAATTGGTATATTAACCAATCCCTTCTCTTTCTCATTTTGGCTAATTGGATAAACTTCTTGTTATTTTAAAATTTCTATAAGTTCCTATCCCTTCACTTCCCCTCCCAACTGATTCACTTCTTTACTTTGCATTGAACATACCTCTTTGACATGCTGTTTTTTCTTTACATTATCACGGCTTGTTCTTTCTCCTATACTCTGCCCCTGCTCAACCTTATCCAACATATCCTCCAACATTTGCATCCTCATTCTCTCCCTCCCTTAGCGGCCCTGTGACTCCCCCTATCCTCTTTCTGCAACACCTTTATATTATCCATCCCATCCTTCTCATTCGATTCCTCCAAATTTATTTGTTTGTTTCTGCCACACCTCTCTATGATTTCCCCTTTTTTCCCTTTCTCTTTAGCTTGTAACTTGCTACCAACAGTCCGCAACCAGTCCCCAAATTCCCCTTTTTTCAGAACACGTTTACTAACATCCCCCATTCTTTGATGGTACATCCTTTACCTATGCCCTACCCATCCATAGTAATGACAGAAAGCAACTAGTTTTTCATATTTAAAGGAAATCCAGCATGCTTTATTTTCTAGCTTCAGGATTGTACATCTAAGAAGTGGCTTGCAGAGGTCGATTGTGACCAATATTCTTAGCTGCCTTACTTATTTGCTACCCTTAGCTGGAATCCATACATCATTCACTTTCAAAAACAAGCTGCCACTCTTGCACCTGGTCTCTCTTGTCATTCACTGTATCGAAAGATTCCAGACTTCAACCCAAATCTCAACCGACTGGAAATTGCTTGGAGTTAGCTACAGTTGCTCATTCTATTCTCTCAGAACCAAGTATTGTTGGTCAAATGTTCAACCTCTACCCTACAAAACTTTTGGTTTATTTGCCTCATACTTGAACACAAATTGATATGTGTTTGCTCCCAACTCCCTTGTAAGAAAAAGTGTGAAAGTCAGCCAAAGATTTTGGAAGGTACTTCTTAGCCCTGTAAAATTCACACTTTTTCCCTAAAAATTCTTTCTATCAAGTTGTGGCCGCACTCCTCCTTGCTGTTCTAAACATCCTCTTCTGCCAAAACCACCACTTTTTTTTCCTTATTCGACAACTTTATCTTTTGAAACAGACCTACCAATTTAGATTCACTTTCTAGGTTAGATGTTTTCCCACGATCCATCCCTAAGCTCACGCTACCAAGATTAATCTAACATGGAATGATGAAAGATGCAAGAAAGCAATGAGACTAAGATTTAACTAGCAAGAAAGCAGCCCAGCTCTAGTAAGCTAGAATAAGAGGAAACAACAGAAGCAACACAAATATTTCAAGAATAGCACCAATTTTTTCTAGATCTATTCACTACTAATACTCAGAAACCAAAAACACTTCTCGGAATCTTGTTTAGAAATAAGATTTGATTTGGATTTAAGGAATAACGGCTACATACCTTATTTGTTCTTCATCCTTTTGTCTGAAGGAATGAGACAAAATATGTTTAAGACTCAATTAATTATACTTCAATGATAGCTTATGGCCACTGACACTTCTAATCATATTTGTTTTGCTGTTTATGACCTTTCTGAACTTGTTTAGGGAATTTCAAAACTACTTTAATTTTAAACTAATTTTTGTGGTTTAAACTCAATCTGCCCACTTAAAGGCACGCCCTCCCCATCTTCTAGAGAGGAGAACTAGACACTCCTAAAGATACCTGTCCATTTAAATGACAAACCCTGCTAGGATTTCAAATTTATGGACCTTATTTTTAAAACTAAACCAGTCACCATTAGTATTCATTTGGAAAAACAACTTAAAAAATCCTACTGTATAGGTAACCATTGTAGAATGGCACACCAATTCAAAACATATAAGGTTTTGCATTGTGTTTAAGGAGAGCTATGAAATATGAATTCTATAAAATTTTAAAACTTTTTGAGAAAAAGAAAGAGAAATATGGATTCTGAGTTTGGAAAATACTATACAGAGCACCACCAACCCAAGCAGCGGAGAAGTAGTCACTTCATCGCTAGTGAACAATGTACGGGGCATAAAGGTCCTAATATGATACTCTTTGACCAACTTGACCAAGGAGTCCTGGGATGGGATAGACTTGAAGAAGTTAATCCCAAATTTAGGCATTTTGAGAAATAAAAGGTTGTGCAATAACTTAATAGAAAAGAGAAACAAAATTGGAAAAAAAGAGACAACGAGAGAAGCCTAAGTATAGCTTGGCAATGTAAAGATATAGCCTTCCAGTAACGGTGAATAAGAAACCAAATAGGGAGAGTTGAGCAAGGGAATGGCCTTGCTGGTTAGCTAAAGTATCATGGTTGGGAGAATACCATAAGTCTAGTTCGGTCAACGACTCATCAACATGCTCATTGATCTCTAATGTCTCAAGTCCTTCTTAGCCTCCAAGAAATATGAAACAAGAAATTAGAATCAGGAATAGTGAAACAGAAAAAAAATAAAAATATTAGACATTAATATTAAATAATGAGAACATCACCTTCAAAATGATGGAGATATTATCAAGCTAGGTGGTGATAGTATCGCGAGAAAGTGCCCTTCCAGGTTTTGATGAAGCCCAGTGGCTAAATTCTATCTAGATTCGTTTCAAGCTTTCATCTTTGGACCTAAGAAATTATTCACTAATCTCTTACTCCTTTTTCCCGTGAAAGTCTTCGAACCCATATGGTTTCACTTTTGAAAATTTTCGAAATTTTAGAAAATGCAAATTTAATTTAAAAAAGTACAACTCTTCAACTTTTTTAAGTTACAAACTCTATAATTTCTTTAAAGTTACAAGAGTGACAAATGAATCATATATCTACCACTTATCCAAGATGAAAATATGCTCGTTATCATTGTGAGCGACGCTTTTGGATTGTTTATTAAGTAAAAACTTCGATACTTAAATTATAAATAAGGTTATTGTTGTCAAAATATAGAATTGTAGATTTATGTTCTTCCTTACCTATTGAAAAGAAATATTTATATTTAAAATATGAAATTATAAAAATGTATTATAGAAGTGATGAATTACCAAATCTTATACAAATACCATATAACTGTCAATTTATTCATAAACTCCTCATAGTCTAAACTTTTAGACTTTACATCATTAGTTGAGGTCCAGTACTCATTATAATCCCCCAAAACCTCAGTATGATTTATCAGGTTGAGGTTTCAACATAATGAAAGGAAAAAGTGTGCAATAAGAAATCCACACACATAAAGAATTCTAAAAAACAACATACTCTAAGAATAAAGACTTATCGATCAATGACAAGAACAAAACCTTAGAAACATACCCATTTTCAAGGTAGAGTATGCAACTGTTAAGGAAAAGTTGAAAAGACAAAATGCGAGTAGTTAAGAAAGAAAGAGAAAAACAACTGGTTTCACTCACATTTCAAAACAATTCCAAGAGAGAAAACAAATTCACTCATAAACCACACTAAAGAATGAAATTTAAGGCCAAAGCAGATTGCAACTAAAGCAATGTCTGATGAAGAAAGACTAAACAAGAGCAAACTCAGTGACCCGTAGAAGTAAAACAAGTATGTCTGATACACCTAGGAGGATCGGTGGACTCAAAGTCAATAATCTCTGAATGGACTCAATTTCAGTCGGTCATAGCAAAGCGACGTTATGAACGCAACTCACTGCCTTTGGCAATGAGTGACGATAGATTTTAGTGGTTTGAAATCGTTTAGATAGTCTTTCAGGCATTTTTATGCTTTTAGGCATGTTTTCAATTTTTAAAATTTTAATGGTATTTTTGTAATTTTTTGTTTTAATTGTCATTAGGGTTAACACCCTATATAAACTCATTCTTAGGGTTTTGGAGGAGACTTTTGACATTTGAAAATTAAATCAATTTGATAATTGAATTTGAGTGAACAGAGATTGTTCATCTTTATCGTCTCTGATTTTTCCTGTGTAGCCTTGTTTTCTATCGTTTCGGCATTATTTTGTATCAGAGCATAGGTTCCTTGAAATCAATGGCTGCACGGAATTGAGGCAGTTGTAGGGGTCATGCTACTGGCCGGGGGCATGGAGACGTTCCTGATGAAGCAGACCAATTGCATCTAAGAGACCTGTGAGAAATAGAAAACGAAGAGCTGAGTAGACAAGTTTAGGATTTGCAGCGACTTCTTGCGAAAGCAGGGCTAGACACACAACCTGAACCCGAAGTAGAAGTAGAATCTGTTGACTTATCCAAAGTTGAAATAGAGGATGACAACCCTTTCTGGGTTTTGAACCAGGGGCAGAATCGAGGAGTACGACCTGGAAATTAGTATTTTTCTCAAATTTCGGTATGAAGATCAAGATTCTGAATTTCATGATAAAGCTCACCCTTATGAGTTTATTAATTGGTTACATACAGTGGAGTGGATCTTTGATCTTAAAGATTTGACTAAGGGACAAAAGGTGAAATTAGTGGCTATTATACTACAGAAACATGCCTCAATTTGGTGGAAACATGTGAAAAAATAGTGTACTATAGATGGGAAATTAAAGGTAGAACGTTGTGACAAGATGAAAAAGTTGTTGCGAATTTTTTTTTGCCTACACATTATAGGGAAGAGGTTTTTATAGAGTATCATAATATTAAATTGCGAGACTTGATAACCGAGGAGTATACAGAGGAGTTTGATTGATTGCGAATGTGATGTGATGTTGTTGAAAAGAACGAGCAAACGACTGCTCGATATCTAGTAAGGCTGCGTTATGAAATTATGATATCATCCAGTTACAACAGTATCTAACTTATGAGGATGTGTGTAGACTAGCTCTAAAGGTGGAAGGGCAGCAGTTCCAAATGGTCGGGTAAAGAATCTCGAGAAAAAACAGGAAGTTCTTCGACCCCAGCAGTAGTAGTTAAGAGCATGAATTCGAAGTCCGCATCAAAAGGGGAACAGAGTAGTATTGGAACTAGCAGGGGAGAAGTTGCAACCAAACGACACTTTAAGTGTCAGGGACTGGGGCATTTTGTGGCTGATTGTCCCAATCGGCAGATTGTGACCTTAGTTGATAATCCAGCATTTGTTGAGGATCTAACGAATGGCGAATCTGATGAAAAGCGAGAGGATGAGGATCCAACCTAGGAAGATATTTTCTATTCCGATTCTAGTGAGTCCTTAGTTGTACGTAGAATCTTAAAAATTGTTGCAGAGGGGGATGACTCATGGTTCAGAAATACTATTTTTCATACTAAGTGCACTAGTGGGAGAAAAGTGTGTAGTATGATAATTGATGGTGGGAATTGCGAGAATGTAATATCTACTACTATGGTAGAAACGTTGGGATTGAAAACTGTCGAACATCCTCAACTATATAAGCTGTCATGGCTTAAGAAGGGAAATGAGATAAAAGTGAGCAAGAGATGTTTAGTGCAGTTTTCGATTAGCAAGAAATATACTGATGAAGTGTGGGGCGATGTGGTTCCAATGAATGCTTGTCATATTCTGTTGGGAAGGTCTTGGCAATACAATAGGAAAACTCAGCATGATGGTTTCAAAAATACTTACACTCTCAAGAATGATGGTCGGACCATTACTCTGGGTCCTTCAGATTTGAGAAAAGAAGAAAAAAAATAATCTGTTGACTAAATCAGAATTCCAAGAGAAGGCTATGAATACACCTGAGTTTTTTGTTGTGGTAGTGATGAAGCAAAATCCCAATAGTTCTAAGATTCCATTTCAAGTTCTGTCATTACTTGAGGAATTTGCTGATGTCATATTGGATGAGCTACCACTGGGATTACCACCCATGAGGGACATCCAGCATTTTATAGAACTTGTTCCCGGAGCTGTTATTCCTAATAAGGCAGCTTACAGGATGAGTCCTAAGGAACGTGAGGAGATGGAGAGGCAAGCGCAAGAGTTGCTGGAAAAGAGGGTAGTTCGAGAGAGCATGAGCCCTTGTGCCATGCTAGCTTTGTTAGTCTCTAAGAAGGATGGATCGTGGAGAATGTGCACAGATAGTAGGCTGTCAACAAAATCATGATAAGGTATCATTTTCCTATCCCAAGATTTGATGATTTAATTGATTAGTTGCATGGGTGACTATCTTTTCAAAGATAGACTTGAGGAATGGATATCATCAAATTAGGGTGTGACCTGGAGATGAGTGGAAGACAGCGTTTAAGACTATAGATGGTCTGTATGAGTGAATGGTAATGCCTTTTGGGTTGTCTAATGCGCCGAGCACTTTTATGAGGCTGATGAATTAGGTGTTTCATCCTTTTATTGGCCAATTTGTTGTCGTTTATTTTGATGATATTTTGGTTTATAGTACATCGACTAAACAACACTTGCAGTATTTAAAAAAGGTGTTTGCGGTCTTGAGGGAGTAGAAATTATATGCCAACACTAAGAAGTGTCACTTTTTGACCGATCATGTGACATTTTTGGGGTATATTATATCCAAGAAGGGCATTTAGATGGATCCAGCAAAGGTTGAGGCTACTACAAATTAGGAGATTCCGAAAAATATTCATGAGGTACATAGCTTTCATGGGCTTGCATCTTTTTATCAGAGGTTTGTTAGGGATTTCAGTACTATTATTGCACCTATGACGGATTGTCTGAAAGGAGGTAAATTTGTGTGGACTAAGGAGGTAGAAGTTGCCTTTCAATTGTTGAAAAGGAAGATGACTGAAGCACCTATTCTAGTGTTTCCTGGCTTTAATAAGGTTTTTGAGGTGCATAACGATGCTTTAGGCATTGGTATTGGAGGTGTCTTGAGTCAAAAGAGTAAACCTGTTGCATTCTTCAGTGAGAAGTTGAATGAGGCAAAAAAGAAGTATTCAACTTATGATAAAGAATTTTATCCTATTGTGAGGAGTTTCGAGTATTGGAGACACTATCTTATTTCAGAGTTTATCTTGTATTCTGATCATAAAGCCTTGAAATATATCAATGGCCAACACAAATTGAATGCTAGGCATGCGAAGTGGGTGGAGTTTCTTCAAGCTTTCAGTTTTTCTATCAAGCACAAGGCAGGAGTGCTAAATAGTGTGGCTAATGCATTGAGCAAAAAACACTCTTTGATGTCTACAATGCGGTAAAAGTTCTAGGCTTTGATACTTTTAAAGATTTATATGTTGATGATCATTATTTTGGGGATATCTGGAGGAAAAGCAAAATGGGGCCTTTTCAGGATTTTCAAATTGTTGAGGAATACCTTTTTAAAGGCAACGGGTTGTGCATTCCTCAATGTTCTTTGAGGGAATCTATTATTATTGAGAGCCATGCAGGAGGCCTAGCTGGGCACTTTGGCGTCGACAAAATGATGGCCTTGTTGTGTGGACATTTTTATTGGCCTCAGATAGAGCGAGATGTGACGCGTTTTATAGAGAGTTGTAGGGTATATCATGTAGTGAAAACCAAAAGTACTAATGCTGGCCTGTATATGCCTCTACCTATTCTAGTTGCACCATGGGAGGATGTCAGTCTTGAGTCTTGACTTTGTCATGGGTTTGCCAAGAACACAGCTAAGTAAAGATTCCATAATGGTGGTTATCGACAAGTTCTCGAAGATGGCCCACTTTATTCCATGTAGCAAGACATATGATGCTTCATAGGTTGCCCGATTGTTTCTACAGGAAATTGTTAAACTACATGGAGTTCCTAAGTCCATAACCTTAGATCGTTATGTGAAGTTTGTGAGTCACTTCTGGCGCACTCTTTGGAGGCACATGCCTTTTGAGGTAGTTTATGGGCGTAATCCAATTACTCATTTGGATCTCACGCCGTTACTAGTTCACAAACAATTTAGCTCAGAAGCTAAAGAGCATGCAAAGCAGATCAAAGAGCTGCATTCTCAGGTCCACAATTAGATAAACAGACAAAACATGAAATATAAGTAGCGTGTGAATAGGCATAGGAAAAGAGTCGTCTTCAAGGAGGGTGATCTCGTTTGGATTCACCTTTAGGAAAGAACATTTTCCAGCAGATAGGTTTGGCAAGCTCCAACCTAGGGCTGAGGGACCCTTCAGAGTCCTGGAGAGAATTAATGACAATGCTTACAAGATTGATCTATCGAGTATGTATAACGTATTCGGAACTTTTAATGTAGCAGATTTGTCGCCCTATCACATTGATGAACAAGAAGACCCTGAAGAGATTGATGACAATGAAGGCGAAGCAAATTCGAGGGAATCTTTCTCTAGCAGGGGAGAATGATGTACCTAGGAGGATCGACGGACTCAAATTCAATGATCTTGAAATGAACTCAATTTCGGTCGGTTATAACGAAGTGACGTTTTGAATACAACTCACTGCCTTTGGCAATGATCGATAATGGATTTTAGCGATTTGAGATCGTTTAAATAGTCTTTTAAGCATTTTTTTTTTGTTTTTAGGCATTTTTTCAATTTTTAAAATTTTAATGGTATTTTTGTAATCTTTCGTTTTAATTGTCATTAGGGTTAACACCCTATATAAACTCGTTCTTAGGGTTTTGAATGAGACTTTTGACATTTGATAATCGAATTTGAGCGAATGGGATGGCAACGAATCATTATAGAGTGAAATCCAAAGTTTATCATTAGGGTGAATCAATAGGGAAGAAGAAGAAGTTAGAGATCTAGACACATCTAGACATAAGGAAATAATGGAAAAAAAATATGCCAAAAGCGGTAGAGGGGGAACCAGAACAACCTTCACAGGGATGTAGCAATAATGATACTGATGGGGAGGAATTAATCCCTTAGCCCTTGGTTGCTTATCCTAAGAAGAATAGTCTCATAGCCGAGGCCAAGGTGTTACTCTTAGGAGAAGTCAAGATTTGAGACATAAAAAAATTCCACATTTCCAAGGAATATAAGGTGAGAGGTCCAGGGTCTGAATGAAGAGCATGTCAGTCCCCTATGGGGTACGAGACCATTTATGAAGAGCAATTAAAAGCAAGCTTAAGATTTCCTCTATGTTTCCTTATAGTCAGATCATCACTTATTATTACATTGCCCTAGCTAGCTAACACAATTAGCCCCGAATTAGAATGGAATGATAATAGGGTTTGAAGCCCCATATTAATAAGAGAAAATTAAGAGAGTAGTAATGTTACTTAGATATATTTATTGCATGAATAAAGCAACGAATTTGATAGGGTATTTCACGTTTTCTTTTCCTCAAGATCAATGAACAAAATAAAGAAGTCTACCATCTATTATGACTGATAATATAGATTTTTTTCTTTTTCAAAACTAGCCTCTGTAAGTTAAAGATGGAGTGATACTACAGAGGCATGAATGATATTTACCAAAACAGAAAATTGTAAACTTTGTTTTTCCCCCCCTTAAATATAATTTAGATTTAGAAATTACAAAACAAATATTTCTTAGAGTAAAAAATATATATAAATATATATAACTTATATTTTAACAAAAATGGATAACTTACACTTAGAATTAAAAATAAAAATGAGAAAAGAATATTTCTATTTTTATATTTCAGAGATTGTAAATTTTATTGTAAAAATAAATAAATAAATAAATAAAATATATATCTATATATGTGTGTGTGTGTGTGTGTGTGTGTGTGTGTGTGTGTGAGATACTTTGAAACAAATTATAACTATATAATGAGAAATATTACTGTTATTATACTTTTTTTGTTTCAACTGAAAATGGTCATTCAACATTTCAAAGTGATTATTTGAAGTCAACCCAATCGTTTTCTTGGACTGCAGGATCTATTTGTTTCTGGTCTTTTGTCTCTTCCCCAGTTCTTCTGTTTCGTTTCCATTCACCACCGACTTCATTCATATTTCGCTTTATGTTACTTAGAGCCTTAACATGCAGCCACCTGAGGAAAAACATCTAATGTACAAAATATTATTTGTGTCAAACTTGGTGTTCTGAAACTCCAATAAAAAAAAAACAAAAAACAAAAAACGAAAAAGAAAAACAAGAAAAAAAGAAAAAAAGAAAAAAAGAAAAAAAGTATGTTTTCTTTACCACAAAGCCTAATTTTTCTATAGCAATCGACAGCAAAACGTTATTGAACTTTATGAAGAGGATTCAAACAAAACTCATGTTGTGTTTAAAGGTTGAGAAAACAAAGTCCTCAATGGAATCCCAACTGGTTGAGGAACAGTATATTATATGCAATTTAGGTATATTTATGATTGATTTCTTTTTTCTTCTTTTTTTTTCTTGATTTCTGTCGATTTTTAACTTTCATCTAGATTTTTTTCGTTGAAAGAAAAAAATGACGAGGTTAAACTAATGTTAGATATTAGTGTACTTTAATAAAAAAAAAATTTCATGCCAAAAAAAGAGTTCACTCTTGATTTGGTACATTTTTTTAAAATTACAAAATACAACACATTTATTCTTACTTTTTAATTTAGATTATATATTATAAGTATTAGTAAGGTTAATATAAAAATTTTACATTAAAAGTGAACTTTTTTTTTGGCAACAAACAAAATTTTTGAAACTGAACTTTTTTTTGGGACGGAAGGAATATTATATTTATGAGTATTTGAGAGTTTCAAATTTTATGATTTATTAAAATAAATATTATCGTTCATATTATCAAATGTCTAAATTATGAATTGGAAGGGCACTTAAGTTCAGAATAAGGAGGTTTAATGATGGTTGTAGGTTACAATATATTACTTTTAAACTATCATTAATTTGATTCATTATTTTTTCCACATTTCTACTATATATATGAGGCATGGTAGTTTATGAAGTGGGGTTTATTACTCTTCAAGAGAGAGGGGAAAAAGAAAAACAGTCTTACTAGTACTACTAATCTAAGTAAGAGAAAGGGGAAGAAAAATGTATGTTTTTGTGCTTTTACTATGTAGGAAAAATATGTTACAAGTGAATATATAGAAATAGATATATGTGAAATAAAAATTTTCGACTTCTACGTTTACATTATATTTTGATATAGGGCAAAGAAAAGTATATAGAGCAAACTTCTACTGCTTAGATTATGCAAATCAAAAGAAATTAATGTTAGACTGTTATATTCTTGAGTAAACGTACTGTATAATTTACTATATTGAATAAAATAGTTGGTAAGGACACAAATCGAACTTATGATGCGCAGTTTTCTTATTTGTGATTTCAACAAAGACATGAAGTGCTGCTTTGGGAATTTTATTTTATTTTATTATTATTTTTTTTTGAATGGAGATCTTTTTGTCGGTAATTTTTTATTTTTATTATTATTATTTTTGGTTCAATTCGGTAAACCACCATCTAATTTGCAATGACAATAATACGTTAGTGTAGCATAGCTTTAAACAAGATAAAGCCAAAGCCGGCCTTTGAAATTCATTTGAGAATCCGTAAAGGGAATTTTAAAGTTTGAACTGTGATTTATATTGACAAATTCGCAACCCATCAGCCCAGCAAATAATCAAGACCAGAACGAAGGCATAAAAGGATCACAAATGTAGAATTCACAGCCCATTTTTTATGAGATAATATCCAAAAAGGTCCCTCACATATTGACGAATGAGCTTTTTAGTCCTCTAATTCCTGAATGAAACAAAATCGTCCTTCACATTATATAAATGAACCATTTTCGTCCTTCACATTATATAAACGAACCATTTTCATCCTTCACATTACATAAATGAAACCATTTTAGTCCCCCAAATCACGTATAGTGTAATGTGAGCGACGATTTTGTCTCATTTTGAAATTGAAGGACTAAAAAGCTCATTAAATCAATATGTGAGGACCTTTTGACATTATCTCATTTTTTATTTCCAATACTACCAGATGAGGAGCCAGGAGCCCCAAAACAAATGTTATCGAAAGCATCCATGATAAGCCACGTTGGGAAAGGCTGCTTTTTTCTTCGTTTTTTTTTTTTTTGGAGTCTAGGAGGAATGCCGCTACATTATCCAGTTCCATAAATTTGGAAGAGGAAAAGAGAGATGGAAAAGTTCTGTAGGGAGAGTTTTTTTTTTTTTAACTAAAAACGTTAGTTGTATTTACTTTGTAAAAATATTATCTTTTACAAGGTGCTTATTGGCTACTGCTTCCTTATACTCATTTCGAGTCCAATGCTCAAAACAAAAAGGTTTCCACCTTCCTGACTCCCTAAATCCTTAGTTCCTTACCAATGTGTTTATGTAACCAAAAGGATCTATACAAAAGAATATTACGTGCACTAATAGTGGGTAACATCTCCAATCACTAGAGATCCCACCCACTCTTGCTTCTACTTCTCCCTCTCTTCTCTATACAATAGACACCATTGAGTCTAATCGTCTACTCCTAATCCCTATTTCATTCTTCCTCAACTATTCGTGCTTGGTCGAAATTCTCTTTCCTTTTCACTAGTTACCCAGAACTCTAACCATTCAGCTATGGCTATATCCACAACTAGTTTCTTTTCCCTCCACTCTTTCTGAAATTGCCAAAGAATTCTTGTCTTCCAAAGCATCCATAATATATATACAGTCAACTGTGCTTTGTCTTGCCAACTCTTCATTTTCTTTTCTGCACAAATATCTTGCCACCAATTTTTTAAACTCTCGTCATATGGCCCAGTCACTCCCCGTTTCACAAGTGTTAGTTTCCATACCATCCTTGCTCGATGACAATTTAAGAAAGTGTGCTCCAAAGTTTCTTCTTGCTCCCCACACATTTGGCATATAGGATCTTCCTGAATTCCTCTCTTCACAGCTGATCCTTTGTCGGTAGGATGCCATGCCAACATCTCCAGAGGAAATGCTTTAGCTTACCTTTAGTGCCTAGATTCTAGGTGGTCCTCCATACTCTTTTCAATTCTCCTCTATTTGTGATGCATTCTGGCATTTGGGATTGCTGCCATTGATCTCTCATTGCCTTCTTATATGCCGACTGAACGGTGTAGCTTCTTTGTTTTCCAAATTGCCAGATTAGTTTGTCTCCGCTACTATCCCTTTTAATTGGGATGGTCAAAATAGCCTCAGCATTATATTGGTTGAAAATTTTCCCAATCAATTCCTTATTCTATTTCGTCCCTTCTTGATTCATAAGTTGATTGACCCAAGTAACTTGATCCTTAGTAGAGGGAATAATGGTGGGTTTACCTTCCTACCTTCTTGGGATCCAAAGATGATCCCAAATCCTTATAGATCTCTCATCTCTCACCTGAAATCTTGCTCTTTTTTAGATGATGTATGTAGCTCCCATCCAGCTTTTCCATAGCCATAAAGTGTTACCTGTAGCTTCAACCGTCAATATCCTCCCTTGGGAAGTACTTGGCCTTCATCACTTTACTCATGAGCAAATTAGGTTGAGTGATTAGCCTCCAAAGTTGCTTAGCTATTAATGCATCATTGAACATTTGTATATTCTTGAAGACAAGTCCCCCTTCTTATTTGAGCCGAGTCAAGTCCCTCCAAGCTTTCCAATGGATTCTTGGCCTTCCTTTCTTGCTTTCCCCCCACTAGAAATTTATTTTATCCTTGACAATTGCCTAACATACAATATTTGGAAATTTGAAGCATGCCATTACATACGTTGGCAAAGCATCAATTATAGCCTTGATGAGAACTTCTTTCCCTGATAAGCTAAGGAACTTGTTTTTCCAATTCTTGATTCTTCTTTGAGCCTTTTCCGCCACATAGGCAAACACATATCTCTTCAACCTCTCAATGTGCATAGGGAGTCCCAAGTACTTAACCTTTTGCTGTTCCTTGATCCCATCTAGAGTTTGGCAAATGGCCTCATTATTCTCCTTTATCATGTCCTTGTTGAAAAGATTGTGACTTGTCTAGGTTGACCAATTGAGGCGAGTAGTTTAAACTTATCCAACAATGTCTTCACCCTCCTTGCTTGATCATTGTCTACTTAAGAACAATAAAGAATCATTTGCAAACAAAGGTGAATAATTAGTGGCTCTTTTTACACACTCTCATTCCACTATATTCACCTCTCATACTTGCTTTCCTAATCATATTTGAAAATGCTTGAGATGTGATTAGGAACAAATAAATGATATTGGATCCTCTTAACTCAAACCCCTTGATGGTTAGATATATCCACACTTCTCCCCATTTATATTTATAAAGAAAGTGAAAGAACTAATGCACTGTTTAACCAAAGAGATAAATATTTTAGCAAACCTCATTTTCCTAAGCACCTCGCATAGAAAATTCCACTCTACTCTATCATAGGCCTTGACCATATCTAACTTCAATGCCATAAATCTATTTTCCTTTATGCTTAGAGTATAAAGTATGTATCCAATCATGAACAACTACTACATTGTTTAAAATTTGTCTCCAGGATAAATCTTTGCCTAGTAGGGATTAATGCATTTATGGAGGTAGATTTTGATCTTTACCCCAATCTTAGAAATAATATTATACACAACATTACACAATCTGATTGGTCTGAAATGAGGTGGGATGTTTAACCTTTGGGATGAGAGTAATTGATGTATAGTTCATTTGTTTAAGCAAATTATTTTTATCGAATTTTTTTTAACTACATTACAAATGTCCACTTTGACCACATTCCAATAAAACTGAGTGAAGAGAGGAGTCATACTATTTGGGCTAGAAGCTTTACTAGGCTGTATTTGAAATAGAGCATTTTTTATCTCACCTTCTTCCATTTGCCGAGTCAATCATTGGTTCCTTGTCGTGGTAGCGGACCTAGGGATACCATCTAACCCTTCATGAAACTATTGTGGATTAGAGGAGGTAAACAGCGATGATAGAACTCCAAGATCTCTTCTTTTATCTCCTCAGATGTCTCACATATTCGGTGATCACGATCACTAGGGTCTTAATCAAATCTGTCTCCTTCTGCTCATTGTGCATGCATGAAACAATTTGGTATTCCTATCCCCTTCTAGCAGCCATTGCACTCTCACCTTTTGTTTGCAGTATGTCTCTTCTTCACGATAGGCACCATCAAGTTTAGCTTTGAGTTGGCTCCACATATTCCAATCCCTTTCCTCCTCCCATTTCCTCAACTCTTCCAATTGTTCTTTAATCTTCAAAATCTTTTTAACTGAGTTGGATCCTTGTTTGAGACTCCATTGTATAAGCTCCCTCCTGCACTGTTTGATTTTTGAGCAAATTTGATACATTGGAGTTCTTTCTACTTCTTGACCCCATACCTTTTCAATTATCTTCTGCACCTTCTCATTTTTTATCCATCTTTTGTTAAATACAAATCTCATATGCACTTTCTGATCATTGGAAGCTGTATCTAAAAGTAAAAGAGAGTGATCAGAAGATACTCTTTTCACATGATACACTTGGGCTTTTTGGTTCTCCAATATCCAATGTGGGGCTCCAAAAAATCTATCTAGTCTCTCTTCTATAAATCCTTCCCCTTCCTTATTATTAGCCTCTGTAAATCTTCTGCTGACAAAACCTAGCTCCTTCATCTCCATATTATGAATAAAGGTTTTGAATGTCGCAAAACTGAATTTAGCTCTTGGGCGCCCTCCTTTTTTCTCCTCTCTATAGACTAGGTCATTAAAGTCATTTGCCATGAACCACCAACCTCCCCACTATTGCCTTTGGTTTGCCATGTACTTCCATTACTCCTCCCTCACTTTCGATTCTGTGCTAACATATATACATATTGCCCAAAACTTCCTGCTTTCACCTACCATCGTACACTCTAATTGAATGCAAAAGATTGTGGATACTACTTTGGTTACCATGATCTCCTCCAACCAACAAACCAAAAGCCCTTCTCTAGTTCTTTCCGATTTCACCGTCCTCCATCTATTGTGAAAATTGAGTCTTTTACATACAGTTGAAACAAAGCATTTTTTTTTTGTCTCGGAAAGGAATACTATATCAGGGTGGTAGAATTTCACAATCTCCCTCAGTTGGGAAACTATAAAGGCACCCAAACCTGTATAATTCCACACACATACTTTCATGTTTCTTTTTGGAACCATTCCAGGTTGGTCCCCCCACTTTTAGTTTGTTTTGGTCTTCAACTACTGGCCTTCTTCCTTTCCCAAGCCTTACCTCCTCATTTTCATTCCCATCTAACTTCTCATATATTAAGCCCCAAACCCTTTTTCTCAATTCAGATAGACTATTGTGTATGGCCTCCCCTAAACTGCCTTCATCCATAGCTCTTTCGTTTAGCTCTTGTCCATCTTATCTTCAGGGAATTTTTTAGCTTTTGGCCTCCTACTGTCAACTTTTAAGAACCCTTTCCCCAGATTATCACATTCGATTAGTACATTAGCTAGTCACTTTTCTTTCCCATTCTGGCCAGTTTGGTAAGCTACCTGTTCTTTTTCAATTTCCACAAGTTCCCGCCCCTTCTCTTCCCCTTCCATTGCCTCACTTCTTTACTTTGCATTGAACATACCTTTTTGACATGCTATTTTGTATTTATGGCTTCCTCCTTTGACTACTAAGTATCCCCCCCTCCCTCATATTTCTGCACTCTTGGTTTCTTTACATTATTACATCTTGTTTCTCCTTCTATGATCTATCCCTGCTCAACCTCTTCCAACACATCTTCCAATATTTGCATCCTCATTCTCTCCCTCCCCAACGTACTGTAAATCCCCCCTACCCTCTTTCTGTACCACCCCTGAGATATCCATCACATCATTCTCGTATAGTTCCTCCACATGTATTTGTTTGTTTCTACCACTCATGTCTATGATTTCCCTTTTTTTTTCTCCTTCTCTTTTGCCTATAACTTACTACAGACTCTCAACAGTCTCCAAACTCCCTTCTTTGAACACCTTTCTTTGTCATCCTCCCTTCTCGATGGTACATCATTTCCTCATGCCCTACTCTTCCAAAATAATGTGTAGCCAATTTTTCATATTTAAAAGAAATCCAGCAGGCTTTATTATCTAGCTTCATAATCATACCTCTAAGAAATGGCTTATAGAGGTCGATTGTGGCCAATATTCTCAATTGTCTGCCTTCTTTGCTGCCTGTAGTTGGAATCCATACATCATTCACTTTCGGAAACAAACTACCAATCTTTAACCCAGTCTTCTTTGTCATTCACTGTATCGGAAGATCCTAAACTTCAACCCAAATCTCAAATGATTGGAAATTGCTTGGAGTTATCTTCAATTGCTCAGTCCATCTCTTAGAGCCAGGTATTGTTGATCAAAGGTCTAACTTCTACCCTGCAGAATTTTTTTGTTAATCCACTCCATGCCTAAAGACAAATTGGTATGCGTTTGCTTCCAACTTCCTTGTAAGGAAAGGTGTGGATGTCGGCCACGAATTCTAGATAGTACTCCTTAGCCCTGTAAAATTCACCTTTTTTCCCCCAAAAATCCTTCCTATCAAGCTGCGGCCGCACTCCTCCTTGCTATTCTGCACATCTTCTTTCGCCAAAGTCACCTCTCATTCTTCCTCATTCGACAAATTTATCTTCTGAAACAAACCCATCATTTCAAATTCACCTTCCAAATAAGATGGTTCCTCTCAGTCCATCCCTAAGCTCACATTAACAAGATTAAACCAACCTGCGTGAAGAATGAAGTAAGAAAACCGTGAGACTGAGATTTAATCTAGCAAGAAAAAAAAAAACGCTCAACTCCAGTCAGCCAAAGTGAGAGGAAGCAATAGCATCAACACAAGTGTTTCAAGACGTAAGGGTGAAAGATTTAACCAGCTTGTAGGGATGACAGATTCAAGAAAGCGGTTAAACTACTATTTAACTAGTAAGAAAAATAACGTAGCTCTAGTAAGCTTAGCTCTATTTTTATTTTTTTTTCTGATCTAAGCTTTCCTACTACTCAAGAACCGAAAACGCTTCACTAAAGCATGTTTAGGAGTGAGATTTGGACTGGATCTGAAGGAAGAAGCGGCTTCCAATCCTGAGAGTTCGTCTTCACTTTGTTTGAACGGAGGAGACCAAATTATGTTTAGGACTCACTTAATTTGACTTTAACAATTTGCTTATGGCTACCGACACTCCTAATCCTATTTTGTTCTTGTTTTTGGCCTTACTAGACTTGTTTAATGGATTGTGAAGGCTACTCTAATTTTAGTCTAATTTTTGTGGCTTAAAACTTAATCTGCCCCCTTAAAGGCACCCCTATCCCCATCTCTAAAGAGAGAAGAACTATACACTCTTAAGGACACTCCTAAGGAGTACTTGAAACTATGCTGTAGGGAGAGTTGGGGTTGAACTATAACTATAACTATAACTCTTCAGAACTATCACTATACACTCTTAGCGATTTCTTGTTGAAGTTTCAAGAACACTTTGCAGAAATAGACTGGTGACACACTAATCCCTTCGATTTATTTCCACAAAGAAAATGAAGCTCTTGGCCTGGGATAGGACTTAATCCTGTCCCATCAAAAT
This sequence comes from Gynochthodes officinalis, assembly GCA_020080225.1. NCBI lineage: Eukaryota > Viridiplantae > Streptophyta > Magnoliopsida > Gentianales > Rubiaceae > Gynochthodes > Gynochthodes officinalis. The sequence continues at coordinate 17,108,298 of CM034621.1, read as the reverse complement.
GCTTTGTTGAATGTGAGAAATTTTGGAAATAAATTCTCAGGTTGATTTCATGGCTTGAGAGCTCAAGTAGAACAGTATCATCGGATAACTTTGATGTCAAATTCTTCACCCTTAGATTTTCTAGAATGCTCCTGAGTATTTTTCTTTTCTCCCACCCAAAATTGGTAAAATTTCAACCACATACTTCTGGAACAAATCTAGTTCATTGCCCTCTCTCAAGATTTCTTCAAAATCAGTAAAATTCCCCCTTAAATCGAGCAAGACACTACAACATCCTTGATGCTCGCAGTATTCTAAGATAGACACCAAACTTATCCTTTCATAAACAACTTTTTCCACTCTTATTTGAGTTTCTGCTTCTTGTAGCAGAGAGGTCTCTTTCTCTGTAAAGATTATCACTTTAGAAGAAGCTTTACTTGCAAGATCACTTATGTTTATTGGGAGATTTGAACTTTTTACTAGCACAATTTGAATAGGGTGATTGGCCCCGGGTTCTTTAGATGCTAGAAGAGATAAATCTTCAAATAACAAGCTTGAAGATGATACAATTGCATCATACTCTTGTAGCAATTTTGAGTAATATCCACCAGATTCCAAGACTACGTCACCAATTTGATTTATAATATGGCCAGTGATTGAAATTTGAAATGAAACAAGTAACAGCTCTATGCTCCAATTATATCTTAAGGTAATAAAGGGCATTCTTGTCAGCATTTGGTGGATATAAGCTTCATTAAGCATTCTACACAATTCCTCTTCAACACCCACAGTAACTTCAATTCCTACAGCTCCAAGTTTATCAATAACTTTCGAAGCCACAATCGAATTTGGGTCCATCATCCCAACCACTACCTTTTTCACTCTGGCTTTGATGAAGGCTTCAGTGCATGGTGGAGTTCTCCAAAATGATCACAAGGCTCCAAGCTCACATATGCTATCCTATCTTTAGCCAAATTCCCAGCATCTCTAAGTGCAAAAACTTACAGTTTTCCCAAAATCAATCTACGAATTAGTACAAAATCAAAATACTACACTTATTTATTTATTTTGCTATAATCCCTTGGATTTGTGATCCATCATCGAAATGATATACATTCCAAAGAGTAAAACACAACTCCATACAGTTTAAGTTCATCATTTATCTTATGCTTTTCCAAGAAACTTTCTCTTCTTCAGGCAAGAGCTATTGGAAGTTACAAACTGGAAATCATAAAACAGAAACTCATAGTGATAAACAAATTAGAGTTTGCTTCAATTTCACTATATTCATGATAAAACTGAAATTTTTTCGCCTATATTCTAAAACAATCAATATCAAATGGTAATTTGATGCAAATCAATGAAAAAATAATATTTTTTTGTCTTTAATTCCCAAATCCAGCTATAAAGTCAAAACTCTTAGCCTACAGTAAGTGAATAAGCTTAAAGCCAACAATTTAAGATCACTATAATCCTGATTCACCATAATACTACTACGTATAGGAGAAATTCCAAGCAACAAAGTCGCCAACATTGAAACTAGACAACACTTTTAATTCACAACTTATGCATTCGTATCAATTTAATTGAGAATAAGAACAAGGAAGCGCGAGTCACCTCCGCATGAGGTTGGCCAAACTTTGGATGAAATCCTTGACCAACTATCTTCCCATCTTTCACAATGACACAACCAACCATTGGATTGGGGCTGGTACACGCAATTGTTGTCTAGCTAGCTCTATACATCTCCTCATGTAGTACATATCATTATTGTGATAAAATTAAACTAAATTTCCTATTAGATTTGTGATTTAATAATCATATTAGATTTATAATTGTTATTCATATTGGGTTTTGAATTTAGTAGTTACCAATCTAATAGGTTTAGGGTTTTGTTGAGTTTTATAAATAGGATATATTATTCAAGATTTTGTTGTACATAGAAAAAAAAAATTTGTTGTACCAAAAAAAAATTAAAATAGTGAGAACAAAACCCAATAAAAATCAGCTGCCTCTATTTTGTGAAGCTTTTAGTTTGAAAGTCGCTTGTCATTCAATTTTGTTGTTTTTGGTGGTTAACTTAGCTTTGATATGCTTTTGTCTCAAATCAATTTGCGCCAAATCAATTGCTTTGTTCAATTTTTGAGTTGATTGAATTCTATCCTCCTTGATTCTTGGCCAAATTAATTCAATTGCTGTGTTATGCTCTTGCTTGTTTAGGCTATAATTGACCGCAAATTATTATTTTGATCCCAACATGCAGTATCGAGGCGAGGTTGGTGTTTGGTAGTTATGACAAAAATGAATCTTACTTGTTTCATACTCAAATTAAAGGGTAAAAAAATTACAATTATTGAAGGTTCGGATAGAAACGAATCTCAACACATTTGATTTGTTAGACCACGTTCAACAAAATTTAGCAGCGAATACTAACAAAGAGACTAAACAAAACGATAGTTTGATGCTGTCTCAAATTCACTAGGCAATTGATATTTTCGTATTTGATAAAATATCCACAACTAAAGCGCAAAATAGGCATGGGATATTTTGGACTAAATGTATCGTGGCGCTGACCAGGTTGAACAAAAAAATTTGTCAACATTGATAAGAAAATTCGAATAGTGAAGCATGGAAAATAATGAGACCAGTGAGTCATATTTTTCTCGTTTGAATGATATAAAGTACAAGATGTTGTTGAATGTGTATGATCTCACAAATAAGCTCATTGTAGAAAAGGTTTTGAATACTTTGCCATTAAAATTTGATCATGTCTTTGCCGTGATACAATAGACAAAAGATATGTCAACCTTGTCGGTGATGGTGAAAAGGTCATTACTATTGCATGAATAAAGAATTAATGGCAAATTGAATGAATATCATGAAAAAGAGCATGTGGAGAAGGCGTTGCAAGCTTTACAAATTTAGCTTGCTATGGAGTAAATCAGGGAAGGTTCATCCTATTGTGGTACTTCTAGTGACCGTGACCATGATTTCTGTGGTTGGATACATGGAAAAAGTTACTCTTATGGTCACGGTAAAAGTAACAATTACTCCCAACATCTGGTAACAAAACCTATGAGAAAGAAAGACAAATTTTAGTAGATATGTGAATTTTGATGATAAAAGTGCCTTGGATTGGTCAAAAAGGGATCAAATGATGTGGGTAGTCATCCTCCACAATTTTCATATTTTAATGATAGTCATGATAATGAGGTCAATTAGCCTAAAGTACATGAACAAGTTCCTCTGAACCTATTCACTGCGGTTTGGTCGTAGTAAAGACAAAAGCGTCTACTAGCTCTTTTGCAAGATTATGTTATTTATGGTCACTCTCAAAATTTATCTTACGAAGATATTGTTAATTTTGTTCTTTTTAGAGATTGTGGCCGTTGCTTTTAAAGATGTTGTTCATGAGGATCATTGGAAGAAAGCAATAAGGAAGAAATTCATGCCATTGGAAAGAATGATACTTGGGAGTTCACAAATCTTTCAAGTAGCAAGAAACCCATTGGTGTTAAGTGGGTTTACAAGGCAAAATACAAGCCCATTGGAGGAGTAGATACATTAAAGGCGCAGTTGGTTGCTAATGGCTGTAAACAAAAATCTAGCATCGATTATTTTGAGCTATTTGCGCTTTTGTTACTAAACACTCTTATTCATAATTATTTCCTTAGCTGCCCAAATGGTTGGAAAATACATAAAATGGATGTAAAGTCTGTGTTTTGAATGTTATACTTGAGGAAAAAGTGTATTTTAAGCAACTTTGCAAGATTTGTGAAGAAAGGTTAAGAAAATAAGATGTACCATTTGAAAAGAACCCTCTACATTTCGAAGCAAGCTCCAAGGGTGTGGTATGCGAATTTATTCTTTTTCCGTTGATAGTGGTTTTCAACACTGTCTTTTTTATCATACTTCATATATGAAGTCATCTACTCATGGTGTAGTTATCATTGTATGCTTATATATGGATGATCTGATATTTATTGGAAATAATCCCAAAATGATTGCAGAATTTAGGAAGGCTATGATTCGATAGTTCAAGATGACACACATGGGTCTTATGTCGTACTTGGAATTGAGCTTTCATAGACTGATCAAGAGATTTTTATTAGTCAAAAGAAACATGCTGGATATATTTGAAGAAGTTTAAGATGGATGGTGCAAAACTAATCTTGACTCCAATTGAAGAACGGTTGCGTTTAACCAAAAATGGGGTTGGCAATTGTGTGGACCCTACTTATTTTAAAAGTTTAGTAGGGAGTTTGAGATATTTGATAGTTACAAGATTTGATATCAATTTCAGTGTCGGCTTAATTAGTAGATTTATGGAGAATCCATATCAATCTCACCTGCAAGTAGTTAAGAGAATTTTGAGATACATTAAAGGTACTTAAGGTGATGGAATTTTTTATGCAAAAAATGATCCTGTTAATCTTTTTGGATTCTCTGATAGTGATTGGGCTAGTGACACTGTAGAGAGAGAGTACTTCTGGTTATGCATTCTTTATTGGTTAGGCATATTTCGTGAAGTTCAAAGAAGTAACCGATTATCACATTGTCTCTGATGCGAATACATTGCGGTGGTTAACGAGTGCTACTCAAGTATTTTGGTTTAGAAGAATGCTAGATTTTCTTCAACATAAGCAAGATGAAGCAACTACTATCTGTGTGATAATACATCAATAAAGATGACAAGGAATCTAGTGTTTCATGGTTGAAGCAAGCATATGGACATCAAATTTCACTTCTTATGTGATTTGGTTCAATGAAAGAAAATTGTGATTGATTATTGCAAGACCGAAAATCAAGTTGCTGATATTTTCACGAAAGCATTGAAGGTGGATTCGTTTATGGCGAAGAAAGCATTAGGTATGACAAGTTATGAAAACTTAGTTTAAAGAAGACAATATGGTAGAATTAAATTAAGTTTCCTACTGGGTTTCTGATTTCGTAATCCTATTGGGTTTATAATTGTTAGTCATATTAGGTTTTGGATTTATTAGTTACCAAATCTATTAGATTTAGGGTTTTGTTAAGTCCTATAAATAGGAAATATTATTCAGAATATTATTGTACAGAGAAAAAAAGAGAGAAACAGAAAAAGGCCTCCGCTCATAAAAATCAGTAGCCTTTATTTTGAAAAGCTTTTCTTTTGAAAGTCGCTTGTCATTCAATTTTGTTGTTTTTTCGTGGTGAACCCATAAATTGTTTCAAATCAATTTTGCGGTCAAAGCAATTGCTTTATTCAATTCTTGAGTTGACCGAATTCCATCCTTCTTGATTCTTGGCCGAATTAATTCAACTACCTATGTTCGGCTCTTGTTTGTTTCAGCTATAATTGATCCATGGGTTTTGGTGATTTTTTGGGATTTATTATTTTTTATCCCAACAATCATGCGCCACTCCACACCTTACACGCACAAAGACACAACCATTAACTAGATTAGTTTTGATGTGGAGACCCCTTTTGAGAATAGGAACACCCAGATTTCAAGTGACAGTCAAAATCAATTCCCTTGAGGTGATTTGTTTGAGGATACTGAGTGAAAAGATGAGTACTGAGAAAAAATTTTGTTGGATAGAGAAAATGACAATGATTTGAAATTGGAAGTTCTTTAAAATACATTTTAGCACTTCTAAAACCCCATTAACGATTCAGAATATAGATCCTTTGAACAGAAAGAGATAATCAGCTTGGAAGTGTTAAAAGAGATAAGAATCAACAATAAAAGCCCACCAAGGAGAAATTCTTTTTGACATGTTCCAGGTGGAGAAATTTCAAATGAAACTTTTTGGGAAAGTTTGAAAATTACAAAATTAAAAGCGAAAATAGCCACTACTTACAAATTCAACTTTTGGGATCATACTTTTTTTTCCCAAAAAATAATTACTCATGTTATAAAATTACATATACAAAATGACTCCTTCCAAAATGAACATTAACTTGAATAGAACTTCTGAAAATGCCTTTAACGTACTTTAGTATAAGGATAATTCCTTTTTAACAATTATAGGCAGGAACCATTCCCTCTATATTGTTTGTACAATAAATAGATTTATTTTTTTGTAAGAAAATCAAATAGAAGCCCTGAGTAACTTAAGGAAACAAAGACTAGTAACATGCAAAAGAATTAAGTAGAAGATGTGAAATTAGATGCCTCATGAATAGACAATAAACCAACTTAGAAATTTGAAATATGTCAAAGACTTAAGATAGGTGAAACATAAGTTATTGATTTATTGCATAAGAGATGCAAATGACTTCCATTTGCAAGATTAAAGTTGCTATTTTTGGGTTTGAGTTGATCCGGAGATCAACTCAGGTTAATTATACCAAGGCTACTCAGGTAATTTAATTGATTAGAGGTGGAAATTGAGAATGCTCAAGAGAAGGCTAGAATTGGAAGAGTTATTGGCATCTTTGAAGCTCAAAAATGTGAAGTTGCATAATGAAGTGAGACTACAAAGAAATGGATGAAAAAAGAAGAGTAAATAGATTTTTTAGTCACTCTACTTTTGCAAAGTTCTACCTTTGGTCAAGATACTTTTTTTTTTTTTTGACAAAAAAGTCACTAAACTCCTAAAAATGTTGCTAAGTTAGTTACTCTGTTTGAATACCATGTTATGTGTTGACGGATGCCTATTTTCATTGGACAAAAAGGTCATTAATATTCAAAAAAATTATTTATTTTCTTCTTTCTTCTTCTTTTTTTCTTTTCTTTTCTTCTCTCTCTCTTTTCTTTGCTTTTCTCTTATTTCTCTTCTTCTTCTTCTTCACCTCCCAATGTTCCCATATTTTTAAGCATGTCAAAAAATTCCACTGTAAAAGTTCCCACACTCATTTTGCAATTTCCTTCCTTTACTTTTATTTTGTCCTTTGCAATTTTTTGCTTTTGGAAATTCGATAGTTTGATTGAGGTTTTGTAATTGTTTTGGCCTAAAAAATTGAAAATCAATCGGGTTAAAGATCTCAAATTTCCTTGCAAGGTTTGAAACTTGTTAATTCTTAAAGCTGAAAGGCCCCTATATATATACCCTTTCCCCTCTCTTTCTATTCAAACCAAACAATTCATTCATTTCATTATATTCTCTTCTCCAGAGAATATGTCTCAGAGACCAAACGTTTCACACTTTGCCTTCATTCTTTTTGGCCTTCATTCCCATCTCCTAGTTTCTAGTGAGATGACCTCTAATTCCAACTGGTCTTCCAATTGATTGTTCTAAAAATCTCAATTTTGTTCTCTCATCCTATTCGATTTTATTCATTTTCTTCTAAAATTAACATTACACCAAGTCACCAACAAAGATCAAGGGAATTGTTTATTCACTTTTTTTACTAAGAAAAAAATGGGTTTGAAAGGATTTGTTGGAGGTATAGTTTCAATTCTGACTGGATGTACCACTCACATGCTCGACTTCCTTAAGGTCCAAATACAATTTCAAGGCAAAAACCATGTGCCCAACTCTGCCCTTTAGATGCTCCGACCAGTTTTGGCTGGTGCTGGTCATGTTTTTCATATCCATGTCTCTGCTTCTCCTCCGCCACTGCCCCATGCGGGACTTGTCTCCGTGGGAGTTAAGAAGAAGAAGAGAAAAGGAAATAAAAGGGAGTGAGAAAAAGATAAAAGGAAAGAGAAGAAGAAGAAGGAAAGAAAATAAATAATCTTTTTTTGAATATAAAATGACCTTTTTGTCTAATGAGAATAGACATCTGTCAATATTTGATGTGTTATTTAGATGGAGTGACTAACTTGCAACACTTTTAGGAGGTCAGTGACTTTTGTCTAATGAAAATAGACATCTATCAACACTTAATGTGGTATTCAAATGGAGTGACTAATTTTGCAACACTTTCAGAAGGTTAGTAACCTTTTTGTCTAAAAAAAAAAAAAAGTATAGTGACCAAAGTTAGGACTGTGCAAAAGTATAGTGACTAAAAACTCTATTTACTCAAACAAAAAAAATGCTTACAATCTTTTTGTGTGGCTAGTCTAAGTTGTTGTCATTTGCATATGTTTACCCAAGTATGATAATATAACCCAAAAAATCTTGGCTGTTAATGAATTTTGAATGAAGACGTAAAATGAGGATGATTAAAAGTAGTTTGGTGCTGCATTATTGTAAAGCATGTTGTAGTGCAGTTATAGTTGGTTAAGCTATCTCGTTTCTATACTTATTCCATATATAATTTATTAGAATAAATTACAAACCTTATGGGTATATATTTTAGTAAAGAGGCTTAATAAGTTTCATAGGATATCAAACTATGGTTCTAAGGCAAAATGATTATCCAAAAGCTTCATATATCCAAAATATGACTTAATATGCTTTGTAAGATATCAAATAATGGGATTATATAAATAGAGCACAAAAGATAACATTTTTTTTCACTGAACCAAAATGATTATCTGACAATTCCATACACCCAAAATGAGTATTCACCTTTGCCATCCTACAAATTGCACAAGGCAAATTAATAGCTTAAAAGATAGAGAGTATAAGTAGCATGAAATCAATGTTTTGGCCTTCCATTATTGAAATCCTTGTTTTACAAGGCCAAAGACACACCTTGTATGATGGCTTTTTGTTCAAATATTCATAATTCAAGTTCATACTTTTTTTTTTTTCAGAATTAGGCAATTTGTTACTAGGAGCATTACCAATTTTTCTCGGTCTAGAAGATAAAAGAGTAGTCGCATTTGCATGCATTTAGTTGGCATCGAGTGAAATCCTGGGAACGTGTCCTTCAGGTTTCATAGCTAGATCATATTGTGATATTTTTTACTGCACATTTGTTTGCACTGTGTCATTTGTTGGATAGTAAAGTTCATGTTGCATCTAATGTTGCACATCATACCTTGCTGCAACTCTTGTTGCACCTCTCTAACATAAATTTATAAGAAAAAATAAAAGCATAATTTTGAGATTAGCTAATATAAAAAAAATTGAAAAAGTAAAGAATTAGTCAAAAGTAGCTTGACCTAATTATTGGCCCCTTTTGCGTTTGAGATAGTTCTTGTATGCTACTAACATATTCATTATTTTAAGAATAGTGATCAATTAGAGCTTCCATCTCTTTTTTTTGGGGGGCGGGGGGGAGATGTTGGCTAATTTGATAACCATTATCATTGGGAACAATTTTTTTTTTTTTTTTTTTTTGCACTTCTTCATATTTGAAGTTGGATATTATTTCCCCAATGCATTAGGCTTAACAGTGAATGTAGTATGAAAAAATGTGAGAAAAACTATAATAAGTGACTCATACTTGATTTTTGGTTGTACTCTGATTTTTTGTAGTAGCAAAAAAGGGTTGGTGGATGTTTTCAATAGTCATTTGAGGCTATAGTCCATCAAAAGTAGCACCGGGGACTGAGCCTCTATCACTCTCATTTGGGCTCTATTTGATAAGACCTTGCAACCACATTTGCTACAGTGAATGATGATGTTTCTTTTCAATCTTAGCACCCCATCATCATCCCTTCTTTTAGTCAGGTCTTTTCTCCTCATTTGATGACCATTAACATTGGGAACAATTTTTTTTTTTTTTTTGCACTTTTTCATATTTGAAGTTAGATATTATTTTCCCAATGCATTAGGCAACAGTGAATGTAGTATGAAAAATGTGAGAAAAACTATAATAAGTGACTCATACTTGATTTTTAGTTGTACTCTGATTTTTGTAGTAGCAAAAAAGGGTTGGTGGATGTTTTCAATAGTCATTTGAGGCTATAGTCCATCAAAAGTAGCACCGGGGAGTGAGCCTCTATCACTCTCATTTGGGCTCTATTTGATAAGACCTTGCAACCACATTTGCTATAGTGAATGATGATGTTTCTTTTCAATCTTAGCACCCCATCATCATCCCTTCTTTTAGTCAGGTCTTTTCTCCTAATTTCTCTAGGCCTATTAAGTTACACACATGGTATGGATGGATCCAGCGGAATGTTTGTTGATTTGGGTCTAAAGGCTATTTTTGATTTATGGTTTGTTTAAAATTTTTTTATATAGATAAGTGTAAAAAATTTTCGTGAGAATTTTTGATGAAAAAAGTGTTTTGGAAGGAGGATAAAAAGTGTGTTGGAGGAAAAAAAATTTTAAAAAAAATGTGGAATAATTTTGGCAAAAAATTTAAATTTTAAATTTTAAATTTTAAATTAAACAAAAAGTTGTTTGGATGTTTTATTTTTTTCGTATCGAAAGTTTTAACTTTTAGTAAATACTAAAAAAAAAACCAAACATAGACAAAGATTTTTCATTTACAGGATAAAGGACATGTGTATATAGTTTTAAGAAAAGTTCTTGTAATAATAATCATCAACATATGCATCCATATCTTCATTGCTTCTATGAATGCAGGATATTTCTTGACAGTAAAGAATACCACTAAATTGTCATAACCTACAACTACACATTTTATCTATAAGTTAAGCCACATATTGAGTCCCTAAGCCGATGCACTACATAACCCCCATGCCATTGTTGATTGTTTTCCAACCCCTAGAAAATTTACTCTCACATCCGTTAATTCCTTTATAACTGGAGTGATAGTTTAAGGGCACATTTGAATCCAACATGCCCTTTGCTGGATTCTACTCATTGATTGAACTCAAATACCCTCTAGCATACTACTGACAGGTTTTTAAATAGCATCCACAATTTTTGAATTAAAAAATTCACATAGATTTTTAACAAGTGTTTCACACATAGCGTGAAAAGAGCACATTTTAATCCAACATGCCCTTTGTTGGATTCTACCCATTGAGTGAATTCAAATACCCTCTAGCATACTATTGACAGGTTTTTAAGTAGCATCCATAATTTTTGAATTAAACAATTCACATAGATTTTAAACAAGTGTGTCACACTTAGTGTGCAAAGGGGAATAGGCCGTGTACCAATGCTTAGGAGGTGTGACATCTTTTATCCAATAATCTGTCTCAAGATCAAATACCTTTAGTGCTTCTATTTCAAACTCAAATACCACTTTATTAGTTGCATTAGTTAGACTCCAAAACCTTTGGTTAAGCACTTACCTAGATATCTTTTCTTGAAATCATTACACATATGCTACACACAGAATTTGTGCTCACTATTGGCTATGAGTTCATCAATGCACTAGTAAGCCCTTATAAAATCAAATAACAATCATATTAGGATTATTTTTCTTAAAAATATTAAGACAATATATTAAAATGCTTATTGATCACCTTTTGTTGGTATGACATTTGAGGAACCATTAAAACTGTGCTGATGCTTGTAGTGACGATGAGTTTGCTCAATTGGAAGACTTACAAGGAGTGCAGCTCTATGACAACACTACAGAAAAAGTGGTGTTTTCATGCCATTACTGGAGTCATAGGCACATGCTCCTCAGTACTAATCCGTATGGAATTAGCATAACCAATCGGCAATCTGTTTTGCTTGACCAAGAGGTCTTATGTCCTCCTAGTCACACGGATACTCTTCCCAACAGTGAGAATCTCTTCGATGTCAGTCCCTAGCTCTAGAAAGCCTAGAGCCTAAACGAGTCACTACATGCCAAATTCGCTAACTGAACCATCATCAAGTTCTACCATTTCAGGGCTCAATCATAGTCAAAAAAGAGTTTGATCCTATGCTTTCTTTAAATTACATATGTAATTTTACATCATTCAAGAATGATTCGGCCCATGTTTTCTCCATTATAAGGTACGAAGACATTACTGCAACGTCAACGGGGGATATTAAAACGGCTCTCACTGACACCATTTATGAGAATATACCAAGCTTATTGCTCCATGGCTTCCTTCTTCACTAAAGCCCAAGCATTAGACCACCACTCATTGTTAGGGTACAACCCTTGGTAGTATCCATCCAAGCAAATAATGGGTTCATAGCACTCCATGAAACTTGCCTTCAGTGCCAAAACAACAGTAATATCTTATGAATCGAGGTTCCCTCATTCTCCTCTAAAAAGTGTGGACTTCATTTCTATTGTTGAATTTGGGTATGTTCTTTTTAGTTCTTCACCAAAGTCCTAAGTAGATTCATAGTGTTCTTTTGCATTCCCCTCTAGCTTTGCCGCAATGCTAGATCTTGCTTGTATGCTTTAGATCTAGATATATCACAATCAAATTTCTCATCCACATTCTACCTAACTTACTTTATGGATATTTTATGTTTGCCTAAATCTCTTACCTATCCCCCAACCATGCTATGATAATCTTGGATTATCCTAACACTCAGTATAGTTGGTATGGACATCATTAAGAGATACAATCACAAAATTATCACCTCTCAAATTGGGGATCTTTCTCATAGACATATACCACTTACATTAGGTCTACACATAACTCTCACCCTTCTTTCATCATTTTATAAATTCTCACTGGCGACCTGTTCATTATTGAGTAGTTTCAAATGCCTCCCTAAGCTCCTTTCTTCTCTTGAAATTTATCTTAAGCACAAAAGTGGGTTATTCCGTGTAGATTGCAACATTTTCATCTCCTTCTTTATGCAATGAATTAGAATTAACATGGAGGTTGACATTGAAATTGTCTTTTGTACAATATCTTTGATCTATGTTCTCCTCATTGTCCACTTCATCTTAGAAAATCACCAAAAATTGCATGAATTACTCCCACAAGATGCTTATTTTCTTGAGAATTAGGGTGTTGATTATGTTGCTGAGATTGGGTTGGTTGATAGTAAGGTTGTGCATAGGAAATAAAGTAAAGCAATGGATAAAACTTATAACTTATCATATCATGTATAGGTTTTAAAATTTGTAATGTTAATCTATCTTATATAAAACTCTACCCTACAGAGTAAACCTATAGCACATTTGTTATTTCAAACTAGGTGAACTTATGTAAATATAAAGTTATTTTTTCTAATATGTAGATGATACCATTTTAATCATTACAATTATAATTTATGAAAATTAATGTTTTTATTTGTAGGGAAAAGTAAGTCTAACACTTAAATAAAAAATTGTAAAATTTTAAACTCAAATTTAAATAAAGAAAAAAAAACTAAACATGAATTATAAATTCTAGTACCTATGATTAAAAATATAATCATATAATTAAAGAAATTAGAAATAAATAAAATATCTAAATTTAAATACGATTACATGAATCTTAATAAAATCATTGAAAAATATTTTTTAAAAAACCACAAATTGTGAACTTAAGAATATACTTTGTATAAATGATCTTTAAAAAATCATGAAATAAACATGACATTTATTGATTAGCATCATCAAAAGTTAACTTCTTTTAAGATAACAATTTTCATACAAATAGTAATTGAAATTATTTTCAAGAATTCAATTACTTTAATTAATATTTTAACTAAATATTAGAAGGTTGGGATATTTTATGCAATTATCAATTCTACTGAATATACCCACTACAAGAAAAACCCCCCTTTAGTGACGACTGTAATATCGTCACTAAAGGTCGTTTTTTCGTCACAAAAACCAATTAGTGACGAAAAAATGGTTCGTCACTAGGTCGTCACTAATGCTCCGTCACTAAAGGGTTTTAGTGACCGAAAAAAAAAAGTCGTCACTAAATGAGTGGTTTAGTGACGACTTAAAAATGTGACAAAAATTAGTGACGGAAAAAAGTCGTCACAAAAAGGGGGAAAAAGTCGTCACTAAAAGTTAAGAATCGTCACTAATTGAGCACGTTTAGTGACGAAATTTAGTGACGAAAAATTTTAAATCCTTTGAAACTATTCGGTCAATTGGCGATTGTAACGGTTTAGTAGCGGAAGAAAAATCGTCACTAAAAGAACCTTGGTCAACTCTTTACATGGCGAACTAGTAGCGATATATTTTTCGTCACTAAATGGTTAGTAGCGACTTTAAGTTTGTCACGAAAGTTTGTTGGTGAATGCAATTTTGTGACGGAAAATTTTAACGTCCGTTTGCATTAGTGACGGAAAAATCTAAATCACTAAAAATTCGTTCATAAATGAAATTAGTAGCGAAAAAACTTGTCACTAAATAGTGTTATTAGTGACAATTTTAACCAAAGCTATAACATTGTATATTTCAATATTTGATCACTAATAATATTAATATATTGATTGTGACATTATTTATCCTTTTAATAAAAACATCATCGACGTCGAAAATGTAACAAAAGCAATCATACTAATCATTCAATATTCATAACCTGTATGAAGAAAGACACAAAAGATAAACTTGTGCATTGCAAAAGATAACATTTTCCTTTCCAAACATACAAGAAAATTAAAGTCAAATATCCCAGTTGTACCATTAGAATAAAACATTATTCAAACACCTTACACCTCACAAAATAGTAATGTACACATAATTCCCTTGGCATTCTAAAAAAAAGAGGCAAAAGGAATGACTTAGACCTCGACAGGCCATTTGGTGATGCCTTTAATCTATGAATGCTTGGCTATATGTGGTGGTGGTTGCGTCACTGTGACAAGAAAAGAAAAAGCACTCAATGTTATAAATTCAATCCAATCCAATTGTAAATATGACTAGTTACGAAAACAACACCCCATAACTATATATCTCATGACATAGTACAATTCATCGTAATGAATGATAATCATCATACTACATTTTCCACCAATCACATTTAAGGGAAATAACCACGCAATCCATCACGTGACATAATACAAAACCACAAATCGAAAATCATACTCATAAACGCAATCTACTTTGGTCGAAACTTGATCCGAGAAAACTAGTCGCATTCTACTTCAATCTGAAAAATTAGAAAACATAACCAAAAATAACTCACAACTCACAACACTTGAGTCTAGAAAAACTTAGAAAACCACCCCAAAATTAGTTCAGAAAAACCACAAAATGAGCGAGAAAAACAAAACACTCATACAGCAGAAAATGAACACTAAAAAAACACAGAGATAAATGCTTCAGGCCAATTCAATCCAGAAATAACCAAAAAAAAACTAGAAAAATCTGTCAACATCTACTTCAATCCAATACTCAATTCAATCCAGAAAAAACTGAAAGCGTTTGTCGCATTCTATTGCAATCCAGTTCAACCAAGAAAATATCAAAAAAAAAGGCAAAAAAAAATCAGTCACAACACTTCGCCAATTCAGTTCAGTCCAAAAACAGCCAAAAAAACACCAAAACAATCCAGAAACAAGCAAAAGAAGCCAAAAATAATTGAAGATTCAGTGCAGAAACAGCCAAATGCTTCAAGCCAATCCAGTCCAGAAAAGCCAAAAAAATCAGTCGCCATCTACTTCAGTGAGTTCAGTCCGATTCAGTCCAGACAAACACCCAAAAATCAGTCTCATTCAGTCATTCTACTTTGATCTAGAAAAAATCAAAACAAAATCAAGAAATCAGTCGCAATATTTCAGTCCAGAAAAATCAGAAAAAAATCAGGAAAAACCCATAAAATCAATCTAGACACAATCAGAAAATTAACCAAAAAGACACATAGCAACATGCTTTAGGCCAATTCAGTCCAGGGAAAAACCAAAAAAAAAAAAACTGAAAAATTAGTCGACATCTACTTCAAGTTCAGGCAAATTCAATCCAGAAAAAACCAAAAAATTAGTCGCATTATACTTATTAGCCAATTCAATAGCTCGTTGGCACTTCTCCTCTAAATGCAAGACTGCAACTCGCTGTAAATCAGAGTCTTCAGTTCATGAAACTTCAAGCAAATGTAAATAGAAGATTTTGTATGATGCTAAGCAGTTAGTTATACACGTAAAAACAATATTAAAATGTAAACCTTATTCAAACAAACAAATTGCCAAATATGTTATTACCTGGAAAGAGGAGGCAATGTTTGCCCGTGCACTTCTCTCTTCGCTATCAGCTGAAGAAATTGGAATTTCAGGAGTACTGCACAGTGCCAAAGAAACAAAGCTCAAAAACTGAAGAAAAGAAGAGAAATTTTATAAACACCACTGTTCAAATGATTTTTAGCTAGTAACAACAATAACAGTTGCAGCAGGCGGCACATTACTTGCACAATTAACCTCAGCTAATAGTCTTCTCACACAAAGCAACTAAAGCTTGAAGAATTCAGTAAAGGAAAATGTAACACCAATAGCTTAGGTTTGTTAGGTCTTCTGATATATTTGTCAAGGATATGCATCATAACATTTACATCTGACAGCTAGAAGCTTAGAATTTTACAGTGAAACCCAAAAGAAAGAATCTGGGTCAAGACGTTACCCTCTTAATAAGAAGCTGATACTCCTAACACGAATACTTAAATTATAACTTCGTAATTATTCCCACTTTAGACCGTTTTCTCTACCCCACCAACAAAAGCTGTTCCAAGGCTGCAAAACAGATATTTTCCTAAAATAACATGAAAAGCTTATGTAAAATCTTTACATTATGCCTAAATGCATATTGAATACATTCATTAGTCCAGAATTTCAATTCGAGAAAACTTAAGCAGTGAAGAGACTTCAAACCATTGGCAGTAACTTCATAAGCTAAAAGCACATACATATTCTGGGCTTCAATTGCCAGCCTCACTTGATTTTTAAGCCCCGCAAATGAAAAGTTGCAATCTTTGTGCTGTTTCATGGGGACCTATGAAAACAACTACTTTCAAACTTGTACCCAATGCAGGAAACAAACAAATAGTCAATATGTTTTAATACACAATGAAAGACACTTCACACATAATATTCTCCAAACCTACTGTAAATTTGACAGCTCCTGCATCTCCCTCTAGAGCTAACTCCTCAATTGCAGGGCCACCACTCCTCCTCAATGTACAGCAAATTTCAATGTATTACGCACACTGAGCCACATCAACATCTTGAATTTGCCTTTCATCTAAAAAAATACCCACAAAAGTCAACAAATTCAATTATGTCAGATTTCATCTGAACAATTTCTTTAACATTGTAAATCTTTACCAATCACCCAATTTTTTTTTCTTGAAAAAAAAGAATACAGAACCCATTTAGTCAAATGTGATTGATAGCACTAAAGTTTATCCCATTAATTTTTTATTAGAATAACAGAAAGTCCACTGAATGGTGCAATTCAACATTTCCCCTTCCCTTCCTGGAATTGCCTAAAGTATAAGTTCCTTCCCCTTCCTCTTCTCCCATAGGTTTATTTTAAAAATTAAAAAAAAAGTACCTGTGGGACGAAAAATTGCAGGATCACCAGATACATTTGTGAAAACAAATGAATTGTTACTTCCCTGTTTCAAATTCAGTGTTGAGTTAAAATATGACAGCCAAAGAGAAATGAGTGCTAAACTTCTAACTTTATGACGCCATTCAACCCACCTGATACCTTCTCTTGTTCATAGGTCTTAAGGGTGCCTCAACTAAGCCACCAAATAGAGCACCTTTGCGGTCTCCAACAACCTAAATAATCACAGAAAAATACAGAGAGGTACTTGTTACAAAGTATAATTACATGAATGAGTGTGTGTCAGCTTGCGAGAGAGAGAGAGAGAGGTGCTTGTTACAAACTATATTTACATGCAGATTAACATGAAAATTTAATTACAGTGCTCATCTACTTCAGCCAGATGAATCATCCAAACATCTGTTTGTGTTTAGACAAATGAAAAGAGTCTATATTCACCTTAGTAAGGGCAAATCCAGATGCAAAATAAAAAGTACAACAACCGGAATCAGATTATCTTTGAGTACCAAAATGTTGTTATTCATAATATATTCAGATTATAAAACTACATAGGCGCACACAGACCTTTACATGAGAGGATGCTTGTACTCATACATGAATAGACATCTATGAATAGAGAGTGTGTGCTGGAATGAAAATCAAATTAAACAACGGAACACAAAAAAAAGGCTAGAATTATACTAAAATTCCACTTATTCCACCACATGACAGACCAAATTGAAAGTTCAGTTTGAGGCATCATTCAAGTTGCCATAAATTGAAAAATTCCTATCTGAGTATCACATAAAGCAGGAAAAAAATTCCTGGTGATATGCGCTTTACTCTGATAAAAAGAACCAAATGTCTGTAAGCATCATCATTTTCTCAATTCAAGAGGCGCTAACTCTGATACCAAACTAATCTATTTCAGAACTATGTGATAATCAAGTATAAAAGTCTTGAAGCCACAAAAGGAGAAAGTGCGTTCAAACCAAAAAAATAAAATGAGTCTCACAGCCAAAATGAGAGAAAGCTAATTTGCACTTTTGGCCATAAAAAATATTTAACCATTACTACCATTTGGGCTTTGCAAACTGAATAAACAGACAAATTATCAAAAGATAAGCATAGCATGCTCACCAGTAATCATAATGCCATGTGACCTCTACCAGTAAGCCCTAGCTCCTTTACACAATTCAATTGTTAAATTACATAAAGTTCACTAAAACACGACCAAGCCCTGAACAAATATGATCTGGATATGTCATAATCCACACTTTAATAAATAGGAAAACGAGGAAAAAGTTCAAATTCAAGACTTAGCGCTGCAGCAAATTTAAACAATCCCAGCTCAGAGCTTTTTTAAAAAAAAATCTAACTTGGTCTAAAGAAATAACAGTTAAAGCCCATCAAAACACAA